>CAMRHE010000659.1:0-699934 GCA_947044405.1 Leptodactylus fallax
AACGGCTGTCAAAAAATGGACATGTGAATAGATGTGTTGTGTGAATAAGACCTGATGCTTTATTCACATGTTACATTACTGTAATTTAAAAAAAAGAAAGCATTAAAAAAAAACTTTCGGAAAACCTTAGCAAAACCGCAAGGTGCGAATAAATCCCAGCACCTCAATGAATGGATAGTCCACTAATTTCGATATAATGCATTCAGTGCCAGCTACTATATTATTCTGTTCTTTATATCCATTTGTATCACATTGATTTATAATGTTGCAATACAATATTTCCATCAGGCAGGTGAACGCTGCACACACTCAAAGCTTCAATGTCTACTTCCTTCCAAGCCTTAAAGAGTTAAAGTAACAATATGCCACCAGAAGAAAAGCTTTTAGTCCGGGCCTTCCGTGATCAATATTCTGTGCACTCCAGCGGTGGTTATGAAGGGCTTAAAAGGAAATTCTGTAAGAAATTATGAATCAACAGCACATGGCACTTGGCACCGGGGAGCGGCGCAGCTGATTGGCTGCAGTTTGCTGCAGTCTGCACTGAGCAAACAGCATGGCCATGAGTGAAAGGTGCAGAGCTATCTGCTGCTAGTCCTCCGCCTGATGCATAATACAGGACTGCGGAAGCTTCCGTGTTTCCATGGTGATGCTATTCCAGGAGGTGCATAGGTGTGTAGGTGGAATCCATAGGGAAAAACATAAGTGTGTCACAGGAGAAAGGCGTTTGTTTAACCACCGCATTGCTAAAGGAAATGAAAGGTTTCACTGCATGTGGAGAAAAGGTGTGGCTGAAATAAAAATAGAAAAATTACAGAAAAAGGAAGAAAGATCTCCATATTATAGCGCTGTATGCTTTGTGGTTGTCAGAGACCTAGAATTTGAATCAGTAATGTCTGCTATAATAATGCCCAAGTACAAGAATATAACTACTATAATACTGCTCCTATGTACAAGAATATAACTACTATAATACTGCTCCTATGTACAAGAATATAACTACTATAATACTGCTCCTATGTACAAGAATATAACTACTATAATACTGCCCCCCATTTAAAAAAATATAACTCTTATAATATTCCTCTTTTTTATAAAAAAATAAATATAATAATACTACTACTATGTACAAGAATATAACTACTATAATACTGCTCCTATGTACAAGAATATAGCTACTATAATACTACTCCTATGTACAAGAATATAACTACTATAATACTACCTCCTATGTACAAGAATATAACTACTATAATACTACTCCTATGTACAAGAATATAACTACTATAATACTACCTCCTATGTGCAAGAATATAACTACTATAATACTGCTCCTATGTACAAGAATATAACTACTATAATACTACCTCCTATGTACAAGAATATAACTACTATAATACTACTCCTATGTACAAGAATATAACTACTATAATACTGCTCCTATGTACAAGAAAATAACTACTATAATACTACCTCCTATGTACAAGAATATAACTACTATAATACTGCTCCTATGTACAAGAAAATAACTACTATAATACTACCTCCTATGTACAAGAATATAACTACTATAATACTACCTCCTATGTACAAGAATATAACTACTATAATACTGCTCCTATGTACAAGAATATAACTACTATAATACTGCTCCTATGCACAAGAATATAACTACTATAATACTGCTCCTATGCACAAGAATATAACTACTATAATACTGCTCCTATGTACAAGAATATAACTACTATAATACTGCTCCTATGTACAAGAATATAACTACTATAATACTGCTCCTATGCACAAGAATATAACTACTATAATACTGCTCCTATGCACAAGAATATAACTACTATAATACTACTCCTATGTACAAGAATATAACTACTATAATACTGCTCCTATGTACAAGAATATAGCTACTATAATACTACTCCTATGTACAAGAATATAACTACTATAATACTACCTCCTATGTGCAAGAATATAACTACTATAATACTACTCCTATGTACAAGAATATAACTACTATAATACTGCTCCTATGTACAAGAAAATAACTACTATAATACTACCTCCTATGTACAAGAATATAACTACTATAATACTGCTCCTATGTACAAGAAAATAACTACTATAATACTACCTCCTATGTACAAGAATATAACTACTATAATACTACCTCCTATGTACAAGAATATAACTACTATAATACTACCTCCTATGTACAAGAATATAACTACTATAATACTACCTCCTATGAACAAGAATATAACTACTACAATACTGCTCCTATGTACAAGAAAATAACTACTATAATACTACCCCCTATGAACAAGAATATAACACTATAATACTACCTCCTATGTACAAGAATATAACACTATAATACTGCCCCTATGTACAAGAATATATCTACTATAATACTACCTCCTATGTACAAGAATATAACTACTATAATACTTCTCCTATGTACAAAAATATAACCACTTTATTCCTCCCCCTATGTACAAGAATATAACTACTATAATACTGCTCCTATGTACAAGAATATAACTACTATAATACTTCCTCCTATGTACAAGAATATAATTACTATAATACTGCCTCCTATGTACAAGAATATAACTACTATAATACTGCTCCTATGTACAAGAATATAACTACTATAATACTGCTCCTATGTACAAGAATATAACTACTATAATACTGCTCCTATGTACAAGAATATAACTACTATAATACTTCTCCTATGTACAAGAATATAACTACTATAATACTTCTCCTATGTACAAGAATATAACTACTATAATACTGCCCCTATGTACAAGAATATAACTACTATAATACTGCTCCTATGTACAAGAATATAATTACTATAATACTGCCTCCTATGTACAAGAATATAACTACTATAATACTGCTCCTATGTACAAGAATATAACTACTATAATACTGCTCCTATGTACAAGAATATAACTACTATAATACTGCTCCTATGTACAAGAATATAACTACTATAATACTGCTCCTATGTACAAGAATATATCTACTATAATACTACCTCCTATGTACAAGAATATAACTACTATAATACTGCTCCTATGTACAAGAATATAACTACTATAATACTGCCCCTATGTACAAGAATATAACTACTATAATACTACCTCCTATGTACAAGAATATAACTACTATAATACTACCTCCTATGTACAAGAATATAACTACTATAATACTACCTCCTATATACAAGAATATAACTACTATAATACTGCTCCTATGTACAAGAATATAACTACTATAATACTACTCCTATGTACAAGAATATAACTACTATAATACTACCTCCTATGTACAAGAATATAACTACTATAATACTGCTCCTATGTACAAGAATATAACTACTATAATACTGCTCCTATGTACAAGAATATAACTACTATAATACTGCTCCTATGTACAAGAATATAACTACTATAATACTACCTCCTATGTACAAGAATATAACTACTATAATACTACCTCCTATGTACAAGAATATAACTACTATAATACTGCTCCTATGTACAAGAATATATCTACTATAATACTACCTCCTATGTACAAGAATATAACTACTATAATACTACCTCCTATGTACAAGAATATATCTACTATAATACTGCTCCTATGTACAAGAATATAACTACTATAATACTACCTCCTATGTACAAGAATATAACTACTATAATACTACCTCCTATATACAAGAATATAACTACTATAATACTGCTCCTATGTACAAGAATATAACTACTATAATACTACCTCCTATGTACAAGAATATAACTACTATAATACTGCTCCTATGTACAAGAATATAACTACTATAATACTGCTCCTATGTACAAGAATATAACTACTATAATACTGCTCCTATGTACAAGAATATAACTACTATAATACTACCTCCTATGTACAAGAATATAACTACTATAATACTACCTTCTATGTACAAGAATATAACTACTATAATACTGCTCCTATGTACAAGAATATATCTACTATAATACTACCTCCTATGTACAAGAATATAACTACTATAATACTACCTCCTATGTACAAGAATATATCTACTATAATACTGCTCCTATGTACAAGAATATAACTACTATAATACTACCTCCTATGTACAAGAATATAACTACTATAATACTACCTCCTATATACAAGAATATAACTACTATAATACTGCTCCTATGTACAAGAATATAACTACTATAATACTACTCCTATGTACAAGAATATAACTACTATAATACTGCTCCTATGTACAAGAATATAACTACTATAATACTGCTCCTATGTACAAGAATATAACTACTATAATACTACCTCCTATGTACAAGAATATATCTACTATAATACTGCTCCTATGTACAAGAATATAACTACTATAATACTACCTCCTATGTACAAGAATATAACTACTATAATACTACTCCTATGTACAAGAATATAACTACTATAATACTGCTCCTATGTACAAGAATATAACTACTATTATACTGCTCCTATGTACAAGAATATAACTACTATAATACTGCTCCTATGTACAAGAATATAACTACTATAATACTGCTCCTATGTACAAGAATATAACTACTATAATACTGCTCCTATGTACAAGAATATAACTACTATAATACTACCTCCTATGTACAAGAATATAGCTACTATAATACTGCTCCTATGTACAAGAATATAACTACTATAATACTGCCCCCTATGTACAACACATATATAATACTCCCACTCACTTTTCTGGCCTGACTCTACCTGGGGTTAGTCCTGTGATATCTGCAGCTGAATATCTCAATAAGTTCAGGTTATAAATAGCCCAAATGTTCTACTAAAACCTAATGATCTTTGGGGAGATGATCTGTATTGTCCTGGTCTTGTGGTCATCTTATCTCTGAGTTACCTCGTCTCACCAGGAGATTCTGCTGCTTGACCTGAGTGATGAGACTTTCACCTTCTATTACACGGCCTCACCAGGCTCACAATGTTCTTCTCTTACGTCACTGGGGTCTATGGACTGATGCTTGTGCTGCAGGAAACATGACTGATTATACAATGGATAGCCCCGAAATTTTTGTTTCACCTATGAAAAAGACCAACACAGGCAATAACTCTAGGGCTGCCTTTTCTGTAAGAATTCCGGTATATTTTACACTCAGGGTTTATAGAAAGCTGTGTGGCCGGTTCTATAAGCACAGTAATAGGCTAGTCAGATCACTAGCAATCTTTTGCATTTTTAAATATTTTTCTAAAAGTTAAAATGTAATAAAAATTAAAAAAAATTAAATCTCAGTGATGTAGAAATATTTAAAAAAAGTCACATATCAGGAGGAGCCTGGTGCAAGGGGAAGTGTCAGTGGACCAAGGTGGCAGTCAGATGCAACTTTGGGGAGATCAGAGTCGCAGAAGCGCAAAGGATTTGCAATTTTTAACTCTATCATTCCCAGAGTGCACATCTTAGAGGGAATAGTCATGTCAGGATTCTGGTGTTTTTGAAGTCACACATGACAGCTTTTATGCTGTGCAATATAATACATGTGCCTATAGGGTATATTATATACATACATATATACAGTGGGGAAAAAAAGTATTTAGTCAGCCACCAATTGTGCAAGTTCTCCCACTTATAAAGATGAGGCCGGCCTGTAATTGTCATCATAGGTAGACCTCAACTATGAGACGCAAAATGAGAAAACTAATCCAGAAAATCACATTGTCTGATTTTTTTAAAGAATTTATTTGCAAATTATGGTGGAAAATAAGTATTTGGTCAATAACAAAAGTTCATCTCAATACTTTGTTCTATCTCCTTTGTTGGCAATGACAGAGGTGAAACGTTTCCTGTAAGTCTTCACAAGGTTGGCACACACTGTTGCTGGTATGTCGGCCCATTCCTCCATGCAGATCTCCTCTATAGCAGGGATGTTTTGGGGCTGTCGCTGGACAACACGGACTTTCAGCTCCCTCCAAAGGTTTTCTATGGGGTTGAGATCTGGAGACTGGCTAGGCCACTCCAGGACCTTGAAATGCTTCTTACGAAGCCGCTCCTTCGTTGCCCTGGCGGTGTGCTTGGGATCATTGTCATGCTGAAAGACCCAGCCACGTTTCATCTTCAATGCCCTTGCTGATGGAAGGAGGTTTGCACTCAAAATCTCACCATACATGGCCCCATTCATTCTTTCATGTACACGGATCAGTCGTCCTGGTCCCTTTGCAGAGAAACAGCCCCATACATGATGTTGCCCCCCGCATGCTTCACAGTAGGTATGGTGTTCTTTGGATGCAACTCAGCATTCACTCTCCTCCAAACACCACGAGTTGTGTTTCTACCAAACAGTTCTACTTTGGTTTCATCTGACCATATGGCATTCTCCCAATACTCTTCTGGAACATCCAAATGCTCTCTAGCAAACTTCAGACGGGCCCGGATATGTACTGGCTTAAGCAGGGGGACACGTCTGGCACTGCAGGATCTGAGTCCCTGGCGGCGTAGTGTGTTACTGACGGTAGCCTTTGTTACGTTAGTCCCAGCTTTCTGCAGGACACTCACTAGGTCCCCCCGTGTGGTTCTGGGATTTTTGCTCACCGTTCTTGTGATCATTTTGACCCCACGGGGTGAGATCTTGCGTGGAGCCCCTGATGGAGGGAGATTATCAGTGGTCTTGTATGTCTTCCATTTTCTAATTATTGCTCCCACAGGTGATTTCTTCACACCAAGCTGCTTGCCTATTGCAGATTCAGTCTTCCCAGCCTGGTGCAGGGCTACCATTTTGTTTCTGGTCCTTCCACAGCTCTTTGGTCTTCACCATAGTGGAGTTTGGAGTGTGACTGTTTGAGGTTGTGGACAGGTGTCTTTTATACTGATAACAATGTCACACAGGAGCCATTACTACAGGTAATGAGTGGAGGACAGAGGAGCCTCTTACAGAAGAAGTTACAGGTCTGTGAGAGCCAGAAATCTTGCTTGTTTGTAGGTGACCAAATACCGTAATTTTCCACCGTAATTTGCAAATAAATTCTTTAACAATCAGACAATGTGATTTTCTGGATTAGTTTTCTCATTTTGTCTCTCATAGTTGAGGTCTACCTATGATGACAATTACAGGCCGGCCTCATCTTTATAAGTGGGAGAACTTGCACAATTGGTGGCTGACTAAATCCTTTTTTTCCCCTCTGTATATACACACGTATATACACACACATCATCTATTTTGGTGTCAGCCGGATGCCTGTGTGCCTCGTATTAACCCCTCACTTTCTATTAGCTAGTGGCCTGGCGTACTAATTGGCTTAATGATTTAGTAATCACGTGGTGCCCGCTCTGGTTCGGGTCTGTTAAGGAGACAAGCAGAATTAAGCGGCTTTGATTCCCCTGGCAGGAGTTCCTAATAAATAGATTTTGGAGTAATCCTCTCTCTCTTGTACACAACACCTCAGTCCAGAAATAGGACAGCGTGGTCGGTGACATAACAGCGAAGGACACAGCGGGGCATCTCCACTAAATACCAGCAGGGCTCTGTATAGTATTAGTTATTAACCCCTCCCAGACCAAAAATCAATATTGCTGGAACCATATATAGTAGCCATGTGGAGAATATGGCTTTAGAAAAACTACAACTCCCAGAATGCCACATCTGCTAGTAGTTGTAGTGCATCACTGCAGTGGACTATGGGTCCCCATAACAAAAATGATAATGACCCCTCCTCATTACAGCCCTATTCTAAGACAGGCGAGTCCAGTGGTAGATTATCCCCCCTCCCACACATATCCTAAAATTTCTTTCCTTCCTAGATCCATTCCCTGCAGAGAGGGCTCAGGAGAAGACAAAAGGGGCGCTCCCTAAGCAGGGGCAGGGGCTGCCTTTATGGCATTAGTCTCCAGCCTGCGCCTCCCCATCTATTGCACCACTACAACTCCCAGCAAATCCAAGGCTGCAATTACATGCCTTATCCTTTGTGATGTGCATCCTGCAGCTTCTAGCTGTTGCAAAACTACAACTCTCATCATGCCCTAACAAGCTTCCTATCTAGCATTTTACCCTTCAGAATCCATATTTGCAAGCTATTAACCAAAAATCCTGCCTGGTCCTGAGCACAGAGGGTTAATCGGTGGAGCTGAGCGCAGGGCAGACCCTTTGTACCATACATGATGCCAGCCTGCCTGTACATTGCTATAGCAACTGGTGGATGAGATTCAGGACCATGGAGAGTGTCCCTGGCTGCAGCACCAGCTTCATCTGTTCCCTGGATGAGGAGGATTGGAGTATTTATCCAGGCTTGTCATCTCAGCTGGTATATAGAGGATGTAGCACATGCTATATACTGTGTATCCAGATCAGAAGGGGGTGAATATATATGTATACTGACAATGATCACGGTTCTGGGCGCTCAGGGGAGATGTGAATACAAAGTGATGTCTATCATAAGCACAATGCAACTTGGAGAGGTATTCCCATCTGATAGAGCGATGGCATACTGCTTTATGATTGGTGGGGGGTCCAACCTATTAGACCCCGCCGATCCTGGGAATGACTCATAGACAAGTGCATGGACCAAGCTGCAGCTGCCGTGGCCAGGAGCGCTGCTGTGCAGGCTAAAATAGTGACTATGAGGATCGCTAGGGGGTCCTTTATAAGGTCAGACCCCAACTCTAACTAACCCAACCCCTAGAAAAGATGAAAGGCTCTGTACATTAGCAGATATTTTATATATTGCTCAAAAGCATCTAAAATGGAAAAAAGTAAAGCAACTTTACACCTAGTTTCATACCACATTGTGTATAGGCTGATAAAGCGATGACTGGGGGGGGGTCAATCTCAGGGACCACCAAGGATCCTCAGAGTTTCTGTTTTTGGCTGCCATCTGCCAATTTGTTGTGTATAAAGCCCCTATACAGATCTATATATACAGACCACAAGCAAAGCCTTTGTGGTCCGGTGGAAGAACGTAAGGCCTGACTGTAGGCTCAGACTACACAGGACCACAGAAAAGCTTAAAGGGCATGTATACAGGGATTTTATATAGTGCTTAAATGCATCTAAAATGGGAAAAAGTGAAGCAACTCTGCAATTAGTTTCTAGTATACAACTCCTATGCAGGTCTATGTGTCTCCATGGTGACAGACTACAAGCAAACACTGTGTAATCTCTGCAGACAGCAGAAGAGCAGGCAAATAGAACACATGACTGTAGAATCAGACTACATAAGGTTTTTTTGTAGTCTGTAACCACGGAGACACATTGATCTGCCTAGGAGCTATATACATGGTGAAAATAGAGACTCTAAGGATCGTTGGTGGTGCAGGTCAATGTGTCTCCATGGTTACAGACTACAAATGAACCCTGTGTAGTCTCTGCAGACAGCGAGGAGGGGGCAAAAACTACTTGTGACAGTGAACATTGAAGGTGGACGTCCACATACATCCATTCTTCTGATCAGTAGAAGACCCCGGAGTACCAGGACCCCTGCAGACTGAATATTAATGGGATCAAAGGATAAGCCTTAAATATATAAATCCTGTGACTAATTTTATACAATGTCTCAGTTTCCAAGATCTCTGCTTGCTGAGGGTTTCCTACAATTGTATCCAGTCTGGACAATCCTCTGTGACCTGCGACACTGATACATTGTAACAATCAGGACAAGAGAATGTTTTGTGCTGCTAAGAGGATTATCTAGACTGGATCCTACTGTAACAAAACCTCAGATGTGAGAATTATTAGGTCTGTACAAGTTTTCTGCCTCTGAATATTCACAAGTTTCCATTCACTGACAGCAAGCGGAGACCTTGAAAATTATAAAATAAAAAAGATCCATAACTAGCGCTATGCACATCAGTAATCCGCCTGGCACAGACCGTACACTGTAGCGGATGCCAGGCTGTTACTGGTGTGCCGGTAGGATGGGCGGCCTGATATCACCTCGCCGGCTCAATGACCTGTCACTATCATTGTGCTGCAAACAAAGGAAGACGCTTTATGGCTATTTAGTCTGAGCCAAAGCAATGGAGTGACTGCTGTATTAGCTGCTGTTTTATGAGCTGCCCTGACAACCTGTAAAGATGGATGAACCCTGCTGACTGCACCTACCTGCAAGTGTGAACATCCCTGTATACAGCCCGCTCCAGCTGCCCCCATAGTATACAGCCCCCTCCAGCTGCCCCCATAGTATACAGCCCGCTCCAGCTGCCCCCATAGTATACAGCCCCCTCCACAGTATACAGCCCCCTCCAGCTGCCCCCATAGTATACAGCCCACTCCAGCTGCCCCCATAGTATACAGCCCCCCTCTAGCTGCCCCCATAGTATACAGCCCGCTCCAGCTGTCCCCATAGTATACAGCCCCCTCCAGCTGCCCCCATAGTATACAGCCCACTCCAGCTGCCCCCATAGTATACAGCCCCCCTCTAGCTGACCCCATAGTATACAGCCCCCTCCAGCTGCCCCCATAGTATACAGCCCCCTCCAGCCCCCCCCCCACAGTATACAGCCCCCTCCAGCTGTCCCCATAGTATACAGCCCCCCTCTAGCTGCCCCCATAGTATACAGCCCCCCTCCAGCCCCCCCCCACAGTATACAGCCCCCTCCAGCTGCCCCCACAGTATACAGCCCCCTCCAGCTGCCCCCATAGTATACAGCCCCCTCCAGCCCCCCCCCCACAGTATACAGCCCCCTCCAGCTGCCCCCACAGTATACAGCCCCCTCCAGCTGCCCCCATGGTATACAGCCACCTCCAGTTGCCCCCATAGTATACAGCCCCCCCCCACAGTATACAGCCCCCCCTCCAGCTGCCCCCATAGTATACAGCCCCCTCCAGCTGCCCCCATAGTATACAGCCCCCTCCAGCTGCCCCCATAGTATACAGCCCGCTCCAGCTGCCCCCATAGTATACAGCCCCCTCCAGCTGCCCCCATAGTATACAGCCCCTGTCCACAGTATACAGCCCCCTCCAGCTGCCCCCATAGTATACAGCCCACTCCAGCTGCCCCATAGTATACAGCCCCCCCCCACAGTATACAGACCCCCTCCAGCTGCCCCCATAGTATACAGCCCCCCTCCAGCTGCCCCCATAGTATACAGCCCCCCTCCAGCTGCCCCCACAGTATACAGCCCCCTCCAGCTGCCCCCATAGTATACAGCCCCCTCCAGCTGCCCCCATAGTATACAGCCCCCTCCAGCTGCCCCCATAGTATACAGCCCCCTCCAGCTGCCCCTATAGTATACAGCCCCCTCCAGCTGCCCCCACAATATACAGCCCCCTGCAGCTGCCCCCATAGTATACAGCCCCTGTCCACAGTATACAGCCCCCTCCAGCTGCCCCCATAGTATACAGCCCCCCTCTAGCTGCCCCATAGTATATAGCCCCCCTCCAGCTGCCCCCACAGTATACAGCCCCCTCCAGCTGCCCCCATAGTATACAGCCCCCCTCTAGCTGCCCCCATAGTATATAGCCCCCCTCCAGCTGCCCCCACAGTATACAGCCCCCTCCAGCTGCCCCTTTAGTATACAGCCCCCCTCTAGCTGCCCCTTAAGTATACAGCCCCCCTCCAGCTGCCCCCATAGTATATAGCCCCCCTCCAGCTGCCCCCACAGTATACAGCCCCCCTCCAGCTGCCCCCACAGTATACAGCCCCCTCCAGCTGCCCCCATGGTATACAGCCCCCTCCAGTTGCCCCCATAGTATACAGCCCGCTCCAGCTGTCCCCATAGTATACAGCCCCCCTCTAGCTGCCCCCATAGTATACAGCCCCCTCCAGCTGCCCCCATAGTATACAGCCCACTCCAGCTGCCCCATAGTATACAGCCCCCCCCCCACAGTATACAGCCCCCCTCCAGCTGCCCCCATAGTATACAGCCCCCCTCCAGCTGCCCCCATAGTATACAGCCCACTCCAGCTGCCCCCATAGTATACAGCCCGCTCCAGCTGCCCCCCATAGTATACAGCCCCCTCCAGCTGCCCCCATAGTATACAGCCCCTGTCCACAGTATACAGCCCCCTCCAGCTGCCCCCATAGTATACAGCCCACTCCAGCTGCCCCATAGTATACAGCCCCCCCCCACAGTATACAGACCCCCTCCAGCTGCCCCCATAGTATACAGCCCCCCTCCAGCTGCCCCCATAGTATACAGCCCCCTCCAGCTGCCCCCACAGTATACAGCCCCCTCCAGCTGCCCCCATAGTATACAGCCCCCTCCAGCTGCCCCCATAGTATACAGCCCCCTCCAGCTGCCCCCATAGTATACAGCCCCCTCCAGCTGCCCCTATAGTATACAGCCCCCTCCAGCTGCCCCCACAATATACAGCCCCCTGCAGCTGCCCCCATAGTATACAGCCCCTGTCCACAGTATACAGCCCCCTCCAGCTGCCCCCATAGTATACAGCCCCCCTCTAGCTGCCCCATAGTATATAGCCCCCCTCCAGCTGCCCCCACAGTATACAGCCCCCTCCAGCTGCCCCCATAGTATACAGCCCCCCCTCTAGCTGCCCCCATAGTATATAGCCCCCCTCCAGCTGCCCCCACAGTATACAGCCCCCTCCAGCTGCCCCTTTAGTATACAGCCCCCCTCTAGCTGCCCCTTAAGTATACAGCCCCCTCCAGCTGCCCCCATAGTATATAGCCCCCCTCCAGCTGCCCCCACAGTATACAGCCCCCCTCCAGCTGCCCCCACAGTATACAGCCCCCTCCAGCTGCCCCCATAGTATACAGCCCGCTCCAGCTGTCCCCATAGTATACAGCCCCCTCCAGCTGCCCCCATAGTATACAGCCCGCTCCAGCTGTCCCCATAGTATACAGCCCCCTCCAGCTGCCCCCATAGTATACAGCCCCCTCCAGCTGCCCCCATAGTATACAGCCCCCTCCAGCTGCCCCTATAGTATACAGCCCCCTCCAGCTGCCCCCACAATATACAGCCCC
The DNA here is from genome assembly GCA_947044405.1 of Leptodactylus fallax. Classification (NCBI taxonomy): domain Eukaryota; kingdom Metazoa; phylum Chordata; class Amphibia; order Anura; family Leptodactylidae; genus Leptodactylus; species Leptodactylus fallax. The sequence goes on from CAMRHE010000659.1 coordinate 12,970, forward strand.
CTGCAGCTGCCCCCATAGTATACAGCCCCCCTCTAGCTGCCCCCATAGTATATAGCCCCCCTCCAGCTGCCCCCACAGTATACAGCCCCCTCCAGCTGCCCCTTTAGTATACAGCCCCCCTCTAGCTGCCCCTTAAGTATACAGCCCCCCTCCAGCTGCCCCCATAGTATATAGCCCCCCCTCCAGCTGCCCCCACAGTATACAGCCCCCCTCCAGCTGCCCCCATAGTATACAGCCCCCCTCCAGCTGCCCCCACAGTATACAGCCCCCCCTCCAGCTGCCCCCATAGTATATAGCCCCCCTCCAGCTGCCCCCACAGTATACAGCCCCCCTCCAGCTGCCCCCATAGTATATAGCCCCCCCTCCAGCTGCCCCCACAGTATACAGCCCCCGTCCACAGTATACAGCCCCTTCCAGTTGACCCCACAATATATAGTCCCCCCCACTATATCTCTAGTCCCCTCCGGGTTCCCGCACTATAATGGCCTCCTGCTTGACCACTGTATTCACCCATCTGCGGCCTCCCCTTGGTCTACATGAAGCAGCTTCTTAATAATCTCTTTCTTACTTCTTGTAGTTTATATTACATTTTATATATAATCTTACATTCCTTGTCTGCCCAGGAAACAATTGTAACAAACCTTCAGCAGTGCGAAGTAAAAGGTCTGTACAGCAGGTTGTGCCATTTATGGAAATGGAGCATGTGGTGGCATTAAAAGGCAGGATAATAAATTATATAAAAGGGTTAATAAATAGCATTATAGGACTTGTTCTGGGTGATGTTCACATTTATGCCTGTGTGTCCGTTGTTCTGGTCCATCAGAGAACTGCCACATAAAAAGGTGTAAGTGTGAGGCTGTGTCAGGGGGTCATTGTCAGGGTCTCCTCCTGGGGCTGCGGACTACGGGGACGGACAATGCCCCATATCAGAGTCTCCAGAGAGGCGGCCATTATTGATCTCTGTGATTGTTGCTTAGCAGCAGTGAAGTCCAATGTCAGATCCGGAGGTTACAGACAAGAGATGAGCGGATAATGGAGACTGGAGATGGCAGCGCTATCTGATGGCGGCCGAGCCCTCTGTACCTGGTGTAATGTCAGCAGTGGCCGCGGGCTACTGACTGTAGATAGAAGACCGGCCGGCTACCTCATGTGTATGGGGAGAACCCATGGCAGGGAGAAGCAGTGACAGTCCTCCGCTAATAGGGAAAGCCAGAGTGCCCCATAACAGTGACAGCCAGAGTGCCCCCATAACAATGACAGCCAGAGTGCCCCCATAACAGTGACAGCCAGAGTGCCCCCATAACAGTGACAGCCAGAGTGCCCCCATAACAATGACAGCCAGAGTGCCCCCATAACAGTGACAGCCAGAGTGCCCCCATAACAGTGACAGCCAGAGTGCCCCCATAACAGTGACAGCCAGAGTGCCCCCATAACAGTGACAGCCAGAGTGCCCCCATAACAGTGACAGCCAGAGTGCCCCCATAACAGTGACAGCCAGAGTGCCCCCATAACAGTGACAGCCAGAGTGCCCCCATAACAGTGACAGCCAGAGTGCCCCCATAACAGTGACAGCCAGAGTGCCCCCATAACAGTGACAGCCAGAGTGCCCCCATAACAGTGACAGCCAGAGTGCCCCCATAACAGTGACAGCCAGAGTGCCCCCATAACAGTGACAGCCAGAGTGCCCCCATAACAGTGACAGCCAGAGTGCCCCCATAACAGTGACAGCCAGAGTGCCCCCATAACAGTGACAGCCAGAGTGCCCCCATAACAGTGACAGCCAGAGTGCCCCCATAACAGTGACAGCCAGAGTGCCCCCCATAACAGTGACAGCCAGAGTGCCCCCATAACAGTGACAGCCAGGGTGCCCCCATAACAGTGACAGCCAGGGTGCCCCCATAACAGTGACAGCCAGAGTGCCCCCATAATAGTGACATCCTGTGGTACCCCGGGGGTGCGCTGAGCTGTCTCAGGGGTATGTGGGATAGATGTGATGGGTTTCGTGCTTTGGAAGGGGCAGATGTAGTGAGTGCTCAGGTTCGGGTCCCCGGGGGGGTTAGAGCTGCCCAACCCATCCACCATCTCCCCATACTGAGGCACAGGGGTTGCCGGGCAGGAGTAGGTGTCAGAAGACATGGGGTCAGGGTTAAGGGTCTCCTCTACAGCTGCGGATAGTCTGGGCTGAATTGGAGGGTTGGAAGCTAAAAGACCCTCCGACCTTTTAGTGCGTGTATGCCACAGGGATCCGACAAACAAAAGGATTTGCTTGGCATGCTCTTTGTGCCAGTTTTTCTTCCCCACCTGAGATTGGGAGCCGGATCCATTGGGGGTATTTGGGTGGAACTTTTTTCACAAGGGGGGTTACTTGGCTTGAAGATTGTGAAACTGCTCCAAATGGATTATATGTGTGTATGGAGCGCCCTCTAGTGTCAGAATACAGGTACTGCATGTCCTATCACATCTATGGTGATGACACACAATTGTGCTCCTCATACAGTAATATGGGGTCCCAATTATTCTAACAGCCCCAGTAACTCTGTACTCTCCAGCACCCCCCAACTGAGGCCCCGCCTCCTTACTGAAACTCCTCCCATCTGTTTACATACAGCAGTTTCTTAATAATCTCTCTCTCACTTCTGGTTTAGTTACTTGTAGTTTAATCTTTAATCCGTAATGTAACAGAAACCATCTCTTCATGCCTTGCCTTCCTACTGAATTAGTGCTTAGACAGTATGAACAAGCAGAGCTGCAGTGTAAAGCAGGGGGGTAAGGAATAAGTAGTAGACAGAAGGTAGATTGCAGATTCCAAACCTGTAGTCACAAATAGCTGTGTCCTATAGGAGTAGCCATCGCACAAAGATAAACCTAAAATTTATTTAGCCCACTGGCAAAGCTTTCGTTTGGTGCCCCTACCCCATAACGTTGTATATTGATATACACACTGAGATTTGTAGTACAACAGTACAGTCCTGCCAGTGCAAGTTATCACCCATGCCCCTAAGAGAGATTAACACAGCAAATGACCCCCCAGTAATCTATGGTTGGCTATAAATGATAATGATACAATACTACATAATATACTGGATAAGATACATTCAATACCACTATATATATATATATATATATATATACTGTCATAGTAGTATCTAGTAATTACCAGCAGAGGGCAGCAGAGTTATATGTAAATATCTACTTGTGTCTTATAGGATTTGGATTGTTTTATTCCATCACTACCAGCCCAGAGGACGAAATTGGATACTTTGACTTTATTCCCAATGTGTGGCATCATAGGACAGTATTATTCAGTAATTGTAAGCTCTTGTGATCAAGACCCTCAATCCTATTGTGTGAATTGATTTATTACTCTGCAATGTCTCATTTTGTCTGTACTTGAACCCTACAATTTGTACAGTGCTGCGGAATATGTTGGTGCTATATAAATAAAATGTATTATTATTATAATTACCGGCAGAGGGCGGCACAGTATGTACAGTATAAGTAATATGTCATTGCATCATTTCATAGGACAGCAGAGAACGTGGAGGCGTTGAGGATTTCCTTCAGTTTATAGTAAATACCAATATCTGCTGCTGTCTGTATTTCATGGATATCTGCAGGGAGAATCTGTGGCAGGAGGATTAAAGGGAAGTGCCCCATATCCATTGAAGAAGGAAGGGCTGCTGTCCTCTGTATGGGAGACTGAAATAGATAACAGAGAGCGATAGTTTTTTGCCTGCCATAAAAACTTCCTTAATCCTGCTGCACAAGGCTGCGGGTCAGTAAACATAGCACAGATGACACATGAATTGGTATCCGTGTGTCATCTGTGGTATTCTCTGACCCATATATCAAAATGAGTTGACAGAGCCGCAAGTACAGAGAGGTATAGGATAGGTATGGGACACATAAGGAACAGATATAGGACCTGCTCCATAATTTGTGGCTCTTCAATTCGACTCACAGATGGAAAAACTACAACTGTGTGTATAGACCTATTAGAAGTCTGTACTTTATCCGCATTTGTCGTGTGTATGAGGCCTAATAGTTCAGTGTTTTAAATCTAAACAATCCACTAAGTTCTTACCCAGCCAGAAGCGGAGGCAGCGAGACTGACATCTGTCACATCAACTGGTAACACCAACCATCCCTATAAATCTCACTGTCCCACCCAATCCTACTAGTGATCCTCACCTGTATTTATATAGCACTAGTGACAGATTCTTTAATGTTAGGGGGAGGCGATAACTCTACTTATGTCAAGAGAATAGAAAGAGTCCTACCAAAAAATCCATCCTGTATTATACTCCAGAGCTGCGCTCACTATTCTGCTGGTGCAGTCACTGTGTACATACATTACATTACTTATCCTGTACTGATCCTGAGTTACATCCTGTATTATACTCCAGAGCTGCGCTCACTATTCTGCTGGTGCAGTCACTGTGTACATACATTACATTACTTATCCTGTACTGATCCTGAGTTACATCCTGTATTATACTCCAGAGCTGCGCTCACTATTCTGCTGGTGCAGTCACTGTGTACATACATTACATTACTGATCCTGAGTTACATCCTGTAATATACTCCAGAGCTGCGCTCACTATTCTGCTGGTACAGTCACTGTGTACATACATTACATTACTTATCCTGTACTGACCCTGAGTTACATCCTGTATTATACTCCAGAGCTGCACTCACTATTCTGCTGGTACAGTCACTGTGTACATACATTACATTACTTATCCTGTACTGATCCTGAGTTACATCCTGTATTATACTCCAGAGCTGCACTCACTATTCTGCTGGTACAGTCACTGTGTACATACATTACATTACTTATCCTGTACTGATCCTGAGTTACATCCTGTATTATACTCCAGAGCTGCGCTCACTATTCTGCTGGTACAGTCACTGTGTACATACATTACATTACTTATCCTGTACTGATCCTGAGTTACATCCTGTATTATACTCCAGAGCTGCGCTCACTATTCTGCTGGTGCAGTCACTGTGTACATACATTACATTACTTATCCTGTACTGATCCTGAGTTACATCCTGTATTATACTCCAGAGCTGCGCTCACTATTCTGCTGGTGCAGTCACTGTGTACATACATTACATTACTTATCCTGTACTGATCCTGAGTTACATCCTGTATTATACTCCAGAGCTGCACTCACTATTCTGCTGGTGCAGTCACTGTGTACCTACATTACATTACTTATCCTGTACTGATCCTGAGTTACATCCTGTATTATACTCCAGAGCTGCGCTCACTATTCTGCTGGTACAGTCACTGTGTACATACATTACATTACTTATCCTGTACTGATCCTGAGTTACATTCTGTATTATACTCCAGAGCTGCGCTCACTATTCTGCTGGTGCAGTCACTGTGTACATACATTACATTACTTATCCTGTACTGATCCTGAGTTATATCCTGTATTATACTCCAGAGCTGCACTCACTATTCTGCTGGTACAGTCACTGTGTACATACATTACATTACTTATCCTGTACTGATCCTGAGTTACATCCTGTATTATACTCCAGAGCTGCGCTCACTATTCTGCTGGTACAGTTACTGTGTACATACATTACATTACTTATCATGTACTGAATCTGAGTTACATCCTGTATTATACTCCAGAGCTGCGCTCACTATTCTGCTGGTGCAGTCACTGTGTACATACATTACATTACTTATCCTGTACTGATCCTGAGTTACATCCTGTATTATACTCCAGAGCTGCGCTCACTATTCTGCTGGTACAGTCACTGTGTACATTACATTACTTATCCTGTACTGATCCTGAGTTACATCCTGTATTATACTCCAGAGCTGCACTCACTATTCTGCTGGTGCAGTCACTGTGTACATACATTACATTACTTATCCTGTACTGATCCTGAGTTACATCCTGTATTATACTCCAGAGCTGCGCTCACTATTCTGCTGGTACAGTCACTGTGTACATACATTACATTACTTATCCTGTACTGATCCTGAGATACATCCTGTATTATACTCCAGAGCTGCACTCACTATTCTGCTGGTGCAGTCACTGTGTACATACATTACATTACTTATCCTGTACTGATCCTGAGTTACATCCATTATTATACTCCAGAGCTGCGCTCACTATTCTGCTGGTGCAGTCACTGTGTACATACATTACATTACTTATCCTGTACTGATCCTGAGTTACATCCTGTATTATACTCCAGAGCTGCGCTCATTATTCTGTTGGTATGCTTCCTCTAGTAGGTTCCCATCTACAGACAGCAGTTTCTAGGCTTTGCCTCTCATCAGTATAGAGTTGGGTACCTGCAGGTATTATTCTATAGGGAGCTCCTTCCTATAGATGGCGCTAGGAGCAAATTCCTCTTTTTCACCAATGAACCAGGGATTTAGAAGACAAGTCCAATAAAATGTCGCCATTTCTTATTATTTTGGTCTCTTTATTTGACGCACGGTTATAACTTGTAGATGAGATTTCTCTGGATTTTATACTCGGCTGCTGTGAAATATAAAACATATAATGGGCTGTACAGAAGGGGATTAACAAATTCAGCTCTGCTACATCTGTATGTGACATCATGGATTGGTACAGATAGGAGGAGTCTTCAGTCTTCCAGTATATGCACAGACGTGTCACTGCGGCCTGTACTGTAGACACATCTTCCGGTCCGCAGATCTCTGTGTTGTCAGCTCTGCCCATTGCACATACAGTCATTTATCCACATGATAGACGATGAGATGAACTAAACCTCTGCGGTCCTCACACCCGGCGCCCACAAATCCTTTTATGTAAAAAGTTCTGCAATTTTACATTTTACAGACCTTATACTTTTCACAGCTGAAGATTTGTTACCATTGTATCCAGTATAGAGTGTGTGAGACAAATGTATCAGCAGAGCAAATCCTCCTGTTCTAATAGATTGTTACAATGTTTCAGCGCAGGCAGCATCGGATTTATCCATAACACAACCCACACAATTGCCTGGGGCCCCTGGAGATCTGAGGGACCCCGCAGAGATGGGCTGTGATATGGCATTTATTTTATAATTGGTTCCTGCCTATTGGATTATTCCAACAGGTAACGGTGAATAGGCAAATAAAATATCGACCACAACCTGTTGGAATAATCCAATAATTAGCCGTCTAACATGTCCCTGGGTGGGGGCCAAAATATGGGGGCATCATTGTGCTAGGGGCCCCCAAAATGACAAGTCCACTCCAGGTAAAACATATCACACATAAATCTAGGCTGTTTAGCTCTCAGAGCATTGTCTGAACTGGATACAATTGTAACAAACTCTCAGTTCTAAGTTATAGACGTATAATGGGTTGCATCATCTGGATATAAGCTCGAATGCTCCTATTTACTAACAGCAAGCAGAGGTAGTGAAAATGGTGAAAAACTAAAAGGTAAAGTATATAGAGCAATTCAGCTTCAGCTATATAATCCCAAAAGTAATAAGAATTTCCTCGCCCTCCAGCCTGAAACATCCAATAAGGTACAACATCGATTACATACGTGCCCAGTATGTCTGTGCATCACGTATAATGTGCTATGACTGACGGACTCATCGCTGTAGGGCGCCCCCCAGTGTCTGACCTGTGTGTACGGTCCATATCACAGCCCTCACGGCCCCCCCCGATCTTCTGTCTTCATATACTCCACTATATTAAAGCTTCTCTGTACAGTCTCTTAAGCTACACAGTCTGAGGGAAGCGTCGGATAGAATAGAGGAGGGGGCTGAGCAGGAGAATACAGGGAATATAGGGAATATAGGGAATACAGGGAATATAGGGAATACAGGGAATATAGGGAATACAGGGAATATAGCGTCTACTAACATGTCATTTAGTATTCGCATGTAAAATGCTGTTAAAGGGAACCATAGAGAAAGCCTGTGACCCCTCCCCCACTCATAGAGGAAGCCTGTGAGTCCTGCTCCCCCATAGTTATAGAGAAAGCCTGTGAGTCCTGCTCCCCCATAGTTATAGAGAAAGCCTGTGAGTCCTGCTCCCCCATAGTTATAGAGAGAGCCTGTGAGTCCTGCTTCCCTCACCCAACTTCCTGGGCTAACAGACTTTCCCTATAACTATGGGGGAGCAGGACTCACAGGCTCTCTCTATAACTATGGATGAGCAGGACTCACAGGCTCTCTCTATAACTATGGATGAGCAGGACTCACAGGCTTCCTCTATAACTATGGGGGAGCAGGACTCACAGGCTTTCTCTATAACTATGGGGGAGCAGGACTCACAGACTTTCCATATAACTATGGGGGAGCAGGACTCACAGGCTTCCTCTATAACTATGGAGGAGCAGGAGTCACAGACTTTCCCTATAACTATGGGGGAGCAGGACTCACAGGCTCTCTCTATAACTATGGAGGAGCAGGACTCACAGGCTTTCTCTATAACTATGGGGGAGCAGGACTCACAGACTTTCCATATAACTATGGGGGAGCAGGACTCAGGCTTCCTCTATAACTATGGGGGAGCAGGAGTCACAGGCTTCCTCTATAACTATGGGGGAGCAGGACTCACAGGCTCTCTCTATAACTATGGATGAGCAGGACTCACAGACTCTCTCTATAACTATGGGGAGCAGGACTCACAGGCTTCCTCTATAACTATGGGGGAGCAGGACTCACAGGCTTCCTCTATAACTATGGAGAAGCAGGACTCACAGGCTTCCTCTATAACTATGGGGGAGCAGGACTCACAGGCTTCCTCTATAACTATGGAGGAGCAGGACTCACAGACTACCTCTATAACTATGGGGGAGCAGGACTCACAGACTTTCCATATAACTAATGGGGAGCAGGACTCACAGGCTTCCTCTATTACTATGGGGGAGCAGGACTCACAGGCTTTCTCTATAACTATGGGGGAGCAGGACTCACAGACTTTCCATATAACTATGGGGGAGCAGGACTCACAGGCTTCCTCTATAACTATGGAGGAGCAGGAGTCACAGACTTTCCCTATAACTATGGGGGAGCAGGACTCACAGGCTCTCTCTATAACTATGGAGGAGCAGGACTCACAGGCTTTCTCTATAACTATGAGGGAGCAGGACTCACAGACTTTCCATATAACTATGGGGGAGCAGGACTCAGGCTTCCTCTATAACTATGGGGGAGCAGGAGTCACAGGCTTCCTCTATAACTATGGGGGAGCAGGACTCACAGGCTCTCTCTATAACTATGGATGAGCAGGACTCACAGACTCTCTCTATAACTATGGGGAGCAGGACTCACAGGCTTCCTCTATAACTATGGGGGAGCAGGACTCACAGGCTCTCTCTATAACTATGGGGGAGCAGGACTCACAGGCTTCCTCTATAACTATGGAGAAGCAGGACTCACAGGCTTCCTCTATAACTATGGGGGAGCAGGACTCACAGGCTTCCTCTATAACTATGGAGGAGCAGGACTCACAGACTACCTCTATAACTATGGGGGAGCAGGACTCACAGACTTTCCATATAACTAATGGGGAGCAGGACTCACAGGCTTCCTCTATTACTATGGGGGAGCAGGAGTCATAGGCTTCCTCTATAACTATGGGGGAGCAGGACTCACAGGTTCTCTCTATAACTATGGGGTAAGCAGGACTCACAGACTCTCTCTATAACTATGGGGGAGCAGGACTCACAGGCTCTCTCTATAACTATGGAGGAGCAGGACTCACAGGCTCTCTCTATAACTATGGGGAGCAGGACTCAGGCTCTCTCTATAACTATGGAGGAGCAGGACTCACAGGCTTTCTCTATAACTATGGAGGAGCAGGACTCACAAACTTTCCATATAACTATGGAGGAGCAGGACTCACAGGCTCTCTCTATAACTATGGGGGAGCAGGACTCACAGGCTCTCTCTATAACTATGGAGGAGCAAGACTCACAGGCTTTCTCTATAACTATGGAGGAGCAGGACTCACAGGCTTTCTCTATAACTATGGAGGAGCAAGACTCACAGACTTTCCATATAACTATGGAGGAGCAGGAGTCACAGACTCTCTCTATAACTATGGAGGAGCAGGACTCACAGACTCTCTCTATAACTATGGGGGAGCAGGACTCACAGGCTTCCTCTATAACTATGGAGGAGCAGGACTCACAGGCTCTCTCTATAACTATGGGGGAGCAGGACTCACAGGCTTTCTCTATAACTATGGAGGAGCAGGACTCACAGACTTTCCCTATAACTATGGGGGAGCAGGAATCAAAGGCTCTCTCTATAACTATGGAGGAGCAGGACTCACAGGCTTTCTCTATAACTATGGGGGAGCAGGACTCACAGACTTTCCATATAACTATGGGGGAGCAGGACTCACAGGCTTCCTCTATAACTATGGGGGAGCAGGAGTCACAGGCTTCCTCTATAACTATGGGGGAGCAGGACTCACAGGCTCTCTATATAACTATGGAGGAGCAGGACTCACAGGCTTTCTCTATAACTATGGAGGAGCAGGACTCACAAACTTTCCATATAACTATGGAGGAGCAGGACTCACAGGCTCTCTCTATAACTATGGGGGAGCAGGACTCACAGGCTCTCTCTATAACTATGGAGGAGCAAGACTCACAGGCTTTCTCTATAACTATGGAGGAGCAGGACTCACAGGCTTTCTCTATAACTATGGAGGAGCAAGACTCACAGACTTTCCATATAACTATGGAGGAGCAGGAGTCACAGACTCTCTCTATAACTATGGAGGAGCAGGACTCACAGACTCTCTCTATAACTATGGGGGAGCAGGACTCACAGGCTTCCTCTATAACTATGGAGGAGCAGGACTCACAGGCTCTCTCTATAACTATGGGGGAGCAGGACTCACAGGCTTTCTCTATAACTATGGAGGAGCAGGACTCACAGACTTTCCCTATAACTATGGGGGAGCAGGAATCAAAGGCTCTCTCTATAACTATGGAGGAGCAGGACTCACAGGCTTTCTCTATAACTATGGGGGAGCAGGACTCACAGACTTTCCATATAACTATGGGGGAGCAGGACTCACAGGCTTCCTCTATAACTATGGGGGAGCAGGAGTCACAGGCTTCCTCTATAACTATGGGGGAGCAGGACTCACAGGCTCTCTCTATAACTATGGGGGAGCAGGACTCACAGGCTCTCTCTATAACTATGGGGGAGCAGGACTTACAGGCTTCCTCTATAACTATGGAGAAGCAGGACTCACAGGCTTCCTCTATAACTATGGGGGAGCAGGACTCACAGGCTTCCTCTATAACTATGGAGGAGCAGGACTCACAGACTACCTCTATAACTATGGGGGAGCAGGACTCACAGACTTTCCATATAACTAATGGGGAGCAGGACTCACAGGCTTCCTCTATTACTATGGGGGAGCAGGACTCACAGGCTTCCTCTATTACTATGGGGGAGCAGGAGTCACAGGCTTCCTCTATAACTATGGGGGAGCAGGACTCACAAGTTCTCTCTATAACTATGGGGTAAGCAGGACTCACAGACTCTCTCTATAACTATGGGGGAGCAGGACTCACAGGCTCTCTCTATAACTATGGAGGAGCAGGACTCACAGGCTCTCTCTATAACTATGGGGAGCAGGACTCAGGCTCTCTCTATAACTATGGAGGAGCAGGACTCACAGGCTTTCTCTATAACTATGGAGGAGCAGGACTCACATACTTTCCATATAACTATGGAGGAGCAGGACTCACAGGCTCTCTCTATAACTATGGGGGAGCAGGACTCACAGGCTCTCTCTATAACTATGGAGGAGCAGGACTCACAGGCTTTCTCTATAACTATGGAGGAGCAGGACTCACAGACTTTCCATATAACTATGGAGGAGCAGGAGTCACAGACTCTCTCTATAACTATGGAGGAGCAGGACTCACAGACTCTCTCTATAACTATGGGGGAGTAGGACTCACAGCCTTCCTCTATAACTATGGAGGAGCAGGACTCACAGACTTTCCCTATAACTATGGGGGAGCAGGAATCACAGGCTCTCTCTATAACTATGGAGGAGCAGGACTCACAGGCTTTCTCTATAACTATGGAGGAGCAGCACTCACAGACTTTCCCTATAACTATGGAGGAGCAGGGCTCACAGACTCTCTCTATAACTATGGAGGAGCAGGACTCACAGACTTTCCCTATAACTATGGAGGAGCAGGACTCACAGACTTTCCCTATAACTATGGAGGAGCAGGACTCACAGGCTTCCTCTATGAGACCTGGCAGCAGTCACGGAGCTTTTTATATGATAATTCTGAAGTAAATACTAGAATACAGCATATCCCCAACCTCAGCCCCCTCTCTATTCCATGTTGCCCTCACATAGAGACCTGACTTATTTACACTACTCCTACCCTTGCAGCTGTTTTTAGGTTTCCACATAATAGTGAATGACACCACATGACTCACTAGTGACTTGTGCACTTTTTTGAGAAATTCTGGAAGATGGCCCAGTCCTTACCAGTTTCTGGCAAACAAGGAGTTAATGGTAATGTGCGCTCATGTTGCCCACACTGTTCATGGAGCTAAGATGAGGGGTGGACACTGTGCCGAATCCTCCGGGGGCAGACTGCAGGCTGTGACTGGGGTACAGAGCTGAGGGGGTGCCAGGCCAGTACGAGAATCCAGCTGGTGAGACCCCCGAAGTCATGAGGTTCAGCTTGGAGAGGCCAGGAAAGGGTAAATGGGGCAGATTACTCTGAAACTTGTACAGAGACTGTTCTGTGCTGGGTGCAGACTGGCACACTTGTGCCAAGCCATGGAAGTCAAACTTGTAGGCGTATCTCTTGCCGTGGACCTTGGCCATGATGTTCTTGTCGTAGTAGTAGCGCAGGGCTCGGCTCAGTTTGTCGTAGTTCATGTTGGGTTTGCTTTTCCGCTCGCCCCAGCGTCTGGCGACCTCGTCGGGATCGGTCAGCTTGAACTCTCCGTTGGTTCCTTCCCAGGCGATGCAGTTGGCGTTGGAGTGATCGGACAAGAGCTCCAGGAGGAACTGCCATAGCTGGATCTGTCCGCTGCCTGCGCCAGAGACAACAAGACGTTACTGCTCCCGCCTTACGCTCTACATAAACCTTCATCTTATCCTCAATGTTATATTTCATGTCACTTATTCTTATTTTCAAGTGTTAACCCTCTGTTACCTGCCAATACGAGTCACCTACATTAACTTCATCCGCACCACCCATTGACTGTATACGTCCGGGTGGTTCACTCTTAACCCCACCGTATCAGCCCCAGTTACAGCGGAAATCAGCAGAAAAAAAAAATAAAAGTAATGTTAAAATGACCCCCAATAGTTATTATGACTATAAAATTTAGCAAATAGCGTTTAAGAATGTGAAATAAAAAATCTGAAAAACAGACCTAATTTTTTGTTAACGTTTCCTCGGATATTAAAATAAAGAAAAAAATTTACAAAAATATAAATGACATAAAAATAAAGCCCTATTTATCACCAAAAAAACCCGCAAAAATTATTTGAATAACCCAAAGGAAAAAAATGTTTCAGCCTCCAAAAACTGTATCTACAAAAAAAATCCAAAAATGTGTCCAGGGAAAATGGCCCAGTCCTGAAGTGGTTAAAGAAGGGGACCCCGATGTGTAAGAGCGACCCTTCATGGTCTCATCCGTGGACGTCTTTGAATAATATTGGTTTGATATTACTGTGGGCTTATTTTACCAGTTATGGATCAGTATAAATAATCCATCCATATCGTACTTCAGTAAAACTGCCTAAAATAATACATAATGGGTAAACACCACGCAGTGTCAAAATAAACCCATTCATATAACCTTAATGATAATGCTACACAATGCTTATATAATACCACCATACAGTGCCCACAAATACTGTTACATAGCACAAATGATGAAATAATACTGCCATACACATTTACAATGTCTATATAATATTCATTCTCTGTTATATGTCTAAATAATGCCACAATGTGTTCTGGAAAAATTACAACTACAATAATAATATAGTTGTAATATAATATAGTATAGCTCTTAAAACCAAAGTACCAAAAGTAAATAATACTACCATAGTGTACTTATATAATATTGTACATTGATTACATGGTAGTACAAATACCTTACTAATACTACCATACAGTGCTTGGGAATAATACTGCCATATAATACTTTACTAATACTACCATATAATAAGTTACTAATGCTACCATCCAGTGCTTAAATACTACTACACAATAGTAGCTTACTAATACTATCATGTAGTGCCTAAATAATACTACCAAATAGTACCTCACTAATATGACCATACAGTGAGTAAATAATACTACTATATACAGTAAAACCTTTTCCGATGATCATCCTTTTGAGGAGGCCGCCCCTGTATCCAGACTACAGTGATATACTATGTGTCATGAGAATCTTCTTGGAGATTACCAGCTATGCCATTGTGGGAGTTTGTCTTAGAGAGGTTTTAAGGTAGTACCTAAATAATACTGCTATATAATACCACCTTATATGAGACTACTGTAATAAGTGTATCAGGGGGCGGCTGCATGTTCTGCTTCTGGCTGGTTCATACATGGTATGAATATTACACTGTTGAACCAGCCTAGAAATTCACCCCAGATCTGTATGTGACCCAGGTGGACTTTTTTTGTTGTAGAAACGCAGCTTTTTTTTGCAAAAGCCAGGAGTGGATTGAGCATAAGGGAGAAGTATAAGAAGCTTCCTATATATTTCCCATTCCTTTGGTAGACATTCTTGGCTTTGGCTCAAAAAAACGCAGCAAAATCTGCCACAAAAAGCTGCGTTTCTGCAACGTGGGGCCTCAGCCTTAGATATTTCACACTATCGGTGAGTGTGATTTGTCACTTACATTATCTTGGATTTTGCTGAAGAATTTATTTGCAGATTCTGTAATTAAAATTCCAAAACGAAAAAGTGCACGACAAATATCTCCGCCATCTGTGACCTCTGCATATTAATATGTGGATGTGATATATTGTGAGGATGTAGAATACTGGAATTATTATTGAGACATATTGTGGATATTGTATATCTGATGCCAGGTGGAGCAGGGGGGCATCTGACAGAATGAGGGGCAGAATTCACAATATTACAGGGGCAACGGTCCACCTTATACCCAGACACCCACCCCCTGACCTGGGATAGATAGATAGATATGAGATAGATAGATAGATAGATAGATAGATAGATAGATAGATAGATATGAGATAGATATGAGATAGATAGATAGATAGATAGATAGATAGATAGATATGAGATAGATATGAGATAGATAGATAGATAGATAGATAGATAGATAGATATGAGATAGATAGATAGATAGATAGATAGATAGGAGATAGATAGATATGAGATAGATATGAGATAGATAGATATGAGATAGATAGATAGATATGAGATAGATAGATAGATAGATAGATAGATAGATAGATAGATAGATAGATAGATATGAGATAGATAGATAGATAGATAGATAGATAGATAGATAGATAGATAGATAGATAGATAGATATGGGATAGATATTCTTCTGTACTCAGGAGACAACCAATTTCTTCCCCATTATACTCCTCTAACTATTCCTCTTCTCTTGGTCAGAATATTCATCAGTCATTCATATTATCTACAATAGTGAGACTAATACAATATTCTGCAAAAAGCCAAACAACAGAACTACAGTGTATATAATATATACTACGGTATATACTACAGTAATCTAAATGTATATTAATATAAATATAAAAAGGTATATAACACTGATATATGTACATATCTATAAATATATCTATATACTTATAGCTATGACTATATATAGAAGTATATGTATATATAATTATATGTCTGTAAGTTTATGTATAGCTATATTCTATATGTATATAACTGTATGTAAAACTATATGTTTAGAAGAGAATATATATATATATAATTATATGCATAGCTACATTCTAAATATATATATATCTGTATATATAACTATATGTACAGATGTTTGTCTATAATTGAATGAAGCTATATTTTATATTTCTATAAGTATATAATTAACTAATAGATATAACTATATAGATAATATTGTATGTATATCATTCTATATGTATATCAATATATATTTATATATATACCCATTGGTACATAATTGAATGTATATATGTATATATATATATATATATATATATATATATATATATATAAAATTGCATGTATTGCTACATTCTATAGGTATATAATTTTATAACTCTTTATCTCTCTATAATATATATAAGCTTCGGTCTATAATTGTATGTATTGCTACATTCTATATGTATATAACTGTATTTCTTACTATATGCCTTTGAATGTATGTACACAAGTATATGTATAGCTACATTGTATATGTATATGCCTGTATATGTTTATAAATATATGTATATAATTGCATGTAAAGGTATAGCTAGATTCTGTATGTATATAAGAATATGCCTAGACTATATATAGTTTATGTATAATAATGATGATGATTAATTTAAGTTACATTGTTTTCTATTTTCTATTATTTATTATTGTTTGCATTGATTTGATGTATTAATGATAAGTTGTAAATAGTGACTGCTGATGAATAGATAACACTGTATTATCTCTACTAATAATATTAATTATTACTATTCTGTATGGGAATTGTCATCCCTCGTATTCGTTACAATGTTGCAGTGAATATAATAACATTCACAGTGAATTCTTCTAGTAATCTGTAATATTGTCATTATATCTGCACAACTGATGCCAATGAGGGAATGAAGTGATATAATAAAACTAATAAATATTACTAAATCTAATTCTACATTTTTTATTATTTTATCCAATTTTCGGACCTATAATTCAGTCTGTAATAATCCAATATGTAAAAAGAAGATTTTGATTTAATTGCAAAGCTCAAATACAAAAAATAATCTTCAAGATTCTCTCCTCTGACTGCACAAATCGCATCTGTAAATGCCCAAATGTAAAATATTAAAATCATATAAGAAAGATTGAAATATCCTGCCCGACCCATCATGCGACATTATGAAAACCGCATGGCTGAGACATTTCTCATAAAATACAATATTTTGATGGCTTTTTCTACTCTTGCCCCCCAGTATATGTGTTTGATGTTGAGTAAGAGCTTATATCAGCTTTAGGTATCGATGACATTATTATATACCGCTACATACTATTATATATATATATATATTATATATATATATACGTCCTAGTATGTCTCTGTTCTCACCTTTCTGGACTCCAGCAGTGAATGGCCTCCAGTTCTGCGTTTTCTCCTTCAGGAAACTTTCACCTACAGGATCTGATCCCAAGAAATATGATTAATTATATAGAAGAAGAACTTATCCCCGACCCGACAACGATCACATATCACGTCTGATGTCACATGTTCGGTATGTGGGGGAGAAGGTCTAAGAAATGGTCAGGAAACGAAATACAGAATATAAATGCCCCAATAATTGAAATGATATCCCTCCTGCCCCTCTGCACCCCTCATTCTCCCAGCTACGTGTAAGTGATCCCTAATGGATCCCCAATGGATCACTTACAAGTGGTTTAGGGTGTTTGTCTTTGCCCCTCATATAAGGGGCTCTATAATGTCTCTGGTTTGCAGATGTTTTATTATAACCGAGTAGATTGTAGGTGTCTCTTGGGTTTGAGGGTGTCCTAGTAATCTGTTTGTGGGGATCCCTATCATGTGTGGGTGCCCCAGTAGTTTGCAGGTCCCTCTGATTTGTGGGTGTTCCCGAAGCTCCCTATACCCAGGCAGAGATGTAAGGGGAGATGGCAGGAAATGCGTCCAGGAAAAAGGAAATCCGACTGCTCAGGGATATTATAAGGCGTCGGCTGAGGGGAGAAGAGACGGGACAGCTAGGACAGGAGGACAGGGACCAGCCGGGTGTCTGCTAGAAAATAGTGGGGTGTCAGAGATTAATGGGACAGATATTAAGGAAAAGAAGACAGAACCCAGGAAAAAGGAAATCCGACTTCTCAGGGATATTATAAGGAGTCGGCTGAGAGGAGAAGAGAAGCGACAGCAGGTACAGGAGGACTGAGACCAGCCTGGGAGGTCTAATAGAAATTAGTGGGGTGTCAGAGATTAATAAAACAATGGGGGGTCAAGTATTAAGAAAACAAACAGAGGGTTGTCGGATATTAATAAGAGAAAGTGGACAGTAGGGTGCCAGGTATATCAATAAAGAAGAAAGATGGTTGTCAGACAGTAATGAGGAGTGGGGGGTCAGATAGTAATGAGGAGTGGGGTGTCAGTAATGAGGAATGGGGGGTCAGTAATGAGGAATGGGGGGTCAGTAATGAGGAGTTGGGTGTCAGTAATGAGGAGTTGGGTGTCAGTAATGAGGAGTGGGGGGTCAGTAATGAGGAGTGGGGGGTCAGTAATGAGAAGTGGGGGGTCAGTAATGAGAAGTGGGGGGTCAGTAATGAGAAGTGGGGGGTCAGATAGTAATAAGGAGTGGGGTGTCAGTAATGAGGAATGGGGGGTCAGTAATGAGGAGTGGGGGGTCAGTAATGAGAAGTGGGGGGTCAGATATTAATGAGACAAAGAGCAAAGTGGGCATCAGGTATTAAGAAAAAGAAGACAGAAGGTTGTCAGAGGAGGGGGATATCAGACGTTAGTGAGACAAAGAGGAAAGTAAGGTGTCAGACATTTTGAGACAGAAGCTAGAGGGTTGTCAGAATGAGGAGTAGGGTGTCAGATAGTAATGAGGAGTGGGGTGTCAGATAGTAATGAGGAGTAGGGTGTCAGATAGTAATGAGGACTGGGGTGTCAGATCTATCCCAGAAGAAGTAAGGTTATGCCTCTAGGGATGAAGAATAATGGGGCATCAGATCTATCTATCAGAAGAAGATATCATGGTGCGGGGCTGTTGGAATACTAAGATAGTAGGGTGTTAGGGCTACAGGATGAGGACACCCCAAATACCTACACCAAAAAAACTTTACAGGTAGAAGTTAGATTTGGGGAGTCAGAAAGGATCAGGGTGCTGTGGCTGTAGTGGCGTCAGGACAGGGGTGACCGCAGGCAGTTATTGGGGTGCAGAGAAGGCTCATGATGGATGCCGGAGCAGATGACAGAAGAAGCTGCAGGTAAAGCAACAAAAATACAAAATATAATAATCCAGGGATCCAAAGATCAGATGCCAGAACTTCCAGGTGCCCCCATCACCCCCAAAACAAAACTTTTTTGAGGTCCCCCAATCCTGACACCCCCAAATCCCAAGGCTGGGTGTCTGAGTCTCTACCTGTGAGGTACATGTTGAGCAGGAGCTGGGATCCACTGCCCTGAGCCATGGAGCTGAGCACTGACACCCAGGGGGTTGGGCACCCTATGATGAGCCCTATTATTAATACTAGGACTATTGTTATTAGATGGTGGAGGAGGGAGCTGGACCAGGCAGAGGATGAGGAAGAAATGTGCAGAGATGAGAGGAGGCAGATAATATCCAAGCAACAGGCAGAGATGCTGCAGGACGGGGCCCCTGCTACACCCTCCGGGCCCCTCCCTGCTGCTCCCATCATTTCCTGAGAAAAACTCTTTTTAATTAAAGAGCCATCTGACTGTGTCCTGTTCACATGGAGCAGCGGCCTCTTATCAGCCCCATCTAAGGATTAATAAACTTGGTGTTACTGTGGTGATGCCCCCCACCCTCACCCCTTATTTTACGCCTGTTAACTCTTTGCAAACAGCAGCCAGCGTCAGAGATGAGGCTCATATTGATCTTTGGCTATCTCAGCATGCTTCATTGACTCTGAGACAACAACCTGATGGAAGTTTCATCCAGGGAACAGGCCATAAAGCTGTAGTTATAGACACCCAACCTGCCATTAACAGCCATTACTGACAGAGCCCACCCTTTGTGTGCCAGGGACGAGGCGAGCACCCTTTGTATGCCAGGAAGCAGGGCTGGGGAAGAAGGAGCAGAATGAGGGACCTAAAATATAGAAATCCAGACCCATTACATATTGTCTGCATCTACTGGCGGTATGGGGGACAACCTGCATGGCTTATACAGGTGTATTCACCCAGATTTACCAGTCTCCTGCATAACAAATCATCCTGGTTATGATGCCGCACTACTTACCTGCACTGATATCTACATAACTTCGATGATTTGACATTCAGGAATCTAGGAAAGGTGGGTATCAACATCTGTAGGAGCTGTTAGGGCAGCTAATTTAGTTGTCATCCATCTTTACCAGTTTCCTGCATAACAAATCATACTGGATATGATGTAACAATATATACCTGCACTCATATAACAAGGCTGATTTGCCCATCAGTAACCTAGGAAAGCTGGGTGTCATCAACTGTAGGAGCTGTTAAGGCAGCCATATTAGTTGGGACACAGCTTTGAGGACCTGTATGGGATACTGACCTAGGAAAGCTGGGTGTCATCACCTGTAGGAGCTGTATGCGCTACTGACCTAGGAAAGCTGGGTGTCATCACCTGTAGGAGCTGTATGTGATACTGACCTAGGAAAGCTGGGTGTCATCACCTGTAGGAGCTGTATGCGCTACTGACCTAGGAAAGCTGGGTGTCATCACCTGTGGAGCTGTATGCGCTACTGACCTAGGAAAGCTGGGTGTCATCACCTGTAGGAGCTGTATGTGATACTGACCTAGGAAAGCTGGGTGTCATCATCTGTAGGACCTGTATGTGATACTGACCATTGTAGCTTTCCTCTCTATCCCTTGATGCCACCAAACCAATGTTACTAGTCATCCTAGAGACTAGGAAAGCTGGGTGATAAGCCTTGTTGGAATATTGCTTGTCACTCAGCTTTCTCAGAAATGCCTAGAACTTAGAAATGGCTTAATGACATTTTGCATTAACAGTATCAGACTTGACCACAAAGACAAGTGTGGCGCTGTGTCCCATACTGCTGGGGGGCACCAATAATAAATCTAGGTTTAGGATAGACGATCAGTCTTATAGAAAACCACTTTAGAGTGACCCAAAGGCTTTTTTGTGATAACATTCATTTTCACCACAGGCTGGAAAGCAAGATGCTTTTTTATGGACTGGACAGACTGTGTAGCCTGTTTGGCCACTAGATGTCAGTATGTGTAACAGAATATATTGCTATTATACTGTATATCGCTGTCTGATGACACTTGCGCCATAACTCCCATGAAAGTGTATTCTGTATGGGATATCGCATGCCACACTTGAGAATGGGGCATAAAACCCCAAAACGCGTCATGTGTTTGCCTGTTTGTCTGTGAAAAATAAAGATTCTCTTGGAACAACTCCTGGGTAAGCGCGATTCCTTCCCACTAACATCTCCCATGTTGGATGTGCTTTCGGTCCTGTGTTGCCATATTCTATATAGGAGGGCTTTATACTATGTGTGGGGGCACTAATGGGGTATCACACTGCATCTGGGGGCACTAATGGTACATTATACTTTGTGGGGGCACTAGGGGGGCATTATATTGCGTGGGGAACTAAGGCAGTATTATACTGTGTGAAGACTCTAAAGGGGTAATATTAGGAGGCACCAGACATAACTTTGCTTGGAGCCCCAGAAATACCAAGTCTGCCCCTGTAGAGCTGTATGTATTGAGCTCCCCCTAGAGGCAGCTCCACTTAGCTATCACTAAGGACCCCATAGCAGCCGCGAGGTCTGTATCTATAGCAGTTACTGCTTTGGTCATGTGTTCGGCTCCCTATGATGTCTTCAAAGATTTCTGAGCCCCTTCTGTCCGACCTGCGGACTTTCAGAACAGGATATTGATCCGATCACATCAAACCTTCCATGTCCACCATTATGTAATATTATACAATCTTCTTATAGACTTTTATACATTTTGCCTTTAATTTGAATGAATTTTTCACAATTTTTGTGACATTTACATGTAACATGTTATTACTGACATCTCACATTAGACCCCCCACCTTTACCTCCGACCCCCCAGGTCAGCTCCAAACAATATACAAATGTGTCTATTATGTATGTGATGGATATTGGTAGACAATCCTTTGTTGGAGCAGCAGGCACAGAGAATGCAGATGTGTGAACACGCGCCACCCGGGAGATGCAGCAGATACCGCCGCTCCCTGTCTGCCATGAATATCAATGGGGAGATGTGTATCTGACTGCTCAGAATCCAGCAGGCGATGGCACAAACTATAGACAATCTCCTAATATCCAGCCTGTCACTGCCAGCCGGGGGAATGATGGAGAGCCCTAATATTAAAACCCAGGGCAGAGGAAGCTCCAGGGCCCCAGTGCAAAATCTGATACAGGCCCCGCCAACTATCTGGTGCTGGGTTATGTGGTAGAGGGGGTATGGGGTCCTCCCAGATATTGGGGTCTGGATATGAAGTCAATATTAATATATAGTAGTCTACCAGTATATACGTATGATAAGATACACCTCTAAAATGTCCCCTTTCATCCCATCCAATCCCTTTGTGACCATACAGTGGGTACAGAAAGTATTCAGACCCCTTTAAATTTTTCACTCTTTGTTTCAACCCAACCCCTGACCTCAACCCAACTGAGCATCTCTGGAGAGACCTGAAAATGTCTCCACCAACGTTCACCATCCAACCTGACGGAACTGGAGAGGATCTGCAAGGAAGAATGGCCGAGGATCCCCAAATCCAGATGTGAGAAACTTGTTGCATCATTTCCAAGAAGACTCCTGGCTGTACGAGCTCAGAAGGAAGCGGCTTCTACTCAGTACTGAGCAAAGGCTCTGAATACTTATAGCCATGGGAGATTGCAGGTTTTCTTTTTTAATAAATTTGCAAAAATATCTACATTTCTTTTTTTTTTTACTGCCAAGATGGGGAGCTGAGTGTACATTAATGAGAAATGGCTGCAATGACACAAAGAGTGAAAAATTCAAAGGGGTCTGAATACTTTCCATACCCACTGTACACTAATAGTGCCCATCTTTTGTAACATACAATGATGAAGCAGCTTTAGGACCCCCACTTAGTATAATGCCACAAAACAGTATAATGCCCACTTAGTGACCCCCACATAGTATAATGCCCACTTAGTGTCTCCACACAGTATAATACCCCCTTAGTGACCTTCACATTGGTTACCCCACACATTATAATGCCCTCATAGTGCCCCCACAAAACAGTATAATGCCCCCCTTAGTGACTTTTACATGGTATAATGTCCCATTGGTTCCCCTACACATTATAATCCTCCCTTAGTGGCTCCCATATACAGTATTATGCCTCCTTAGTGGCCTCAATACGTTATAATGTCCTATTGGTGAACCCACAAAGTTTAGTGCTCCTTAGTACTCCCTACCCCACACTGTATAATGCCTCCTTAGTGCCTCCACTTAGTATAGTGCCTCCTTAGTGACCCCCACATAGTATAATGCCCCAATAGTGCCCCCACTGGAGGTATAGGGGGTCCTGTATGTCTGGACATGGAGAGCAGTTGGGAGAAAGAATAATCTACCTCTGGCTATCCCTTTACCACTGATGTATTACTACCCCGCAGTGCAGCCACCCTTTAGCTCCTGTGTGCAGACAGCCGGGGTCAGTGCTGATCCTTCCTGACACTACTGTAAGACGTCAGGGCAAAAGGGACAATGACCTGCAGATCAGTCTTTCTCCCAACCACTCGGAGGCAGGGGTTCAGACCTCTGGCAGGCACAATCCGTGTTGAGTACTTGGAAGTACAATGGAAGTGGCAGACTATTAGAATCTTGCATAGAAAAATTGGGGCACAAATGAACCAGTGACTTATAGGACTGCTGGGTATGGCCAGGGACCCCCATTCTCAGACCCCACTGATCAGATGGTTATCACTGGGTAGGCGAAAAGCCAATTAAATCAAGAGGAGTAGGTTCACACTTATGAACGTCCATTGCTCTTATCCATCTTAGGACATTAATAACGGTAGTATGAACCTACCCTTGTATGATGCTCCTGAACCCCAGTGCAAAATCTATAACAAGACCCCCACCTAGTGCCATTTATAATACTGGGACAGATGGAAGCTATGGCCATTGCAGGCAACAGGGTGGGGTGCAACTGCCCCCTCTATATACATTTGTGCTGCTGCTGTTTTGCTGTTATCAGTCATTTGTTCACACCTGCTGACATTTTTGTAAATGCATTTATATAATACAGAAGGAAGAATCTTCATCTATACAAGAAGAAACAAAGGAGCAGAAATACAGAAAAGTGAAATATCTGAGTGTGCACTGCCACCTAGGGGTAAGTTATCATTACTGCACTTCATATTATTACCTGCAATAAAAATACTAAAAAAAAAAAAATACACACATGTATTCCTCTATAAACCAGATGTTACTGAGATCTGTTCTGGTCTCACATCTAGGAAGTTCTTAACAACATGTTACAAGGTGACTCCACCCAAACCAAATATCAATGTGGTCAATATAATAAAATACCAGGATATGACTCACATCTGCTACCTAGCCCCTCCCAACTGACACCTGTATCATAGCAAAAGGTGAGGGCTGAGAAATATTTGTGGTCATTTATTTTTATTTTCTGGGGGGGGGGGGTTATGTACTTAGTTGAGAAAGCAGGAACTCATAACATGACTGCCAAAAGAAGATGAGGTACAGTATGGGACCCAACAAAGGATTATGGTTGTTATGTGTCTTATGCTGGGGTTTTTTGTAGCATTACTATTGCCTGCATTCCTTCGCACTCCAGAGCTGCACTCACTATTCTGCTGGTACAGTCACTGTGTACATACATTACATTACTTATCCTGTACTGATCCTGAGTTACATCCTGTATTATACTCCAGAGCTGCACTCACTATTCTGCTGGTGCAGTCACTGTGTACATACATTACATTACTTATCCTGTACTGATCCTGAGTTACATCCTGTATTATACTCCAGAGCTGCACTCACTATTCTGCTGGTACAGTCACTGTGTACATACATTACATTACTTATCCTGTACTGATCCTGAGTTACATCCTGTATTATACTCCAGAGCTGCGCTCACTATTCTGCTGGTGCAGTCACTGTGTACATACATTACATTACTTATCCTGTACTGATCCTGAGTTATATCCTGTATTATACTCCAGAGCTGCGCTCACTATTCTGCTGGTGCAGTCACTGTGTACATACATTACATTACTTATCCTGTACTGATCCTGAGTTACATCCTGTATTATACTCCAGAGCTGCACTCACTATTCTGCTGGTGCAGTCACTGTGTACATACATTACATTACTTATCCTGTACTGATTCTGAGTTACATCCTGTATTATACTCCAGAGCTGCGCTCACTATTCTGCTGGTGCAGTCACTGTGTACATACATTACATTACTTATCCTGTACTGACCCTGAGTTATATCCTGTATTATACTCCAGAGCTGCACTCACTATTCTGCTGGTACAGTCACTGTGTACATACATTACATTACTTATCCTGTACTGATCCTGAGTTACATCCTGTATTATACTCCAGAGCTGCACTCACTATTCTGCTGGTACAGTCACTGTGTACATACATTACATTACTTATCCTGTACTGATCCTGAGTTACATCCTGTATTATACTCCAGAGCTGCGCTCACTATTCTGCTGGTACAGTCACTGTGTACATACATTACATTACTTATCCTGTACTGATCCTGAGTTACATTCTGTATTATACTCCAGAGCTGCGCTCACTATTCTGCTGGTGCAGTCACTGTGTACATACATTACATTACTTATCCTGTACTGATCCTGAGTTACATCCTGTATTATACTCCAGAGCAGCGCTCACTATTCTGCTGGTGCAGTCACTGTGTACATACATTACATTACTTATCCTGTACTGATCCTGAGTTACATCCTGTATTATACTCCAGAGCTGCGCTCATTATTCTGCTGGTGCAGTCACTGTGTACATACATTTCTTATTGTATCCTGATAGATAGAAAACTTCAAAAATAAAAATCAAACACATTTTGAGGCTAAGACCGAACGTTGCGGAAACACAGCAGTAAATATAATGCTGCATTTTATAGTACCAGCAAGGTGAATGAGATTCTGGCTAATTCCATCCACACACTGTGGGGAAAAAAATCTGTGCAAAAGCTGCATCAATATTACTTGTGTAAACGCTCGCGGTTTTCCTATAGATTTAATAAGGGAAGAAAAAACACAAAGTAAAACGAAACAAAAACACAACGAAAAACACTGTGAGAAAAAACATGATGCATTTCTGCTGCAGTTTTTTAGCTGCGTTCTGCAACGCGGGGCCTCAGCCTAAAGGGGTTGTATGAGATCAGAAAAAGGAGAAGCAGCGCTGCTCTTGTTCATGTCTGGTACTGCGGTGTGACTAGGACTATGCTGCAGTTCCTATGGCGCGGCTTCTCTTTCATCATTCTTATATACAGGTAATGTCTCCTGCGCTCAGTGCAGTTTCCACCGCCCGCCCGTCCTCGGGTGTCTCCGGCTTCCCAGACTTGCTTTAGCTGCCTGTGCTACATTCATCAATCACAGGCAACTTAAAACAAGCCAAGAACACAAGAGGTAGGAGAGATACAGAGCCGCGCTGAGGAGCAACCGACATGGAAATGGAGTCTGCATTTCTGGCATTCATTTCTATCCCATGATGCTCTGTGTCCGAGATCCTGATTTCAGCTCTTGCAGTAAGAAATTCCTAGGTGTTCCAAGCTGTACATGGCAGTATGTGACACTTAGATCTATTACTATCATAGCAGTGGGGGAGGGGCAGGTGTCAGATCCTGAGAGGCCACTCTGTGCTCCCTGGTGTCGCCACGTGGATGTTTACTCCTGACCTGTGCATGGAAAGACAACACAGACTGTGATCACAAGACGTGACAACACAAACACAAGGATATACAATCAGAGGATTGTCTAGACTGGATACAAATGTAGCAAATGCCCAGCTGTGAGTGTTAGGGATGTATGGGCTTCAGTCTCTGGACAATAAGGATGTCCCCATTCAGTGACTGCAAGCAGAGAGGTTAAAAGGGTGAGAGACTGAAACACAAAGACCCTCCATAGTATACAGATCCTGGATATACACTGCACGGCTACATTGTAACTATCTGTATCCCTGGTGGAGGATTTATAGGTAACTATTGGGGTGCAGAGGTCACAATCGCTACCAGGACCGGGAACCTGAAGGGACCCCAAAGGTCCCTCTGCCTCAAAAATATATAACAGTTGTAAATGGCACATAGTAGGTCGGGGCCCCAATACAGCAAGTGCACTGGGGCCCCGGAGCTTTAAGCTTCATATTACATGTGCACTGGGGCCCCGGAGCTTTAAGCTTCATATTACACGTGCACTGGGGCCCCGGAGCTTTAAGCTTCATATTACACGTGCACTGGGGCCCCGGAGCTTTAAGCTTCATATTACACGTGCACTGGGGCCCCGGAGCTTTAAGCTTCATATTACACGTGCACTGGGGCCCCGGAGCTTTAAGCTTCATATTACACGTGCAGCCGATCCTGTTCTGTATCCTGGATAGACAGGATCTGTGCCCGGCCCTTGTCCCCCTCCCCACTTCCTCATATACACCTATGCTGGGGGAAGTTTCCATTGCCTTCAAACCCAAATTTAATAAAGAATACCCCTAGGGTATTAAAGGTTGGCCCCCCAGAATCCTGTTATCTAATGGCTCTAATATACCTCAGTCCGACCCTGTCCAGGAGCCTCCAGTCTATCGGGGCCACACAATGGCGGCAGCTACATAGACTTATCGACCGAACAGACACCCCCATCCTCTCTAGTGGAGCCAATACATGGGGTAGAGGGGGCTATAAATAAGTGGGGGCTACAGACTCCCTTACCCATTTCCTGGACCAAATGTTCCCTGTGTGCCCGGCTCCTGCAGCGAGAGGAAGGGTCCCTGGTTTTATAAGGAATTGTTCATTTAAGCAATTTTCCCAAAAAACAGTAACTTGTATATCAGACAGCGGTGCCTTATGCAGATTGTAGATGTGAGACAACCCTGAAACACTGAAGCTACAATGTAACATCCGCCTGTCCTGGTGCAAAGCAGCAGCCAAACTCGGAAATGTGAACATACCCTGCAGCCATTTAGTACTACATGAGCCAGCATGACCTGAACTCCCCCAGGATGTGCTGATCCTCTAACAGGAAAGAGCTGGACATTAGAGGTTTACATCAAAATCTACTGAGTGAGAGGATGGGGGTCAGAGGCTGCACGTCACCTGGGAGAGAAAAAGCGAATATACAGTATATACATTTACAAAACAAAAAAAAAAGCTTATAAAATACTAGAATTAAAATAAATACATAGATATAATTATAAAACGGTAAATAAGAAATAATTACATACATAAAATAAACTCAAAATTATTAATAATAATAATAATAATAATAATAATACAAAAATAAACAAAAAGTTAAATAAAATATCAAATAAATAAAAATCAATAAAATAATTACATACGTAAACACTCATAAAAATAATAAAGCAAAACAAATAAGTAAATACATTTCTAATAATTAATATCTCATAAATAAAAAATACAAATAAAATAAACATAAAAATAATAAAAACAAATATAAAATAGTTAATAAAATAAATATCAAATAAAATAATTACATACGTAAACGCTCATAAAAATAATAAAATAAACAAATAAGTAAATACATTTCTAATAATTAATAGCTAATAAAAAAAATACAAATAAAATAAACATAAAAATAATAAAACACAAATATAAATAAAATACATAAAAGTTTAAGATCATCAGCTCTTGGGACTGGGATCATTCTGAGACTGGGACTGTACGTTACATGATCGCAGTAGGTTGTGCTGCAATCTAAAGTACTTTCTACGAGTCTCATCATATGTTACAACTAAATCCTGCAGCACAGAGATGTAAACTTAGGGCGCGTCAGTTATTGTAAAGGTAAAAAGTTGCAGCGCACCTGTAGAGATACCTGCAAGTGAGCTACAGCCAAAGCCCCCACATTCGGGTATTTTTCTTACTGGTACAGCTTGCAGAATTTATTAAGTGTGTTCACACTGTGCAGCCTTAGCCTAGGATGGGTTCCCACAGGACATACTTTAGACTACCTGCCATGTACTTGCTGTGGAGTGCAGAGGGTGGAAGTCCTGGGGTGCCCAAAGCAATTACTCATAGAATTCTCCTGCAATATTTACTCTATTTTGTGTTTTTGCTGCAGCAGAATTCAGATTAACATGTAGCTGAGTTTCTGTGATGGAAAATCAGCAGCGGACCTGTCCCATGGTATCCCAGCCTCATGGTTAAAGGGCTTGTCCACAGGATAGGTCATCAGTATCAGATCTGATCAACTGATTTAGCTGTCGGAAGTCATATATACAGTATACGGCCAGAAGCAGCTCTGCTCCTATTTAGGTGAATGAGAGAGCTGCAGTACCAGGTCCCACCGCTACAGTGTATGACTCTGTACATTGTATACAGCATCCGGCCCCATACACTGCAGCAGTGGCACCAGGGAACTGCATTCTCTTAAATAGGTGCGGAGCTGCCCCTGGCTATATACCTGGAATACAGTGTCCGCTGTCCAGTGGCCAGATCAGCTGACCGGTGCAGGGTCCTGGTGTTAGACCCCCACCAATCTGATACTGATACATAGCTCATCAGTAACCTTGACTCTTTGGTATCAGACAATCCTTTAAGGCTAAGGCCCCACATAGCGAGCCGCAGCCAAAAAGCGCTGCAGATAAAACCGCGGCACAAACGCATTCTGATTTTTTTCCGCATCGCTTTTCACAGAAAGTCTGCACAGATTTCCTCTGCGGACTTCCTGTCCTTATTATACTTATACAGAAAATACCAACGTTTCCATAGGTATAAATGACATACTGCGATTTACAAAACCGCAACTGTTTTTTGCAATCACAGCATTTCCGCTGCATGTATTTTTCTGCAGATTAGCCAGAATCTCATCCACTTTGCAGGGACTGTAATACGCAGCAGTTTTCCATTTTTCTGCATTTTCCACAAAAAGGTTTGAAAAATCCCAATATATAATTTGTGTTTCCCTTTTCAACATCTCTGCTTGCTGTCAATAAACTGGAACATCCTTGCTATCATTCATAGACATGAAACCCATGCATACATCTCACAGCTGAGTGTTTGGGACAATTGTGTTTAGTCATCCCTCCCCGCCCTGCTATGTGGATTGTTTAGGTGGCACAAGGCAGTCTGCTGGAGACCATTGGTCTAAGGAGGGAAATGACCAACTCCAACCAATGATAATCTGTTCTGTCACCTGAAAAGTCTATAAGACATTGGTGGTGAGGGGCTTCTCATTTAGGGCGCATTCACACGGTGCAGTTAAAACTGCATTTTTTTTTACATTTTTTTTTTAAAATTTTGCAGGTGGAACATTTTACATAATTGTGCTTCTCCTGTAAAATTAAGAAATCACCTAAAACGGTTTCCAAACTAGATGCAGTTTTTTCAGATGCAATTTTAACTGCATAGTGTGAATGCACCCAAAGGGGAATATTATATATTAACTCAACACATATTCTGAGATATCTATGAGAATATCCAAATGTATCTATATCTGAGCTGTCTCATAATAGCATACCAGACAACTGGATACAATGTATCATGTCCATATGTATCTATATCTGGACTGTCTTATAATATTAGACCAGATACTTGGATACAATGTATCCAAACACTTTCCATATGTTCCCTGCCCCGGGCCAGCACCATAGAATACATTATATTAAAACATGAGCTATATTTGTCTGAAGGCTATACTCACCTCCAGCGTCAGAGATGCGGCATCTCCACAGGTAGGACTGAGGGGCTGCCAGGAGATTGCAGGGAGTCTGCAGGTGCCCCGTCACAGTTTTGCCCTGGGCCAATAGTGGGTGGTGGCAGATCCAGGATTCACTGTGTAAAGGAACGTGTTTGCACAAGGGGAGAGGTTTTAAGTTCCGCCCTGACATGGAGATTTAACCGTTTCTTCCCCCTAGAGGGGTTGCTTGTACAGGTGTAGTAGAGGATTGGATAAGTCATCACCTATTATATAAATAGAGAATAATCCCTTTTGCTGCTGGATTATCAGATATTCTGGATTAAAGGGCGGTCACAGAAACGGATACAAACCTCACTTGTAATTTAAAGGACCATCCGTAGTAGAGACGCGTGAACTAGATCAAGATAAACTGGATTCAACCTGAATTTTCCAAAAATATTTAGAACCCAAAACCTTTGGGGTTCACCACCCATGAATCACTATTATACTCTGGGGTCTCTTCAGACCTCTCCTGGACTCCCTCATGGTCATCTTCTGGACTGCTTGATCATGTCATGGGCCCCAGGATTCTCCCTGCACTCACCACTAGGGGGAGCTCAGGAGATTACGACCATATTACTGATTTCAATGTACTCCTGTATGCAGTCAGCTCCTGAGCTCCGCCTAGTGGTGGCTGCAGACACGCAGAATTTTATCCTTTACTTTTATGACTACGTAGAGGGTTTGGAGCTTTGTATCAGACAATCTGAGCTCTAAGCGCTATAAAAGATATAGTATGGAAATGATCAGCGCACAGTTTTGGACAATCACTATAAATCTCTAGAACCCAAGTGCAAGTTCTTCACCTTGAAATAGCAGATTGGTTGTGACTGCTAATTCTGCCTCTGTTACTAAAGCTGTAAAATTTAAAGGGATTGCACAAGATTAGGAAAACATGTACCAGAAACGGCGCCACACCTGTCTATGGACAGTGTCTGGTATTGCAATGTAGCTCCATTGAAGTGATTGGTACTGAACTGCAATACCAGACACTGCCCATGGAGAGATGGGGCGCTGTTCGTACAAAGTAGCCATGTTTTTCTAATCCAGCCATATTCTATCCATAGAGAGGGGGGATATGTATATTTTATATATGTGGTCACTAAAAATGGTGACTGTAGATACATTATAGATACAATGACATAGATATAATGAAGCTTTTGTAGCAGACACAAAGTTCCCTTGTGTTGATTTTATACATTTACATAACCTCGCTGTAATGTTCGAGCATTTCCTTCACCTTCTATAAATTTGTTAATCCTGGAAGATCCTTCTCTAACTTTATAGTATATCAGGTAGTAAAGCAGCGTAATATGGGCCACGACTGGTTAATGTCAACAAGACCGACTGCGCAAAGCAAATAATATAAAGGCGTCGCTGAACCTTCCACTAACAATAGTCAGCTCATGGCAAAGCCAGAATGTATGGAATAATCTGCATTTATTCTCTGTTTTTGATAACTTTTCATTTAATGTACGATCTGGAAACCATCAGCAAGTTGCTGGTGATGGATCTCAGTGTGTTTTTATTTAAAAGGAATGTGTCGGCAATATTTTTACATTTATTTCTTAATCACAAATAATGAAATCTATCACTTTTTTCTAATTTGTTTCTACTTTCTGATTGTACAATTACAGAATATTTTATTCTATTCAGAATATTTAATTATTATTATTATTATTATTATTATTAATCATAATATTATTATATTTTATTACATTATTATTAATAATATTTTATTATTATTCTATTCAGAATATTTTATTCTATTTCCTATACATGATTATGGGGGCGGCAATCTTGTCTGAGCTTCTCCTCTGTTAACAGCATTTAGTGATCTGCTTTACAGCACAGACATAGGCAGCAATAGTCTGGAGCCAACTCATTGAGGTCTATGGGAGAGTTTTCTAGACATGCTCAGTGCAGGGAGGGGGAGGAGATAAGATGTGACGTCATCTATTGTCAGTAGTGATGTAATGAGGGCTCAGTGGTGTTATCTATAGAGGTGTTATCTTCTATTGCCAACCTGTCTGTGATGTAAATGAGGTGACTGCTGCAAAGAAAACCCCTACAGAATTGGCAAGTGTTTGTCTATTATTAGGCTTAGTGGCCAAAGTAAAATTTGCTGGTTTTAAAATTTATTTTATTTTATTTATTTTAGATTATTTTAAAATCTATTTCAAAATATAGATAATGACATGGAATTTTTTTCAAAAATAATCATAAAACTTTGTTTAAAAAAAACAGACCATCTTCTGATGACATATCCTATGTATTATATGTCTATATTAATGAGTAGGGTTGTGGGGGGTAAAGGGTTAATAATCCCATCTGCACAGTCACAACCAGACAGCCTTATGCAATATATAAAAACAGATCCGTCTCCAGCACTTGCTGACGGTTCCAATTTGATGCCATTTTTTGGTAGCATTCGTGCCACAATTCTGCCACGTGTTGCTCAGTAAATCCTCTCCAGTGAGCCCATGACCTGCAGCTCACCAGTCCCTGCCCCGGTATATGACGTGCCCACAGTGCGGCAGGTACAGGACACGTATGTTTCCGGGCTACCCCTCGGCTAGTATTTGCATTAGAGGTTGTAGGGTGTGTAAAGTTCAGCTCGTGCTGTTGTGTTATATTAACTCCAGGCCTTCATGTACACTCAGCTGTTGCATCTGACAACTACTACTGTCAGCCATATTAGCCCTCATGGTCAGGGGTACACCTATAGGGGGGCAGCAATAGCTGTTGCTATTGGGCCCTGGACCCCGAGGGGGCCCCATAGGTCCCTCTGATACATAAAATATACCACTATTCTATATGGCACATGGTAGCTACACCTCTGCACATGGGGCTAATTTCTCTGCCACCATATCAGCCAGAAGCTCCTCTCCGTTTCCTCTCATAGCTCCCCCTGGCAGTCAATCATAGTGAAAGAACCCTCCCATACTCTTCTGTTAAAGGGAATGTGTCACCAGGAAATAATCTTTTTTAAAAATAAGTTTGAATTTTTGATGATATTTTAAATAATTTTCAAGTCACTATATATATATATATTTATTTTTTTTTTAAAGGTACTATATCTTGCAATTTTCACTCTGGCCACTAATCCATACTATTAGACTAACACTTGACAGTTCTGTAGGGTTTTTCTTTGCAGCAGTCACCTCATTTACATCACCAACAGTATTACAATAAAAGATAACACCTCTATAGATAACACCACTGAGCCATCATTACATCACTACTGACAATAGATGATGTCACAGCTTATCTCCTCCCCCTCCCTGCACTGAGCATGTCCAGAAAACTCTCCCATAGACCTCAATGAGTCGGCTCCAGACTATTGCTGCCTATGGCCATGACTGTGCTGTAAAGCAGATCACTAAGTGCAGAGCAGAGGAGAAGCTCAGGCATAATTTTGTACAGGAAAGAGAATAAAAAAAAAACTTCAATCAGAAAATAAAAAAAAAGATTAGAAGAAAAGTAAAAGATTTATTTATCTGGTTTTAACTTAATTTGATTGTTGCTCATTATACACATTTATATCATATTATTAGAAAATTCTAATGGCTAAAGATTCATTACTTAATGAACAGCAAGACTGGTAAGCAGAGTGCTGTACCTCTAAGCTGCCAGTAGAGGGCAGTAACGCTTTACTGTAGATGAGAGGTAATGGTCACATTTGTCCCATTGACAGTCTCTGGATATATGTAAGGCTGAATCTGTATCCTGGAGTGCAGCAGGTGACTATACACAGATACAGTATATTGTCATATAATATATAGGCAGATTGTATAGAATATATAATATACAGGCATGATATAATAACATATATAATATACAGGCATGATATAATAAAATATAGTATAATATAATATATATATATATATATATACAGATATAATATAATATATAGGCAGATAGAATAGAATATATAATATACAGGCATGATATAATAAAATATAATGTAATATATACACATGTATAATATACTATAATATATAGGCATGATATCGTTTAATATAGTATATTGTAATATATATACAGATATAATATATACGCAGGTATAACATAATGTAATGTAGTATAATATCATAGTTAGGCAGATAAAATTATTCTTATATTTACTACCTGGTCCAGCAATTCTGATACTTCATCAATGTGAAACACTTAGGCTCTATTCACACTGGCCTCATGGCTTCCTTTTACAATTCTCATTTGCTGGACCCATGCGGTGTGTGACTGCGCACTTTACCCCTACTGACTTATAATGGGACCAGCCGGGGGTGACTTTATTCCACACTGCACTAGTCTTACACCACCGACTACCAACAATATAAAAGATTTGCACCATTTCCTTAATATACTTAATATGTTCTTTTGCACAGACTTGTCTATTGCAACCACTAGAGGGAGATCTACATACAGCCCTTATTAGCCTGGATAGGAGCCCTATACAGATCACTCCCTAGTGGTGGCAGCAAACAGCAGACACACTGCATATAGTCACCGACTATAAGACTTTAGAGATATAAGCATAGTGCCAGTCCTGAGTAGTTTTTTGATAGTGTCCCTTTAAATCATCCACCTGAGCCCGCCCTGCCTTACCCTCAGACAACCCCTCTGGACAGCAGCGCTGAAGGTGCCAGAGCAGCAGGACTCAGAATCAAGCACATAAAGCGACTTTTGATTGCATCAGTCACTGGGCCATTGTGTCTGATCCTGGGCAAACATAACACAGCAGATTGTATTGTGTGGCCTGATCCCCTGTCACAATGGCCTACAGCAGGGCCTGGCCCATAGCAAGCCACCCTGTGCCCCTGACTCTCTGGACACCCCCCTCCCCCCTCGCCCTATTCTTTTCTCTTCTGCCCTGGCTCTGCTGAGTGTGCAGCCCTGATCTGCGGATTCGGCATTATCCAATATGTATGTGGCTATATATAAAGGCAGAGAGGCCACCCCAAACGTACCCCACTGCGTCCAGTCCCCTGCACACTCAGGTAAGGCAAGCATCAGGGATGACAACGGCAAATATCCTTACAAAATGTCAGAACTCAGAATATACGGCCATAAAACAAACATATATATCTATAGCACGTAAAGCGCCCAAAATCAAAGAGACAAATAATTTATAATAATATATTTATTATTAATATTATATATTTTTGTTCATTTTTTAAAAATATTTTCTATATTATTTTGAATATTTTGCATCATTTATTGTAATGTTTAACTAAACTGTCAAAAAGTTTTCAGAAAAACAGTTTCAGAAGTTTTAATCAATGATGAGATTGCCAGAATGTATCACAGTGCCGACTGGCTGGCAACAAAGAGTCTACGAATCTGCCCTCTAATCACAGCCAAAGCTGCACAGACGGCTGCTCAGCTCTTCTGCCCCTTGCTTTTAGCAGTAGGTGGGATTCTCAGCACCTGGAGCCCCATTGAGCAAAACTTCTGAATATCATTGTGTTTTTGGAACGTTTAGTCGCTCTTTACATTTATTATATGATCACTTTGTATACAGGACTGTACAAAAGTTTTAGGCAGATGTGGAAAATGCTGCACAGTGAGAATACTTTCAGGAATAGAAGGGTTAATAGTTTATTTTGTGAATGAAGAAAAGAGAAATGTAAATCCCATCAATATTCGGTGTGACCTTTGCCCTTTGCCTTCCATCAGTTCTTCTCGGTACTTGCAGACAGTATTTAGCAGAACTGGGCAGGGAGGTTGTTCTCGCCGCCATCTTGGAGGACTAAGCACAGATCTTCTGTGGATGTTGCTTGCTCCAATCCGTCTGTCTCTTCATGTCATCCCAGACAGACTGGAGGATGATGAGATCAGGGCTATATCTGTGGGGGCCGGATCATCACTTCCAGGACTCCTCCTCCAAGGGGCAAAGGTCACACCAAATAGTGATGGGATTTACATTTCTCTTTTGCGGATATTTTGTATCTTTCTTGTCTTCTGCTTATGGCAGTGATGGAATTCATGGATGTAACCTCTAATATTACAGTCCAGTATAGTTATATATAGTTAGTCAGTGACTAACGCTGCCATCCCGTGTCAGGTGCACAATTGGAGCTTTCTTGGCATTTTTCATGCTGTAATATTTAGTGTTTTATGGCAGTGCTCAGGTGTTAGTTATGCAGATTTTTACATCATGTGTTACATGTTACATTTTCCAGGGTCTGGGAACATATTTCAGGGGTTAATTGCATAATCTAATATTTTTTTAAATTTTACAGGTGAAGCAATTTTTCATTGTAAAAAAATGCATTGAGAACTGTTTTTTTCTAATGCCAATTTAATTGCATCCAACTGCAAGGGTGTGAATGCTCCCCTACCGTACAACTCTAGTAGGGTTTGTGTCATTTCTTAGGCAGGGTTCACACTACCGTTGGCTTCCGTTATGAAGGTGTCCGTTAACAAAAAAAAAAAACCGGACACCTATCATAACAGGCATTAACGGACACTAATTGATGTTAATGTGTCCGTTTTTTTAACTGATCCAATTAATGGACACATTAGCATCAGTTAGCATAAGTTAGTGTCCATTTTTTAACACTGTCCGTCTTTTGTTGTTTTTGTTTCTGCTTTCTGAGCATGCGCAGAAAAAATAACGGACATAAAATAATGGACAGTAACTGATGGCTCTCAGTTACTGTCCGTTATAAGTCCGTTACCCATAGACTTCAATGTTAAAAAAATAACAGACACTTGCTGTCCGTCAAGAATCCATTTTTCCAAACGGACAAAAAAGTCCTGCATGTAGGATTTTTTGTCCATGGAAAAAAAACGGACTTCTGATGGATTGAGTGTAAACGGACACAATATAAAACCCCATTGAAATGAATGGAAATTTTAACGGATTTCTGACAGTTCAGCCAGTGTCCGATGCTAAAAGCTTGTAACGGACAATAGCAACGGACACTACTGACGGACACCAGCGGTAGTGAGAACGCCCCCTTACAGGTGGAGATTGAGCTGCTTCTCCCCACTTGCCGTGCTTACTGCAGTCACCACTAGAGGGAGCTCTCTGCAGTCACCACTAGAGGGAGCTCTCTGCAGTCACCACTAGAGGGAGCTCTCTGCAGTCACCACTAGAGGGAGCTCTCTGCAGTCACCACTAGAGGGAGCTCTCTGCAGTCACAGTACAGTTGACATTTTGGGACACTGAATCTGTAACTTAAAGCTCCTGTGTCCCAATGCAAAATCTGTAATGGGGCCCTCACTTACCTTGTGCTATCTATAATACTGGTGTCTGTGTTGTAGAGAAGCCTTTGGGGCCCCTGAAGCTCCAGGGCCCAGTAGTGATTGCTAATTCTGCACCCCCTACAGCTACACTTATGGTTGCCTCAAACTAAGAACTCCAGTATTCTGGAATAGAAAGCGTGCAATATTTTATACACTCTATTTATGCACTAAAAATGTCACCTTTTTCCAGTTTCCTGCTCCTCTTGGGCATGGCTAGGCTCAGCGTGGGTGGAGACACCTAAGACTGATAAATTTATAATAATTTACCCCAGAAAATGTGTTATCATTTATGCCAGTTGGATTACATTAAATCTGAAATATAAGCCATCCTCTAGGTGCAGTGGATTTCAGATCCCGGCACCCTGATATACTGAGATGTTCCAAAATGATTGAAAATCAGTCACATTTTAGTAATTTTGCCACATATTATGCCAGTGCACTCCTAGTGGTAGCCGCATGTGACTTGTATCTTCTCTCCGTAGTGGATCACAATGACCAGCCAGCCAATGGAGACCTTGGGTCAGTGGAAAGTAACGGTGTGGGAGGAAGAAAACTTCCAGGGCAAGAGATGTGAATTCCTCATCGAATGTCCCAACATAATGGAGCGAGGATTCCGCAGGATCCGTTCCATCAAGGTCGAAAATGGCCCGTAGGTGTCGCCACTTCTCACCACCAGAGGGCGCTGAGGTCATAGCATTATAATAAGTATCAGAAAGTAGCCAAATGTCACTAGAACGCTCCAGTAATGTCACCTCCGACCTCTGCGTATTACACTGAACAGGACGTGTAGACATTTCCATAGATTGTAATTCTCGCTGACCCATTTGTGTTCTTCTTCTTCCAGATGGGTTGGGTTCGAGTACCCAGAATTCCAGGGGCAGCAGTTCATCCTTGAGAAAGGCGATTATCCTCGCTTTGAGGCGTGGAGTGGAAACAGCGGCTACAGAACTGAACATCTCCTGTCCTTCCGACCTGTGAAATGTGCCGTAAGGAATTAACCTGTTAGATTCCATAGAACTGGGTCAGGAGGGGGGTACAAGAGAACCTTACACCACCGCCACCAAATCCACATCCACCAAATCTAACCTTTCCCATCCTTTAACCCTTTGCTGACATCTGATGTACCGTTACGGCACATGTCAGCACTTTGAATATGGAGCATGCTCAGAAGCAGAGCTGGCGCCGTAACCGCTAGGGCTCCAATGTCTTACACAACCGAGTGCCGCCGGTAATGCCAGGGATCAAAGTTCTGTCTGATCATAGGTGTTTTTTGGCTCTATGTCCCTTGATCCCCTCTTTAAAAAAATAAATAAATAAATAAATAAATAAATTATATATTATATATAATAAAAATATTATAATAAAATATATAAAAATCACCCCCTTGCAGTAGATCAGGGGTCTCTCTGTTGTGAGGCTGGTCCCAGCTTGCCTACTCACTTTGCTCTTCTTGAGCTACCCATAGAAGTAAATAGAGCATGCTGGGAGATGTAGTTCCTCATCAGCTGCCCTAGATCACAAATAAAAATAAAGAAACAAAAAACAAACATAAACCAGTCAGATATCGCCGCGTCCGAAAATGCCCAACTAGAAAAATATCAAAATATTTATCAATACGATGAACACCATAAAAAAAGACCAAAATCACTGAATTGACATTTTTTCACCATTTTACCTCCACAAAAAATAAAAAGAAATCAAAACATCGGCCAGTCCCCAAAATACTGTTACAAAAAACTACATCTTGTGCCACAAAAAGAGAAACATAAAAAACTTACAAGTCGCAGGATATGGCGACAAAAATTATTTTTTGCATTTTTCAGAGCTTTAGATTTTTGTAACCGTCGTCAAACATGATAAAAACGATATAAATTGGGAATCGCTGCGATCGCTTCAACCCAAAGAGTTTATGAAACAAGTGACTCTTACCGCACAGGGAACACCAAACCCATAAGAAAGTAGCGCAAATGCAGTTTTTCTCTAATTTCACCCCATTCTGAATTTGACATAGAGCTCCAGTTTTCACCCCATTGTGACTTAGAGCTCCAATTAGAGGTAGACAGACAGAGCATAGATTCACGCCCCCTTGTCTGCTCCTGTCTGACACCACCCACTTGACATTAGGGAGTCTAGTTAGCATATCAGGTACTAAAACTAACTGCACTGACTGTTCAGGAGTGGTGGGGGCTAGAGAAAAAAAATCCAACTGAGCCGAAATCAGTGGAGGGGAAGGGGGAATATTTAAGGATGGTCAGAGCTACAGTTGGTGGAGGTGGTGAAAGGTCCTCTATAAAGGCCGTACATTCCGCACTAGGAATTCTGCACAAGAATATGCAAATAAGTTTCCCCATTCTACCCCAAAACAGCTGCCTGCAGAGGGCGACTCTTCCAAAAGGGGTTTGACTTATTCCAGGTATTGAATTTTAGGAGGCTACCATCCAAAAGGGGGCGCTAGAGGAGCATTTTCCATCACGGAAAACGTCTTTGCATTTCCTTCCCCAGCACCCCATAGATGTGTAATGAGCTCAGAGCGCCCCCTGCTGGGAGGTTCTGGTCCTGACGTCTTCTGTATAGAATTTTATGTGTGTTTTTTTTTTTAACTCCAGAATCACAGCGACAGTAAAGTGACTTTATATGAAGGTGAGAACTTCCAGGGCCGTAAGTTTGAGCTGTGTGATGACTACCCCTCCCTGCAGGCCATGGGCTGGTGCTCCAAAGAGGTGGCGTCAGTCAAGGTCAACTCCGGAGCGTGAGTATCGCCTTCTCCGAAGTCTGAACATGTTTAGATTATAGGGCTGATCCACTGTCTTATCCATAGGTCATCAATATTAGATCTGTAAGGGTCTGACACCCGGGACCCCCGCAAATCAGCTGATCTGGGGCAAGATATGTGTGACTATTCTGCTTCATGCAGGAATACTCGTTGTCCACAATGTAACTCTCACAAAACCCGTCTCCTGAAATACTCTGTGCTGCTAGGAATCCTGTACCTCCCTTAATGTAACTCTCAGTCTGTGAGCTCCTCCTGGGATCAGCACACTACTCTCCTGACATACTCTGTGCTGCTAGGTATCTTCCACAAAATCAGAGCACTTCTCTCCTGAAATACTCTGTACTGCTGCTGGCACTCTGGATCTTCCATTATATAACTAGCAGAAGATCAGAAATGACATGAATGGGCAGGTCACTCCTCTCCTAAAATACTCTGCACTGCTGGTGGACCCTGCATCTCCCATTATGTAACTCCATGCCTGCTATACTCTGTCCTTCAGGGATAACTCTCAGTCTGTTAACACCCATAAGATCACTCCTAAAGTACTCTGTGCTGCTGTGGACACTTTCTTTGTCTCACATTTTTCTCCATCCAGTCCTCACATCATGAATCTGGCCTATCCATGAGTAGACAGATTGGTGCCTTTCACAATATCTTTGCATTGCTTTTCTGAAATACTCTGTGCTGCTGATGACACTGATCCTCCACCTTCATTTACCGATCTACCCCCCCCCCCATCCTTCCCTGTCAATGACCCTCTCTCTCACCTCCTGGCCTCTCTTCTCCCCAGGTGGGTAGCGTACCAGTTCCCCGGATACAGAGGCTACCAGTATGTGCTGGAAAGAGACAGACACAATGGTGACTACAGGAACTACAATGAATACAGCACTCAGGCTCACACTAACCAGATCCAGTCCATCCGCCGGATCCAGCACTAAGGACGCCGCACAGACCCTGGGCAGACCCCAGCCCCATCCAGCTACCCCTCCCGACCGTGGACTGACTACTGAGCTGCTCCCACAGTCATGATGATAGCAATAAATTTATCTTTAATGATACATTGTGTCATCTGTCTTCTATATGTCTCCTGGGTCGCAGGTTTAGTGATGTCATCATTTACAAGCAACGACATCACTGAATATGAGAGAAATTGTCAAAAACGGTCCAGGGAGTCAAAAAAGCAGTGTGTGATGCAGAAGGGGGGTCAGCCAAAGTTTTATCCCCTCTCCAACCATTCATAGAGACCCCAAAAGATTTATATAATCATTGCTGAGCTCACTGACCAATCCCCAATAACACAAATCTGACACAATCTACTAATCTTTATAATTTAATGGGGGTTTAGTTTATCCTCAATCCAAACTCCAAAAAATAATTTTAGCAATTTTATTAATTTTCCTATATTATGTACGAATTGTGTCATTCTTACAATATGACATTAATTATATGAACGGGGACAATGATGAAGCACTTTACTAAGTGTCCACTAGAGGGAGCAAAGGGACCAATATGAGAAACTTCTCCGATAGCTAAAGCTCCAAATCTAAGACTGATCAATAGTGAGAAATAACATGGAAGGAAAATGTGAATTCTGCAGGATAAAATATCATAAAGTCACCAGCAAATAATACACCGCAGCGTGACTGTCCGATAACTGGGGCAAAAAGTATAGTAGTTATATTCTTGTACATAGCAGTAGTATTATAGTAGTTATATTCTTGTACATAGGGGGCAGTATTATAGTAGTTATATTCTTGTACATAGCAGTAGTATTATAGTAGTTATATTCTTGTACATAGGAGGTAGTATTATAGTAGTTATATTCTTGTACATAGGAGGTAGTATTATAGTAGTTATATTCTTGTACATAGGGGCAGTATTATAGTAGTTATATTCTTGTACATAGGAGTAGTATTATAGTAGTTATATTCTTGTACATAGTAGCAGTATTATAGTAGTTATATTCTTGTACATAGGGGGCAGTATTAAAGCAGTTATATTCTTGTACATAGGAGCAGTATTATAGTAGTTATATTCTTGTACATAGGAGGTAGTATTATAGTAGTTATATTCTTGTACATAGGTGCAGTATTATAGTAGTTATATTCTTGTACATAGGAGTAGTATTATAGTAGTTATATTCTTGTACATAGGAGGTAGTATTATAGTAGTTATATTCTTGTACATAGGAGCAGTATTATAGTAGTTATATTCTTGTACATAGGAGCAGTATTATAGTAGTTATATTCTTGTACATAGGAGCAGTATTATAGTAGTTATATTCTTGTACATAGGAGCAGTATTATAGTAGTTATATTCTTGTACATAGGAGGTAGTATTATAGTAGTTATATTCTTGTACATAGGAGGTAGTATTATAGTAGTTATATTCTTGTACATAGGAGCAGTATTATAGTAGTTATATTCTTGTACATAGGAGGTAGTATTATAGTAGTTATATTCTTGTACATAGGAGCAGTATTATAGTAGTTATATTCTTGTACATAGGAGCAGTATTATAGTAGTTATATTCTTGTACATAGGAGGAGTATTATAGTAGTTATATTCTTGTACATAGGAGCAGTATTATAGTAGTTATATTCTTGTACATAGGAGCAGTATTATAGTAGTTATATTCTTGTACATAGGAGCAGTAATATAGTAGTTATATTCTTGTACATAGGAGCAGTATTATAGTAGTTATATTCTTGTACATAGGAGGTAGTATTATAGTAGTTATATTCTTGTACATAGGAGCAGTATTATAGTAGTTATATTCTTGTACATAGGAGTAGTATTATATTAGTTATATTCTTGTACATAGGAGCAGTATTATAGTAGTTATATTCTTGTACATAGGGGCAGTATTATAGTAGTTATATTCTTGTACATAGGAGCAGTATTATAGTAGTTATATTCTTGTACATAGGGGCAGTATTATAGTAGTTATATTCTTGTACATAGGAGCAGTATTATAGTAGTTATATTCTTGTACATAGGATATAGTATTATAGTAGTTATATTCTTGTACATAGGAGGTAGTATTATAGTAGTTATATTCTTGTACATAGGAGCAGTATTATAGTAATTATATTCTTGTACATAGGAGTAGTATTATAGTAGTTATATTCTTGTACATAGGATATAGTATTATAGGTAGTTATATTCTTGTACATAGGATATAGTATTATAGGTAGTTATAT
Organism: Leptodactylus fallax; assembly: GCA_947044405.1. Classification (NCBI taxonomy): domain Eukaryota; kingdom Metazoa; phylum Chordata; class Amphibia; order Anura; family Leptodactylidae; genus Leptodactylus; species Leptodactylus fallax. Next base: position 57,040 of record CAMRHE010000659.1, read on the forward strand.
TCTTGTACATAGGAGCAGTATTATAGTAATTATATTCTTGTACATAGGAGGCAGTATTATAGTAGTTATATTCTTGTACATAGGAGGCAGTATTATAGTAGTTATATTCTTGTACATAGGGGGCAGTATTCTAGTAGTTATAGTCTTGTACATAGGAGCAATATTATAGTAGTTATATTCTTGTACATAGGAGCAGTATTATAGTAGTTATATTCTTGTACATAGGAGACGTATTATAGTAGTTATATTCTTGTACATAGGAGCAGTATTATAGTAGTTATATTCTTGTACATAGGAGCAGTATTATAGTAGTTATATTCTTGTACATAGGAGACGTATTATAGTAGTTATATTCTTGTACATAGGAGCAGTATTATAGCAGTTATATTCTTGTAAATAAGAGCAGTATTATAGTAGTTATATTCTTGTACATGGGAGCAGTATTGTAGTAGTTATATTCTTGTACATAGGAGTAGTATTATAGTAGTTATTTTCTTGTACATAGGAGCAGTATTGTAGTAGTTATATTCTTGTACATAGGAGTAGTATTATAGTAGTTATATTCTTGTACATAGGAGCAGTATTATAGTAGTTATATTCTTGTACATGGGAGGTAGTATTATAGTAGTTATATTCTTGTACATAGGAGCAGTATTATAGTAGTTATATTCTTGTACATAGGAGCAGTATTATAGTAGTTACATTCTTGTACATAGGAGCAGTATTATAGTAGTTATATTCTTGTACATAGGAGCAGTATTATAGTAGTTACATTCTTGTACATAGGAGGTAGTATTATAGTAGTTAGATTCTTGTACATAGGAGCAGTATTATAGTAGTTATATTCTTGTACATAGGAGTAGTATTATAGTAGTTATAGTCTTGTACATAGGAGCAGTATCATAGTAGTTATACTCTTGTACATAGGAGTAGTATTATAGTAGTTATATTCTTGTACATAGGAGCAGTATTATAGTAGTTATATTCTTGTACATAGGAGTAGTATTATAGTAGTTATATTCTTGTACATAGGAGCAGTATTATAGTAGTTATAGTCTTGTACATAGGAGGTAGTATTATAGTAGTTATATTCTTGTACATAGGGGCAGTATTATAGTAGTTATATTCTTGTACATAGGAGCAGTATTATAGTAGTTATATTCTTGTACATAGGAGCAGTATTATAGTAGTTATATTCTTGTACATAGGAGCAGTATTATAGTAGTTATATTCTTGTACATAGGAGCAGTATTATAGTAGTTATATTCTTGTACATAGGAGCAGTATTATAGTAGTTATATTCTTGTACATAGGAGGCAGTATTATAGTAGTTATATTCTTGTACATAGGAGGTAGTATTATAGTAGTTATATTCTTGTACATAGGAGCAGTATAATAGTAGTTATATTCTTGTACATAGGAGCAGTATTATAGTAGTTATATTCTTGTACATATAGGGCAGTATTATAGTAGTTATATTCTTGTACATAGGGGGTAGTATTATAGTAGTTATACTCTTGTACATAGGAGTAGTATTATAGTAGTTATATTCTTGTACATGGGAGGTAGTATTATAGTAGTTATATTCTTGTACATAGGAGTAGTATTATAGTAGTTATATTCTTGTACATAGGAGCAGTATTATAGTAGTTATATTCTTCTACATAGGAACAGTATTATAGTAGTTATATTCTTGTACATAGGAGCAGTATTATGGTAGTTATATTCTTGTACATATAGGGCAGTATTATAGTAGTTATAGTCTTGTACATAGGAACAGTATTATAGTAGTTATATTCTTGTACATAGGAGTAGTATTATAGTAGTTATATTCTTGTACATAGGAGCAGTATTATAGTAGTTATAGTCTTGTACATAGGAGGTAGTATTATAGTAGTTATATTCTTGTACATAGGGGCAGTATTATAGTAGTTATATTCTTGTACATAGGAGCAGTATTATAGTAGTTATATTCTTGTACATAGGAGCAGTATTATAGTAGTTATATTCTTGTACATAGGAGCAGTATTATAGTAGTTATATTCTTGTACATAGGAGCAGTATTATAGTAGTTATATTCTTGTACATAGGAGGTAGTATTATAGTAGTTATATTCTTGTACATAGGAGCAGTATTATAGTAGTTATATTCTTGTACATAGGAGCAGTATTATAGTAGTTATATTCTTGTACATAGGAGGCAGTATTATAGTAGTTATATTCTTGTACATAGGAGGTAGTATTATAGTAGTTATATTCTTGTACATAGGAGCAGTATAATAGTAGTTATATTCTTGTACATAGGAGCAGTATTATAGTAGTTATATTCTTGTACATATAGGGCAGTATTATAGTAGTTATATTCTTGTACATAGGGGGTAGTATTATAGTAGTTATACTCTTGTACATAGGAGTAGTATTATAGTAGTTATATTCTTGTACATGGGAGGTAGTATTATAGTAGTTATATTCTTGTACATAGGAGCAGTATTATAGTAGTTATATTCTTGTACATAGGGGGCAGTATTATAGTAGTTATATTCTTGTACATAGGAGCAGTATTATAGTAGTTATATTCTTGTACATAGGAGCAGTATTATAGTAGTTATATTCTTGTACATAGGGGCAGTATTATAGTAGTTATATTCTTGTACATAGGAGCAGTGTTATAGTAGTTATATTCTTGTACATAGGAGTAGTATTATAGTAGTTATATTCTTGTACATAGGGGCAGTATTATAGTAGTTATATTCTTATACATAGGAGTAGTATTATAGTAGTTATATTCTTGTACATAGGGGCAGTATTATAGTAGTTATATTCTTATACATAGGAGTAGTATTATAGTAGTTATATTCTTGTACATAGGGGCAGTATTATAGTAGTTATATTCTTGTACATAGGAGTAGTATTATAGTAGTTATATTCTTGTACATAGGAGCAGTATTATAGTAGTTATATTCTTGTACATAGTAGCAGTATTATAGTAGTTATATTCTTGTACATAGGAGGTAGTATTATAGTAGTTATATTCTTGTACATAGGGGCAGTATTATAGTAGTTATATTCTTGTACATAGGAGTAGTATTATAGTAGTTATATTCTTGTACATAGGAGTAGTATTATAGTAGTTATATTCTTGTACATAGGAGCAGTATTATAGTAGTTATATTCTTGTACATAGTAGCAGTATTATAGTAGTTATATTCTTGTACATAGGGGCAGTATTATAGTAGTTATATTCTTGTACATATAGGGCAGTATTATAGTAGTTATATTCTTGTACATAGGGGGCAGTATTATAGTAGTTATATTCTTGTACATAGGAGTAGTATTATAGTAGTTATATTCTTGTACATATAGGGCAGTATTATAGTAGTTATATTCTTGTACATAGGAGGTAGTATTATAGTAGTTATATTCTTGTACATAGTAGTAGTATTATAGTAGTTGTATTCTTGTACATATAGGGCAGTATTATAGTAGTTATATTCTTGTACATAGGGAGTAGTATTATAGTAGGTATATTCTTGTACATAGGAGCAGTATTATAGTAGTTATATTCTTGTACATAGGAGCAGTATTATAGTAGCTATATTCTTGTACATATAGGGCAGTATTATAGTAGTTATATTCTTGTACATAGGAGCAGTATTATAGTAGCTATATTCTTGTACATAGGAGCAGTATTATAGTAGTTATATTCTTGTACATAGGAGCAGTATTATAGTAGTTATATTCTTGTACGTAGGAGCAGTATTATAGTAGTTATATTCTTGTACATAGGAGCAATATTATAGTAGTTATATTCTTGTACATAGGGGGCAGTATTATAGTAGTTATATTCTTGTACATAGGAGCAGTATTATAGTAGTTATATTAAATAAAATGGGAGTTCCCCTTTAAGCAGATATATAACATGCCCCATCATATTCAGTTCTCTGGAACTTGATCAGTTTGCTGAGCACCATATGACCGAGTCCTACGCAAGATTAGTTTCTAGGTTAACCTGGAGGGGAGAGGTGAGGTCCACGGAGTGATGAACAGCTAACCCTGCAGGTCCATAAACAACCCCGGGGAGTGGGTGCAAACATTGATTTAGCTGCAGCTTCAATGACAGACGTATATGTGATATCTCAGTAATCCAGGATACAGCGATCTCTATGTACAGATTTAAGCAGGGACATCTGGCTGTCACGCCGCGGTCAATATGACCCAGTAGTTTGTTTTTCAGCCGCTGATAACAATTAAGTGCGATTTTATTTTTAGATTTTTGTGATATGTTTTATATGGGGAGATGTGAAAATAAGTTTTATATAAGGTCATTAATTAGTTATCGCATCACGTGGGGATCATGGCCAGACCGTCACGTGAAGAGCATAGTCTATTAGGTATTAAAGAGGAAGTCCTCCTCAAATGTAGGTACTGAAAATTTCATCTACAGAGCAACCCTATGGCAGATCAGGAAGTGAGAAGGATAGACAGCGCCCCCTGGCTGTGATCCTATTCCAGCTGTATTTATGATTTGCGCCAATGCCCTCCAGCACATGGGCAACGTAAAAAAGCCCGTCAGGTCAGAAAGCATTAAAAAGGGGCAACTGCAAGGTGCATCTAAACGAAGTAACATGTGCACGACATGTAACAAGGAGGTGCAGCCGACATCATAAAGGGACACCACAGTAACACTAGTCTTAAAAAAAAGGCAAACCTGCAAAAAATATGGCCAAAAAAAGGGGCATGTGATAAATAACCTCCATTATTTTCATATACACACGTTGACAAAATTGTTGGTCCCCCTCATTTAATGAAAGAAGAACCCACAATGGTCACAGAAATAACTTGAATCTGACAAAAGTAATAATATATAAAAATTCTATGAAAATGAACAAATGAAAGTCAGACATTGCTTTCCAACCAGGCTTCAACATGAAACAGGCCTGGACAGAAATGAGGGTTCCCTTAATATTTAGTTGCACAACCTTTTGAGGCAATCCCTGCAATCAAACGATTCCTGTAACTGTCAATGAGACTTCTGCACCTCTCAGCAGGGATTTTGGCCGCTCCTCATGAGCAAACTGCTCCAGTTGTCTCGGGTGTGAAGGGTGCCTTTTCCAGACGGCATGTTTCAGCTCCTTCCAAAGATGCTCAATAGGATTTAGGTCAGGGCTCATAGAAGGCCACTTCAGAATAGTCCAATGTTTTCCTCTTAGCCATTCTTGGGGGTTTTTAGCTGTGTGTTTTGGGTCATTATCCTGTTGCAAGACCCATGACCTGCGACTGAGACCAAGCTTTCTGACACTGGGCAGCACATTTCTCTCTAGAATCCCTTGATAGTCTTGAGATTTCATTGTACCCTGCACAGATTCAAGACACCCTGTGCCAGATGCAGCAAAGCATCCCCAGAACATAACAGAGCCTCCTCCATGTGTCACAGTAGGGACAGTGTTCTTTTCAAGATAAGCTTCATTTTTCTGTCTGTGAACATAGAGCTGATGTGCCTTGCCAAAAATTTTGATTTTTGTCTCATCTGTCCATAGGACATTCTCCCAGAACCTTTTTGGCTTGTCAACATGTAGTTTGGAAAATTACTTTTGTCAGATTCAAGTTATTTCTGTGACCATTGTTGTGGGTTTTCCTTTCATTAAACGAGGGAGAGGGACCAACCAATTTTGTCCACGGCTATATATATATATATAGACACAAAAAAGAACATTTAGACAGCACATCCCAGTGTGCTGCTGAAGTTTTTGTACCTTTATATGTATATATATATATGGGTTTGAGATTTTTTTGCATTTTTTCATTATAGCTGGGGAATCCATAGGAGCCCCATGGGTCACCGTCCACCTCTGATGACTTTATTCACTAGCAGAGCTGATCCTCTAAGACCCAGCACCTCTGCCATGCGGTGGGCACCCATGATCACATGATCACTGGGTTCAATATATATATATTTTGTCCAAGTATATATAAACCACTTCTAACTTGTATCTCCTGCCCCCAGTAACCAAATACACAACTTACTTCTGATGGGTCGCAGGAACTTTCATGTAGCAATGCCATAAGACACCCATAAAAAGATAGTGACGCCATATAACATGGCATATGTGGTTCCTGTCCAGTATAGTGTACAAATTACAATATACAGCATGAATGGTGAGCCTCTCTCTATCACCACCTGGTGGTTATAAGAGGTATTTTTTTCTAAAGCCTCTGTAGTCTATTTATCTTTCGGCCATAAAACATAAAACAAATGTCATTTTCCATCTGCGACACTTTCACGTATAGTATAAAAGGACAAAACCTCCCATCTATCAAATGGAAAAAATACCGTCATACAATGACTGATTCAGCCACAGCCTAGGAGCCTGTCCTCCCAGGAATGGCGCAGTCAGGTGCAGCCGCTGGGATCCGGGCGCTTCTGTTGCCGTGTCCTACGTTATCAGGTGATTAGTGACAGCGGGTTATTATTATGGCCTTTGTTTCCCAATGAATAATTAACTGAGACTTTTTTGCTGTAGGTAAAACGGACGGGGTGGGGGATGGGAGCGAGAACAAAGTGATCTACAGGTGACATATGTACACCTGGATTCTGGAGGACGTTTATCACATTAACCTCTTCACTGCCTAATGGGATGAACGATGGCATCATGATGCTCTGGACTAACTGTGACCCCCACCCGCTGGTCAACGCTACATGTGATCCTGCACTGCGGCGTATGGCGGCCACATTGCGATAACTTATTGCAATAGTCATCCCATGCCACAGAGTGCCCAACATTCATCACATGATTCAGCAGTATTTCTCCTACTTGTTGATGGTTTCCAGTAGATTTTTTTTATATTGGGGGTCTGAGACCTTCATCTGATCTGTGGGGTCCTGGGTGTCGGACTGATCAGATATTGATGACCTATCTTAGGGACCATTCATCAATGTGTAAGTCCTGGAAAACGTCCTGGATAACGCCGGCGTTTCCGCAGGTATAATTGACATGCTGCGATTTACAAAGACGCAACGGTTTTTGAAATCGCAGTTTTTCCGCTGTGGATTTTTTTCTGCAATGTGTGGATGGGATTAGCCAGAATCTCATTCACTTTGCAGGTAATGTAAAACGCAACATTTTATGCCGCGGAATTTCTGCTGCGGCCAAAACACTACGTTTTTGCAACATTTGGCTTCAGCCTAAAGAACTTAATACTAACTAGGAAAACTGAAAAACAAATAGGAGCACCACATATGATGTCACTGACCTTAACCACTTTGGATGTTCTGAACGAAATCTACTTGTGATGTCACCAACTTTAACTACTTGTGATGTCACTGACCTTACTGACTGGTGATGTCACGGTATCTTACCTGAATGAAATCCGCTTGTGATGTCACTGACCTTCACCTTACCCACTTGTGACGTCATAGCAGATTACCTAACAGAAACACAGTTATGATGTCACAGTATATTACCCAGGGGTATAGGCTGATGTCAGGGGCCCCTTGATTTCCAAATACTAAATGCATTACAGTGGGTGAGATCTGTGGATCCCCTCATCCATCATGGCTCCTCAGGGCTCTTGTGTATCTCTGCACCTGGGCACCTCTTTATTCCAATTCCCAATAACACAAATGGACAGATTTCAATTTAAAGGGGATTGTAATATTAATTACCAATATATAAGAAAAGTTAATATCAGATTGGTGGGGTCTACAGCTGGGACGCCCACTATTCAGGTATTTGAAGAGACCACTGTATTGTTCACAGCGCCATACATTATGCAGTGGCCTTGCTTGGTATTGCAGCTTAGTCTAATTCACTTGAATGGATCTGAGCTGCAAACAGGCCAAGTGACCAATGAACATGGAGCCACTTAAAGCAGATGATCCAGATATTGGATCCCACCGATCAGATATCGATGACCTATCCTAAGTATAAGTCCAAAATATTTAAAACCACTTTAATGGTGGACCCCCCACTGGAATTGGGTTGGGGATAACACTTCAAGACAAGGATGGCAGCTCGTAAGGGTTGGCGGCCAGGTTTGAGGACCCTTCCCCTATATACAGGTACTGAACATGTGGCAGAATCGATTGGAAAGCAGAAGTAGAGGTGATGTCACTGCGTGAGGCAGGTTGTCGGGGTCATGTATACCTCCTCTATAGTCACCTTTACCTCCATGGATGGATCCCTCGATAGCCTGCACTATGGTGTAAATGCACGAAGGGAAATATGGCAAGTGTGCGGCCGAGGTGACGACAGAAGGAGAAGAATGGAGCAGCCGCTGCTGATACGATCGCACTCACAGGAACATGCCCTTGTGCGCAGCAGGTTACCAGGATGCAGGACGGTTCCTTTTTATTGTGATTATACTGAGCAAACAGCTGCTCGGAGCGGAGATAAACAGCAGCAGGTGCTCTCCGGTGTCAGCGCGGGGCGGGGGTAGGGTGTGACACCAGTGTGGCACAGACCGAGCCAGGTTACTGGCCATTCCATGGAAAATGTCTTATAGACTTAAGAGTTAAGGGTGGACTACAAATACAACAAGAGCAGGGTAACCAAACCCAACTGACAGCACATAGACAGTAAATCTGTCAGCAGAATGCAGGCTGCCAGAACGTGTGCCTCATACTGTGCACCATGAACAGGCAGGAAAACTCCTCCGTACTGGGGAACAGGAGAGCTGCCCTCCGATACCTCTCTCTGGCAGCCAATCAGAAGGCAGCAGAACAGGCGACAGCTCCTATACTGACATATTAGTTACAGACAATCCATGTGCGGTCTGGCCGGCGGCCATATTACCATCCATCTGTCCTGGAGTTTTCGGTTAGTTTAGATTTGATAGATCAGTAACAAGTAGGGTGATGACACAATTGCCAAAACAGCTGATCTGTGCAGGGCCTGGGTGTCTGACCCTGACAGATCCTATACTGAAGCATAGCGGTAGGTGCATTGGTCATCAGTATGAAAATTCGATTTGGGGCCAGAAAACTCCTTTAGGCCGGGGCCCCACATGGCGTAAACTGTCCCTGCAAAGCTCTAGCGAATGCCTTCGCCACATTGCAGAATAACCTTTCCGTTTTCTGGAAATCGCGGCTTTGTCTATTATACCTACGGAAATGCTGGCAGTTTCCCTATTTGGTATAATGGAAGCAGAAAGGTAAAGAAGAAACCTCTGCGGACTTTCTGTGACAAGCACCAAGTTTAGCCATCAAATAGCAACTTGTTAGTTACTGATGTCAGCGAGGGGGCGGGGCCATGACTACTGCATAGCCATGTCTATGAACGACAAAGGCGGTTGTTACAACTGTTCCTATACTATACTTTGTGAGGATTTTAGCTACATTGGGGGATTTATTAAAACTAATGTTTCAACTATCAAGAGACTCCGTCCTCTTAGTACATCAGGCGCACCCCAGAATTGCGGTCAATGTCACTCAGGGACTGGCGTAGATTTATTACGTACCTCACAGCAGTTTTCTGGTGAGTTTTAATAAATGTGCCTGGCTGGGGCGGGGGGTGCAGAAAGTGAAGGATGAGGCACAGAACGAGGGTTGTGGCATAGAAAGAGCCGTGTGCCAAAGATGCGCCATATTAACACCCATCTACGGTAGAAAATGGGTGTAGACGATTAATAAATCCCCTCACTGGATCACGAAGTAACAGAAACCAAGCAATAAAATAACGTAATAATAGATGAGACACAATGAAGTGTTCAGAGGAGGAAACACAAATCACTTTTTGCTGAAAAGTAAATCTAATTACAGAAATCTCTGGCCGCGCGGCGCGTGTAGCAGAGCCGAGCCCGCTCTGGTGGCTCCATGCACAGATGGAGGAGATTTCGGGGGCAGGTGCAGCCGCTTTCAGCACAGATGCTGCCTGATAAAAGCAATGGTCTGCCCTGTGAAGTGTCTGTGGATGGAAATGGACATAAAAGAACTGATAGGAGACGGTAACATAACTAATCCAGAGGTTAATCATTCACATGAGTCACATCCCTGCCCCGGCTAGGGGGACATCTGGATCTTTAAAGGTCACACTTCAATATAAGGGTCCTTTAAGAACCAGCAGATGACTGGGTAGACCACTGCTGGAAACACCAGCGATCAGCTGTGGGGAACGGGGCAACAAGAGTTCTGTTTCCCTGCAGCGCCTCCACAGGAGAAATGAAGTTTTACACAGTTTTCATAGAAAATATGTGCACATTTTGGAGTGTGTCCTAGTGATACTGTAAGATGCAGGTGTTACGTATGGCACAGAAATAAGGGCAGGAGGAGGCACGTGTTAAAATTTAAAGCACTTACTGTACAGGTGTATAAACATATATACATATACATATGGATGCTCCACAGTGACACGACACATTGGAGGAGAGGGAGTCTCCTTCCCCACAGTTCTAAGAGCAGCTGGAGCAGGTCCAGTGCTGACCAGGGCTGACTAGGCTGCAAATCACTCCTGAAGAAAGTGACAGTGAATGTTGAACGAGTAGGAAGTGAAACCTCCAGTGAGACGAGTCCAGAGACTGTGCGGGTCTGCTTGGTGCAATGGGTGAGAGGCAGAACAAGGGACACAGATATTGGTGGAGACCATTATAAGGCCTTGCTGCAATAGTGATGAAGTTGGATTGTGCTGGAGATCCAGAGGCATAATTTGAAGATCCTGTGCAAAATTTGGGGTGCAGGATACCTTGTATAGTGGCATATTTTATATGGCAGGGGGACTTTTGGGGCTCCTCATGGTCCAAGACTTGGCAGCAACTGTTACCTCTGCAAGTTCCAAAGGGGTTTTCTTTGCAGCATTCACCTCATTTACATCACATGCAGGATTACAATAGAAGATAACACCTCTATAGATAACACCACTGACCCATCACGACATCACTACTGACAATAGATGATGTCACAGCTTATGTCCTCCCGCTCCCTGCACATGTCTAGAGAACTCTCCCATAGACCTCAATGAGTCGGCTCCAGACTATTGCTGCCTATGGCCATGAGACTGCAGTAAAGCAGATCACTAAGTGGTGTTAATAATAATAATAAATTTTATTTATATAGCGCCAACATATTCTGCAGCACTGTACAATTTGTTACTCAGGCAAGATGGCCGCGCCCATAATCATGTACAGAATATAGAATAAAAATCTGCAGTCAGAAAATAAAAACAGGTTAGAAAAAAAGTATGTGATTTTAATAAATATATAAAAATTATATGAAATCTTGGATATTGCACTTGGTCATGTGTATAAAGTCTTAAGTCTTACATGTATCCGCCATTATTAGAGACTGGTACCTCCACTGAGACAAAATAGTAGCGCCGCCTTGAAGTGCATTTATTTCTCTTACATATATAGCACCAACATAGTCCGCAGCGCTTTACAGACATTGTCATCACTCACTTCCAGAGCTTACAATGTACTGTGTGAACGGTTTCTTATGCATCATTTTAAGTGTCACACCCCGCACCATCCTGTATCCCGCTCCGTCTCTACAAGTGCATGGTTGTATCAAGTTGTATCAAGAGAAATAAGCCCTTTGTATCCATTCTCAGCACTGACCAATGGCCTTGATGATGCCAAAGGAGCGATGTGCAAAAAACGGACAAGACGCTAGGCGTATGTGAATGTTAGAGGTTGCCGTGTCCTCCTTTAAGACGTCAAGGTGTGACTGTATCGTCTGCATACACTGCGGCTACAGTATGCCACCAATGTGCGGGCCACCTCGGCACGATCGGTTATCTAAACTCAACAAGGATGCTTTGATCTGCGGAAAATCATCCAGATATGACCTACATGGATGGAGACCCAGGCGTCATCTCTGCTATGTGTCAGGCTGTGCCTCCACGGACGCCGCTGCTCCCTAATCCTGCGCCTCTACACAGCGATACCTAACACTAGAGGTGCTCGCCTGGATAATCCTGCCTGCCATTATGCATATAGATCAGGTAACAGCTGGCTCCTTCTGGGGCCGCGCACAATTAAATTGGTGGGTTACAAATGACATTTGCATTTTCCGAGAAGCGGGCTTCACATGTAACCAGGCACTGGGCGCAAGAGCCGAAAACAGATTCAGTGACAACGAGGGGGAAGTGGGGGATGACTGCGCCAATCCCTGCCTTACCGCCCCGACCCTCGGAGCTGTGAAGCCGTGAAATCCGTCTTTTTCTCCCTGATCACTTCAGCCACCCTCTGATTATATTTATATGGCGGTAAACACCGGCGGCTCGAGTTATTCTAGAAATGCAGATATAACCTTCAGTGTGTTTACTGCAGAGGGGGCACAAAATTATTAGGATGATCCCCTGGAAAATTACTAGACAAGGAAAGCAGAGGAGTTACCGATGAGTATTGTTATACTGTCTCCAAAACTACCTCTAGGTGATACTTACATGTGACATATTCGCTCTACAACATCAGGGCACAGCTATGATCGGTGACTCCAGCTCTGCTGCATTGTCTGTTGGAGTCTGAGGAAGTCTGAGAAGTTATCTCTGCTTTCCCATGATTTACACTGCCGCACTGCTTGTGACCTCTGCTTGCTGTAACTGAATGAAGCTCCTGGGAGGTCGAAACCTGTACACATCTAATACTTCTCACAGCTGAGGGCTTGGTACAATTGTATCTGTGGCATCCCAGAGCTGGCTATGGCTGGGCTGAGGGTGATCTCTGTGCATTGTATTATTTCCTGTTGCTTCATAGCCTGTGTGACATAGCAGGGGGTCCTGAGTCTCACACAACACAGCGCCACCTAGTGAGCCTCACACATGCATTACACCTCCCATAGGATTGAATAGTAACCAAATGTCCAATGGGAGGACATCGCCTGGGAAAAGGGGAGGGGTCAGCTGATCACTGGGTCCCCATGGTAACACCCCTGCAGGAAGGTCCTGCGTGTGAGGAGTTAGAAGTGTGGAGTGTTAGGAGGAGGAGGTGAGGAGATAAGTGTGATGTCCTGTGAAGAAAGCAGTGAGTTTAGTGCAGGAATCTCAAGTCCTAGACAGGCCCAGGAAGGTTGGAGAGCTGACATACTCCAGCTATTCAGAAGATCCTGTCCCCTGTCTGCCTAGCCATCGCCCTGAAGGAAGTCAAGCATCATCATCTTGTCAGCATGAGACTGTGGAGAGAACATTCTGGAACACGTGCTCCATAGCAAGTATCACAGGATCCAGGGGCCAAGGCCAGACCTGTGGAATATCCTGCCACCCTGACTATTGCACCCCGAAACTCTGAGCTATCAGGACCACATAACGTGAGTGGGGAATATTATGTACTAGTATCATGGTGGGCATCCTCCTATGTGCCAAATAGGAGCCCAGACGCACCTTAGGGCTGTAACACTGAAGTATAAGGGGCTAGGAACACCTTTCATCAAGTCTACCCTGCACCCCAGGACTTTGCTGTGTCACCAGGCGTACCCCGTTGTTTTGTATGGAAGAAACTGTTTAAGCATTTGTGCCTCCACACCCATGGAAGTAAAAGTTCAACTTTACAACCGTTTCTGTGTCTGACTCTGCACCGACAACATCAGGGCGCCCCAAACACCACCAGTCGGCACAGTATAGGGGAAGCGCCCCGGGGGAACAATCACCACCAACATTTGTGCAGCCCCCTCATCACCGGTACCAGTGGTGGTAACGTGGGACAGCACCAGCGCTGCGCCCTCGTGCCCAGAGACCGTGACAAGTCTGCGCTGTTTGCACCCCCGCAATCCCAACTGCAGCGTTACCTTCCATCTGGTCACCGCAAGAAAAACTGGCGTCACGAACAGGATACGGGTGTGTGCCATTTTGAGAAAGTCGCCACGAAAAGTGCGCCAAATTGTCTCCAGAGCATCGGTCTTTATTGTGGACTTTGCTAAGATCAAGTTTATTCCCTGAGAGTGCTTGCCACAAAGAGGGGGAGCCCTATACCCCTGAAGTAAGCCCTAAAGACTGTCCTCTCAGTGTGTTACAGCCCTGGAAGAGTTAAAACGCCCAGGACTTGTTTGCTGCGCAACATCGCTGTGTAAGAACGCCCACAAAGGGTTAACTGTACCTTGCAAAAGTGCGGGAGATTTTCAGCACTGCCCATGAGGCCAGGAGACCCATCTGCCGCCATCTTAGGAGAGCCCAGAATGCTGAGCGCAATGCTCCAGCGCACCCATACAAGAAAGTGAAAGGCGAACGTGCCGGCGCCATTTCTGACTCTCCGGTGCCGCATCACCGTCCCTGCTGTGCACCGCTGATCTCTGGTCCACGCTGCAGTGGCTGTCAGTGAGTACTGTGCCTCCCTGTCCTTGTCTTCAGTCCTCCCACGGCCCCAGCGAGTGTTTTCCGTGTACCGTGTCCGTGGGGAGTGCCACCATTAAAGAGGGGGAGCACACCGTCAGCCTGCATCACAGTGACTCTGTTAATAGCTACAGCATTCTTAAAGGGACAGCATTCCAAGTTGTAGTCTCCATTCCCTGCCAGCAAGCAGTTGAGTTTCTTAAAGAGACGGCGACCTAATTTCAGTCATACCTGCAAACAACATGACTGAGCAAAGTGACATTGTGCCATCTGTTTCTAGTGATCCAGCAGTGCCCATGGCGAGCAGCCTACCATTCTCCATGCCATTTTACCCTGGCGCACCATGGCTGCCGCGCTACAAAGGGGAGGCGCATACCCTCAGGGACTTTCGTGAGAAGATGCTGTCTCTCTTCCAGTTCTATCCTCTGAATACAGAACAGCAGATACAGATCCTGCTGGGCCAGCTTGAGGGTGCTGCAGCTAGGGAGGTCAAATCCTGGCCTGCCTCTGACAAAAGAACCCCTGGGCAAATTCTGGACAAACTCCAGGTGAACTTTGACGTGCGATCTGTCTCCGAGGTAAAGATGCGCTTCTTTTCCAGACGACAACTACCTGGTGAGACCCTGCGGGACTATGCTTTATCCCTCCAAGAGGCATTCAGAGCTGTGGTGCAAGTGGATCCACGTGAAAATGTGGACTCTGATAAAATCTTGCTTGACCGCTTCATAGACGGGGCGGGTACCACATTGCTCCAGAGTCAGTTGCGAATGCTTGCTGCACAACATCCCAGCATCACGTTTGCTGACTTCAAGGCCCTTGCCATCCAGGTCTTGGGACAGGAGCAGCCCCAGTCGAGCCCAGTCATCTGTGCTCCCTCACCTGGACCCTCAACAAGCATTGCTCCAGTTGTCCTGCCACTACCTCTGGGTACCTCACCTGCTGCCCAAACTGCGCAGACTACACCAGCAGACTCCAGAGATGACCTTCTGGCCCGAGTGGATCATCTGACCCGTGCCATGGAACAGATCACCGTCCGTCTAGATCGTCTGACCCAGCCGTCTTCATCGTCCAGTGATCCTTTGCGAAGTCTCAACATCTCACCTGAGTCGCCACCCAGACGTCCGTCTTCAGTGAAACCTCCGCAGAGTGAGAGGCCATACTGTACCTATTGCCATAGATATGGACACACCAGGCCTCAGTGTTTTCAGTTAAACGGGCCACCCCCGAGGCAGCGGGCCGCCCCTCGGGAGGAAAGAAGAAGGGCCCAGGTGAATCTTCAGTGCCATTGTCACGCTTCGTCTCAGCCTGCCCACACATCACAATCCGGGTGAACGGCGTCCCTCTGACAGCGTTGGTGGACACTGGATCTCAGGTAACAACCCTGCGCAAGCAGGTGTTCCTTGAACATTGGGACTTAGGTGTGTTGAATAGAACACCTGACACATGGATAAATCTGTGTGCCAGCAATGGACAGCCCATACCACAGCAGGGTTATTGGGAACCCACTATCCAGATTGGGGACTTGAAACTGCCTAGACAGGGTGTAATTGTCACTGATGTAGAGGATGATAGGTTTGCAGTTGTAATATTAGGCATGAATGTTTTACGCCATTGCTTTGCAGAAGTGTTGGATGCCTTGCATGCCTCTCTCCTTACAGCTTCTCCCAGTGACCAGCAGACCATTCAGCGGGCCATTCGTGTACTCAATGCCCAGCACAAGTTCGCCAACAAACAAGGTGAAATTGGTCGAGTCCGGATCCAAGATACCCGTCCAGTAACCCTACAGCCTGGAACAGAAACTATGGTGTGGTGCCGTGCCCGTCCGGGCATAGAAAATCAGGACTACGAGGCCTTGCTACAACCCATACAGGTAGCTGGCCAACCACTTGTCATGGCTGCCCGCAGCCTTGTTACAGTTTCCAATGGACGTGTTCCTGTCCGCTTAGTCAACTTGGGCGATGCTCCCGTGAACCTCCACAAGTTCCACTCTGTGGCCCTGCTACACCGGTTAGCACCAGAAGACATTCTCTCTGGTGATTCTACCGCCACACAGCGTTCCACCCAAGCTGCTGAGAACATTCAGAATGGAGCCACGAAGTCCTGGTGGGATGAATTGAACGTGGGAGACGCCAATACCCCTATAGAGCATATCAATGGGGTTCGCAATGTGGCCAAGCGTTACCAACAGGCATTCAGCAAACACCCATTGGACTTTGGTAAGACCACGACCATACAACATCGCATTCTGACTGGCGACCACCATCCAATCAAGGAGCGTCACCGTCCAATACCACCAGCGATGTACCAACCGGTGAAAAAGATGATCCAAGAGATGCTGATGTCATCCGGGAGAGTAACAGCCCCTGGGCAGCCCCGCTAGTCCTTGTCAAGAAGAAAGACGGAACCCTACGATTTTGTGTGGACTATCGTAAACTCAACAACGTCACGCACAAAGACGGATACCCATTGCCGCGGATTGAGGAATCTGTAACGGCTTTGGGATCAGCTACCTGTTTCTCGACCCTGGACTTAACCAGTGGATACTGGCAAGTCCCTATGGCGCCTGAAGATCGTGAAAAGACTGCGTTTACGACCCCGATGGGACTCTTTGAATTCAATAGTATGCCATTTGGGCTATGTAATGCCCCAGCCACATTCCAACGGCTTATGGAGAGGTGCCTCGGCCATGAGAATTTCCAGAGTGTGCTACTGTACCTGGACGATGTTATTGTATTCTCCCGGACATACCAAGAACACCTTCGTCACCTGTCCGAGGTATTCAAGGTACTTATACAGCACGGCCTAAAGTTGAAGCCCTCCAAGTGCTACCTGTTGAAACCCCAAGTTCACTACCTTGGGCATGTCGTGAGCGCACAAGGCGTCCAACCTGATCCTGAAAAGATCACTGCAGTCCAGAACTGGCGAAGACCAACTACCGTCAAAGAAGTCCGAAGCTTCCTTGGATTCGCAGGTTACTACCGGTGTTTCATACCACACTTCGCCCAAGTAGCCGAGCCTCTGAACGAGTTGTTGCGCGGTTGTCCCAGAGAAAACTACAACCGAAAACTTCCGGTAGACTGGACAGCGCGTCAAGAGGAAGCCTTTCAAGCGCTTAAAGCACTTCTGACGCAACCACCAATTCTAGCCTATCCCGACTACAGTCAGCCATTCCGCTTGTACACAGATGCAAGTCACCAAGGTTTGGGTGCAGTGTTGTCCCAGGTTCAGGACAACAAAGAGCGAGTCATCGCCTACGCCAGCAGGAGTCTGAGAGGCGCGGAGAAGAACGACCAGAACTATAGTTCTTTCAAACTCGAACTTCTGGCGCTTGTCTGGGCCGTGACAGAGAAGTTTAAAGACTACCTGGCTGCCACACCCTTTACCGTGTACACAGATAACAATCCGTTGGCGCATCTGGACACTGCTCGCCTGGGAGCCCTTGAACAACGGTGGGCCTCAAGACTCGCGAATTACAAGTTCTCTGTCAAGTATCGCAGTGGCAAGTCCAACGCTAACGCTGATGCACTCTCAAGGTTGCCTGTGGGAAAAGAACCACCCCGAGAAGACATCTGGGAAGAGGTGGAGATGCCACCATTCTACAACAAGTTTGCCCAACAGGTTGCTATTGGTGTCCCTGTAGAAGGAGAATCTCTGACGAAAACAGCTGCCGAATCCCTCCAGGAGCCATCTCTGTGGAAAACGTTCCAAGAAGAGAGCAGAGTTTTAGGAGAATTGTCAGATTTCCTGCTTACAGGAAGAATACCAACCCGTGTAAAGAGAGGTCTTCATGACGTGGAATTAAAACGCCTTTGGCGACAGAGGAAGCGCCTGTTTGTCCAACGAGGCCTTCTACATAGAAACACTCTTGATCCTGTCACAGGTGAAAGGCTTCATCAGATCCTCGTACCAAGAAGAGACGCACAGATGATACTTGAGGCGTATCATGACAGATCCGGTCACTTCGGGGTACAAAAGACCGAAGCTACCATCCGTCGTCGCTTCTATTGGGTTGGGATGAGGAGTGACATTGAGAGTTGGTGCCGAGAGTGTCCCGCCTGTAGTATCACCAAGGAAGGTAGAAGAGATCAGAAGGCCCCTCTACATCCAATTAAGACTCAAAAGCCGTGTGAAATTGTTGCTCTGGACCATGTGAAGTTGGGTCCCACACGTTCTGGCTACAGCTACGCTCTGACAATGGTGGATCATTACTCCAAGTTCCTTGTCATCGTGCCTGTCAGAGATCTTACAGCAAGAACTAC
Organism: Leptodactylus fallax; assembly: GCA_947044405.1. Classification (NCBI taxonomy): domain Eukaryota; kingdom Metazoa; phylum Chordata; class Amphibia; order Anura; family Leptodactylidae; genus Leptodactylus; species Leptodactylus fallax. The sequence goes on from CAMRHE010000659.1 coordinate 75,553, forward strand.
GGCTGAGACCTTCTACGCAGAGTTTGTCCGCCATTACGGTTGTCCTGAGCATATCCTCACCGACCGTGGATCGGCGTTTGAATCCCAATTGTTCCGTGAGCTGTGTCAGTTCCAAGACTGCAAGAAGTTGCGAACCACAGCGTATCACCCTCAAGGGAATGGTATGTGCGAGAAGGCAAATCAAGTGATCATCGGCATGCTAAGAACAGCCGCAGTTACACCTGGTGTTGAGTGGCCTGAGCGTATCAAGGACTTGGCCTATATTTACAACAACACACCCCAAACATCTACGGGATACGCACCATTTTATCTAATGTTTGGAAGACAAGGTCAACTTCCTTCAGACTTAACCCTTGGTGTGAAGGTCCCTGACACCATCAACCCACTACCCATAACAGACTGGGTTGTTGAACACCGCCGACGTATGGAGGAAGCTAAAGAGATAGTTGAAACGCGCATGGATGAGGTTCGTAGGAGACAACAGGAGGATTACAACCATCACGCCCATGCAGCGCCCCTGAAAGTTGGCGACCGTGTATGGTTAAGGAATAACCATCGGAATGGGAAATTGGATCCATTCTGGGAGAAAGAACCATACAGTGTCATCTCCATACCATATCCTGAATCCGACGTGTATGAGATCTCTAAACCTGGGAGACAGCCCCAAGTAGTACACCGAAACCGTCTGAAGCTGTGCCTTAAAGAAGGACTACCCACAGAGGTGCCCCCAGCTGAGACAACGAGTACAGAGATCTTGTCACCTTCTGAAGCGAAAGAGAGACCCCCAACGTTAACTGAGCTTATGTGGGCGCCTAAACTACTACCATTTAGCTGCTATCCACCAATTGCTCTAGTGCAAGAGAACCCTTCGACAGATGATTTAATTGATTTCAGTGACTCTGTTCCTGATTCAAATCTCGTTCCACTTAGGCGTTCTGAGCGTACCACAAAAGGCATACCTCCAACACGCTATAGTGATGCCATGGCTGTCCTTGGGTAAAAGAGGTTAACTGTCTCTGCTTCTGTATATATGTTATTCCTGCTCTGATTACATTAATGTTTTTCCTGTGTGTATATACAGTATATATATATAATATCTTGCCATGTAATATAGTATTTACATTTATATGCAACAATCCAAGCCATAGTGCCTGGCTCACCGAGCCAAGGAAGTTCTGTTACCCCATTGCGGTATGGACATTGGTGCTAGAGTGCCTACTCTTCCTTACAGAAAGGACTGTTTATTGTTTCTCAGAGAGACTCTCATGATAATGGACACTCACGAAATTTGTGCCAGAGAGCCTCTGGACCCATTTGCACTACTGTTGTTTCTATATGGACTGTCTGATGGTACCGCCAAAAGGTTCCATAAGTCTGAGTTTAATTATCTCTCCGTTACCCTTCAGACTTCTCATGGACATTCCAGGACTATGCCGGGAGGTCTTACCTCAAGTTTCTAAGTATTATATTTTTCTAAACTGTTAGTGACATTTGCACTTTATTCGTATTTATTAACGTTATGTTACATTTCTCACCTTCACCCCAGCCCGTCGCCGAGGTCGGCTCAGTGAAAGAGGGGGAGTATGTGGCATCCCAGAGCTGGCTATGGCTGGGCTGAGGGTGATCTCTGTGCATTGTATTATTTCCTGTTGCTTCATAGCCTGTGTGACATAGCAGGGGGTCCTGAGTCTCACACAACACAGCGCCACCTAGTGAGCCTCACACATGCATTACACCTCCCATAGGATTGAATAGTAACCAAATGTCCAATGGGAGGACATTGCCTGGGAAAAGGGGAGGAGTCAGCTGATCACTGGGTCCCCATGGTAACACCCCTGCAGGAAGGTCCTGCGTGTGAGGAGTTAGAAGTGTGGAGTGTTAGGAGGAGGAGGTGAGGAGATAAGTGTGATGTCCTGTGAAGAAAGCAGTGAGTTTAGTGCAGGAATCTCAAGTCCTAGACAGGCCCAGGAAGGTTGGAGAGCTGACATACTCCAGCTATTCAGAAGATCCTGTCCCCTGTCTGCCTAGCCATCGCCCTGAAGGAAGTCAAGCATCATTATCTTGTCAGCATGAGACTGTGGAGAGAACATTCTGGAACACGTGCTCCATAGCAAGTATCACAGGATCCAGGGGCCAAGGCCAGACCTGTGGAATATCCTGCCACCCTGACTATTGCACCCCCGAAACTCTGAGCTATCAGGACCACATAACGTGAGTGGGGAATATTATGTACTAGTATCATGGTGGGCATCCTCCTATGAGCCAAATAGGAGCCCCGACGCACCTCAGGGCTGTAACACTGAAGTATAAGGGGCTAGGAACACCTTTCATCAAGTCTACCCTGCACCCCAGGACTTTGCTGTGTCACCAGGCGTACCCCGTTGTTTTGTATTGAAGAAACTGTTTAAGCATTTGTGCCTCCACACCCATGGAAGTAAAAGTTCAACTTTACAACCGTTTCTGTGTCTGACTCTGCACCGACAACATCAGGGCGCCCCAAACACCACCAGTCGGCACAGTATAGGGGAAGCGCCCCGGGGGAACAATCACCACCAACATTTGTGCAGCCCCCTCATCACCGGTACCAGTGGTGGTAACGTGGGACAGCACCAGCGCTGCGCCCTCGTGCCCAGAGACCGTGACAAGTCTGCGCTGTTTGCACCCCGCAATCCCAACTGCAGCGTTACCTTCCATCTGGTCACCGCATATCCAGTCCATGCAGTCCTCTGTCATATCAGCAGCACAAACTTCTCTAAGGTCGGGTCCCCATGTAGCAGTCAAAAAACGCTGTGGAACAGACCAGGCGGAAACGCATTGCACTTTTCACAGAAAGTTTGCAGAGTTTTTCTCTGTGAACTTTCTGCCTCTATTATACCTACATGGAAAATGTCAGCATTTCCGTAGATATAATTGACATGCTGCGTTTTAGAAAGACGCAACGGTTTTTGAAATCGCAGCATTTCCACTGCAGATGTGTTTGTTCACATTTGTGTTGAAGGATCGTTTATCTCTGATGAAATATCGTGGCCTCTGAGATACAGTATCTGATCCGGCAGGTTGATGGACATCATAATTCTAGTCACCAGGGTCCATCAGGTGCTGTTTGTACCCATCGTCTGCCGGATTAGGCGCTCCCGTTATTTTCATCATTCTGACGAAACAGCAAAAATATTAGCAGATTATTGGAGCACTGGGGACAGGTGAGTATGGGGTTTGGGGTTTTTTTTTCACCTTCCCCGGCCTCCTTGCTGAAAATTGTATATCCTGGACAACCCATTTAACAGCAGGCAGAGGTCTTACATAGATCAGGGATTGAAATACAAAGGGGGATTTATGAAGAGCCTCCTGATTAAACCTACCTAGAAAACAGAGTGAAAATTTTACAGCAAATTTTGACATTTTTCTACACCATAGTACTGGCCCCATAATGTCTGGCCGCTGTTCTTCCTATGAATATCCCAGTGTTACAGCTTTCCTTGGTATAACAGGTTTTCCCGTTGGCTCTGGATTCGCGGCCGCAGCGCTGCACCAGACTCCTCTGTAATGACATTAAGCTCCGTTATGGCAAATTAAGATTTCATTTAGTTTCCAGATAAGAGAGAAGTCACATATGGAAGGTGTTTGATAAAGAGGACAGAGCCGGCAGTGACAGGCTGGAGATGTGAGTCGCTGGGGGACACCAGAGATGTGCTCGGGCGAGGCAGGCCGGCGCCGCTCCTAATAAGCGTGACACAGCGAGGAAGCACACGAGGCATAAGATGTAATAAATCAGTAATAGATAAATCTAGAATCTGCACATGGCAGGATATGGACCAGATCTCCCAGACCCTGGGCCAAATCTATGACACCTACTGGTTACCATTTATAATACTGGTGTCTTCCTACTGGTGCATCTCAATAAATTAGAATATCTGTGAAACGTTCATTCATGTCAGTAATTCAGTAATACAATCCATAATCAGCGTCTTCCATGATTGTGTGTCCTACTGAACCAGACTGAGGGACCATGTAAAGGCTTAGGAAACCTTGGCAGGTGACGCTGAATTTACAAGACTGAACTGAACTTACAATATTCTCATTTTCTTAGATTTGGGTTCTCATTCCCTGTAATCCATAATCAACATTTACAGAAATAAAACACTTGGAATAGAAGACTCTGTGTGTAAAGAATCTAGAAAATATAGGAGGTCACTTTATTAATGGAATTACTGAAAGAAATAAACGTTCCACCGATATTCTAATTTATTGAGATGCCCCTGTATGTGGCAGAGGCCACAGTGCGAAATCTGTACCAGACCCTCCAACTCTAAGGTATGGTTTATAGTACTGGATTCCTCATTTTGGAAACAGACACCTTATGGGTCCTTTAAGGCTCCTGTGTCTGGGGGCAACTGCACCCTCTCAAGTTACACCCTTGTTTGTACCCCGTCAGGCACCAGGAACATGTGCAACCACAACCCCTGCCCCTCTAGCTATTGCTCATGTATATTACATTAGTACGGGGGGGGGAGCAGACAATATTTTGGAGACGTGGAAGGGGAGAATGCAGTGCACCACATCTGTATAATGTATGGGCACCATCTTTAACCCTTGTCTGATGGGGGGGGGGGTGCAATATTCTCCATACCAAAATAGTATTGGCCAGCTAATGGTCAGTGTGGGTGCATGCAAGAGCAAAATACGCCAAAATCATTCCTGTCCACCATTACTGTGTTCATGTAAGGGGTTGTTGCAAGCTTACAACTTACAACCCCTGGGACCCCCTGATCATGAGACTGGAGGTCCCTAGTACCCCCATCTGAATGGAGCAAAGGTTGCACAGGCGTGATGTCACTCTGTTCGTCTCTATGGGACTGCCTTATACAGATAGAGTGGCACTGCACCTGCATGGTGGCTGGTTTATTCAGATGGGGTACAAGCACCCCCATTCTGGCTATCTTCCTTGAGCTTCTCCTCTGCTTTGTTAACAGCATTTGGTCATATGCTTTACAGCAATAGTCTGGAGCTGACTCATTGAGGTGTTATCTTCTATCGTTATCCCGCCTGGAACGTAAATGAGGTGACTGCTGCAAAGAAAGCCTCCCACAGAATTGGCAAATGTCAATCTATTATTAGGCTTAGTGGTCAGTTTGACAATTGCTTGATATAGCACTATTTTTTAAAATCATACTTGCCAACACTTTGCAAGGTCCTTCAAGGAGAGCAGCTCACAAAGCAGGGATTTCTGGCCGACACCACATCTCCTTTTGGACCTGTCAAAGAGCCAAAGTCACGTATATAGAGACTGCTGTAGATGTGGGAGCATCCTGCTGGACCCAGAATTTTTGGCAGCTGTTCTAGGAGTCACCCCCTTTTTTTTGGGAGCCTCCAGGAAAGTTGGCAAGTATGTTTTAATAGAAAAATAAAATCAGCAAAAATTAAAAAAAAAAATGTTTTACATAAAAACTTGGTTTAAAAAATAGATGAAACATTCCCTTTAAGTTCTGCTTTAAAGAAATAATCTGCAAAGTGTGAACAGCAGGACTTATTACAGGAAGTGCCTTATTACAATGACACTGTGTAATCCGCTGCCTCCGCCCGTATTTAAAGAAACAATGATTCAGTGTTTATTGTGGGTTTATTTTTTACAGATTCTTATCAGTTCCTTATAATCCTGAATGCCTCATTTATAAGATGTGCCGGAGATAAGATTGTGCCAAATGCAAAACGGCTTCTTCAGGTTTTCTAGAGCAATGAACATCCAATAGAAAGGAGACAAAACAGACAAAAAGGCACCTTGGATTTTTTGCTTTTTGGGTGCAGGTAAGGTCCTGCATGCATGACTCTTTCATCTGCTGCTTTCACTTTAAAAACAACAGACACCCAACAGGCCCCGTTATAGTCAATGTTGTCCATCGGGTTCTGTATGTAACCTCTATTTTAGCGGTCTACATGTCCGTTTTTTCCAGTTCTCTGATGGATCAGAACAACGGACAGCAGATGTGAATCTTCCAGTAGTGACTTTCTCTCCCTAACATAGTTCAGCGCACACGCATTGTTTGGCTAGGCCGAGTGTGCATGTGTATAAGGGAGCAGAGCAAGATAACTCTTAGCCAAAGAAGCATCTAAATTTGTGAAATGTGGGGGTCCCCCTACTATTAATTGGGGGGCACTTTGCAGACACTATAGTTTATGGGGGCAGTCTGCTGATGGGGTTACCCTGATGCCACTCTGTGGGCACTTTGGCCTATATATATATATATATATATATATATATATATGTGAGCAGTTTTTTCCTGATTATTTTCTCATTATGGCCCCAGGTTGATGATGTCATAAGTGTTCTTGGTCCCTGGGCTGGAGGGTTAATACTAAGTATGGGCTTTAGATCTGATAAATACAAATTTACCTGTAGCATTAGTCTCTGCAATAAAAATCCACCTCTTATGCTGGAAGTCGCAGGCGGCGCAGGCACAGGACAGGCGGCAATTGTTCCAAATGTCGGTCCTCGGCCTGGAACTGCTGAACAAAAGGCAAACAAATAATAAAACACAAGAAGAGGCCGTGACATAAGTAAGAACACAGAGATCTGATGGGAGAGGCAGATAACAGCTCGCACCATCTGCTGCAGATGGATATAGATGTCCGCTTTACCAAAGATCAGGAATATCATTTAATACAGCCCTGCCTGTAAAAAAGGACTACAACTCTCAGCATTTTCTAGCAGTAATCACCCAACATAGTTGGTTACAATTGATATACGGTAATTAATTCTTTGGTATTTAGTGACATCACTGATAATGCATCCTATCAGTTCTCTGGAACCAAGTGACATCACTGCTAAAGCTGCTTATAATTAATTACTTGCTTTTTAGTGACATCACTTAGACATTCCCTGGAACAAAGTGACATCATTTAGAATTAGCCTAACATTTTCTTGGAACATCCTGGAGTCATATTGGGAAAAAGTAGTCTAAGATTTATCATTTCCTTGGAATGTAGTGACATCACTGGAAATTCAGCTTATTAGTTTTCCTGGATTTGCCAGATGACATGGGGCCATTGGCTTCAGTCTCATGTTTTTTTTTTGCCTGCTTCAGGATCAACCCTATAGGGTTATAGGTTGGACTTCATGGGCCTGTGTCTTCATCCAACTGCATCTACTATGTAATGATGTAACATACTGTATCAATTTCTTAGAACCCAGTGACATCACTGAGACTATAACCTATTGATTTTATGTAATCCAATGATATCACTTAGCTTGTAACCTATGAATTCCCTTAAAACAGATCACTATGAATGCTGCCTATCATATTCCTGGAGTCTAGTGACATCACTAAAAAGGCATTCTATACATTCCCTGGAACTGAGGGCCATAATTAAGGCCCGGTTCACATCTGTGTTCGGGTTTCCATTCGGGGAGTTCGCTTGGGGACCCCCCAAATGGAAACCTATACGCATAAAGAAGCGGTTACCTAAGGAAACCCGCAGACCCCAAAGACTATAATGGGGTCCGTGTGGTTTCTGCATGAAACATGCGGAGAGAAAAGTACTGCAAGCAGCACTGAGAATGCTGCCTTTATCTCCAAGTAATCTAGTGACATCACTGTGAATGCTGCCTTTACCTCCAAGTAATCTAGTGGCATCACTCTTAATGCAGCCTATTCCCTGGAGCCTAGTGACATCACTAACAATTGTACCTATCAATCCCCTGAAACCTAGTGACATCACTAAGAATGCTGCCTATCCATCTCCTGGAAATTGATGACATCACTGAGAATGCTGCCTTTAATTCCTTGGAATATATTGGAGTCACTGAGAACATACTGTAACCTATAAATTCCCTAGAACTCAGTGAACTCATTGAGATTGTAACCTATAAATTCCCTGAAATTCCCTGACAATGTTATCTGGCAATCTCCCAAAATATAGTGACATCACTAAGAATGCTGCCTATCCATTTCCTGGAACCTAGTGACATCACTGATGTTACTTATCAACTTCCTGGAACCTAGTGACATCACTGACAGTGTCACATGCAATTCCTATAAAAGTTAGTAACCTAGCTGAGAATGTCCGCTGGAAGCTAGTGACTGAGAATGTAACCTATGAATTCCCTGAAACACGATGACATCATTAATAATGGAGACTATGAATTCCCTTGAACTTGGTGATATCACTGGGAAAACTGCCCTTCTTCCAGTCAATCTTATCTAGTGACATCATTGAGATTCTAACCTATGAATTCCCTGGAACATGATGGCATCACAGAGAATCTCTTCCCAGGTGACATCACTGGGAATGTCTTCCATCAATATGGCTGCCTGTGTTGTGTGCAGTAGATAACAGTACATTATAAAGTACAATATACAGGGTGACACTCACTTTAACTGATATTGGATAAGAAAACAGACCACGGGATTGTATCATAAGGTTTCATGTGAGCTTTACACACAAGTAATGCAAACAACACACAAGACATGCAAACTGCAAACATACTAAATGGTATCCTCATGACTCAAGCAGCAGTTAAATATATACACGTTAAATATAGATTATATACACAGGGTCAATGTCCTGGAAACGGTGACACCACTAAGAATGTAACCTAGCAATTCCCCTGAATCTAGTGACAATGCTCAGAATACTGCCTATTAACTCCAAGGAACCTAGTGACATCACTGACAATGCTGCCGATCCATCTCCGGGGAACTGGGGACGTCACTGAGAGTGTAAGCAGCATATAAGTACTGTATATACTCTGCCTACAGATAGAATACAGGATCAAGTGCCAGAACCCGCTGACATCACTGAGAATTGTGTCACTGGAACCTAGTGACATCATTGGGAATATTACCAATGGATTATCTGGGACCAAGTAATATCACTGGGAGTATTACCAATTAATTCTCTGGAATCTGGTGACATCACATAGAATATAACCAATTGATTCTCTGGAACCTAGTGACATCACTGACAATGCTGCCTTTCAATTTCCTGGAAGCTAGTGACATTACGGAGACTGTAACCTATACTGTACATTCCCTGGAATGCAATGACATCACTGTGAACTCAACTTATCAATTCCATGGAACCAAGTGACATCACTGAGAATATTACCAATTAATTCTCTGGAACCTAGTGACATCACTGAGAATATTACTAATGAGTTCTCTGGAACCTAGTGACATCATTGAGAATATTACCAATGGATTCCCTGGAACCTAGTGATATCGCAGAGAATGCTGGCCTTCGATTCCCTGGAAGTTAGTGACATCACTGAGACTGTAACCTATACATTCCCTGAAATGCAATGACATCACTGTGAACTCAGCCTATCAAATACATGGAACCTAGTGACATCACTAATATAACCTATGACTTTCCTATAGCCTATGTCCTAGAGACATCACTGTGGAAGCCAATGACATCACAGAGATTCTAACCTATCAATTTCATGGAATTGGACGACATAACTGAGAATGTTGTCTATCACTATGGCTGCCTATACTGTCATATGTAGTACACTATAGGTATTATTAATAGTACATTATAAATGTACAAGGTGATGTTCATGTTTAGCTAATGTTTGGTGACAGAGCAGACCACAGGATTGTGTCTTAAGGCTTCATGTAATACAAATAACACAGACAAACTGAAAGTGTATCATCACGTCGCAAGCAGCAAGCATCTATCTATCTATCTATCTATCTATCTATCTATCTATCTATCTATCTATACATACACACACACACACACACCCTTTATATAGATTAGACAAACAGGATGTACAACACCAACTCTGCACAGCACAAACATCTGGAGAGTCACACTGCACCAGGGAACACGCCCAAAATCTGCTCAGGGGAAACACCTTGTAAGTTTGCGTAAAGAGGCGGAAAATCCTGTAAGGCCCAGGATACAAAACTGGCGAAGTAACAAGACTCCTCCCACTTTACTACCTCTTATGTGAAAGTCATGGTTCAGAATGTTACATCACTCTCCTACTGCCATCCAATATGTGTGGCTTAAAGGGATTGTCCAGGATGTTGCTACGTGGGTCACTGCCTGTCCTGTTGACTTGTCCGGCAGGGATGTCTTAAGTGTGCAACGACCACTTACCAGCAGTAATGCCTGGTCAGACCAGTGGTCGGCTTCAGTGATTACCTGCATACATATGGCACATCATTATTGCAGGACAAGTCAACGGGACCACCAGGACGGCAGGAGAATTACTGTGTGAGTAATAGTTATTTATTGTACCAAATTTGCCCTTTAAAGAGGACCTTTCACCATCTCCATAAACTTCACTTCTTTGCATCCTTTAATAGCCCCCCATCCACTGATTCCAGTGCAGTTGGAATTTTCTCTCTAGCCCCCACTGTTCCTGAGCAAGCAGTGCTATTAGTTTTGGCACCTGATATGCTAACTAGACTCCCTAATGTCAAGTGGGTGGTATCAGGTAGGAGCAGGATAAGGGCGTGACTCAGAGCTGCAATCAGAGGAAGACAGTGTAAGAGCTCTGAGTCACTCCCCCTTGTCTGTTCCTGTCTGATGCCACCCATTGCACATTAGAGAGTCTAGTTAGCATATTGGGAACCAAAACTAACAGCACTGATTGCTCAGGAACAGCGAAGGCTAGAGAAAGAATTACAACTGCGCTGGAATCAGTGCAGAGGATCCTATTAAGGGATGAAAAATCTAGAGTTGGTGAAAGGGGTTGTTGACTTTGGACTGTCCCTTTTTCTAAGAAGGGTCTCCTGATCATAGGGTGTCCTTCAGCGCCCTCACAGGTGAAATGAAGCATTACACCGTTCTGATTAAATCAATGAGCTAATCATGTGATGTATGGATGTCCAGGTGCTCTGAGAGAGAACCTCACTCTGTAGCAGACCCTTTAAGGGAACATTTGGATGCAGTTTGCTGGGATTTCTGAAATGAGACCTTCAGCGATCGGGTTTTGATGAAACCATCCTTTTAAAGGGGCAGACAAGTTTCTTAAACTTAAGTAAAATCGATAACAATATTAGCACCTTTCTGTTGATATACCAATATACCCCCATGTGGAGATTGACAAACCCCCAGGCCTGCAGCCACCACTAGGGGCAGTTTAGGAGACGGTTAACTGACAACAGATTTATTATTGAGATCAATGGTAATTGTATAACTGTATGCAAAAAGTTCCCTATAGTAGGAGGGGCCCTAAATATTCAACATTATGGGGCTCAGACATTTATCAGAGCTTGTGTGTATTTCCTATACTCACCTTCAGTAAAATATGTGAATTTTTCAGTTTAAATTAATTTTTATTACAATTGAACATAATCATGAAGTTGTCATTTGTATAATTCATACAAGTAGCTATAGGCGTGATACATATATACTGAAAAAAAACGACATATTGCGCTGTAGAAGAAAGGACAGTATGGCAGTGCTCCAGAGGCAGTAGAGGATTACTACAGGGTGAGGGGGCAGATGAGTGCTGTAGAATAAGGGACAGTAACAGAGTGCTGCACGAGCCATGGGGTGCTGAGTAATAAGTACATAGGCGAGGACTTAAAGGGAGATCGTCACCAAAATACAACACAGCACCTGAAACAAACAGGGTTTTTGCTTTGCAAATCAGAGACTCCATTGCTGAGATGTTCCATCTTTTGTCAATATGCAAGTTAACTCTTTGGAGCAACAAGTGCACTGCCATGGCCCCAAAGAGGTAAGTGAAAAGGCTATCTATTGTACCTGCTCATGCATATTGACCAAAATGGCTATATCTCAGCAACAGACGAACCTGCAGGAGCAGGTACAATACCTGGAGGAACAGGTACAGTAGAAGAGTTATGCTGGAACAGGTACAATAGAGGAGTGGCACAGCAGCAGATTCAATAGAGGAGTGTTGCAGGAACAGGTACTATAGAAGAGTGCTGCAGGTACAGGTACAGTAGAGGAGTTATGCAGCAGCAGGTACATTAGAGGAGTGCTGCAGGAGCAGGTACAGTAAAGGAGTGCTGCAGGAGCAGGTGCAGTAGAGGAGTGCTGCAAGAGCAGGTACAGTAGAGGAGTGCTGCAGGAGCAGGTACAATAGAGGAGTTATGCAGCAGCAGGTACAGTAGAGGAGTGCTGCTGGAGTAGGTACAGTAAAGGAGTGCTGTAGGAGCAGGTACAGTAGAGGAGTGCTGCAGGAGTAGGTACAGTAAAGGAGTGCTGTAGGAGCAGGTACAGTAGAGGAGTGCTGCAGGAGCAGGTACAGTACAGGAGAGCTGCAGGAGCAGGTACAGTAGATGAGTGCTGCTGGAGCAGGTACAGTAGAGGAGTGCTGCAGGAGCAGGTACAATAGAGGAGTTATGCAGCAGCAGGTACAGTAGAGGAGTGCTGCAGGAGCAGGTACAGTACAGGAGAGCTGCTGGAGCAGGTACAGTAGAGGAGTGCTGCAGGAGCAGGTACAGTACAGGAGAGCTGCAGGAGCAGGTACAGTAGAGGAGTGCTGCTGGAGCAGGTACAGTAAAGGAGTGCTGCAGTAGAAGGTACAGTAGAGGAGTTCTGCAGGTACAGCTACATTAGAGGAGTGCTGCAAGAGAAAGTACAGTAAAGGAGTGCTGCAGGAGCAGGTACAGTAGAGGAGAGCTGCAGGAGCAGGTACAGTAGAGGAGCTCTGCAGGAACAGGTACAGTAGAGGAGTGCTGCAGGAACAGGTACAGTAGAGGAGCGCTGTAGGAGCAGGTACAGTAGAGGAGCGCTGCAGGAGCAGGTACATTAGAGGAGTGTTGCAAGAGCAAGTACAGTAGAGGAGTGCTGCAGGAGCAGGTACAGTAGAGGAGTTCTGCAGGAACAGGTACAGTAGAGGAGTTCTGCAGGAACAGGTACAGTAGAGGAGTTCTGCAGGAGCAGGTACAGTAGAGGAGTTCTACAGGAACAGGTACATTAGAGGAGTGCTGCAAGAGCAAGTACAGTAGAGGAGTGCTGCAGGAGCAGGTACAGTAGAGGAGTGCTGCAGGAGCAGGTACAGTAGAAGAGTGCTTGAGGTACAGGTACAGTAGAAGAGTGCTGAAGAAGCAAGGGGCAAAAGAGGAGAGCAACAGGAACAGGCGCAATGGAGAAGTGCTGCAGAACAGGTACAATGGAGAAGTGCTGCAGAACAGGTACAAAGGAGATGTGCTGCAGAACAGGTACAAAGGAGATGTGCTGCAGAAGCAGCTAAAATAAAGGAGTACTGCAAGAAGGGGTACAATAGAGAAGCACTGAAGAAGCAAGAGACAGAAAAAGAGAGCCATAAGAGCAAGTGGCAGAAGAGAAGTGCTGAGGTACAGGGAGATGAAGAGGAGCGCTGCAAGATCTTAATAGGGGTTTACTGCAGATCCACTAAGGAGACTCACTATCCCACTGTCTGCCCTTCTCTGACAGCTGATATTGAGGACAGTCTTGCAGAGACGCTAGCCTCAGATTTATAAACAATGGGGAGTGCATTGTCCTAACATTTACTCAGCAAATATGTACCCCCCAAAGGCAGATGTAATCTAATTCCAAACTAAACCCTAAAGCTGACTCACACTTTCCTATTATATACTGTATAATTTATTTTAAGAAATTATAGCAAGGAAGATTGAGGCTCCAAACATCAGTTCAATTGTACTGCTTGCTATGACTCTCGTATGACCTATTCTTATCAATAAATGTCTATAACACAATTCCTATGTTTGTTATGTGTTTGTAACTTTATATTATTCTTTAGAACTTAATAAAAAGTTACATTTGAAAAAAAAACAAAAAAAAACAAATATCTGTTCAATTCCCCCAGTGCTTTCTTGGGTGAGGGTGGGTTCACACTTGTGCTTGAGTCCATCCGCTGCCAATCCGAGTGAAAATCTCGGGAAACTGGATTGGCACCGGATAGCGACAGGTTAGCGACGCATTGCTTAAAAACCCATTCATTTGAATGGGTTTTTAAAGCAATGCGCGGGTGTCCAATTGCACCCTCTGCGCCGCGAAGCCGGTTTTTTTCATCGGACACAAAGTCCTGCATGTCCGACTTTGTTTCCAACGGAAAAACTGAATGGGTTTTTAATCAATGCGTCGCTAACCTGTCGCTATCCGGTGCCGATCCAGTTTCCCGAGATTTTCACTTGGATTGGCAGCGGATGGACTCAAGCGCAGGTGTGAACCCACCCTAACCCTGGCATTTGGATAAGGTAGAGGCGCCCACTAGTGGAAAAATGGCAAATACACAATTTCTAAGAAGAGTTTAGTTAAATGCTGAGGGTAAGAAATAGGGAGCCAGGAACTAGATCTAGAAAGAGAAGAAAGCAAGTGTGGAAGGGGACTCATGGGGAGAGAGTGACTGGATATGATAAAGGGAAAGAGGTTATACTATAGATAAAATGGAAAAACAGGAATCTGAGGGAGTAAGGAATCATAGATGGGTTGAGAAGGTGCAGAACCTGTACAGGTTATGGGGAGCAAGAGACAATACTGGTTATGGGGGAGCAGACGACAGTATAGGCTATAGAGGAGCATGGGACAGTATAGGATAAGGGGGAGCAGAGGATAGTACAGGTTGTAGAGGAGAATGGGACAGTATAGATTATAGTGGAGCAGAGAACAGTACAGGTTGTAAGGGAGCAGAGGACAGTACATCTTATGGAAGAACAGGAGACCACATAGGTTATGGGGGGCAGCGGACAGTATAGGAAAAAGGGGAGGAGTGGACAGTACAGGAGAGGACAGTACAGGATATAGGGGAGAATGGCACAATATAGGTTATAGGAGCGCAGAGGACAGTAGAGGATATAGGGGAGCAGAAGACAGTATCGGTTATCAGAGAACAGCAGTTACCTTGTAAGGAAGGACAGGGACTGTAGAAGACATACGGAGGAATAAGTGACTTGAATTAAGGGAAGTAAGAAACTAATGAAAACATGATTCAGGCTGAGGCCCCACGTTTCAAGATACTCCTGACTTTGGTTCCAAAATCTGCAACAAAAGAGGCTGCTTTTCCGCAATGTGAGACCTTAGCCTTACGGAGGGCAAAGCTCAAATGGTAGTGGAGTTATGGGGTGCAAGGGACTGTACAACAGTATGGGAAGCAGTGGAGTATAAACCAGTTATGGGGAATGATATGAGAGTTGGGGGCAGGGGGTTGTAGATTAGCTATTGATGTACAGGGGATTGTCACTGGGGAGATTTATTAAGGGATGTGCATGTGAATTATGGCAGAAAAAAATCTGAAATGTGCGCAATTTGTTTATGCCATGGCTGTCTAGGTGAGGGATTGTGCGCCACATTTATCACTGCATCTTTTATAAAAGTTCACTCTAGCAGGAAGTGACGTAACAACTAAAAGAACATTTTGTGACATTTTGATAAATTTGTCACAAATAACAGCAATGTTGACTTCAGCAAATCTGGCTTAAAAAAAACAGCATATGATAAATGTTCTCCAGTGAGTTTTAGGGGAGCAACGGAGTACCGGGAAGAACAATAATATAAACTAGTGATTGAGAGAAAGGGACTGTAGATGGATTATAGGGGGCGAGGAAACTTTGGGGGACCAAGGGACATTACATTAATTAACATTACACAATTTATGGGGGAGCAGAGAACATTACATGGATTATGGAGGGGGCATGGAATATTATAGGACTTAACTTTACATGAGTTATTGAGGAGCAGAGGACATTACATGAGTTATGGGGCAGCAAGGAATATTACATGAGTTATGGGTCAGCAAGGAATATGACATGAATTATGGAGGTGGGCAAGGAATATTACATGAGTTCTGGGGGAGCAGGGGACATTACTTGAGTTATGGGGGAACAGAGGGGGAGGTCTCTGAACTGATGATAAGTTGATGGGGGTCGTAGCGTAGTGCACAGTAACAATCTCCAGAAATGGTCCAAACCCGGCTGGACTGGGCGCTGATGCATCAGGTAGTCGCCTGCTGTAGTCGGTACGGGGATTGCTCCTGGGTGACCGGCTGCACCGGCATAACGCGAGCCGAACGAACAAAACGTTGTATCAAGCATTGCACGTCTGGCTCGACGTCAGGCAGGTGCAGAGCTGGAGATCCTGGTGCCAGCAGCAGGTAGAGATCTTCATGTAACAGGTGCCTGCAAGCAAAAAAGCAGGGAGCTTATGTCACAGGCAAACTACCTACATAATGCAACTACAACTCCTAGCATTACACAGGGTTCTGTTGGGGCTTCCATTCTCTCTGCAGCTGGATGGCCCACAAGCTGCAGGACTTTGCAGAGAAGGAAATAACAAATGCATACTGGACAGGTGATAGCAAATAACCAAAAAACGGGACAAGGAAGCTTGAATAGTGGAGTATACAGGTGTGCACGGTCAGTATACAGCTACACACCTAACAGCTGCACCCAGAGACCCTACTCCCGTCTTGTGCCTATACAGAAGTCCCATGTAAAGTCACCCTCTGGTTGCAAAAGCACCCGGTAATCTATCCTTCTGTACAGGTGACAATTCCTTGCCCTCTATATCACAGGGACCTAAGTTTGTCGAGGTGAGACTTACCTGTCTGTCTTTGTGTGCAGGTGTAGAGATCTTGGAAACCTGTTTACAAGTCAGGAAAATCTATAGACACTTTTTCCCAAGTAAGACACAATGCTGTGGTATGAAAGAACTATCTAACCCTATGTAAAGACCACATGTGTGGTAGGAAGGACTCTCTTGTGCCTGTCTCTGGGTGTCAGAGAGGGACCATTTGCCATTCTAGAAGAACCATCTGAGGTTAGGGCTTCTTGTATCTGTGCCAGGTAATAATCATTATAGGTAAGGACTGCTAGGAGGGTTCTGTGCCGGGTATCAATAACCTGGGGTTAGAGTAGGACCCCCAATATCTCTGCAAGCCAGGGAAAGATAAATGCTTTAAATGCCACCTGTATCTATGTGCCAGGTATGAGCTGCCTACAGTTTTGCATTGGGTGAGGACCACCTGTAAATCTGCATACCAGGTAAAGATAATCTGCTGTAAAAGCCAGCTATAGCTATGTGCTAGGTTTGAGCCTCCACTACCTTTTCGTTGGGTAAGGACCACCTGTAGCTATGTGCTAGGTACAAGCCGCCTCTGTCTCTGCGCTACCACCTGTAGCTGTGTGAGACAAGTCAATACCACCTGTTGCAGTGTGCCAGGTAAGGGCTCCCAGTGCCAGGTAAGGAAAGGTTCTCTCTGCTGCACCCTCAGCTTCTTCTTTGCATGTGGCTATAGGTGAGAAAGTCCTTGCAGCTCCCTCTGTGTTTGCTCAGGTAGGAAGGTACCTGTAATTCTTGCTGTAAGTGTCTGCAGTTCTGCTTGACTGTGGTGACACGTCGGCAGGAGCTGGCAGGTGGAAGCAGCTGTCTCGCAGGTCCTGTGGAGTACTGGAGTGTAACCAGGCGCTGTGACTTATATAGCCCTCCCACTCAATTAGCCCAGGCTCTCTAATTTATCAGTGGACTAGAAAACATCCATATAGATATAGAGGCACATACATACATGCATACATACAGGCCACGCATGTCCGCAGAGAGGATATTGGTTTTTGGAGTAAATGGAGAGAAGCTCTTCTCAGCACACCTGTCACTTAGGTGCGTTGGTCCTGTGCAAATATTGACACAGGAGGGAGGGAGGGGAGGGGGCATGGAGAAGGGCGAGGGAGGAGTCGATTACATTTGGGCAAGGGTTTTTTTGCAGGTTTTTTTTTTTTATGCAAAGTAGTTATCTGTCTTTTGTTAATGCAAGCCTGATGGGTCAGGAGAGAAGGCTAAAAAATAGGGTGCACGGCGGAGGGGGAGGGAGAGGGAGATCATGGATTTATTAACCTGTATTGAATCAACACCAGCTGCCACTTTCCACCCACCTGAAATTGCTCATTTGCACACATTTCTGTAAGGGGGGGACAGAGGTGATTGGAAGGCCGGGGGTTGCTAGGCAGACCGCACTTGATGGGGTATTTTAAGGGAATTACAGCACCAGACTGCCCTTCAACACCATAAACAGACATCATGAATTTGCTAACAGGAGCGTGTATTTTTTCATTATTCCCTGACGCCATCTGCGCAGCTTTAGAAGCACCTGGCTTAACCGATTTGTTACCAGACAACGCTCGCCGAGGGCTGGAGTCGCCGTATTTGTGATTAGGGACCGTATAAAGTATTTTTATAATGGTCGTCGATTTATAATAATTACCGTTAATCTGCTGAAATCATTCAGAATCTCCAAAAAGTGAAAAATGAAAAAAAAAAAAAAAAAAATTTCTATCGATAACATATTAAAGTTTGGGGTAAGGCCCAATACCCTTCTACCCCTGCATCTGAGCCCCCTCTCCACAGTATTAAGGGTTATGGTCATGGTTATCCGACAGACCCTATCCTTTCACTATAGCCCCCCCTGTGGGCACTTGACCACTCCAAAAAACAAATATTGACATATTTAAAACTCATCGACCATCTGCCATATTGACTTTCCTTGCTGCTGGTGAATCATTTGCACAGATACATTGCTTGTTTCTAGGTGTTTGCACGGGCTGTAAGATTATTGCATACTATGGGTGAGCAAAAAATTGTCCTATACTCTCAATGTCTAGACATGTTAGTGGGGAAGATAGGTGATAACCATTATGACTCCTGGCTCTCCCTACAGTATATATAGAGGGATAGGTCTCAATTATTGTGTATGGAGGATTAATAAGACTCACAGGTCTCTGTGAGTGTACAGGTAAAGCAGGACTGACAGGCTTCCTCTATCAGTAACCAGTGAGTGGGGCAGGACTCACAGGCTTCCTCTAGGAGTCACCAGTGGGTGGGGCAGGACTCACAGGCTTCCTCTAGGAGTCACCAGTGGGTGGGGCAGGACTCACAGGCTTCCTCTATCAGTAACCAGTGAGTGGGGCAGGACTCACAGGCTTCCTCTAGGAGTCACCAGTGGGTGGGGCAGGACTCACAGGCTTCCTCTAGGAGTCACCAGTGGGTGGGGCAGGACTCACAGGCTTCCTCTAGGAGTCACCAGTGGGTGGGGCAGGACTCACAGGCTTCCTCTAGGAGTCACCAGTGGGTGGGGCAGGACTCACAGGCTTCCTCTAGGAGTCACCAGTGGGTGGGGCAGGACTCACAGGCTTCCTCTAGGAGTCACCAGTGGGTGGGGCAGGACTCACAGGCTTCCTCTAGGAGTCACCAGTGGGTGGGCAGGACTCACAGGCTTCCTCTAGGAGTCACCAGTGGGTGGGGCAGGACTCACAGGCTACCTCTATCAGTAACTAGTGGGTGGGGCAGGACTCACAGGCTTCCTCTAGGAGTCACCAGTGGGTGGGGCAGGACTCACAGGCTTCCTCTAGGAGTCACCAGTGGGTGGGCAGGACTCACAGGCTTCCTCTAGGAGTCACCAGTGGGTGGGGCAGGACTCACAGGCTACCTCTATCAGTAACTAGTGGGTGGGGCAGGACTCACAGGCTACCTCTAGGAGTCACCAGTGGGTGGGGCAGGACTCACAGGCTACCTCTATCAGTAACCAGTGGGTGGGGCAGGACTCACAGGCTTCCTCTAGGAGTCACCAGTGGGTGGGGCAGGACTCACAGGCTCCATCTAGGAGTCACCAGTGGGTGGGGCAGGACTCACAGGCTTCCTCTAGGAGTCACCAGTGGGTGGGGCAGGACTCACAGACTCCCTCTAGGAGTCACCAGTGGGTGGGGCAGGACTCACAGGCTTCCTCTAGGAGTCACCAGTGGGTAGGGCAGGACTCACAGGCTTCCTCTAGGAGTCACCAGTGGGTGGGGCAGGACTCACAGGCTTCCTCTAGGAGTCACCAGTGGGTGGGCAGGACTCACAGGCTTCCTCTAGGAGTCACCAGTGGGTGGGGCAGGACTCACAGGCTACCTCTATCAGTAACCAGTGGGTGGGGCAGGACTCACAGGCTACCTCTAGGAGTCACCAGTGGGTGGGGCAGGACTCACAGGCTACCTCTATCAGTAACCAGTGAGTGGGGCAGGACTCACAGGCTTCCTCTAGGAGTAACCAGTGGGTGGGGCAGGACTCACAGGCTTCCTCTATGAGTCACCAGTGGATGGGGCAGGACTCACAGGCTTCCTCTAGGAGTCACCAGTGGGTGGAGCAGGACTCACAGGCTTCCTCTAGGAGTCACCAGTGGGTGGAGCAGGACTCACAGGCTTCCTCTAGGAGTCACCAGTGGGTGGGGCAGGACTCACGGGCTTCCTCTATGAGTCACCAGTGGATGGGGCAGGACTCACAGGCTTCCTCTATGGGTCACCAGTGGATGGGGCAGGACTCACAGGCTTCCTCTAGGAGTCACCAGTGGGTGGGGCAGGACTCACAGGCTTCCTCTAGGAGTCACCAGTGGGTGGGCAGGACTCACAGGCTTCCTCTAGGAGTCACCAGTGGGTGGGGCAGGACTCACAGGCTACCTCTATCAGTAACCAGTGGGTGGGGCAGGACTCACAGGCTACCTCTAGGAGTCACCAGTGGGTGGGGCAGGACTCACAGGCTTCCTCTATGAGTCACCAGTGGATGGGGCAGGACTCACAGGCTTCCTCTAGGAGTCACCAGTGGATGGGGCAGGACTCACAGGCTTCCTCTAGGAGTCACCAGTGGGTGGAGCAGGACTCACAGGCTTCCTCTAGGAGTCACCAGTGGGTGGAGCAGGACTCACAGGCTTCCTCTAGGAGTCACCAGTGGGTGGAGCAGGACTCACAGGCTTCCTCTAGGAGTCACCAGTGGGTGGAGCAGGACTCACAGGCTTCCTCTATGAGTCACCAGTGGATGGGGCAGGACTCACAGGCTTCCTCTAGGAGTCACCAGTGGGTGGAGCAGGACTCACAGGCTTCCTCTATGAGTCACCAGTGGATGGGGCAGGACTCACAGGCTTCCTCTAGGAGTCACCAGTGGGTGGAGCAGGACTCACAGGCTTCCTCTAGGAGTCACCAGTGGGTGGAGCAGGACTCACAGGCTTCCTCTAGGAGTCACCAGTGGGTGGGGCAGGACTCACAGGCTTCCTCTAAGAGTCACCAGTGGATGGGGCAGGACTCACAGGCTTCCTCTAGGAGTCACCAGTGGGTGGGGCAGGACTCACAGGCTTCCTCTAGGAGTCACCAGTGGGTGGGGCAGGACTCACAGGCTTTTTCTATGAGTCCAGGTAGCAATAAAGCTTCTTACACTAAACTACTCAAACCATACCATATATCTCCGAGCTCAGCCTCTCCCCCTATATACTATAGTATGGTGCAATTACTGTAGATATAGACCTAACAGAGTGGCTTTACTATTATGGAGCTGATCATTATCTTTAAGGGGCCAATTTTGTAAATCCTCTTTGCCGCAGCTGGCTGGTGACAATGTAATGCTGACCAGAGCCACGTATGATATATTAATATTGACTGATGGGTCATGTTCTGCTTTCTAGGTGACAAACAAATGAAATAAGTAATAAATGATCCCCAGTCCGGGATCTGTCATTTGATATGACATTGGTGAGCCTGAAGTCAGGACATTATATATTAAACCTATTTATGTAAATGAGCTGAGGTTTCCCTTATTTCCCCTCTATGTAGGATTTGGTCGTTCCAAGCACATGTTGAGAGATGAGTGATTTTGCTCCTTGACAGAATTTTTGATTTGGGGTTTAGCAAACATGGTCTAAAAAGACCAGATCTCAATCCAGTTAAGAATCTGTGGCCACAAACATGATCCTATGTGAACAACCTGGAGCAAATCTGCAAGGAAAAATGGGGAATCTCATCTCAGACAATACCAGGTAGGAGTCTGAAGGGGTTGAAGAATTATACAAGCAGCAGTGACCTTATTTACAATAAACTCCAGACAAATATCTTGACATTGTAGGGAATGAAAACATTTGCAAAGCACCGTAAAGCAGAATAGCAGCAACTATAAGGCAAGAAAACAAATGAACTAATGGACCCTGCTTGTTAAAGTGAACCCCTATTTGATGTGATTTTACACCCAAAAAAGACTAGAGAGTTATCCAGAAGGCAATGTAGACTTATGACGTGACTCACAGTAATAGTTGTAAAGTAATATGTCCAACAATTAGAAGATTCTTCCAATCCAGGCTCACTCTAGCCATTCATTCTCTAAATGAGTAAAAGCAAAATTATTGAAACCACCAGATTATTAGATGTTACACTCAGGATTACCAATCTCCAGGGGCTGAATTCATGATCTGGAATAATAAAATTGATTTTTTTTTTTCATTTAAGAATTTGGAACCCAGTAAAGATAATACAAAAAATATCTGATACAGTGTAACGAAACATTAAGATTTCAAGTCTGTAAACAAAGCTGAATGAACAATGTGCGAGAGCTCAGAGAACAAACTATCCAACCAGGTGCAAACTGATCATCTATATAGATGCTGTAGTAGTGAATCCACATTTACTAGCACATTTACTAAAGCAGATAATCTGCTTTATTACATTTCCCTTTTGCTATAGATAACACTTTTTGATCATTAATACAACTGGATGAAAACAGAGCAAAGAACCAGAATATAGTAATCAATACATCTACTGCATATAGATCATAGATGTGTGAAATACCATACTGCAACATCAAATGTAACTGCCCTCAATGTACTACTTATCACCTAAAGAAGGAAATATGTCCATAAATATAACTACTATAATACTGCTCCTATGCACAAGAATATAACTACTATAATACTGCTCCCTATGTACAAGAATATAACTACTATAATACTGCTCCTATGTACAAGAATATAACTACTATAATACTGCTCCTATGTACAAGAATATAACTACTATAATACTACCTCCTATGTACAAGAATATAACTACTATAATACTACTCCTATGTACAAGAATATAACTCCTATAATACTACTCCTATGTACAAGAATATAACTACTATAATACTGCTCCTATGTACAAGAATATAACTACTATAATACTGCTCCTATGTACAAGAATATAACTACTATAATACTGCTCCTATGTACAAGAATATAACTACTATAATACCCCCGAAAACCCCACTACCTCCCTATGTACAAGAATATAACTACTATAATACTGCTCCCTATGTACAAGAATATAACTACTATAATACTGCCCCCTATGTACAAGAATATAACTACTATAATACTTCTCCCAACCCCCACCCCCACCCCCCTATGTACAAGAATATAACTACTATAATACGCTCCCCCCTATGTACAAGAATATAACTACTATAATACTGCTCCTATGTACAAGAATATAACTACTATAATACTGCCTCCTATGTACAAGACATATAACTACTATAATACTGCTCCTATGTACAAGAATATAACTACTATAATACTGCTCCTATGTACAAGAATATAACTACTATAATACTACCCCCTATGTACAAGAATATAACTACTATAATACTGCTCCTATGTACAAGAATATAACTACTATAATACTGCTCCTATGTACAAGAATATAACTACTATAATACTGCCCCTTTGTTAAAGAAAATAACCAACTTAAATCCCCCCCCTTTTCAAAAAAATAACCACTACTATAATACTCTCCTATGTACAAGAATATAACTACTATAATACTGCTCCTATGTACAAGAATATAACTACTATAATACTGCTCCTATGTACAAGAATATAACTACTATAATACTACCCCTTTGTACAAAAAAAAAAAATATAAAACACCCCCCTTTTGTAAAAAAAAACTACTATAAAACCCCCCCCCCCACTACAATACAAAAATACTCCCCCCTCCCCACAAGAATATAACTACTATAATACTGCTCCTATGTACAAGAATATAACTACTATAATACTGCTCCTTTGTACAAGAATATAACTACTATAATACTACTCCTATGTACAAGAATATAACTACTATAATACTGCTCCTATGTACAAGAATATAACTACTATAATACTGCCCCTATTTAAAAAAAAAAAAATAATTAAAACCCCCTTTACAAAAAAACACAAACCCAAAACCAAAACCCCAACACCCAAAAAAACACAAACACCCAAAAAAAACATAATACTGCTCCTATGTACAAGAATATAACTACTATAATACTGCTCCTATGTACAAGAATATAACTACTATAATACTACCTCCTATGTACAAGAATATAACTACTATAATACTGCTCCTATGTACAAGAATATAACTACTATAATACTGCTCCTATGTACAAGAATATAACTACTATAATACTGCTCCTATGTACAAGAATATAACTACTATAAAAAAAAATACTGCTCCTATGTACAAGAATATAACTACTATAATACTGCTCCTATGTGCAAGATTATAACTATTATAATACTTTGGGTGGGTGCTATTATAGAGTAGCGGGTTTGGGGGGTTTTTTTTGGTGGGGGAAGAGGGGGGGGGGGGTTGTGGTTGAAGTCTTGCAATGTGTACACCGGTTACCGTTCAGTTACTCATTAGTTGGAGTCTATAAATCAATTAGTTGAGCCCATTAGGGTGTAGTGTTCGGGTCTCTGCACTTACATGAGTGGCGGTCAGTAAGGGATTCATCAGATTAATCTAATTATGCCGAGTATATTTGGGGCTTACTGTGACTTTGCTTCACTATTAATTACAGGCTGTGACGTACATTGTAGCCTCTCTGTCCAAATATTGGGCGGTGTTGATGGGAGGAGGGAGGGGCCATAATCTGCATATAACACCAGTAATTATGTAGACATGAAGAAATAAACAATGTAACATTATTGGGCAGATCTTGACTGATATATTTTCTGCAATATGTGTTTTAAATAAAATTGATACAATTCATTTCACCGTTTTCTGGGTGATCTCTATGTTGTTTGCATATGCATCTCCCACAGTAAGCAAATTTTCCTTTAGAACTAGAAAGCTGAGTGACAGCCATACTGGTTCTCACCCAGCTTTCCAAGATACAGATATGATATAACCTGAGCAACTTTGTCTTATCAACTTGGGGGATTATTGGTGGGATATAATACTAGTAATTGGTGGAGATCCAACTAGTATAACTTCCATCATCCTGATCGTAGCGGCAGGAGAGCAGTGTAATGAATAAAAATACAATAGAATGAGGTTTTATAAATATATCATTATATTTAATAACAATTTGTTTTCATTAGGGGTAAATGCCCTTTAGGACTCTTACAAAACCATGAGGGTACTTGCATGTATCCATATATACCATTCACTACACATGCAAACATCTCTCCAGTAGGAACCGGGAACCTGGAGCCTCTTTTCTTGGGGTCACTGGTGGTTTCAGAAGTCAGACTCCCCAACAAAGTTTAAAAAAAAATGTAAATAAACCCCTCACCTTTTAATTTAAAAAACATATAAAGTAAAAAACTAAAATAAACATGTCAGACATCCCCATGTGTGTATAAGCCCCCACTATCCAAAAATAGCGTTATTTATCCTGTACAGTGAACACCATAAAAAAATATACCGCAATGCACAAATTAACGTATTTTGGTCACCTCGCTACCCCCAAAATAGCAATAAAAAATGATCAAAAAAGTCCTACATACCAAAAATTGGTACCAAAAAAAGTTATAGTCGTCAGAATACGGTGATCCCAGGAAAATCAGTAATTTTCAAAAAGTGACATTTTATTTGTAAAAGTGGTAAAACCTAATAAAACCGATATAAATCTGGTATCGCCGTAATCGCAATGACCCGCTGGACCAAGCTGCCAGGTCATTATTAATGCATAGTGAACACCATAAAAACGAAATGGAAAAAAAATGATAGAATTGTGTGTTATATCACATGAACCCCCAAAAGACATAAATAAAAGCTAAGCAAGACATTATACTGTATGTACTCCAAAATGGTGCAAAATGAAAGTACAACTCATAATGCAAAGAATAAGTCCTGATATAGCTTTTTATTTTTTCTGTCGAAATAGCTATGAATTTTGGAAGGCGGGGAAGGAAAATATGAAAAAAGTCGCCGAACATTAATGTACAAACTACCCTGCGTCCTTAAAGGGTTAACTAAATATGTGTCAAAAAGCTGCAGGGAGTATAACTCGCTCGCTACACTGTTTGTAGAAGTAAACAGATTTATGAAGTTTCTTACTTACAGATCTGCCACATTTTTCTGCTGCAATTTAGACCAATGTGAAAGTGACGTAAAATGCACAAAAGTGTTGAAATGGATACATTTTATTGTTATTCTTATATTATAGAGGAATATACCCATCTCTGACTTGTAATAGGAATTATATGTAATAATGTCTTATATAAATAAGATGAGTGATATTGAATAGAATTTCCTGCTGTATAATTCAGGATTGTGGGTGAGCATTATTTGGTGAAATTGTTTAACCCCTTCCTGTTCTGAAGGAGATGAATAGAGACGGATCTCTATATAATGCACGTTTCCAGTAGTTCCGGCTGTGTTAGCTGTCTGCTCGCCGCGCCAAAGATGAATAACAGTTAAGAAGGTTTATAGAAATGTTCCCTTTAATGCAAATTTCACGAGGCTCATAAGTTAGTTTGTTGGAAAAACCTTAGAAGTATTGTCATTGTAATTGAAGTATCAATTAAAAAGCGCTGCTTAGATGTAAGAATATATAAGACTTTTTTCAAGATGGTCTCCGATATGTCAGTAATGCAATAAAAAACGTGACTAGAAAAGACTGGACCCAATAGCAAACTTTTGACTAGGGTTCATATGCACACACAGTTTAATGCTCCCTCCTTTGTCCCCTTTACTGGCCCCCATTTACTATACTGTCCCCTAAATTGTCCCCCATACAATGTACTTTCCCCTTTACTGGCACCCACAAAGTAACTGCCCCCTTTATTGCCCCCTCCATACAGTGTACTGCCCCCTGTACTGGCCCCCACACAGTAACTGCCCCCTTTATTGTCCGCAATTCACTATACTGCCCCCTGTATTAGATACCAGAAAGTAACTGCTCCCTTTATTGTCCCCCCGTACCATTAGTGTTCTGTCCCCTTTACTAGCACCCATTTACTATACTATCCCCTAAATTATCCCCCATACAATGTACTTCACCCTTTACTGGCCCCCACTCAGTAATTGCCCCCTTTATTGTCCCCCATTCACTATACTGCCCCCTGTATTAGATACCAGAAAGTAACTGCCCCCTTTATTGCCCCCTCCATACAGTGTACTGCCCCCTGTATTAGATACCAGAAAGTAACTGCTCCCTTTATTGTCCCCCCATACCATTAGTGTTCTGACCCCTTTACTAGCACCCATTTACTATACTATCCCCTAAATTATCCCCCATACAATGTACTTCCCCCTTTACTGGCCCCCACTCAGTAACTGCCCCCTTTATTGTCACCCATTCACTATACTGCCCCCTGTATTAGATACCACACAGTAACTGTCCCCATTATTGTCCCCCATACCACTAGTGTACTGCCCCCTTTATTGTCCCCCATTCACTATACTGCCCCCTTCATTAGATACCACACAGCAACTGCCCCCTTTACTTTCCCCCATACAATTAATTTCCCCTTTGACTGGCCCCCACGGATTGACATTAGGGGTTCCAGCCTCCCCACTTTTTTTTTTTTTTTTTTTTTATAGGCCAATACCTGCTGGATTATTCCAGCAGATAACATGCAATATTCACATACCCATATCTGCTCTCACTCACGGCTGATTCATCCTCCAGGGGGAGCCGTGAATGTTGCCCCAACTCTGAATAACGTCTGGATCTCACATCCCAACATTGTTCGTCACCGGGGCGTCACATAAAGCAGCCAGCTAGAACTGAAGCAGAGGTGGCCGTGAGGAGGAGGAGGATAGGTAAGTGATTCTTGGCCGTTACCTGCTGGAATAATCCAGCAGGTAATGGTGTATAAAAAAATAGAAATAGAAGCAGGAGGCTGGGCCCCCTAATGTCGTGGGCCCCATGCAACAAAAGTCAGGAAAAATTACAAATTGCAAAAGTCACATTTTACCAGATTTTTTTTGGCGCTGACACAATACAAGGTAAATACTGGACAGAGAATTAAATAGGAAATTCAATGTAAAATTTGACACTTTTAGTAATTGTGCCCCATTGTATCCACAATACAAAAAGTAACAAATGCACTAAATAATGTAACAATGAGCAGAAACAGGAAGGTTTAATGAGTGACTGCAGAGTACAAAGGGCCGGGGCTGTCAGTTGCTTTTTATGTGATTGCCCCCTCCCCACCTTTGCCCCCCCGCGCCTCTCCCTTTACCATCTGCTTCTGCGTAATGTTTATTTTCTTCCTCTTTCCTATCAACAGTTTCCTTTCTGTTGGTTTTGAATAATACGAGAGCCGCCGACCCATTCAAATCTCTGAGAAGTGGATTATGACTTCCATATGAAAATTCTCCCCAGTCATTTCTCTCCAAACAGCTGCTGTCACCAGAAAAACACAAGGGTTTTGCATACGAATCGATATGATCACACCTGAGACAGGTACAGCTGCGCTCAGGACTGAGCTGGGGGGCAGAAAGCACAGGCCATTCTAGGCAATAGTAACGCTGAATTTACATGACGTGTGTATGATAACATGTATGTAGATGCTGTAACTACATACATGACTACTCGCCTGGAATGTCCGGGAGACTCCAAGAAAAGGTGAAGCTGTCCTGGACCCCCCTGAGCACCCCACATCCTCGCGTCTCCCTGGTCTTGCGCTTCTCTCCATTTCCTACCCCAAAGACAGAATTTTGGTAGAGTTTTTGTTGCTTTTTTGTTGCAGATTTTGCTCCGTTTTTTAAGCCAAAACCAGGAGTGGATGTCGCAGAAGGGAGAAGTAGAAGAGCTTTCTAGATATTTCCCAATCCTTGTAAATCCACTTCTGGCTTTGGCTCAAAAACCGCAGCAAAATCTGCAACAAAAATTCCTTGTGTGTCTCCTGCTTGAGGTTGAGGCTCCACGTTGCAGAAACGCTACGGAAATGCTACAATTTCAAAACGCAGCATGCCAATTTACCTGTGGAAATGCTCACATTTCCCTCTAGATTTAATAAGGGAAGAAAAACTGCGAAAAAAACGCAATGAAAAAAGATGCGGAAAAAAGCATGATGCGTTTATGCTGTGTTTTTTTTCTGCAAAGTTTTTTACCTGCGTTCCGCAACGTGGGGTCTTTGCCTTAGACTATTTTTGTGTCTTGCACGGTGAAGGAGCATGGCATAGCAGATAATGGGTGTGGTGCAGGGGTCTGACACCCGGGGGCCCCTGTATATCAGGTATATGGAGACATTGCGGCTCCTGCTATTGTTTACATGACTGGAGCCACGGCGCTTACTTGCCATACAAAATGTAGCAGAAGATTGTGGTATTACAGAACTGCCCCTACAGTTTGTACCGCAAGTAAGCAGCTGTCCCTGACACCAGGGACCCCTACAGATCTAAGGATAGGCCATCAATAGGAGACACTGGAAAACCCCTTTCAATAGGCACACAAATAGGTAGTATAAGGTTGACAAACCTGTCTAAGGATGCCCCATATTTATTATCCAGAATGAGCTATTGTGATAAATTTGGCACAGCCTGGTCTAAGCCTACACGGTCTAATATTAGTAAATATGCCCCAATATTTTATTGCCTGGTGTACCGGGACCTGTAGTAGCAGCTGGCGGGAGTAGGCATAGGTCAGTGACTAAAAGTCTAATTTGAGGTCTTTGATGTTGTAGATTTGGGGTAGGTCGGGTTTCTATTAAAGGGGATCTGAAAACAATGGGATGTCTGTAAACAGAAGCGTTAGTCTGTAAATGGGGGAATCTGGTCAGGGGACTGTAAAAAGAGGGGGCTTAGTCTGGGCTCAGATTTGTAAATGGGAGGTCTGGAGAGGGTCTCTATAAAGAGTGGGTTAGTTATTTATTTTGGGTTCATATAAAGAGAGTGCATTAAGTCTTGGACCTGTACACAAGGGGGTCTGGTCTAGTATCTGTAAACAGAGCAGATTTAGTTTGGGGCCTATAAAGAGGGGGTCATCTGTTCTGGGGGTTCTGTAAACAAAGCGGGTTTGGATTGGGGCTTGTAAACATAGGGGGTCTGGTCTGGGGTCTGTAAACAGAGCAGGTTTATTTTGGGGTCTGTAAACATAGAGGGTTTAGTTTGGGGTCTATAAACATAGAGGGTTTAGTTTGGGGCCTGTAAAGAGTGAGTTCTCTGATCTGGTAGATCTGTAAACAAAGCAGGTTTGGTCTGGGGATTGTATACATAGGGGGTCTCGTCTGGGGTCTGGATTTATTAACCCTATATCTTTTAGGAGTGCTGGGAGATAAATAATATGGCCTCTGTTACAGCTCTTTTATGGCTTAGTTAAGCAGATTGGCTATACAGGAGTCTAAAAAAGCTGGGTCATACCCTCTGTGGGAGATGTAGTGGCCAAATATGTAGTCACCCAGTTTTCCCAAAAACAACAGGAGACCCACTAGGGGGTCTACATTGACACATCTGTGGGTTGTTCCTATCCTTTTGCCATAAGTTATGAAGATAGTCAGAAATCTTGTAGCCTACACAGTTGTTACCATTGTTGGTCCTAAATCTGAGGAGCTTATAAATAATAGCTTTAATGCTTTTGTTCACATTTTCAGTCATTTCCTCCATTCACATCTTTTGTCTGACTTCGGACACAGACAGCGGTTTCACGCCACCCCGCTGTCATGTGACTTGATAGTTTAGCATTAATTGTGTACCTGTTAGTGCACTGCTCACTGGTGCAGGAAACAGAATATTTCTGACTGCAGCTTTAGGTGGGAACAGAGAAGAAAACGGCGTATAAATTGACATCAGTACAAGATGAGTTTGGTGAGGATTAAGACGATTACAGCGCAGTGTGGCTTCTCATGGGTTCTAGCTGGATTATGGCCTTGGATTAGTAGTAGTTTTTCATGAATGGAGGCGGGCAGTGATACTGTGCATTGAGGAAGTGCTGGGCGATAGCCACAGATTTAAATAAAATTTACAACCCTGGATGAACTTTGTATATGGGTCTATAATACCCCGGGGTCTATAATGTGTATAAGGCTCAGTCCTGACAACTTTATGAAAAGCCGACACCTTGTGGTCTGGAAATCCTGCCTATGATCATAAAGTCCCCGAGTGTAGTTGCTACATATAACCTGCACTTTCATCCATAGTCTGAGTTTGTAGAGGCGGTCCCGGATTCAGGAACCCCATTCTATCAGCTACAGTGAATCCTTGGAGAACCCAGCTTGTCTGAGTTATATGGACAGTGCATGGATTCTAATAAGACAGGTGCAATGATTTGTTTCGCCTCTAGTGGCGCTGCAGAGAAATTCAATACTAGCCCCAAGTTTCTGCTACAGATTACAGAGCACCCAGAAACAGGACAACCCTACGGGGACATACACTCTTGTTCAGCTGAGCACTTTCCTTCCGAGTGTGCATGTGTTTTCTTTCCTTCCCCCCAAACTTCTCTAGCGGCAGCTTAATTCCCTGAGAACAAAAGGGTTAAAGTCCAACATGCCCAATCTTTCTTTCTCCTGATTCCAGTCCAGAGTCGAAACCCCTACCCCCATATACTACATAATTGACAACTTTCCCAAATTTGCTGGGCACAGCATTTTGGTGCACAGCAGTTTGTGCCATCATTTGCAACACAAATGCACCAATTTCTCCATTTTCTGCTCTTTTTAGAAAAGTGCGTGAAGCAGAACAGAGATCCAGACGGTCACGGCGGGCAACTCCTCAGCCCGACAGCTTTACTATAATTCACGCCAAATTATATCTGATCTACACCAGTTTCTGCCCACCCACTGTTTATAACGGTGCCGAGCAGGGTGAAAAGCTGCTGTTTGGGCACATCGTAGGCTCACATCAGGGCTGTGCACCCAAGATGCCCCATTGCTATGCCAGTTTTTTACATTAGAAGCATTGGTAAATTCCCCCAGTGGGTGGGTCAGGGTGGGGATGCCATGGCCCTTCAGATTTACTACACAAATCCTGCGTGTAGTATACCAGAAATCTATGTCAGTCCATGGCTGGTGCAGATTTCAATTCTGGTGCATGGGATATCCTGGCACAATTAGGGTCAGCGGAGAATGGATGATGTCTGTGTACATTGCGGTTACAGATACAGGACGGTCACATGAAGCTCTACTGTATTACTTTATTTTACCAGTACAGTGTGTATTAGGGCTAAGGATCCTTCACCATCTGCTGCAGTGGAGAGAGGCCACCCTGTATCTCACCAGGTGCTCTGTATACCACCCCCTAGATCCCAGAACTTAATGTGACTGTTCAGTGTTATCAGGATTTACAGAAAATGTCAAAGATAATCTGCTCACAACTGAGCAAAATGTGACTACCACCCCCATCCTGATACAACAGGAGCTGTGTGTGGGGTTATAGGAAAGCCTCTGGGCACAACAGCCGATAAGCAGCCGGCATGAGAACATTAACCCTTCATCTTACACACAGGATGAGAGGAGTTGGGTTTGCTTTTTTTTGTTGTTTTTTTTTTAATGCTGGAGCTCAATTTTTATAATGTGGTATTAAGATTCAATAGAACAAAATACTAATGGCTGATAGTGTAAAATATATACTGCAGGGTGTGTGTATATAGAAATAATCTATATGAAAGGTGGAGTCACTATGTAAATAAATTACCTGAATTATCCTGTATTATACTCCAGAGCTGCACTCACTATTCTGCTGGTGCAGTCACTGTGTACATACATTACATTACTTATCCTGCACTGATCCTGAGTTACATCCTGTATTATACTCCAGAGCTGCGCTCACTATTCTGCTGGTGCAGTCACTGTGTACATACGTTACATTACTTATCCTGTACTGATCCTGAGTTACATCCTGTATTATACTCCAGAGCTGCACTCACTATTCTGCTGGTGCAGTCACTGTGTACATACATTACATTACTTATCCTGTACTGATCCTGAGTTACATCCTGTATTATACTCCAGAGCTGCGCTCACTATTCTGCTGGTGCAGTCACTGTGTACATACATTACATTACTTATCCTGTACTGATCCTGAGTTACATCCTGTATTATACTCCAGAGCTGCGCTCACTATTCTGCTGGTGCAGTCACTGTGTACATACATTACATTACTTATCCTGTACTGATCCTGAGTTACATCCTGTATTATACTCCAGAGCTGCGCTCACTATTCTGCTGGTGCAGTCACTGTGTACATACATTACATTACTTATCCTGTACTGATCCTGAGTTACATCCTGTATTATACTCCAGAGCTGCACTCACTATTCTGCCGGTGCAGTCACTGTGTATATACATTACATTACTTATCCTGTACTGATCCTGAGTTACATCCTGTATTATACTCCAGAGCTGCGCTCACTATTCTGCTGGCACAGTCACAGTGTACATACATTACATTACTTATCCTGTACTGATCCTGAGTTACATCCTGTATTATACTCCAGAGCTGCACTCACTATTCTGCCGGTGCAGTCACTGTGTATATACATTACATTACTTATCCTGTACTGATCCTGAGTTACATCCTGTATTATACTCCAGAGCTGCGCTCACTATTCTGCTGGTG
This sequence comes from Leptodactylus fallax, assembly GCA_947044405.1. NCBI lineage: Eukaryota > Metazoa > Chordata > Amphibia > Anura > Leptodactylidae > Leptodactylus > Leptodactylus fallax. The sequence continues at coordinate 109,056 of CAMRHE010000659.1, forward strand.
CAGTCACTGTGTACATACATTACATTACTTATCCTGTACTGATCCTGAGTTACATCCTGTATTATACTCCAGAGCTGCGCTCACTATTCTGCTGGTGCAGTCACTGTGTACATACATTACATTACTTATCCTGTACTGATTCTGAGTTACATCCTGTATTATACTCCAGAGCTGCACTCACTATTCTGCTGGTAGTCACTGTGTACATACATTACATTACTTATCCTGTACTGATCCTGAGTTACATCCTGTATTATACTCCAGAGCTGCGCTCACTATTCTGCTGGTGCAGTCACTGTGTATATACATTACATTACTTATCCTGTACTGATTCTGAGTTACATCCTGTATTATACTCCAGAGCTGCGCTCACTATTCTGCTGGTACAGTCACGGTGTACATACATTACATTACTTATCCTGTACTGATCCTGAGTTACATCCTGTATTATACTCCAGAGCTGCACTCACTATTCTGCTGCTGTAGTCACTGTGTACATACATTACATTACTTATCCTGTACTGATCCTGAGTTACATCCTGTATTATACTCCAGAGCTGCGCTCACTATTCTGCTGGTACAGTCACTGTGTACATACATTACATTACTTATCCTGTACTGATCCTGAGTTACATCCTGTATTATACTCCAGAGCTGCGCTCACTATTCTGCTGGTACAGTCACTGTGTACATACATTACATTACTTATCCTGTACTGATCCTGAGTTACATCCTGTATTATACTCCAGAGCTGCGCTCACTATTCTGCTGGTGTAGTCACTGTGTACATACATTACATTACTTATCCTGTACTGATTCTGAGTTACATCCTGTATTATACTCCAGAGCTGCACTCAGTATTCTGCTGGTACAGAATTTCTAAACGCTGGTCAGAGACTTCTGATGAGATTTTGCCACAGTAGGATAATACATTGATGTTCATAGTTACATCATGGTCACATTACGGTAGTAAAATAAGCTTTTAATGTGCTGATACAGAAGGTCACATATTGGGATTAGAGACAGTCATCAGTGCGACATATTTATATTCATTGGTGTCCATTTTTTCATCAGTCTCCGTATCTGGGGTCTGCGTGTGGCCACCTCCTGCGATATTTGCCTTTTTTTTTCACATGGGTGCCACTTTTTAGTTTGGGAGCGTGGCCTAATTGTTGCAACACCAATCAGAAGTATTTGGAACTTTCCATATGAAAGTTGTTACATGTATGGCCGTCTTAAAGGGATAGAAACTTTTTATTAAGGTGCGCCCCCAAACGATCCTATCTCTGGAGCCCCATCTAATAAACAGATTTCATCAGAGAAAGTGACACAGGACCCAGGAGACATTAACCCATGAAATCCTTGGGCTTCCATGTGATCAGCTTCTCCAGGACCTTGCTATTTTGGGCTTTCATGGCTGGTTAAGTTAAGCCTTAATTTATAGAAATCCAAGGTGTGTCCCTTCAAAGCGTCCATTTACAGATTTCACGCATTACACAGGCAGAGCAGCTGCACGCGTGGAGATAACAAGCAGTTTTTGTGGACAGGTCTGTTCTCACTAATGTTACAATGATTAGATAAGGAAGGGTGTAGAGTAGCGAACCAAGTAGACAGATGTAGCAGTGCTGAGTTTGTCATCTAGCAGAACTCTGGTGATCCACACCTTGTAATTGTAATTCACTGACTGCAAGGCAAACCCACTTGCAAAATGCCATAACCAATTCAACTCTGCAACATTTGTTCCATAATATAAGTTTATTATAGACATAGGAGTACAGCAGTGGCTGGAAAATAACAAAAAAAAATATTACAGGTAATGCTATAGGTGCTGTCCATAGCAGCCTGTATTCCGGGAAAGGACTAGTGCATTTTGTGTTGTCTATAGGCTTCCTGCATGTGACATATTATAATACATTGCATTATATATTATTATATTACAATATCTTATGTTATAATATAGTCTATTATAATACATTTTATAATAGATTATGTAATATAATATATTAAATTATAATATAATATATTAGAAAACTGCTCATAATACAACTCCTGAAAAAGTTGGCCAAAACTAGCCCAATATTCATTGCAAATGGGGGGGGTGTTCTTCCTCCTAGTAGAGGTCATCTAGGGGTCTACTGTAGGTCTCCAGTAATACATGCAAATTTGATAGAGGGGGCACAGACAGGATTCCCCTCGATTTATAATTTATTCCTTTTTTTGGAAGTTTTTTCAAATGATCAGCCTTCTAGTGAGTGAATGGCCCTGAGTGCATGCTGGGACTTGTAGTTGCAGACTGTTCACACACGACTACTGTACACGTCTGCACAGTGTTAACCTATTTCTGGAAAGCAGTATGTTTTAGGGATAATAATGGTTGGGCGCACGTCCAGACCTAGATCCGGTTGGATGGAGAAGTGGTGTAGGGTTCACAGGGCGGTTCTGTGGCGGTGACGTGAAGGCTACACATGGACAATGGTGAGTGTAAATATACATGGTACACATGGACACAATACATGAGGCTGGATCAGTGTACAATAAGCAGCTTTACAACTTTCTAATAGACTTTGTGATTCATTTCCTCACCATTTCTAAGATTTCTGCTTGTTGTCATTGAATGAGCCCGAAAACCTGTACAGACCTAACACATTTTACAGGTGAGGATTTGTAACAATTATATCCAGTCTAGGCAATCCTTTATGAGCTATATACATACATCAGTAGCAAACATTTCTCTCCTGTGTTGATGGTTTGCTACAATGTATCACTCAGCTGAAGTTTCTGACACTTTGTTTCAGCAGCTTTCAAAGATGACTAAACTTAAAGAGGTTTTCAGGCCTCAAACTGATTTTTCATACTGATGATGTATCCACAGGTTAGGTGGTCCGGATGTCAGACCCTCACAGATCAGCTTACCCAGTGGCCTCCAGCTGCTAGTCGATGGGCAGTGCGTGCAGCATCGCTCCTATTCAAGTAAGAGCAGGAGCCCCATCCACGGTATAGCGGTGGTTCCTGGGGAATTGCTTGAATAGGAGCGGTGCTGCATACACCTGCCCATCCACCAGCTGCTTCTGACACCCAGAGGATGCTGGAACAGCTAATCTGCGCGGGATCTGGGTGTCAGACCCCTACATATCACATAAAACATTAATTGTGCCAGAAAACTGTCTCCTAATAATTTTGGCACATCTGACACCAGCAAGAAGTAGATGAAGATCGGCGTAACAAGCACTGATCTTAATAAAATCACCCCAAAGCCTATTAGAAAGTTGCGGACTGTTTGGTTATACAGTGAATAAGCTTTATTTACATAGGACTGGACGACAATCACCGATCCCAAGGAGTTGCAGAGGTCATAGTGCGCACGGAGGCAGCTGGGTCACTAAATAATTTATTGTGCTTTAAGCAAATGGAACACAATGGCGGAATGACATAAAATCACTCGGGTGGCACGGAACAGGTCACATCTGTGGTAACATGTAAAAATGACTTGTATACATACCCTGTAGTGAGGTATGAGGCTCCTTGTACCTCAGTAATGCCCATGGTACCCAATGCATTCATAAAATCAGTCCAGGATCAGCAGAAATCAGCTTAATGGAAAGAAATGGCATAAAATAGCCAAGAAACCATTACTCACAAGATAAATTCGCCACAGCTGCAGTGGCGCCGCTCTAGTGGCCCCAGCTAGTCTTCGTTCATTCTCCTGCAGCATTGATGTGCCATGTACTCATGTTTCTACTGCAGCTACTCCTGCAGGGGTCTTGTGCCACACATGCTAACATTACTGATGTGGCCAATGGTTGACTGCCGTAGACACATAACTATGCACCACATCCCCTTGGCAGGAAAGGCCAGTGGGGGGCACCAGAGCAGCCTCACAGGAGTGGCAGGGGATTAAAGGAGTTTTCCAGGCTTTATCAGTTGATAACCTACTGAGGTACCAAGGGAAGATCATCAGGGGTCTGACACCTGGGACTACCGCAGACCAGCTGTTTTAAGCGGTAGCTGTGCACTCTACTTCACAGGCCATGTGATGTCTCATTAATCAGTCACATGGTCTGTTCCAGTGGTGTAACTAGGAATGGCTGGACCCCAAGGCGAACATTTGACATGCCCCCCCCCCCCCGAACCGCCGTCCCCAATACCCCCCTGCACAAACCGCATTCCTGCGCACACTATTATGCATCATAGTGGCCCCTGCACACAGTATTATGCATCATAGTGGCCCCTACACACAATTATGCCCCATAGTGGCCCCTACACACGATATTATGCCCCATAGTGGCCCCTGCACACAGTATTATGCCCCATAGTGGCCCCTGCACAAAGTATTATGCCCCATAGTGGCCCCTGCACACAGTATTATGCCCCATAGTGGCCCCTGCACACAGTATTATGCCCCATAGTGGCCCCTGCACTCAAACCCCAGAGTATAATGATCGGAGACCCAGGGGAGGATACAAACAAAAAAACTATGCTACTTATCACTTCCTGGCTCCGGCGCACTCCCCGCTACGTTGGCCATCTTGAGTGTTGGACCAGATCTCACGTGAGCCGGGCTGGCGTCGCGACGCATGACGACGCAGGCCCGGCCCACGTGACGTCACCAAACAGGCCCGAAGCCTGCAGAGCGTATGAGAGGTAAGTAACAGTGTTTTTTATGTTCCCTCACCTCCCCTGGCCCTCCGATCATTATACTCGGGGGTCTGAAAAGATTTGTGGGGTTCGCGGCACTTACTGATCACCACTCCTGCTCACAGTCACCTCCGCCTCCACAGAATGGGAAGCACTGGCGGCCATGAGCAGCAGCGGGGATTGGTAAGTAAATAGGGCCCATTACATGCTTGTGTTATACCAGCAGGTAACGGCCTATTAAAAAAAAAAAATGTCATACCGCGGCTACCCCAGTAGTTACGCCCCTGGTCTGTTCGCAGCTCAGTCCCATGCAAGTGAATGGGCAGAGCTGTGGTACAAAGCACGGCTTCTATAGAAAAGTCTAGTACTGTACTTAGTTTTCTGTGGAGAGGCCGCAGCGCTCACAGGAACAGGCAAGTCTCTTGACCATCGGGCATCCCTAGTGTCAGACCCCACTGATCTTCAGTTTATGAGCTATCCTAAGGATAGGTCATCCATTGATAAACCTTGAAAACCCCTTTAATCAGGTGACTAATGGTTCCTTTTCTGTTATATCCCATGTCCTCCCTTTAGGATTATTTTTACTACTCCGAGAAAACCCCTCTTGTCAGGATCTTAGGGAAGGTCCACATGGGATGTTTATGTGGTGGATTTTCTGCTGCTGCAGCATTTTCTAAAGCCGCGAAGAGGATGAGATATTAACAAATCTCATTCACATGCTGTCAATAAAATGTGCCCAAAAAAACTTTACAGCTGAAATTCTCAGCGCAAACTGCATGTAGCACCACATGGATTGTGCTGCAGATTCGACTAAGATTTTGCTGTGGATTTGCAGCAAAATCCAGAGCAGATTTTTTACTCTCAATTTTTGGATGCACCCTAAACATTAACTATATGGGTCTCCATAGGATATAACCAAATGCAAGTGCCTTCCCTGCACAGGACATATCCTAGGGAGAGAAGAACCCCTCTAATAAGTAGAATCATATCACGGGGAAATGAATCCTGGAGATTGGTTACTCTGCATTGTGCGCTCATGACTGGATGTCCACAGGGAGAGCCGGTCTTGGAGCTTCGGGGCAGCTTGCAGCTGCTGGTACATTGTGTGATCTGGAGACCGTGCGGGGCGAGGAGGTCGGTGTCATCCCCCTGTTGAACAGAGAGTCGGGATGTAATATTTGTGCACAAAACCACAGACCTGTTGTGTTGACACAGCTGTAAATTGTCACCCGGGCAGGTAACACGCAGATTATGGCATACTGACTAGAGCATAAGCTTATTAACATGTATGAAGAGTGACTGTGCGTTATAACTGAGCCACCATGTTTACAGGCTCTGTTAAGGTCCCTCCAGCTTTATTAGTGCTTCACACCCCTTTATTGCCATACCTGGGGGTTGCAGGTGGCAGAGCGATGACACGGGGGCGGGTTGTGAGGACGACTTCTCCACGGTTGGCTTCCGTCATGATGTTCTGTAGTGTGTTCTCCAGTATGGTTTCTACAAGATGGCTGAATATTGGTGTCCTGGAAGAGAAAGTGAGCGTTCAGAAACTCTGCAGTGCTGGTGTAGTATGTGCTGCATGTAGCAGAGTGCATTAAAGAATTGGTCTTTTCCATAGTACCAAATTTCCAGACCATGATGCTGGCGCTTCTACTATTTTGGGGGTCTTCAATGGGGATTACTTCATATCTGAGCAGGGGAAGGGAGGTGACCTATGTTGTGTGCACCACAAGTGGTTTTTTGCATAGTTTTCTATATTTCTTTCCATCCCAACCAGGCTGTCACTGGCAGGGACTTGACTGATAGACAAACTAAGGAGTTTGTCTATCATTCAAGTCCCTGCCAGGAATAGGCTCAAATGCAACAAATAGGCTCAAATGCAACAAAACCTCAGCTCTCCAGACACGTCTGATAGAATAAATACTTGCATTCCTCAAAAAAATATAAAACTATTGCTCTTAGGGCTTTACATTACGTTGTTCCTCTGTTATTTGTCCTGGAAATGTATGAATAAATTTGCTTGTATAAATGAGTGTGATCCTACACATTATCCAGTCCGTCTAGAGTCATACTATTGACAAGGGAAAAGGTAACACCCAGCTGTCAATTTACTCAGATGTTTTCAGGAGGAATTACAGAGGAACAGCACAATAAAGAGATAAAAAAGATGTGGAATTCAAGTATTTATTAAAGAAGACATGTCAGGAGAGGGGACATGTCATTTTTAAAGCGGTTTTACGGAACTTGCATCTTATCCTTCGATCAGTATGTGATCCTACACCCTGGACCCCTCCACAGATCAGCTGCTCCTTGGTCACATGGTACAGCAGCAGCTCAGTCCCATTCCAGTGAATGGGTCTGAACTGCAATACTAAGCACAACCCCTATGTACAGTGCTGTGCTTGGTATAGTGAAGAGGCTGCAGCGCTCACATGAACACTGAGGGCTCTTCAACCAGCTGATCTGTGGGACTGCCACCGATAACATATTGATAACCTATCCTAAGGATGTAAGCCCTGGAAAACCCCTTTAAATACACTCAGCCTCACAGTGGTGTTGTTTACTTAAGAGGATAATCCATCTTACAAACTGATATGCCATTACTATAATTGGTGAGGGTCCAAGCTCTGGGACCCCACTGATCCTTATAATGAAGGGGTCGCAGTGGTAATTTAGTATTTTGCCCCCTTCTACGTTTTACCCACACAGTGACACCTGCTATGCTATGAACTACAGGTGGCTAAGCTTGCATCACTTGAATGGGGCAATGTGGTGTTCTCTGATTGGTTAGCTGGGGAACCATTGTGCAGGGAAAACAATAAGGTGACACAACTCTAAATCAGCTCAGCACCCCTTTATTCTCAGGACTGGTGGAGGTCCCAGTGGTCAGATCCAGACCGATGATAAAGTAATGATATGCCATCACTACAGAAGATTAGAAAATACCACACTGTGCTATGACATGTATAATAATTGCAATTTTTTTTTTTTTACCTATTGAAGTCAATGAGGAAAAGCCCTGAAGTCACATTGTGCTCTTTTTGATCTCATTATGTAGATGGATTTTATTTTATTTTAACCACAATATGAATTACTGCAGAGGACAATGCACACAGCCAGGCAGCTCTATCTTCAATCTCATGTAATGGAGAAGCAGACTGTGGATCCCGTGACACTATCCCTGGAGCTAGCAAAGATCAGTCCTGCTTTCTATATACTGTATAAGCCCGCTAAGAAGAACCTGAGTCTGTGCCATTTCCCTGTAGGCTGTGTATATAGTACCAGGAGCTGGTTACATGCCGCCTTGAGACGTCTCCCAGGTGACACTGAGGATCAATGATATAAGGAGGCGACATAAGTCAAGGGCTCACTGTACTTGTGATAGAACAGGATGTTAGCTCACCTCTTGGAAACAATGAGACTTTGGTTTCAGCAGCCTCTGTTATGAAACACGGGATCTGGACAGACTCTTATTGTTTAAAGGGTCCCCAATAATTTGTACTAGGCTGCCATGGCCGTCGAGACCTCATTTCCCTGCAGCAATGCCTTGTAATGTATGGACCGCTGGGACATTTGTGTGGCTGCAGTTCCTGAAGAAGGGGGATTCTGGCAGACCCTCTATGTACACCTCTATTTACATACAATGCACTAATACAGCATTTTCAGAGGGTGTAGTCTAAAACAGAGACCGCCACAATATTCCCAGAATGACAATTTAGCTATTCAGGAGAACTGGGGTGTTTTTCCCCTTCAGTTATGAATGAAGAGGCCGGTCAGACAGTGCACACCTCAGTTCTTGTGATTGGTGGGGGTTCCACTGTTGGGACCCCAACCAATCTGCAGGTTAGCCCTATCCAGTGGAACCCCTTTAAATTTATACTGTGTATTTTATTTTAAGGGAAATGTTATTAGACTAGTATTACATGTATAAAACCTAATGAGATTTAATACAGGGTCCAGGACATGAGGCTTAGCCAATATTGCACAGATATTTGTGATATGATATTACAGTGCCCCCTGCTGGTGAATAATGAACTATACTGACCAGCAATTAGGGATTACAGGGCTTTCCCATCTTCCACGTGATGGCACATTACTAGGGTGTGCAGATCATGTACAGCAGTGAATGTCTCCTAGTGCAGAGCTATGCAGTTACTTTACTACAAGGGTCAGCAACCTGCGGCTGAATTCCAAAAACAGCTCAGGAAGTGTACATGCTGGGAGTTGTAGTTTTACAACAGCTGGAGTATTGAAGTTTGCTGACCCTCTGGTAGCTCTGTTGGACTCCATGTGTATAGAGATAGCTTCACCTAGAAGCAATGCTTCCTTATACCACATACATGTGAAGTCCAAATGGAGCATGTCAGGTTTATCCCCCTAGATCTTTTATGAAACCCATAGAAAACATTGTGTATGAAAGAAATAGAGGTATAGTAGAGGCCTCTTACAGAAAGAAACCCTATTACATCTCTATACAAAACGAAGCAGTAGTACATCCATGTGCATGAACCTTGAGTGTCATGGAGTGGGAATGCCCTAATAGGATGCAGAATTTTTGGATTTTCACTGTATTACTTGCACTGTAAGTTCACTTTACCTTTTAATCTTCTTTTTCTGTTCATCCTGTGGCACAAGCAAAAGTTGGGTCTCAGTCTCCTCATGCGCCGGGTCTCCTAGTACTGTCTGGGCGCCTGGTGGCATCTCTACCTCTGCTGTTGGGGTACCAGACTGAGGTGGTTCCGTCCTCTGTTCCGCAGGGATAGTGGACTCTGTAATGTCCGGGCTGGACTTGGGGCTGTGTAGCTGGGAGAAGTAAGGTAGCGGCTCATTCTGGATATCAGTCAGTGCTTCCTGAAACTGCTTATCATCCAAGAGATTTCTATAGGATACATAATGTGCAGGTTACTGCCAGGGCTCAACGGGGGCAAAAACTAATATAAAATCAATGGACATTCTACATGTATCTCGGTGACTCTGAACTGGAAACATGAGCCTTATAAATCCTTTCTGCTGTGTATGTAATGAGCGCGTATGCTATAATTATCTGGACTATAGGTGAATAGGTTCTATATTGTGCAGTGTTATGGAGATGATGAAGTTATATAGACCTGTAACTACCTAGATGTTGTGAAACTGCAAGCCCCAGCATGCCATGAAAGTTGTAGACCAATGGCATTCTAGAACGTGTAGTCTAACACTAGCTGTACAGGCCAAGGTTTCAGATCAATTTTAGGCTGTAACTTTAAGCATTGACTACACATTGCAGTTTGGTTGTGATTTTTTAGTTTCAATAATTTTTATTCAATTTTTCAGAGTACAAAAGAAAAGAACAATATAGATAAACATTGCGATATACAGTTAATATGCAGTGTAATACAGCTTCAAGATACAGTCTTAGAACCGCATATCTTTAAAACAAAATATAAAGATTATTTATAGAATAAACAGTAATAACAACATAACAACGTTTAGGCACATTTATTAAACTGTTGAGATCTATATCTAGGGTGATTTCTCCATGTACTGCTGTCTCTTCTTCATGAAAAGTTTAGCTGTGCACAAGGCATTAGACCCGTACCTGCAGTGTTAACCTCTCCTCCTCAACTCCCCATTCGACGAGGCTGACAAGTTCCATATCCCTTCCCCTACCTGTCACCACCACCTCAAATGGGTTCCAAATATCATTCTGGTTCTTTCTACGTGACAAACCTAGAGTATATCCACGCATCCCAAATTGTTTCAAATCTATGAAAAGAGTTATTACCCATTGCGATTATCCGTTCATAGGAATATGTATTATTAATGGCTAGTACCAGGGCCGATATAGGCGGGGGAAGCCGCTGTCTTCCATCTCTGTACCAACATTAATTTAGCTATCGTTAAAATTTTACAAATGAGTTGTTTATGCTTATTCAGCTCACCGGGAATACCAAGTAGTAAAATCGCCATATGCGCAGTAGGGGGGGAGACCCAGATCAAATAGCTCTGAGAGCATGTTAAAAACACTATCCCAGTAACCGCGAATTATAGGGCAGGTTCCCAAAATGTGAAGGAGGGTTCCTCTTTCTCCACATCCCCTCCAACAATTCCCAGATATGGAGGGATACGCTAACTGTAATGTAGACGGGGTTCTATACCACCGCAGAATAATTTTCATTGCCGTCTCTATATGAGTGCTACATTTTAAGGACAGATGGATCAATTTAATCGTTTGTTGCCATTCATCCGAAGTAATGACCATTCCTAAGTCTCTCTCCCAACAACGGAACGGAGTAGATCTAGTAAAAGTCGAGATTTCATCCATTTTATCATATATAAATCGTAGTCCCCTCACATTAGTTGACAACCAAGCGAAAAGTGAGTTATTATGGGGCAAGGTCGCCACAGGGTGTTTAGATATGAAATGCCATATCTGAAAATATTTAAGGAAGTCTCCCACATGGATTCCATATTTTTGTCTTAGATCCACAAACGGTATAGGTTGTTTGGAGTCAGAATATAGTTGAGAAATCTGCGTGATCCCCCTCAATTCCCAACCCGAGACCCCTACGCCATCAATCGCCCAGGCCATCAATGACAGAGGCATTTCTGCAATATGAAAGTGCTTCACTGGGTTTGCTTTCCCATGAAGTAGCTTCCATGCCGTTAATGAGGCACACATTATTGGGGAGAAAGATCCCGGAGCAGGAATGTTCCAAAAGGGCAACCACAGCGCATCCTCCAGCTTTAGGGGAGATATAAACGCCTGCTCTATATGTAGCCATGGAACCGAGGTATCCATTGACTTCCATCTCGCACACCGAGTGACCAGGGATGCTCTATAGTAATTCCTCACCATTGGTACTCCCAGCCCTCCTGCCTCTCGTTGCTTAAATAGAAAGCTTTTATTGATTCTAGGCCTCCTACCATTCCACACATACTTTGAAATAATCCTTTGTGCTGTCTCAAAAAAGGAAACAGGAATGAATATTGGGAGCGTGCGGAACAGGTATAATAATCTAGGCAATAGTAACATCTTGAAGGCAGCTACCCTTCCTATCCAGGAAACATCTGTTTTAGACATTCGCTCCGTCTCTTCTTGCAATATTTTTAACATTGGGATATAGTTACTTTTGTAGAGGGTTCCTAGTGATGTTGTCACCTGTATCCCCAAATATTGAACGCTGTCCTTCCTCCAATCAAAATCATAAGTCGATTGTAGATGTTGGAGCAAGGGTGGAGGGACATTGAAAGGCAATGCCTGCGATTTGGCCATGTTTAATTTGTGAAACGATAGTTGCCCAAAAATATTAATAGTGTCCATAAGATGAGGAATAGATATTTGCGGATTGGACAAAGTGAGAATAATATCATCAGCATATAATGATATAAGATGAGACTTATTTCCTATGTCAATGCCTCCCACTCTCGGGTCCAATCTAAGTATCTGGGCCAAGGGCTCTATAGAAAGAACGAATATCAGGGGCGACAGGGGGCACCCCTGTCTGGTCCCATTTGTAATGAGAAATGGATCCGATATTACTCTGTTGGTGAACACCTTCGCAGAAGGTGCAGAGTATAACGCTTCAATCGCTCTCAAGATAGCTCCGGAAAACCCCATACTTCTGAGCACCGAAAATGCATACGACCAACAAATGCGGTCGAACGCCTTCTCTGCGTCTAATGCTAGGATCACCGCTTTTTCTTTCCTAGAGTCAACGTGGTGTATTACATTTAAAATACGTCTAGTATTGTCATACGATTGCCTTCCTTTAACAAACCCCACTTGATCGTAATTTATCAGGCTTGGGAGATAGACTGCCAGTCTGCTTGCTATTAATTTGGCATATATTTTTAAATCTGTGTTCAGTAGCGATATTGGTCTAAAGTTCTGGGGGCTGGTGGCGGGCTTGCCAGGCTTTGGCAACGTAACTATCAGGGCTTCTTGATTTTCCTTTGGGATGATACCAGAATCCACCACGGCCGTAAAAAACGACAGCAGTGGGCTCAGCAGGAAGAAACATTTATAATATTCGTTAGTAAGGCCGTCAGGGCCCGGAGACTTATGAGACGGCAGTGATTTGATGATAGATAGTAATTCCGCTGAGGTAATAGGCGCATTCAAGGAGTCCAGCTGTGACTCCGTGAGTGCAGGTAGTTGAGCCGCCTTAAGGAATCGCTCAATATCCTGGGTTTTCGGGGGGACCATTGAAGAATTGTCTGCTAGGTTGTAAAGGCCTTCATAGAAATGCTTAAAGGCGTTAGCGATGCCATTGGGGTCATAAATTTTGTATGTACCATCCTTGCTGTACATAAGTGGGATCCTAGAATTTGCATGCTTTTGTTTAAGCTTTGATGCTAGAAGTTTGCCCGCTTTATTAGATTGAGAGTAATATGTAGCTCTAACCTTTTTCAGGTTTTCCTCGTATTTGTGTAACAAACAAGCGGTCAACTGTTGGCGTAACTCTATTAATTTCTTTGCATGTAGGGGAGACGGAGATTGTTTGTTGCTGGTGTCTATAGTTCTTATCTGACGGAGCAGACGATCCACCTCTGCCATCCTATTTTTCTTTTCAATATGCCCTAGGCGAATAAACGTTCCTCTAATAAAGGCCTTATGAGAATTCGACAGTATCTCAGGGCCAGGAGCAGAGGGGGCATTAATCTGAAAAAATTCCTTCAACTCATTCTCCAACGTTGCTTTTAGCTTTGGTTGTGACATTAAAAAGTCATTACACCTCCACACATATGCTCTAGCAGATTCATATTTTTCAGCTATGGACAGGGTTATCGCTGCATGGTCCGACCAAGTTATTTGAGATATCTCAGACTGCTTAGCAAGGGGAATGCTAGATTGCTCGATTAGGAACAAGTCTATTCGTGAATAGCTATTATGTACCGTGGAATGATACGTATAATCTCTTTCAGTATTATGCAAGATACGCCAGACATCAAATAATTCATAACGCCATATCGCCTCTGATAATAGGGGGTGACGTGTTAGTATGCCAGACGTGGTATCTACTAGCGGGTCCGGGGCCATATTAAAATCTCCCATTAATATTAAACATCCCTGCTTCCTCTTTTCTACCGCCCTCACAAGTCTCCCTAAGAACGCCACCTGCTTTCTATTCGGGGCGTAAACTGATACCAACGTGTAAGTGACATTGTTGATAATACACACTAATATAACAAATTGCCCTCCCGGGTCAGCGTATTGAGATAACAGCTGAAACGCCACCGAGTCTCTAATCCCAATCATTGTGCCCCTTCGTTTTGAGGAGTAGTGAGCATGAAACACATGTGGGTATGCTGGGTGATTAATACGAAAAGCGTCTGCCCTCAAAAGATGCGTCTCTTGTAGTGCAAGAATGTCACAGTTATGACCTCGGGCCTCACGCCATAAATTGGCTCTTTTTTGAGGGGAGTTCAAACCTCTGACATTCATGGACACAATTTTAAGTACCATAATATACAGTTAGAAATGCTTCAAGAGTCTTACCGCAACCACGTATACCAGTAGATGTCAATGTTGGTATGAAGAAAAGTTGTTTCCACCCTTCATATTCACTACGCCCAATGTGCCAGAACCAATAAAGAAAAAAACAAACCATGCAAATTACATAACCAATGGATAAACTTTCGTGGCAAAACCAAACAAAGAGAAAAAAAAAAAGATTGTGGTACAGCGGACCAGCGGCTGTCGTAATCTTGGGGGATAAGTTCAACGACAGTGGACATACGAAATCCAAGAAAAGGTGAGTCTCTAGCTTTGTAGCCCTTTGCGTGGACGTCTTTGGGCCCTCACATGGTGCCATCCATCCGACACAGGACCAGGTGGCTGCTTGGGTGGTATCTCAGCCATCGGAATGTTCCATTTTTGAAGCAGACGTTTTCCGTCTTCCAAAGTTTTGACGACATGCACCATGTTGTCTCGGGTAATGATCACACGGACCGGAAATCCCCACTTGTATAAAATGTGGTGCTGGCGTAAAGCTGCTGTAATAGGGATGAATTGTCGCCTCAGTTGCAATGTTGTAGCCGATAAGTCCGAGTAAATGGATACTTTGTGGTACGGTTCAGGTAGGTGATCTACCTTTCTGGAAGTCATCAGAACTAGTTCCTTAGTGCGATAAAAGTGAATTTTAGCAAGAACATCCCTGGGTATTGTTTCCTCTAGATGCGATGGCTTGGGGACTCTATGGGCTCTGTCAATAATTAAATCCATCTCCATGAGATTCGGCAGGAGCGATCGAATCAGATCTTGGAGGAACTTCGTTAAGTTATTTGTGGAGACTGACTCCGGAATCCCTCTAAATTTCAGATTATTTCTTCTGGAGCAATCCTCCAAGTCTGCTACTTTAGCTTTCAAAAACGACACATCCGACTCCATCTCATAGTGAGCGTCTATCAGCGCATTGTGTGATGTCGCAAATTCCGCCATTTTGGCTTCAACATGAACGGTACGACTTTTTAATTCCTGAAGATCTCTATCCAGCGGCTTTACCATGAGAGACATGTCTGTTTTTAGAGATTTGCAGAAGGCCATAAGCATGTTTTTCATAGAGGCCTCAGTAAGTGGGTTCTCCGTCTCAGGGATATCCGCAAAAAAAAAAATCAGTGGGTGAAGGGGTAGGCTGCACAATGTTACTCACCTCGCCATCCTGGGAGTCACCGTCCTGGAGCCTGGGTCGCTGTTTAACTGGGCTAGCGGTGGGTGACTGGTGTCTCTCCAGGCTGGATAGGCCCGTAGGCCCCAAAGCGCTACTTCGCGGAGGCCCGCCAGGCCTGCCGGGGGGAGAGCCCGGATACCTCCGCTCCCGCGCCGTCCAGCAGCTGCGGTAAAGATGGTGCTGAGAGCGCTCTCTTGCTAGCGGAGAGCGTGCTTGTCT
Organism: Leptodactylus fallax; assembly: GCA_947044405.1. Taxonomy (NCBI): domain Eukaryota; kingdom Metazoa; phylum Chordata; class Amphibia; order Anura; family Leptodactylidae; genus Leptodactylus; species Leptodactylus fallax. The sequence goes on from CAMRHE010000659.1 coordinate 124,562, forward strand.
CCTCCGGAGGATCGCGCGGTGGAGTCGAGGCCCTAGATTCCGCTTCCAGGCGCGGGCCGTCTCCATTTTGGTCCTCCCCTCCCCCGTGGGGGAAATAGAAGTCGGAGATCTTATGCGGTCTCACCACCGACTTCTTTCTTCGAGGCATCCCCGAAGGTAAGATACCTTTTACTGCTACAATCGATGCCCAGAGGCCACGGGCTTGTCGCCTATAGTGTCGCTAATTAGGACTCAGACCGGGAGCTCTGCTACTACACGGCCATTCCAGTCCATGGCTCGGCTCCACCCCCCCTGGTTGTGATTTTTTGAAAAACACTGCAAAAAATGTGCTAAAACCACAAAACTGCAACATGTGAACATTGAGAGTCCATCCATTGAGACCTAACAATGCCAAATTATCAAAGATTATAAAGAATTAAATTCCAGATTATTGGTATTGCTGCTGGATTACAAGAGTTTAGCTAATATCACCTGATGATTGAAGTCATAACATCCCGAGCCATTTCCTGTTGTGCTGCATTTGGTTTTTCTTTGTATCTGTCTGGCTCTCCTGTCTCAGGTTGAAGAATCACTGGAGCGGGCTTTTCCATCTTCTTTTTGTATGGGCTATAGAGTGTACAACAAAAATAAATCCAATATTACATTACTTATCTTGTACTAATCCTGAGTTACATCCTGTATTATACTCCAGAGCTGCACTCACTATTCTGCTGGTACAGTCACTGTGTACATACATTACATTACTTATCCTGTACTGATCCTGAGTTACATCCTGTATTATACTCCAGAGCTGCGCTCACTATTCTGCTGGTACAGTCACTGTGTACATACATTACATTACTTATCCTGTATTGATCCTGAGTTATATCCTGTATTATACTCCAGAGCTGCTCTCACTATTCTGCTGGTACAGTCACTGTGTACATACATTACTTATCCTGTACTGATCCTGAGTTACATCCTGTATTATACTCCAGAGCTGCGCTCACTATTCTGCTGGTACAGTCACTGTGTACATACATTACATTACTTATCCTGTACTGATCCTGAGTTACATCCTGTATTATACTCCAGAGCTGCACTCACTATTCTGCTGGTGCAGTCACTGTGTACATACATTACATTACTTATCCTGTACTGACCCTGAGTTACATCCTGTATTATACTCCAGAGCTGCACTCACTATTCTGCTGGTACAGTCATTGTGTACATACATTACATTACTTATCTTGTACTGATCCTGAGTTACATTCTGTATTATACTCCAGAGCTGCGCTCACTATTCTGCTGGTGCAGTCACTGTGTACATACATTACATTACTTATCCTGTACTGATCCTGAGTTACATCCTGTATTATACTCCAGAGCTGCGCTCACTATTCTGCTGGTGCAGTCACTGTGTACATACATTACATTACTTATCTTGTACTGATCCTGAGTTACATTCTGTATTATACTCCGGAGCTGCGCTCACTATTCTGCTGGTGCAGTCACTGTGTACATACATTACATTACTTATCCTGCACTGATCCTGAGTTACATCCTGTATTATACCCCAAAGCTGCGCTCACTATTCTGCTGGTGCAGTCACTGTGTACATACATTACTTATCCTGTACTGATCCTGAGTTATATCCTGTATTATACTCCAGAGCTGTGCTCACTATTCTGCTGCTGCAGTCACTGTGTACATACATTACATTACTTATCCTGTACTGATCCTGAGTTACATCCTGTATTATACTCCAGAGCTGCGCTCACTATTCTGCTGGTGCAGTCACTGTGTACATACATTACATTACTTATCCTGTACTGATCCTGAGTTACATCCTGTATTATACTCCAGAGCTGCGCTCACTATTCTGCTGGTGCAGTCACTGTGTACATACATTACATTACTTATCCTGTACTGATCCTGAGTTACATCCTGTATTATACACCAGAGCAGCGCTCACTATTCTGCTGGTACAGTCACTGTGTACATACATTACATTACTTATCCTGTACTGATCCTGAGTTACATCCTGTATTATACACCAGAGCAGCGCTCACTATTCTGCTGGTGCAGTCACTGTGTACATACATTACATTACTTATCCTGTACTGATCCTGAGTTACATCCTGTATTATACACCAGAGCAGCATGTTGGCCTGCTTTTTGGTAGTCAACCAATCATTTATTAGTTAGTATTCTAGACTGCCTTAAACATGGAGGTGCATTAGCTGGAGGGGTATATGGGGCCGCCACATTGATGCTGCAGCACATATCAGTGAACACAAAGGATCAGAAAGGTAAAACGATAACTTGGCCTATTTTCTTTTCTCATAGCAGATCTTAGGGTGACAGATTTGTGGTTTCTGAAGGCTGCACCATACTGTATCACAGACCATGTCAGCAGGCTAGGAAATTCATGTCATTGAACTCATGGAAACTCTGACAGTCCTGGCAGTTTATGGAACAGACATTTCAGTGAGTTCAGTGAATTTTCCAGGATATAAGTCTGGTTAGAGGAGACCTGAACCTATGAGGGAGGACTGTCCAGGTATAGATAGTCATCTGGACAGAAATTATTATTGGGATGCTGCTGTTTTCAAGGGGACAAGGGGATGTCCAGAAGTATGGATTGACAGCCTATTGATCAGATTGGGGGGCTCAATACAATGTGGCATTGGTCCCCCGCCTCGGCCTGCACACGCAGTCGTATGCAAGGCCTAAGGATAGGCCTTCAAAATGTAGTTTTGAAGAACCCATTTAAAAGGATTGCCCTGAGACTTCTATTTAACTTTCTTTGGCCTGCGGTTTCTTCATGCAGGACCTAGAGGGTCCTGGCTGGTTCTAACCCTGAATCACGTGATTGGAACTAGCCCCCTTCCTCCCTCCTCTCCAGTTTTCACATGTATTTACCTGTGTTATGGAGCTGGATTTACTATAGTCTGCCAGCACCGACAGAACAGGTAAATACTTGTGAAAACGGAAAGTGGAGTGACCCAGGGGAGAGGGGCTGGTTTTGATCACATGACCCGGTGTCAGAACCAGCCCGGAACCCCCAGGTCCTTCATGAAGAAACCACTCACTAAAGTAAGTTAAACAGAAGTCTCTGGACAACCCCTTGGAATATACGGATTTCCTGTGCGCAAAATTTAGAACAAGACCAAAACCAGTTAGGACCAGCTGGATTTCTAATAATAATAATAATAATAATAGTCCTTTAATAGTCCCACAATGGGGAAATTCAGTGTGTTACAGCAGCAAAGATAAGCAGATACAAATACAAATACAACATGTATCTTGTCATGTGCCACCCTCCATGGCTAAATATCACTACCTGATCAATATCCACCTCCTCAGTAAACTCATCTAAAGAAAAAAAAAATTAACCAACTTAATTAAAAATTTACTACCATTTTGTTTCTACAGCTCCTGTGCAGACCTATGCATCACCATGGTAACAGACAGCAAGCAGGCCCTGTGTAGTCTGATCCTGCAGTTGTACACCTTACTATCAGTTTCCAACTTTATGCTAATATACATTTGGTGGTTAGGGAGTAGGGGATAGATAGATGGCAGGATGACGTCAGGGTCAGACTACACAGGGTTTGTTTGTTGTCTGTTACCATGGACACATATACATTGGCATACAAGCAATAGAAACAAAACAGTAGAAAAAAGTTTAACTAAAACCCATTGAAAAGTGTTCTCATTTTGCATTATAGCTGCATTAGTACAGTAAAAAAAAAAAACTTGGTTGAGAAAGCGGATATAGCCTTTATGCTGACCTTTCTGCCTAGGTGTAAGTTTTTGTATATGTTTAGGGTGTGAGTCTTTCTTTACTGAATGAATCAGGTAATTACTACTGGCACCTGATACAGCAAGGCTTTAGTTCCCGCATTATATAATACACGGGTAGATTTCAGTGTTTTAAGAATGGATTATCTAAAATGTCAGACAATCCGGGGCCTGAAGTTGTGGAATTTCCAGTTCCACTAGAAGACACCATTCATTTCTGTGTGTGGAGTAATCACAGGAGGTCATAAAATGACGTATAAATAGTGCATCTATATATATATACAGTCATATGAAAAAGTTTGGGCACCCCTATTAATCTTAATCATTTTTAGTTCTAAATATTTGGGTGTTTGCAACAGCCATTTCAATTTGATATATCTAATAACTGATGGACACAGTAATATTTCAGGATTGAAATGAGGTTTATTGTACTAACAGAAAATGTGCAATATGCATTAAACCAAAATTTGACCGGTGCAAAAGTATGGGCACCTCAACAGAAAAGTGACATTAATATTTAGTAGATCCTCCTTTTGCAAAAATAACAGCCTCTAGTCGCTTCCTGTAGCTTTTAATCAGTTCCTGGATCCTGGATGAAGGTATTTTTGACCATTCCTCTTTACAAAACAATTCCAGTTCAGTTAAGTTTGATGGTCGCCGAGCATGGACAGCCCGCTTCAAATTATCCCACAGATGTTCAATGATATTCAGGTCTGGGAACTGGGATGGCCATTCCAGAACATTGTAATTGTTCTTCTGCATGAATGCCTGAGTAGATTTGGAGTTGTGTTTTGGATCATTGTCTTGCTGAAATATCCATCCCCGGCGTAACTTCAAATTCGTCACTGATTCTTGTACATTATTCTCAAGAATCTGCTGATACTGAGTTGAATCCATGCGACCCTCAACTTTAACAAGATTCCCGGTGCCGGCATTGGCCACACAGCCCCAAAGCATGATGGAACCTCCACCAAATTTTACAGTGGGTAGCAAGTGTTTTTCTTGGAATGCTGTGTTTTTTTGACGCCATGCATAACGCCTTTTTGTATGACCAAACAACTCAATCTTTGTTTCATCAGTCCACAGGACCTTCTTCCAAAATGAAGCTGGCTTGTCCAAATGTGCTTTTGCATACCTCAGGCGACTCTGTTTGTGGCGTGCTTTCAGAAACGGCTTCTTTCGCATCACTCTCCCATACAGCTTCTCCTTGTGCAAAGTGTGCTGTATTGTTGACCGATGCACAGTGACACCATCTGCAGCAAGATGATGCTGCAGCTCTTTGGAGGTGGTCTGTGGATTGTCCTTGACTGTTCTCACCATTCTTCTTCTCTGCCTTTCTGATATTTTTCTTGGCCTGCCACTTCTGGGCTTAACAAGAACAGTCCCTGTGGTCTTCCATTTCCTTACTATGTTCCTCACAGTGGAAACTGACAGGTTAAATCTCTGAGACAACTTTTTGTATCCTTCCCCTGAACAACTATGTTGAACAATCTTTGTTTTCAGATCATTTGAGAGGAGATTCAAATAGGAGAACAACTTGCAATTGGCCACCTTAAATACCTTTTCTCATGATTGGATACACCTGGCTATGAAGTTCAAAGCTCAGTGAGGTTACAAAACCAATTTTGTGCTTCAGTAAGTCTGTAAAAAGTAGTTAGGAGTATTCAAATCAATAAAATGATAAGGGTGCCCATACTTTTGCACCGGTCAAATTTTGGTTTAATACATATTGCACATTTTCTGTTGGTACAATAAACCTCATTTCAATCCTGAAATATTACTGTGTCCATCAGTTATTAGATATATCAAATTGAAATGGCTGTTGCAAAACACCCAAATATTTAGAACTAAAAATGATTAAGATTAATAGGGGTGCCCAAACTTTTTCATATGACTGTATATATATATATATATATATATATATATACAGTACAGACCAAAAGTTTGGACACACCTTCTCATTCCAAGAGTTTTCTGTATTTTCATGACTATAAAAATTGTAGATTCACACTGAAGGCATCAAAACTATGAATTAACACATGTGGAATTATATACTTAACAAAAAAGTGTGAAACAACTGAAAATATGTCTTATATTCTAGGTTCTTCAAAGTAGCCACCTTTTGCTTTGATTACTTCTTTGCACACTCTTGGCATTCTCTTGATGAGCTTCAAGAGGTAGTCACCTGAAATGGTCTTCCATCAGCCTTGAAGGAGTTCCCAGAGATGCTTAGCACTTGTTGGCCCTTTTGCCTTCACTCTGCGGTCCAGCTCACCCCAAACCATCTGGATTGGGTTCAGGTCTGGTGACTGTGGAGGCCAGGTCATCTGGCGTAGCACCCCATCACTCTCCTTCTTGGTCAAATAGCCCTTACATAGTCTGGAGCTGTGTTTGGGGTCATTGTCCTGTTGAAGAATAAATGATGGTCCCACTAAACGCAAACCGGATGGAATAGCATGCCGCTGCAAGGTGCTGTGGTAACCATGCTGGTTCAGTATTCCTTCAATTTTGAATAAATCCCCAACAGTGTCACCAGCAAAGCAACCCCACACCATCACACCTCCTCCTCCATGCGTCACGGTGGGAACCAGGCATGTAGAGTCCATTCATTCACCTTTTCTGCGTCGCACAAAGACACGGTGGTTGGAACCAAAGATCTCAAATTTGGACTCACCAGAGCAAAGCCCAGATTTCCACAGGTCTAATGTCCATTCCTTGTGTTCTTTAGCCCAAACAAGTCTCTTCTGCTTGTTGCCTGTCCTTAGCAGTGTTTTCCTAGCAGCTATTTTACCATGAAGGCCTGCTGCACACAGTCTCCTCTTAACAGTTGTTGTAGAGCTGTGTCTGCTGCTAGAACTCTGTGCGGCATTGACCTGGTCTCTAATCTGAGATGCTGTTAACCTGCGATTTCTGAGGCTGGTGACTCGGATGAACTTATCCTCCGCAGCAGAGGTGACTCTTGGTCTTCCTTTCCTGGGGCGGTCCTCATGTGAGCCAGTTTCTTTGTAGAGCTTGATGGCTTTGGCCACTGCACTTGGGGACACTTTCAAAGTTTTCCCAATTTTTCGGACTGACTGACCTTCATTTCTTAAAGTAATGATGGCCACTCGTTTTTCTTTACTTAGCTGCTTTTTTCTTGCCATACTACAAATTCTAACACTCCATTCAGTAGGACTATCAGCTGTGTATCGGCCTGACTTCTGAACGACACAACTGATGGTCCCAACACCATTTATAAGGCAAGAAATCCCACTTATTAAACCTGACAGGGCACACCTGTGAAGTGAAAGCCATTTCAGGTGACTACCTCTTGAAGCTCATCAAGAGAATGCCAAGAGTGTGCAAAGCAGTAATCAAAGCAAAAGGTGGCTACTTTGAAGAACCTAGAATATAAGACATATTTTCAGTTGTTTCACACTTTTTTGTTAAGTATATAATTCCACATGTGTTAATTCATAGTTTTGATGCCTTCAGTGTGAATCTACAATTTTTACAGTCATGAAAATACAGAAAACTCTTGGAATTAGAAGGTGTGTCCAAACTTTTGGTCTGTACTGTATATATATATATATATATATATATATATATATACACACACATATATATATATATATATATATATATATATACACACACACACGTTAGATATTATATTATGTGTATATATATATATATATATATATATATATATATATATATACACATATTACTGTATACATAACTGTTCTTAAATGGTCATGAATGATAATCTACTGGTGGTCACATCTCCATACTGGTCACAGACTACCCCTTTGACCCCACCACTGAGATCCATTATCCATTTGCTCTCTCATTTACATGACTGATCTCTCACCGTTGCTGGAAGTGACGCAGAAATTCATTCTGGTATTGGTTGAGAAAATCTGGAGTGTGATGGGACCTTCCGGTCACTGACAGGTGCAGCTGTAATGGAGCAGGTGGTTGGGGTCTCACCCGGACTCTCTGAACCTCTTTCGTAGCCCTGCGGCTCTTTCTGTCTCGGCTGGCTGGTGCTTGGGCATAATCGACATTCTTGATAGGTGGTAAGGTCTGGTAATAAGAGTCAGCAGTGGCATTGGTTTACAAAGAAGTAGGTGGTGTAGCCTGGATATGGATGGCATCTAATCGATAAGCTATCAGTGCGTATAGTTGGAAAACCCCTTCTAACATGCTTCCAATTTTAAAGATAATGCTGCCCCCTAGTGGTTATTTAATTTGTGACATGCAACAGCAACTCTTGTGCCATTGGGTTATTACAATTACAATTGCGAGCATAAAATGCCACCTAAGCACAAGTCATAGCACAATATACCTTGTATCGCTTTATTTCTGTCAGTTGTTGCTTAGCAGGAACGATCCGGGCACCAGTAGACTCCAGCGCACACTAGGATGTAATCAGTCAATGGCTAAGTCACAAAATCTGACAATACTATTACAAGAGACAATTATAGGGTCACTTTTATTTTCAGGTAACATTTACTTTAGAATAAATCTGTTTTTTGTATTACTCTTGAGTAAGATTGTGTCTTATGCTCCAGTCACATACAAAGCAGCATTCAAACATATGTTCACTGCCAATTTGGATCTGTGCTTTTCTATTTTCCTTATATAACAATACTGTAAAGCACCTGACATAAAAAAAAACTATATCTCCATGGTGCACCACAACAGTGCATAACCAGAACAGATTCTGAACAGAGGAGGCGGAAGTGTCATGGGAGCTAAGAGGAAACCAGAAGAATACTGAATGCAGCTCTGGATGAAACTAGCAAAACACAAGACTACTAAAGCAAGTATCTGTAAGGGGGTGCACAGTATCTGTATAATGTTCTGAAAGCTTTTAGGACACTCCTGCATACATGGAGACTTACCGCTGCTGCCTGGCCCCTCTTTTCGGAGCCTGGGTCAGTGATTGTGAATTCCAAGGACTGCCGCTCCTCTTCTTCCCATTTTTGGACATCTTGCTCATATTCAGCAAGAGCTCTTTCCATGAAGATCTGCACAGAGATAGCATAATATTAGAGATGAGGGAATAGACTCATAATAAGCCAGGTGTGTTCCATATTTTCCAAAAATCTTGGGTTAGTCTGAATCCCACCCAGGAATAACTATTATCCTCTAGGGTCTCTTCCAACCTCCAAGTATAGTAAGTGGAGCCCAGGGAAATTTTTTTTCCAGTCTCCCTCCTGGGTGATGTCATGGGCCCTGGGGAACCATTGAGGCCTGTGACTGGGCCTCAGTGGTTAAGTGGGACACTCCAACAACATGATCCTTGCGTCAAAACAGCCTGACGTTGGCACACCGCATACAACTGCTGAGACCCAATCACAGACCTCAGGGGTCTCCCGGGGCCTGTGTTGTCACCCAGGAAGCCTGAAGAAGACCAAAGGTGAGTATAAGAGTTTATTCTTTTCCCACACCTCCCCTGGGCCTCCACTTACTATACTCTGGGGTGTGAGGAGACTCCAGAGTATAATAAAAGCATCTTTGGTGAAACAAAACCGGTGGGTGAACCTTGCGAATATTTGGGTTCACCCATCTCTACACATTACATATGCTCTATCACAGAAGGCAGTGATTGCCATACAAAGCTCCAGTACGAACCTCACACACCAGCTCCAGCGTATAGAAGGAGGCCTGCTCTCCAGACTGAAGGGTCACCACCATGCTGACACTCTCACCTGGTCGTACCGCACCAGACAGAGGGGAGACCTGCAGTGTCTGTAAAACCAAACAAGACTCCAGTCAGTACCAGGCAGAGCTGAATCTATAAGATCACATCAAGACTCCAACATCATGGCGGATGCAGCAAATAGCGCTAATGTCCTTTCTGTACATGTCTCCCATAGACTTATATGGTGTGGACTATACACATATTCTGTCTTCACTACATACACCTTCACATTGCAGATGTCCGCAGGACTATAAGTGGGGTCTCTCTTTGGCCTGTGATGTCATGTTCATAGGTTACCCATTCTAGTGAACAGGAATGAGCTGCAATACACTTGTCTGAGCACCGTGGCTCATTCAGTCAGTGGACTGGCGGGGTTGTCCGGTGTCAGACCCCCACCAATTTGATATTGATGGATAGGCCATCAGTATCTAAATCTTGTAGAAACATAATTGATCATTACCAATATATTTTCCCCCTCTGAATGGGTGATAGTACCAGTACCTACCTCGCTACCACTGGGCGACGCTGCATACCATGTGAAGAAGATGACCTCGGACTCTGAAGTGTTGTTCAGGAACAGAAGCCGACTGGACTTGCTAAAAACAGGAATATCCCCGAATGATAATTTCTGCTGGGTCAGATGAGGAATCTGCGAGACAAATAGCATATGGTACCTGGGCATAGACCAGGATGTGATGCCACACCAGCAGGTACATCTCAGTTTTCAGGAGTGGCAGTCCTCAGTGTCCTCACCTGTCCAGGAAGTGTGAGTCGTGGCACGGCTGATAACGGTGAAAAGTCCTCAAATACTGCGGTGTCCCCAAGAACACTCCGATCATAACCAATCCCTTCAAAGGTGATCAGCGCAGAGTCCCCGCCTAGGATGTGAACAGGAACAGTCACCTGTGTGAGGGGAAATAAGAAGCCATTACCAGGACGTACCCAACCACCTAAGATCCATAGGTGTAGGTAAAGCATATGGAAATCAAAAGTGTAGGAGAGTCTTACCGAATATGTTCTGGCCTCCAAAGGGGAGAAGATCCACTCCACAAATGCAGTTGCCCCAGGTAGTATTTCTCCTCGGGGGTTCAGACACTGGAATATAGGGTGGTGGTAGTTCTGTTCTTGGACTTCCCTCAAGGATTCCAGCTGGATCTCATAGATTACAGCTACAGATCCTCCATTAAACAGCTCATAGATCTAGAGAGGAAAGAAATCCAGTAAGATCACCCCAAAAAAGACAAATTGTATAAGCCTAACTGTGGCTCCACAATATACCCCACAAACAGAATTATAGTCACATATAGAGACAATCCATAGAATGACAGCACATATTATACTGCCATCCCATACAGTGACAGATCATATAGTTACATCTCAGAGTAACATCACACACAATGACACATCATATAGTAACAACTCATACAAAGACAGATTATATAGTGACATCTGATATAGTGACATTGCATACAGTGACAAATTATATAGTGACATCTCTAATTGTGACATCCCATACAGTGACAGATCAAATAGTGACTTCTTGTATAGTGACAGATCATACAGTAACAGACTGGACAGTAACATCTCATATACCGACATCCCATATAGTTACACAGTTACATTACAGATCATATAGTAACAACCCATATAGTGACAACCCATATAATTACAGATCATATATTAACATCCCATATAGTGACAGATCACAAAGTGACACCCCATATAGTGACATCACTTTTTCACACAATCTTACCTGTTTAGAAGGACTGGAGCTGCCAATGGCCACTGGGGTGAAGCGATGTTTAGTGGAGGTGAAATGTACATAGCGTTGATCCTTCTCTACTGTGACCCCAATGAAATTTAGCTGGAATGGTAGACAATGACATGAATGCTTCCTGCTATAGTTACTGCCATATAAACCACACATCAGGTACCGCTCTGGGACACAGAATATCCACCAGAGTCTCAGTGTGACCAAAACATATAAAGTAAATCTCAGCATTTTTGCTTCATGTTATTAAGACAAAATTCACTCCCCAACTTCCCATTTAACTTAAAAAGGATGCGCAAATTAAAGCAGGGGATTAGAACTTTGCATCAGATTAATGGAGCGCCAAACCAATATAGATATCATATAAAATTAATTAGAACTTTGGACCTAATAAAAATAAGAAAAAAAATGGCGTTGACAGCTGTACATTCAATTTAACAAATTCCAGACACAACGCCATACATTTGGTAGCGGCTGCACTTGGTACTGCATCTCTGCAGCTCAGTCTTATTGAAGTAAATGGAATGAAGCAGCAATACCAGGGAGAGCCATTACAAAGTGTGTGGCGCTGTGCCTGGTAAACAATAAAGACCCTTTCAATCATCTGATCAGTGGAGTTGCTGGGAGACCCCCTTCAAAGAAAAGGATGGACAAAATACTGTAGACATGAAAGGGGTTTTCTGGGACTTCTATAGATGACCTATTCTTAGGATAGGTCATCAATATGTGAGCAGTGGAGTCCTGACACCCAGGGACCCCCACAGATCAGCTGGTTGAAAAGGCTGCAGCATTGAGGTGAGCACTGCGGCCTCTTCACTGAATAACAAGCACAGCACCATATATTGTATAGTAGCTGGGCTTGGTATTGCAGATCAGCCCCATTCACGTGAAGGGGACTGAGCTGTTACTGTACCATGTGACTGATGAATGTGACGTCATTGGCACAGGGAAGAGGTCACATGAGTGCCGCATCCCTGGTGTCAGACTCCAACTGATCACATATTGAGGACCTATCCTGAGGTAGGAGAAGTCCCAGGAAACCCTTTTAAAGATCAATAATTAAGGCTCAGCAATAAGAACAATATCAACAGATATCTATCAGGTCCCTGGTTATTGGTAATTAAAAAGCCTTTTAAAGAGGTTAGTCCACAAAAACTAGTTATCCCCATCCATAGGATAGAGGATAAACTGCTGATCGGAAGGGGTCTGACTGCTGATACCCCACCAATCCTGAGAACTGGGGTGTTTTAATCCTATTATTATTATTGAAAATATAGCCGTGGTGGACGCAGGGACTCCTATCGGTGTCCACCATGGCTACATTCTCAACAGGAGTAAAACACATCACATTCTCAGGACCAGTGTGGGTCTCAGTGGTCGAACCCCCATTGATTAGAAAGTTATCCTCTATGCTTTCGATAAAGGATAAATAATTTATATGGCATAACCATTATAATATCGATCACCCAATCACATATTGATCTAGGAATAATTATTCTAGGCGTACATACCAAAATCTCCCGGCCATGCGATACCTTTAGGAGGACGGGCAGACGGTCAGTTCCGACAAAATCATGTCTGTGCACAAAACACAACACAAACGTCAATAACCCAAAATCTCTGTAACTTTGTGTACTCCTGGTGTGCAACATGTGAACATGTCATGTGACATTTTTTGAGCTACTTTCCAAAACTACCAAGCTGTAACCTAAAAGCAAAGTTCAATCTAAACAAGGGTCACTGTCAATCCATACAAGAGATAATGGGAAAAGTGACAAATGTCTATAGTAACCAATCACAGCATAGCTTTAAAGGGGATGTCTGGTTTCTAACATTGATGGCCTATGGATAGGCTATCAATATTAAATCTGTGGGGATCTGACACCAGGCACCCCCACAGATCACCGGTACCGAGACAACACAATTCGTGGTATTGTGTACATGTCGCAAGCCATGCTGCTCACTCACCGTACAAACTGTAGTGGCGAGTGTAGGGACTGCAGCGATGCAGCATAGATTTCAATGGGACATCGCTGCAGTACCCGAATGATTTACAAAGTTACTGAATACCTAAAACAAATTGTATCTGGAACATAACTCAATATATGACCAACAGACTATAGTCCTCTTTGACGCTGGTAATACTATATGTATCTGTGTCACTCACCTATATGTTAGCTGCACCGTCTGCTGCTGACCAGGTCTCAGATTCCCTGATTTTGGGCTGATGGTAAACAGTTTATTGTCCTGAATCCTCATTTGGTGAATCTCACTGGGGTCAAACTCCCAGGTCTCAGCCCAGAATTCCAGTTCTATTTGCTGATCCACTGGAAACAAAAAATCCCTATGGAAGAGCAGTACATTAAAAAATGTTTTTACACAAACCTCATATACATCAGACCTATAGGTGAAAAAAAAAATGCAATCCTAGTAGCTTATAGCATTAAATGAAAAACACAGACAAATAGCCCTCTAGTGGCAGCAATAGGCAGTACATGGTGGAACAATCAATGGGTACTCGGTACCTAAGAAACTGTAAGTAAGGACATAAGGGTAGCAATCACATCCAGGTCCTGGTGCTTGAGGGGGCAACAAGTGGTTCTTTATTGTCTCCAGGGGCATGAACACAGATCCTTACTCCAGCCAGAGTCACAACCTTGTATGCTGGGGCAGGGAAGCCTGGAGCCCTGAACAACGGGATCCGGTCACAATTGCAACTTGTATAGCTGAGGAAGCAGTTGTCACCGTCTAATATGCCACAGATGTCTAGACTGCATCACTCTATGAATTTTTCCCCATAATTGGCAAACAATAACATCAGATCTTCAATGACCAGATATGTATGAAATGTGCCACCTGAGTTTGTTGGCAGAAAACCCCTTTAGTACAGCAATATATTGAGCAAACTGCCCACCAGAGCATTTATTGTGCGGAGAGCTAATATGTAAATAAATATCTGACCCTAACTTTTTAAGGGCTTATTCACACATTATGGTTTTCACTGCATTTTTAGTAAACTCCTGCAAGTGCCACAACATGTGAATAAGCCCTTGAGAACAGGATATATGCAATGAAAGGTGATTTATATCACATGCACCAGGTACATAAACCACCATTAAGACTAATGAGATGTACCAGATCACACAGAAAAGGTCATAGATAATCCTACAACTCAATACACACTCACCAGCTTACAGGTAATACCCCTTTATTCTCCAACAGAAGCAGGGTCACAAATGGCTCTGACCCTACTGGCGCAGCTCCGAAGTTGAAGTCCAGGAGGACCGGAGTGTTTACACAGGGACATCTGCGGATGCTGTGAATAAAAAGTATATCATCATGTGCTAACACAATACTGCTTTCATTTACCAGCTGTCATGGATCGGCCATGTGGTGGTACCTGTGTCGTGTGGGCACCCTGTATATAAGCTCCTCTGGTGTGGGGTCACTTTGCAGACAGGAATTCAGTTTTTCTAGAGAAAAGAGCTTCCAGAGCTGGGTCTTGCTTAAGGCACTGGCACTGCCCCCAGGACATGCATCCACTACAGAGAAGGTTGGGTATACACCCTGTGCCATGACAGTACATAGAAAACGCTCCTCACTGACTGCATTTGCAGGATCCACAGCTGCAGAGAGAGTGGTCAGTTTTATAGTTAGAAAGACTCTGCAGACCATTAACATTCATGGCAGGTTACTTCTGACAGGACAGATCCCTAATGAGGTTTACAGGATTAGAAAAACATGGCTGCGCTCTTCCAAAACCAGTGCCACACCTCTTTACAGGTTGGATCAGGTATCGCAGTACAGCTCGATTCACATCAATGAAGCAGAGATGCATTATCAGACACAACCCATGGACAGGTTTGGCGATGTTCCTGGAAGAAAGCAGACATGTTTTTCTAATCCTGTACAACTCCTTTAGGCTAAGGCCCCAAGTAGCGAGCCACAGCCAAAAAGCATTGCAGGAAAAACTGCGACTGAAATGCATTGCGGTTTTTCCTGCAGCGCAGCAGAGTTTTCCTCTATGAACTTTCTGCTTCCTTTTTACCTATAAGGAAACTGCCAGCGTTTCCATAGGTATAATTGACATGTTGTGATTTGCAAAAACGCAAGTGTTTTTCAAATTGTAGCATTTCTGCTGCGGATTATTATCTGCAATGTGTGGGTGAAATTAGTCAGAATCCCATCCACTTTGCAGGGACACCGTGGCAAAATCGTGGCGTTCACGCTATGTGGGGCCCTGGCTTTAAAGGGTTTTTCTGCCCCAATAGTTTTATACCGTTGACCTATCCACAGTATCTGATCTGTGGGGGTCTGACACCTGGACTCTGCACTATCCACTGATTTAGATGCTACTTCTGCGGATGGGGCCGGAAGCAGATCCGCTACTATTCAAGGAATAGGCATCACCGCTATAGACTGGACAGGGCTGTAGCTCTGCACCTATTGCTTGAATATGAGCAGAGCTGCTTCCAGCCCCATCCACAGATTTAGCTTCCAGTACCTGGAGAGAGCTGGATCAGCTGATCAAAGTAGCATCCATCCTGGTGTAGGACCCCCACTGATCACATACTGATGACCTATCATGTGTATAGGTCACAAGCATGAAAAAATGCTATTGGGGCCAAAAAACCCTTTTAACAGGAACTGACTGGTGACACAGAAATAAACGTACCTTTTGGATAGAGGATGCAGTAGTTGATAGTCCAGGTGTAGAAGACCCGGCGGGCAGGACGAGCCGTGACTCTGATCCTGAGCTTGGTACGTGCTGGCAGTCTGCCCTTCTCATGTTCAAACTCCAGAGCTGTGTACAGATGGAAAACATGTAGTATAAGGTCAGCTGTGGACGGCACACCACTGATGTAAATTAGGCTGCCAGATGGACTAAAATGTGAAAGCAACACATTTCTGATGTCTCAATAAAGGGAACACGTTGTGTCTGTAGATTGCAATAGGGGCTTGGGATCAAACTGCAGCTTTGCCACAAATCTGTGAAAATTGCAGGAAAAGAAATTTAACTCGGTGTGAATGAACTCTAAGCCTGCTATATTTTATATACTGTATAGTGTTTCTTGCTATTATAATGGCTCAACCAGTCTCAGGTGTCTGCAATTCAGTAAGATTCTTGCTGTCCAAATGACCGTAACCACATTGGATTCCCTTTAAGTCAATGCAATCTGTTGGCAAGGTTAGGATCTGCCATATGACAGATCAGACATTGTGTACTTATATGGGCATAGGTAGCGAAGGATGCGCCTGATTTATGGTGTGTACCTAGTCATAAATCAGGTGTGTCCTCTGCCAGAGCAGGCAGAGATTACTGAGACTGACATGGAAACCTTTGTGATAAATCTCCCCCGTTGTGGATAGGTTAGGATTTTTCAAAAAATCACAGCAAAAATATGGAGCAACCTCAAAAAAATTGCTGCAAAAAACCATGATGTGTCAATAAACCCATAAGGTCTCCAATTTGATGGTCTAAGTGTATGATCATGCTGAAGAATTTGGAGAAGAACGCGCAGCAAAAAGCAGAGGCTGAACCTCATCTTTCTGCCACAGGTTTGCAACTGATTAACTTCACGTACAATGGGACTCAATCGTGAGACCACGTTAGAAAGGTCCAGAACTTTCACCATAGAAATGTATAATCAGTAACATGTCATGAGCAGTGAATAGTTAGCAGCCCCACCCTTACTTACCCATAGGGTCATTGATGACATCATCAAGGTCACATGGCCCAGAAACCTCCTGATTAGCGCTGAGCGTGTACTCCAGGGTGCAGTCACCATCATTTGATAGGAGCAGATCATACGACTGAAAAGTACCAACCAAAACGTTCCCCAAGCTGATCAACTCCTGATCTGTCTGCAGGAGAAGAAGTAGAATGTATCATGAACATTGCTCATGATATGCAGAGTACTTACCTGATGCTGCAGCTATACTTACTGACAAGCATCCTCTGCAGCCCTTGCCATTGATGCGCAGGATATAGCGGTTTTTGGAGCTGGGTTTGGGGCCTTGGTCGGCCACCCATGACAGCACACTCGCTTTAACAAAATAATTTCTCTCTTCTTGTGGCACAAATGACCACTTCTGTGCCTGGCACACCAAATAATAGAAGACAGTTCACATGTCAGAAACATAGGAGGCCAATATGCATCTACACCGATTATGAAAGGGCATAAGACAACATGGAGAGGGGGCCCCATCTAAGTACATGGCTAAATCAGCTAGCATGTACAGGCTCCAGGCACCCCCCTCCCCCCTCTCTATGCAGGTAGCGCACTTATCGAATTCAAGACAAAAGGGAACTGGCCCAAGGTTCATGCTGCTTACTCTTAGATGAGGGGCTTTGTGATCAGACTCCATCAATGAGGGATCCCCATTTAGATTTTTGTCATCAGACCAGTCCCTTCTACGTTCACCTCAGTGTATCCACTGATACATTATACAATATTCCAATGCACAATATATATAACCCTACCTATAAATATATAACAGAGCATTTCCAATTACTTTTGTAGCCACTCCTGGCTTTGGCTCAAAAAACTGCAGCAAAATCTGAAACAAAAAAAAGCTGCCTCTCCACAACGTGGGGCTTCAGCCTTAGGCTCCTTGCAAATGACCGTCTGCTAGCCAATGGCCGTGATTGAACAGCATGGCCGCCCGTGCACCGCCCATGCTTCCACTTATTCAATGAATAGTAGCCGCAGAAGTATGACCACAAAACCGGACAGGAATAGGATCTGTCTTGAGTTTTGCAGCCTGGACTGTCGGCCTGCACATAGGACCGTGTAATTCACGGTCGTGTGCTTTGTCCAACAGAAATTAATGGGTGCGTGTGCTATCCAGGAAAAACCCTGGACTACACCATGGTCGTCTGCAAGAGGCCTTAGGCTGAGGCCCCCATGTTGCGGAAAAACATGTTTTGTTTTTTTTTGTTGCAGATTTTGCTGCGTTTTTTTAAGCCAAACCCAAGAATGGCTACAAATGGAATGGGAATTATCTAGGAAGTTCTTATACTTCTCCCAATCCACTCCTGGCTTTGGCTCAAAAAAAAAAAAAAAAGGAAGCAAAATCTGCAACAAAAAAAATTACTTTTCCGCAATGTGGAGCCTGCATCATCTGCTGCAGAAACTTCTAACCTACCGCTACTCATATATCTGCATTATATCCCGGCATCTACCTGACGTGGCCTCTTACCAAGACTTCATTAGGTCTAATAACCCCCCGATTGTGGATGGACTGAAACGTATTGCAGGTATTCTTGCTGGATCCTCCACTCAAAGTGCACGGAGACTCTGGAGATGTTCCTTATAGAATAGGAGCAATCAGACTGGCACCCAACGCTGGTTGGCTTAAAGTAAAGCGTCCCTTCCGTTTCTAGAGACAGCTGTGGAGTTTCAGCTCTAGAGAACAAGATGATTTCCTGCCAGATATAAAACACAGAGAAATCAAGATGAATGGGGATATTCTGAATCAATGACCATATGTCACAATGGATATGTCACCAGTCTTGCACATATGAACACTGAGGCCAGTAATTGGTTGCACAAGTCATGGAAACCTCACCACTGTCACCGGAAGGAATGGGGGACTCAGTGTTGGACCCAGCAGATAGGCGAGTATGCCTTTTTTTTTATTCCACACCTCCCCTGCTACCAGTGGGTTTTCCTTTAAAGGCTTCATCAACGAAGAAAGGACTCACCTGAGTATAGTCAGGGCTGTAGTTCAGCTGCAGCGGCACCGTGTGTTTTACTAGCCCACCTTCACTAGGACTGGTCCTCATTACTATAATCTGATGGGATCCAGGGTCCAAGTGTCCAGAGGTTGGTTTCACTTGGACACCAGGACAGCTCTTCTCATCCATCACAAAGGTCATTATTGTAGGTCCAGTATTCTGCAGCAGTAAAGTACGATGAGTGCAACCATCTTGTCTAGCTGGTGGAAAAACCTGCAAAAAGTGTAAAGTATAAAGCGCCGTAACCTATATGTCTTAGCCATAAATCTTGCTTTTACATTTCTTACCATCTGTGGAGAATCTAAAATACATCGGGGTAAAAAATGTTCTTGCCCCAATGTAAAAGTATGGCCCCTCGCTTGAAGTGTGATGCACCATGGCGGACATATAGTGATCTCCTTCACATTGCGGTAATCACGCTGAACCTGCAGATGAAAGATTGATTTCAACTTTAGAGCAGCCATTCCCAACAGGGTGCCGCAACACTCTGGTGGGAAGATAGCTCCATGTCATCATTCAACATTATCTGTGCCCTAAGCTGAATACAATGGTGAGAAGGAAGCCTTTAGTCACCTGCTCCACCATTCATCTGCTATTGACATCTGTGGCTCAGTGCAGACCTGCTGCATCATGCCAGTGACCAGAGGAGGAGAGAGCTGCGGGGGAACGGGGCTGGGTTAGGGTTACTGTTTCTTATACTATATATGGTACAACTGGCCACTGGAGAAGATTATTTAATGTCTGGGGGCCACAGGGGAGCATTATTTCTTGCCTTAGGATAGGCCATCAGTACGTGATCAGTGGGAGTTGTGTGTGTCAGGCCCCAGCAATCACAAACTGATGACTTATCCTTATGATAGGTCCTAAATATGTACAGTATGTTCTGGAATACAATGTGCCCTGTAATTATGTTGCATGCTGCAAATGGCATGATAAAGAGAGTCCCTAGCACTGTCAAATCACTTAGAAGCTATGGCCTGACAGTAGCAAGAAAAGATCCTGTGCTGTGTGAGCACCTGGACAGAACTGTATGTCCACTTGTAGCAATGCACCAACTAAATGGACATACAGTTAAATCAATTGAAGGAAAAGGTTAAAGGGTTGTCTAGGATACAGCCAGGAACCTATATAAAAACAGACAGAAAAAGGCTTATGGGGCGTTATCTTACTATAGACTGAACGTCACCATGTCCTACAGTCACTTGGCAATGCAGTCATGTGACAATTGATCACTACCTTCATTTACAGGAACAATCGGGACCATCACACTCAATCTGCTCACCTTATAAAACACAAACCCCTCCAGTTCTGCAGCATACAAAGTATTGACTTGTGTTGGATGGAAGATCACTCTGAAAGCCATGGACTTGAGCGGTGGTATCTCTGTGCACTCGGGGGTGATCCGGAAAGGGCTGTCTGGCTTGCAGGTCCAAATAATGGTCACCTTTCCCTTTGTGCGATTGGACAGAGAAAGTGGAAGAAGTTCTTGGGAGCTGCACTGACAGCGGCCAAAGTCAAAGTCTCTGGTGTTGGCGGTGATATGGGATGTTGGCTTAGGGGACTCATAGTTAAAGTCATCATCGAAGAATTCAGACGCGGTGTCATGGAGGACAAACTGCTCAAGAGTTGGGTTATCTGCATCCTGGAGAGAAGAGATGAGCAGATTATATCAGGGCAGGTTACAAAATTTTCACTGCATGTTAAATATGAGTTTTTTGGGTTTTTTTGGTCAAACATTCAGCAGACAGATGTCATCTTCTATAGTGAGATATAAAATGCAGTACTTTTTTTTTGTGACATTTGTTTTGTGACATTTGTAGGGTCAGCGGCATTTTTTTCAGCATGTAGCATGCTATGGATAGGACATTTCAGGATAGACCATCAGTATCTGATAGGTAGGTGTCCAACACCCAGATCGCAGACCAATCACCTAATCTGGTTGCCTCTGGGCGCTGGAAGCTGTATACATGGTATATGGCCAGAATCACCTCTGTTCTTATTCAAGTGAATGGGAGCAGAGCTAAAGTACCCCAGCCTCACCACTACAGAGCCGTACACTGCAGAAGTAGCACCAGGTAAGTTCAGCTCTGCTCCCATTCACTTGAATAGGAGCAGAGCAGCTTCTGTTTGTATACCATGTATACAGATTCTGGCTCCCAAAGGTAGCTGGATCACTTGATCGGTCCAGGTGTCAGACCCCCATCAATCATATATACTGTAGACCTGCTCTGTGGATAGGTCATCAGTATCCAATACAAATGTGGTCTGATACCAACACAAATGATGTAAGATCCTATGCACAGACCGAGTTTGCATCTGATGTGGGGCCAAGTTTGCAGCGGAATGCACTCAGAGTGACATCTGAGTACATTCTGTTATGCACTCACACCTATGGGGGCTTCCGATTCATTCTGTTCTGATGACACAGAGCGGGATAGGACCTGCTCTATCATCATCTGTGTCAATGGAAGGAATAGATCGGAAGCCCCCATAAATGTAAATGTATAATGGAATACAGTCGGATGACATTCGGATGTCACTCCAAGTGTCATCCGACTGCATTGCGCTGCCAATTCAACCCCACATCGAATGCATACTCGGTCATGTGCATGGGATCTAAGAGACTACAAGTATCTTTCAGAAAATGTAATTATATGAGAGAAAGCCACGGAAAATACATAGAGCTGCTTAGAGAATATTGCATGGATTTACAAAACCCTGTTCACATGCTCTTTATGTTGTAGATGTTTGCATTGATATGCAGCAGATTAACATTAAAATCTGTGGAAGAAAATGTAGGCCATGTTTGAACACAGCCTTAAAGATACATAACATTACAGATGTAACCTGCTCAAGGAGAGTGAGTGCTCCAGTGGTGTCGCTGCCAAGCTTGCCACTTTCCAGCATGGCACCCAAAATGTCAGGAGAGTAGACAGAAAGACCACGCGCCATATTTGTTCTGTAGATAGAGAGATGTTTTGGAAGCACAATGGCAGGTTTATCCATGTCCGAATGACAGGTGCCAATCAAATCCACAAACAGAGGATCCTAGAAAAGGCAGAAGTCAGACAGCTACCAATATTGTCAAATATTGCTAAAATCCTAAGAACATGTGTTCATGCCTTGTAATGGAGGTACCTGGTGATGGATGAGACAGGCTACTCTCCGATAGTGTGGGATAGGGTGCATTGGAGAGAAGGTGACCTTTATACTCCGAGTCTCTCTGGGACCCAGATTCCCATAAAGGAGGTCAAAGGAAAAAACACTTTCAGTGCTGTCAATGTCAAACTGGTAGACGGCGGGCACATCCGAGGTGTTGGTGATTTCTAGGGTCCGTAGAACCTTCTCCCCCATTTGCAACAAACCAAAATTTACTAAATATGTCTGGAGAGAAACACAAGGTCCTGCAAAATAATGCAAGTAAGTGGGATAAGTGTCTGACTGTTTCCACTGCATCCGTAAATCCTCCCCATACACCCGTCCCGCACATATTTTCCATCTCTTTTGGACCTGCCCCCTGCTCCAGCCCTATTGGCGCCAGGTCCGGGGTCTCCTGGAACTGATCCTGGGTGTTAGCCTTCCCCTGTCCCCTAGGACTTACCTTCTCAACCTCCCTCCCCCTGATATTTTGCGCAGGCCTGCTCTCCAGCTCCTGTTGCTCCTCCTTACTTCCACTAGATGTCTGATTGCTAAACACTGGCGGCATCCAGTCCCCCCGGCCCTGGAGGAGTTATACGCTAGGATAAAAGATGCGCTCTCCCTGGAGTACCTGACGACCCTTCTTAATAATGAGGAGGAGAGGTTCTGCCTGATCTGGAAACCGTGGGATGAGTTTTGGGCGGCCCGGCCTCTCTGATCCGGCTGTTGTGTGGCCCCTTACTTCCTGGATGTCCTTTTGTCACCCTTCTATCCTCCTGTCTTGTCTGCCCCTGTTTGTTGTCAGATTCCTTGGCCTTTTTGGGGCCATTTCTGGCCAGTTTGTCTAATGCCTTGTTATTTATTGAGAATGCTGAGTAATCCCCGTCTGTCCTATGTTTGTTACGTTCAGTTATCTTATTTTTCTTGTATATTGTTATTCTCTCTGTATGACAAAAACTTTTAAAATAAACAGTTGAGAAAAAAAAAAAAAATCCTCCCCATAAAGCTGGTAATGAACTCCACCCTCGGTAGTCAGTGCCTCTACCTGGCACAGTTAGCCGTCTCTACTTGGATGCCACAGCTTCCAGCTCATGGAGATAAACAGCTGCCATATAACGTGGAGCCGCACAAGACTGAATGTTTCAAATCTCAAATCCAACCATTCAATTTCCTCCTCCATCAAAAGTGTCATGTCTGGTCAGAGCTATGCTCACCTAACACTAATTTTCCTCCTTATGATACAATGTTGCATAATAATATATTATTGGTTATAGAGTATCTATCAATGTATAAAAATGTAAATGTGAAAAAATGTTGCAATACCTTTACAGGTTCCAGAGACCTTGAGCACCGTCCTAGTGAGATTCCCAGCAGGAATAACATGAAAATAGTCCACACTCTGCAGGCCCACGATCCGTGGCCGATACTGCAGGGGTATCCTCAGCTTCCCTTGAGCAGGAACTACCCCACGGGTGATGTCATAAGAAAAGTTACGGTCCACCTGAGAAGAGCGCTTCTCTCGTTCAATATGGAATGGTGAATCTACCTGCAGGTGAACAGACGAAAAAGAAAATCAAGCCACAACTAATTGTAATATATTTCTATGCCAGATGATCTTATAGGGGACACTGGGGTCTAAAGACACATGTTGCGACCACGGCACTGGCCGCAGCGTGTGTGTTCGTACTTATATATGTAATTGTACTGAATGCTAAATTGGTGTTATCCATACACATAATGATAATTAATAACAATACAGCCAAAAAAGACAAAGCCAATTATTACATGTCAATTATTATATATGTGTAGGAAGAAATCATCTATCTTTTCTTCTAAAAACAGCGCCACTCTTGTCTATGGGTGGTGCCCAGTATTGCATTCACTTCAACAGAGCTTGGCTGCAATAGCAGACACGGCCTATGGACAAGATTAGCAAACAAGCAAACCTTTTCATGATATCAGACAACCTTCTGAATTGTATGACTGTAGAAACCAGTGATTAAAAGGGAAAGTCTAGGTGCACATAGACAGGGACAAGTGTTCCCATTGTAGCATTTACCACGTAGGTCATGTGTGGTGAGGTGAGGTGACGCCGGAACCGTTCAAACATTTATGACATATCCTTTGAATATGTTAGAAACATCCTATGTGTGCACGGTGGCTCAGTGGTTAGCACTGTTGCCTTGCAGTGCTGGAGTCCTAGGTTCACATCCAGCCATGGACAACATCTGCAAGGAGTTTGTATGTTCTCCCCGTGTTTGCATGGGTTTCCTCCCGGTACTCCAGTTTCCTCCCACACTCCAAAGACATCCTGATAGGGAATTTAGATTGTGAGGCTATGGGTGAATTCACACATGGCAGACTGAATTCATCTGAATGGGATTGTTTTCATGTCGAGCACAGGGATTTCTGCAAACCCCATTGACATGATTGAGACAGATGCAGAAATATTTGCTGTGTGTGATTTTGCTGTTCCCTTGTCGATGTAGCTGTAAAAATGGCCTAAAACTAGATATGACATATGTTAGCTTTGCCTGAATCCTGGCCTAAAATAGGCACATTTTAGGTGCAAAATGTTGTATCCAAGTGCTGACCATCTGACTAGTTTGACAAGAGGCATGGCTTAAATGCAAAAAAAATGTGTCGCAAAATTCTGGCTTCAAATAAGACAACTTAATGTAGCATAAACGTAGACTAGACGGTGTAAAGAAACGCCAGATTTACCATCCAGCACCAGTCACTGTCATAAATCTGGTGCATTATCAGGCTGTCTGTCTAATTTTACACTGTTAATTAGTAAAATGTGGGCCAATGGGAGCCTAAAATGCACCTATATAAGTCACAAATCAAGTGCAATATGACATTTACAGTATATACTCCATCCCTATGATAAGGGACATACCATGGACAAGTTGTGGATTTCAATCACTTTCTCTGATACCATGCTCACTCCAACACATCCGAAATCCAGCAGTGGACCCCTGTTTTCCTTCTCATCACAGGACTCCCCCGGCACTGTCACTAGGAGATGGGGATACTTTGCTATAAAAAGAAACACATTAAGGGTAAAGTTAAATTGTGAGGCATAGAAAAACATGAACTCCCAATGTAACCGGACCCCAACAACCACATCACATCTAGAATAGTTCACTTTGATGTTATAAGACATAG
Organism: Leptodactylus fallax; assembly: GCA_947044405.1. Classification (NCBI taxonomy): domain Eukaryota; kingdom Metazoa; phylum Chordata; class Amphibia; order Anura; family Leptodactylidae; genus Leptodactylus; species Leptodactylus fallax. Next base: position 149,861 of record CAMRHE010000659.1, read on the forward strand.
GTGTGGAAGTGATTTTATCTTTTCAGTATCTAATAAGTGACAACCGCTACTGTGTGAGCCAGACATGAGTGCTTGTCAGTTCCCATCAATGCAGCTCATAAATAATACATAGGCCGAGATGGAGCTCAGAATTCAACTCCGATCATAAAAAATGAAATTTATGCTCCGTCCTGATGCATGATGGGAGAGATTTCAGCTAAAACAAATTATTCTAATAATAAGAACCTGCAACGTTGCATCAATTAACTATTTGTGGTCAGGTCACAGCATGTACTGTAAATGGCCTTGGAAAAATGAAATGCAGTCATGTGTAGCCCTGACCTTAGGAGACCGGCCTGGAAAATGTCAATCTATTAATCCCACAATGGTTCACGATCTTGTTACGACAAGTGAAAAAAAATGTTAAAAAGCACACCTTCCTGCACTGTCGAATATATATACTGTATATATACTATGTTAGGATATATTAACTCTGCTTACAGTACTGTATGCCATGTCTATTCAGTGTATGCATCTGGAACATACACCCAATGTATCCAGAGAGTCCCATTATATCCATACGGCATCCACTGAGCTGAGATAGATTGCTAGACCTTTATGTTTAGCTGTATGGTGTGGTGCAGTCTACTACTCTATTCCATACAGAGACATCCAGTTAAACAAATGCATACTGCATGGTATACAGAGGCATCCATCACAGGTTGAATTCGAGAAATCCTCCCGGATTAAATCTCCAATGTGCTGCAAATGTAGTATGAATAGAACCCTAGGCCTTATTTACACAAATGGGAAAAACAGCCATGTGACAGCTGGATCACATTGGGGAGATTATGAAGACTGATGTTATCAATGCAATGTCAGGGTGGGTGCCTCAATTATGACGAGGTCTACGTCTCCTCATAATTCAGGCGCACCCTCTGCAGGACTGTGAGTCTGCACGGAAATCTACGGCAGTTCATAGCTGGTGTAGATTTCACAGATCATTTGCGCCACAAGCACACTGCCCACACCAATCTCTTATAATATTGTTACGCCACATAACACACTAATCCATTAATTGAGAAATCCCCTAAAAATCAGAGACCATAGAAGTAAGTGATATGCTCTATTACATCAAAGCTTACTGGAGAACCCACTGATGTTGTATCCAACCATGCTTAGATACTTAAAGGCACATAGGTTACTGGTATAGTATCTAAATGCAATGGGGGTGGCGAAATTATTAAGGCTGGCGTTCTGTACATCCATCTTAATCAAGTCCCTGGCTGGCACGTGCTCTACGTGAAGAGGCTCTGCCCTCTGAATAATTCAGGTGCATTCCAGTGCACCAGAATGGAGATCTATGCCAGTCCCGCTGGAAATCACACCAGCTTTCTGGCATGAGTTATAGTAAATTTGCTGGCCTGGCTTGTTCTTCACTAACTCCTGTAAAAAGTGTCAAGCAGGGATGCAGAAAGAGGGAAGCACAAGAAAGGGTAGTGTGGCAAAGATGCACCACAATTATACCCATTTACACCAGAAAACTGGCATCAACAGGTTAGTAAATTCCCCCAATGTATCCATTTTCCATGTACAAGTGTATTGCTTGGCCACAGTAACTCCATTACAGAGAGCCAGACTGGACCTGGTTAACTCGCTGCTTCACTTCTTCTTACCTATTGCAGTAAATTGGATGATCCTGTTATATTCCTCCTGTTCACCAAAGTGACACGTTGCAGTCGCATTATACACGAGGGCAATCTGCGGTTGGAATATGACTTTGGTCCAAACCTCACACCTGGGATCAAGAACCCCGCTTGCTGGTATCAGCAGGAATGGCTCCGGCACATCCCAGCGGAACTGAGTCTGCAAGTCACTGAGGAGGCAACATTTTACTAAGCCACATGCCAACACTGCCTACATAAGTGCTGTGCGCATTACTAGTTGACATGTATTCTGAATATAAGAAGGGAGAAAACCATCATTTACCTTACATTGCGCAGGACAAACGTGGCCTCTGACGTGTCATACACGGCGCAGGTGGAGAGGCTAAGTTCTTCAGGGAATAGCAGCTCATGGCGGGGTAGGGTAGCGCGTAGAGCCACTGAGAAGCTGCCATCTTCTGTCTCAAAAGTGATTGCATCTTCATAATCTCGCTATAAATCAACACCCGAGACAGCAAGGGTGAAAATGGATGACAGCTAAAGTCACGACAGGGGATATTCAGAGTTGGCAGATTTGTTGCAGAAATTTCCGTGAAAATCAGTTCCCTTCATCTAAATGGATCTGTTCTCATGACAAATGCATAGATTTATGTCTCATTCATATGACTGGTAAAGGTAAGTTCACGTATTGAAAACTTTGCCGCAAAATCCACCGCAAAGAGTCCGCTCCCCATTCATTCCAATTGGAGGCAGACGCTTCTTCTGCCACTAGCTGAAAAAAAAAAATCACCCGGCAGGCGGATTCCACCCAAACCTCACATTGAAGGGAATGGGAGTAAGAAATATGTCAGCCGATAGCAGGAAAATTTTCGTAGCAGATTTTGCACGGCAGGACCTATGTGAACTTTCTGCAACAAATCTGCCATATCTCAATATAAGAAAAAGACCAGTATGACTCCTCCGGAAGGAAGAGGTTCCCATCCACAGACAGCTGTTTTGAGGTTTTTGCTAAAACTTTACATTGGGCACACAGAATTTCTAACTACAACCACAAGATGTCAGTGTAAGGCAAACAATTGGAAAAAAACACTACAAGTAGTACAGTATGTAATTCTAGCAATGATCAGGAACCCAATGGGGTGAGCAAGTCATACCTTCTCCAGGGGTCTGAATGTGACCGGAAGAGAAAAGGATGTTCCTGCGCTCAGTGTGACAGTCTGCGGGAACAGTGTCTTGAAGAAGGTGGTGACTGGAGGACTGAGAGATGAGTAGAACATTACAGCTGGTTATTACAGTCTTTGTATATAGAGTGAATGCAGCAGTTATGGGTTAATATAATCCTTCTTTCTGGCTGAGGAGCAATGTTTTCACCTAAAGACACTTTTTCCAAAAAGGGAAATACGGAAACTGCTCTGGTTGCACTAACCCTGCAATTTTACAATGTGTGAGTGACTCAAGGCCATTGTCAATCCCAAGCCTTAGGGAACTATTGTCTGGGGATCCCATCTGAGCTAGTATTAGTAAAGGGTTTTGGCACTTAAGGGGGCAAAATAATTAATAATTGGTAATTAAGGGGTATTCTGATTATTTAAAGTTACCTCCTATTCAATAGTTAGACACAAATGATCACGAGAATGGCTGATGCAGGTTGGGCATGCGCATTGTCACTCTATTCACTTCTATGGGACTGACGGAAATAGTGGAGTAGAGGGCACGGATGTTTCTGTCAGCTCCATAGACAATGATAGGAGAGGCAAGGTATATACAGGGGCATCTCAATAAATTAGAATATTTGTGAAACGTTCCTTCATTTCAATGATTCAGTAATACAATCCATAATCAGCGTCTTCCATGATTGTGTGTCCTACTGAACCAGACTGAGGGACCATGTAAAGGCTTAGGAAACCTTGGCAGGTGACACTGAATTTACAAGACTGAACTGAACTTACAATATTCTCATTTTCTTAGATTTGGGTTTTCAATCCCTGTAATCCATAATCAACATTTACAGAAATAAAACACTTGGAATAGAAGACTCTGTGTGTAAAGAATCTAGAAAATATAGGAGGTCACTTTATTAATGTAATTACTGAAAGAAATAAACGTTTCAAAGATATTCTAATTTATTGAGATGCCCCTGTAGTTGAAAGCTTCTTCATCCTCATTTTGATCATGCAATGAGGATCAACTCAAGATTTGGGACAGAGATAGCCCAGCTAAGTCCGGCAGGCCCATTGAAATGAATGGAGCAGTGCACGCTGTTGCACTGGCACCTCCATTCAGAGATATGGGACCCCCATGTATCAGAATGCTACCCCGTAACTTGCTGTGACTGGACAACCCTTTTAAAGACCCTCTCTGTCAAATGAATATTAGAGATGAGTATTTAGGGTGTATTCACATGCAGCCAAATGTCTTACAAAAATCAATTCCACTCATCTGAATAGGTTTCCTATGGCAAGAAAGGGAGACCTGCAGAAATTTCACCAACAAATCTGCTACATGTGAATATACCCAAGTCTCCAGATACCAGATGGATTGGGTCACCGTTCATTGCCCCCCTATATCACCTGAATTTTATCTTCTGTGTTCTCAGTTGGACATTTTTCAGGGTAAGATTCTTGGTGCTCTCCTTTCCTAGTTCCCAGTTCTGCCAGTGTAGACACCTGCAAACCTCAAACCCCAAGATACTGTCCTTCTCCTTCACCTTCCTGCGTATGTGAGAGCGGGGCTGCACCTCCGAGGAAACATGTCTCTGCAATACACAGAATGTGCGTCAACAACAAGAACAAATAAAGTATGTATTACGGCTACTCTTACATAGGACTGTCCCTGATATATATATATACCGTATATATTGTATATATACACACATATATGTATAGATATAGTCCAAGGGTGTCCAGTGCAGATCACGATCTTATATAGGACTATCCCTGATACGGACAATTCACACCTGTATGTATCCCTCTATGAACTCACCAATTTCAGTGAAGGGTCCCGCCTCTGTCCTCCAAATGGGCTGGAGTCCAAAGGTCTCATGTGAACAGGTCCAAGCATCGTACCTCAGATTGTGAAGTGAATCACGCCTCGGTGGAAACTTCAACCTGCCGCCACAATCCAAGTCTGTTAGTAAGTTATACTCCACCACATTACTAAGTGTCTCTCCACATCGCACTGCTGGATTGCTGATATGTGAATAACTAAAATCAAAGTTGTAAAACAGAAAAAAACCCAAAAGAAACAAAATCGCGCTTCCTTGTGTCATACGTACTAGTTCAGGTATTTATATGTGATAACTACTGCTTACCTGAACGTTATCAAAAAAGGCGTTGCAAAGAAAACATATCCATTGTCTTGTGAGACAGACCCGGTATGTTATTGTGACCCCATGTAATGCAATCAGAATGTGATCTCAAGGTGGGATCATTATATTGGTTCAAACCCAAGAAAAGAAAAACCCAGTCTTGATGTCAAAAAAGTAAAACCTCTCGCGGAAAAACAGGACAATGCAAAGTACTAACTGAGGACTCTGTCACCCATTACTATAATAACCAAATGAAATGGTTGACAAAAAGAGAAAAACCGCTCCGCGTTTCGCATTCAGACTGAACGTTTCATCAGGCAAATCTAAAATACAAAGTCAAAATCTAACAAATATAATCGTAGGTGAAAGGTTAGGGGCAGCGAAGTTCAGCGGCAGGGCACATAAATAGGGGGCCTGGCACGTAAAAAAGGAAGTTTCCTATAATAATCGTTCATTAAACGTAATCGAAGTAAAATGTTCAATCAATTGTGATTTTGATAATTGCCAGATATTTAACCTGTGTTGTGCCAAGCCTCATCTACCTCAGTAAAGGTTGGTGACGACGCGTCTGTGTGTGTGGGGCGTATTTCTAAGCCACAACACTATTACACTCAAGAAGTGGTGATCTGACTATCCTTGGGTAGGTCGGAGGGTTGGAGACGATCCTAGCCCGCAGTGACACGTAACGTTGGCGCAGTTGGAGCGGCCCCTACAACATTACCACACGAGAGTACGGACATTGGCGCAGGATCGGGGGCGCAGCATTGAGGTTATATTGTCTTATTTCATTATTTTATAACATTCTGAGCTATTTTCCTTTTAATACAGAACATTATAACATATTATATGCAATATATATACATGTATACACACTTCTTGTATATAGATAGATCTGTATTATATATAAGGTACAATATATCATGATATAGATGTGGCCTGCTCTTAAGCACCAATACACACCTGACAGAAATTCTGGAGCCATATTGTAAATTTAAAGGGACAAGCCTACTAAAAATCACTGGTATGATATATAAGTTGTTGGTGGGGGGCCCCGTCCTCTAGGGCCCCCACTGATCCCCATAACGAAGCAGAGCAGGTATACATTACCATGTAGGACACTTATACACTATATAAGTCATGTACCCTGTGTTTGGTTATGACCATTATATACCCTATACATCCTCTATACGTACAGATCAGCCGTATAACAATACTAAAACCCCTAAAACATGGCGCAGATCTATATAAGGTACAAACTCCGACCTTACTCCAACTTTCCGTCTTCACGGCTCTCCTGTCTTGCTAGCGGCCATGTTCCGTCTCCTAGGTAACGGGACGCGGCTCTGCTGGCAGTGTGTTACTAGGCAACCACGGCGGCCGCGCTGGGTCATATCTGTGAGAAGTCGAAGCTTGCAGGTTGTGGAGATTTGTGTTTGTTGAATTTCCCGCTTCGGCTGTGTTTCATGTGGATGTGGCCGGTGTCATGTTAGGCAGATGGTGACAGCCAGGCTGGTTATACTCTATAATGTCCTGGGACAGCACTACATATAAGGGCTCTGTATATACTTTATATATTGCAGGGTGAGGGTATGCTCAGCATTTACCAGGTTTACATCATAGCCAAGGAATTTATGGAGAATTCTCACTGTTATTTATTTTTTATTTTTTGGCAGGAACATAACTACAGAGGCGTCTAAGGGGTTAAATCCATACATTAAGGTAATTTACATTGATTCTGAATTTCTGTAATGTAACCCCGTGAATGCCAGAAATCACTGGTGAAAATCAACATATAACGTACAACTCTATATACCATAAAGTGCGCTATTGAAAACACATTTCATTTGGGCCCCGAATATGTATGGGGCCCCAGAGCAGTGCAGGGTCTGGCGTGACAGGTGTAGCCACACATAGGTACGGAAAGACAGACGCCGTGAAACTGTGTGCCAATGACAGTAAGGCTGAGGCCTCACGTTGCGGAAACGCAGCTTTTTTTGATGCAGATTTTGCTGCGGTTTTTTGAGCCAAAGACAAGAATGACTGCAAAAGGAATGGGAAATATATAGGAAGTTCTTAGACTTCTCCCTTCTGCTGAATCCACTCCTGCCTTTGGCTCAAAAAACCGCAGCAAAATCTGCAACAAAAAAAGCTGCGTTTCCGCAACGTGGGGCCTTAGCCTAAGGTGTTATAAGGGAGGATTTACCGCAGGTGCACACCCGTCTGAAGAACAGGTCAGCTATCCATCTATCCTCTACCACCATGTTGGTACAGTTCACATTGCAACTTTATGTTCAGGGCACATGTCAGGAAAGTCTGCGGACGTACTGTATGCCCCTGTGTACATTACAATGGCAGATATCATCCGCTGGCAGCCATATTAAAAAAAAAAAAATAAATAAATAATGGATATCACACAGTATAAGTTGTCCGCAGTATTGGGTTCTGTCCACATTGCATTAGGATCTTATGTTCTGAATACACATCAGGTAAATCTGACATCTGCGCCAAATGTAAGGGTGCATTCACATGATGCAGCTGGGCGTAGTTAAAACTGTGTCAAAACTCCACTGTGTGCAGTTTTTGGTGCATTCCTTAAAGGGGTATTCCCATGACCATCACCATTTTTAAATTTGTAGATAATTAAAAGTTTGACATTTTTGCAAATATAAGTAATTAAACATTTTGCAGAGTCTTAAAGATTTTCTCTAAATATCTTGTGGTCACGGGTGGTTGTCTTGATCGGTTGCCAGTGGATACGACCATGAATGCAGGACCTTTCTAAGGTCAGAAAGTCAGCCATGATTTGCTTATTGTGGCCGGGATATCTTCTGATACATGTAGTGTCCCTGCCTGATAAACTAGCTACAGTAAGAAAATAATGGCTGGTTTCCTGACAAGTTCCAGACCATAGAAAGTTTCTGCATACGTGGTCGTATCCATTGGCAACCGATCAAGACAACAGACTGTCACCACTAACAGCGATTTAGAGAAAATCTTTAAAACACTGCAGAATTTTTAGCTACTTATATTTGCAAAAATCTTTAACTTTGTATTATCTACAAATATAAATATGATTCTGTTCATGGGAATACTCCTTTAATTCTACAGGTGCAGCACATTTATATCATGTTTCACATGTAAAATACAATCCACATCAAAGCTGCGCAGTCTGTTCCGCTGTAGTTTGGATGCAGCCTCAGTCCTAGGCATTAGTTGCTGTATATAATGCCATGGCAGACTTCATTCTAAACCTACAGTATATACAGACGACCATGGATAAAACATCAATTTTTCACAGTCGTTTTGCACGCAAGGGGCGCCCGTTTTTGGAGACTGACAAAATATCGGTAATGTGAGAAGTCCCTATCCACAGCCAGTGAAATTAATGCGACCCTGTGATGGCTAATATCTACTGTCATGTGAATATAGGGTAAGGCTGAATTCACACGAACAATCATGAAAATGTACATTTTGCACCCAAGGGGCGCCATTTTCACCGATCCCTCGTACATTGCAGTGTATGGAGGGTAAAAATAGAAAATGACCTATATTTTGACGGTCCATTGGTCATGTGAATATCCCCTATTCACATACAGTGAAATTACTGCTGTCGTGTGCATATAGGGTTACGTAAGGTTCATACAGTTTTTGCAGGCGGATTTTTTGAGGGTGTATTTTTCCGTTGGAACATACCTTGTTTTATGGATCCATAGAGACTGTGTGAATGCTGCCATACAGGGTCATTACACATGACTTTGTCATATACATGAGACCTAAGTGTAAAGCCCGGTTCACATCTTCGGCTTTCCGTTCAGGTAAACTTTTCTTGAGCACTTTTCTCTCTGCATGTTTTGTGCGGAAACCACACGGACCCCATTATAGTCTATGGGATCTGCAGGTTTCCTTAGGTAAACCTTTTTCTATGCGTATGGGTTTCTGTTCAGCGGGTCCCCAAGCGGACTCGCCGAACACAGATGTGAACTGGCCCTAACATGGAGTCTTATGATTGCTGAGAAGCTGCGCTGTGAGCCTGGAGCTGATACCATACCAGCAGCGCCCCCTGTGCCTATAGTTACACCTTGCAGGTTGAGAATATTGATACGTAAGTATAAGGCTAGGACTATACGATGACCTTAGGCACGTTGTCCCATGACTCCTTCACCAATATAAGTCACATTGTGACTCTGAGAGCGCTGCGCTCGTGACTAGCCGCAAAAAGATTGAGCACTGGTGGGTTTTTTTGCGACTACACGTAGCAGTCGGAGCATGCGCAGGGTGACAATGCGACTCCATTCATTTACATTGGTGTAAGAGTCGCAGAGCAACATTTTGGTCTCCCAGTGGGAGCCGCTGCGTAGCCCAAACCTTAGAATTGATAGGTCGTATTGGCTGGTAATGAGCGGACAGAAGATGAATGAGATCCAGACTAATTATCAGGAGTCCATTGATTCTGGCCAAGAATAAGTAATAATGGAGTCTGATGAGTATCGCGGCCTTTGCCTCTCTCCCGCCTCGTGTGTGTGGTGCAGATTACAGGTGTATTTTAGAGAGGGCCGGTGTTTAAGGCTCAGGGATAAGTGGGATTAATGAAGCACTAATGAGATCAGTCTGTGTATACACCGTGAGTCATGCACCACGGGGGCCATAAATCAGCGCTCCCCGGCTGGGAAGCAGAACTGGGCCCTCTGCCCATCTCTCCCAAGTAGAGTCATAAATAAGAAAGGCCACTGCAAGGATCCTGCCGCCCAGCACTCACTGCAGGAATTACAGCACCACATCCATCACTTTAATGCTTGTACTTTGCAAATTAAAGCTGTCACCGCGCAGCGAGGAGCACAATTTAAACCCTTGACGTCCTTCCATTTTCACTGACAACCCCCCCCCCCTTCCCTTTCATCCATCTCTATGAATTTTTACTGGCTGACATGTGTCTTTAGGATTTTTTATTTTCTAGCACAAGTGCGTTTATCTTCAAGATGTTGTCCAGGGTGAGACTTTTTGTATTTTTTTTTTTTTTTTAATTCAGAATTAAATTGGCCTAAATTGATCATTGGTCAAGTGACTTAGAGATCATGTATACCTACACGTAACCTGAATGGCAGCGTATGGAGCAGCGACATAGCAAAGCTCCATCTGATGTGTGAACAGCAATATTCTCCCCTAGATACAATACTGCTAGAAGAGAATAACACCATATGTATGAAGTCTCATGGAGCATGCCACAGTTCATACAGGATGTAACTCAGGATCAGTACAGAATAAGTAATGTAATGTATGTGCACAGTGACTGTACCAGCAGAATAGTGAGTGCAGCTCTGGAGTATAATACAGGATGTAACTCAGGATCAGTACAGGATAAGTAATGTAATGTATGTACACAGTGACTGCACCAGCAGAATAGTGAGCGCAGCTCTGGAGTATAATACAGGATGTAACTCAGGATAAGTAATGTAATGTATGTACACAGTGACTGTACCAGCAGAATAGTGAGCGCAGCTCTGGAGTATAATACAGGATGTAACTCAGGATCAGTACAGGATAAGTAATGTAATGTATGTACACAGTGACTGTACCAGCAGAATAGTGAGCGCAGCTCTGGAGTATAATACAGGATGTAACTCAGGATCAGTACAGGATAAGTAATGTAATGTATGTACACAGTGACTGCACCAGCAGAATAGTGAGCGCTGCTCTGGAGTATAATACAGGATGTAACTCAGGATCAGTACTGGATAAGTAATGTAATGTATGTACACAGTGACTGCACCAGCAGAATAGTGAGCGCAGCTCTGGGGTATAATACAGGATGTAACTCAGGATCAGTACAGGATAAGTAATGTAATGTATGTACACAGTGACTGCACCAGCAGAATAGTGAGTGCAGCTCTGGAGTATAATACAGGATGTAACTCAGGATCAGTACAGGATAAGTAATGTAATGTATGTACACAGTGACTGCACCAGCAGAATAGTGAGCGCAGCTCTGGAGTATAATACAGGATGTAACTCAGGATCAGTACAGGATAAGTAATGTAATGTATGTACACAGTGACTGTACCAGCAGAATAGTGAGCGCAGCTCTGGAGTATAATACAGGATGTAACTCAGGATCAGTACAGGATAAGTAATGTAATGTATGTACACAGTGACTGTACCAGCAGAATAGTGAGCGCAGCTCTGGAGTATAATACAGGATGTAACTCAGGATCAGTACAGGATAAGTAATGTAATGTATGTACACAGTGACTGTACCAGCAGAATAGTGAGTGCAGCTCTGGAGTATAATACAGGATAAGTAATGTAATGTATGTACACAGTGACTGTACCAGCAGAATAGTGAGCGCAGCTCTGGAGTATAATACAGGATGTAACTCAGGATCAGTACTGGATAAGTAATGTAATGTATGTACACAGTGACTGCACCAGCAGAATAGTGAGTGCAGCTCTGGAGTATAATACAGGATGTAACTCAGGATCAGTACAGGATAAGTAATGTAATGTATGTACACAGTGACTGTACCAGCAGAATAGTGAGCGCTGCTCTGGAATATAATACAGGATGTAACTCAGGATCAGTACAGGATAAGTAATGTAATGTATGTACACAGTGACTGTACCAGCAGAATAGTGAGTGCAGCTCTGGAGTATAATACAGGATGTAACTCAGGATCAGTACTGGATAAGTAATGTAATGTATGTACATAGTGACTGTACCAGCAGAATAGTGAGCGCTGCTCTGGAATATAATACAGGATGTAACTCAGGATAAGTAATGTAATGTATGTACACAGTGACTGTACCAGCAGAATAGTGAGCGCAGCTCTGGAGTATAATACAGGATGTAACTCAGGATCAGTACAGGATAAGTAATGTAATGTATGTACACAGTGACTGCACCAGCAGAATAGTGAGTGCAGCTCTGGAGTATAATACAGGATGTAACTCAGGATCAGTACAGGATAAGTAATGTAATGTATGTACACAGTGACTGTACCAGCAGAATAGTGAGCGCTGCTCTGGAATATAATACAGGATGTAACTCAGGATCAGTACAGGATAAGTAATGTAATGTATGTACTCAGTGACTGTACCAGCAGAATAGTGAGTGCAGCTCTGGAGTATAATACAGGATGTAACTCAGGATCAGTACAGGATAAGTAATGTAATGTATGTACACAGTGACTGTACCAGCAGAATAGTGAGCGCAGCTCTGGAGTATAATACAGGATGTAACTCAGGATAAGTAATGTAATGTATGTACACAGTGACTGTACCAGCAGAATAGTGAGCGCAGCTGTGGAGTATAATACAGGATGTAACTCAGGATCAGTACAGGATAAGTAATGTAATGTATATACACAGTGACTGTACCAGCAGAATAGGGAGCGCAGCTCTGGAGTATAATACTATAATACAGGATGTAACTCAGGATCAGTACAGGATAAGTAATGTAATGTATGTACACAGTGACTGCACCAGCAGAATAGTGAGTGCAGCTCTGGAGTATAATACAGGATGTAACTCAGGATCAGTACAGGATAAGTAATGTAATGTACAGTACAGACCAAAAGTTTGGACACACCTTCTCATTCCAAGAGTTTTCTGTATTTTCATGACTGTAAAAATTGTAGATTCACACTGAAGGCATCAAAACTATGAATTAACACATGTGGAATTATATACTTAACAAAAAAGTGTGAAACAACTGAAAATATGTCTTATATTCTAGGTTCTTCAAAGTAGCCACCAAGTAGCAGTATATTTATGTAATGACTTTATTCACTATTTGCAGTTTCCAACCCCATACATTTTCTAATTTATTTCTGTTCCTTGTGATATAAAAATTGAGCGATGACTTCAGGGTCACAAGTAGAGGGCAAGGGGACTTACAAGGGGTCACAGAACTCAATAATTATATTATAGTCAATAATCTTATCCAATGACCCCGTCCATCTCTGGTCTAATAGATCATAACCATTCTGCAATAAGGAAATGAGAGCCTAAGCTCTCATGAAGAGATGCATTAAATCTATAGATGTGTGATGATAACCTTCCAGGACCCCCGCGGTATGGTAAAGACTTCTTACTCTGTGGGCTGTTGGCTAATCCTTGGCCTGAATATGGTAGGGACAAAAACCATTAACCATGTATAAGGCATGATTTATAGAAATGATGGGGAACCCTAAGCAAAAAGTGAAGTTACACCCTTCCTCATTGTGTCAGCTCACATAATACCGCCATACAGTACATCATAATTATTTACTGCCCATATAATACTGTTATAATGTTACCCTATACAGTATGTTACTATAGTGACAGCCCTCACCATGTAGTGCCCAAATAATACACAGATTCCAAATAGTTCTCCCTTAAAGGGATGTTCTATAGATTTGGAATAGAGGTTGGTCCTCCACCGTGTAGGCGAAGAATGAATTCAAATGTCTGCAGAACTCTTAATTCACTTCTATGGGGGTCAACTCTGCCATTTTGGACTCCCAAGTGAATGGTTCGAGCCATGGACTGCCTGGATGTGGTAACTGTGGATCTGGGGCCCTTACCTGTCTGATGTTTATGGCAAAGATATCTAAGTGGGCGTTCACACTGTTAGTCGTGTCTGTTACTGGCATCAGTCAGAAAATTGTAACGATGGAAACTAACAGATCTGTCCAAAATCCTATCGATTTCAGTGGGATTTGATATGTTGTCCGTTTTCGCCAAATTGGTCACAGGTCTGTTATTTTGGCGCAAATAATAACGCAGGGTGCAGGACTTTTGGGTCTGTTGAAAATAACGGACTTATGACGGATGTTAAAGGGGTTGTCCAGGCAAAATTGGACAGCCCCTTTAACTTTTAAATCAGCCGGGGGCAGTGAAAAACTAAAAAAAAAATGTTCATACTCACCTGTCCCCGATGCTCCGGTGTCCTCCCCGCGCAGTGCGGTCCTTCTGCTCCGGCGTCTTCTCAAAGTGAAACTGCTCACTGGCTGTGATGTGACAGATCCCTGGTCACGGGACTGCTAAGGCCAATCAGAAGCCTCAGGAAGAGACCCGTGATGTCACAGGTAGTGACATCGCATGCCATTTGCTGATTGGCCTCAGCGAAACTCCGGAAGAGACTCGTTCAGCAGAAGGACCGTAACGCGCCGGATGAACGCTGGAGCATCGGGGACAGGCAAGTATGAATTTTTTTACACTTTTTTCACTGCCCCCAGCTGATTTAAAAGTTAAAGGGGTTGTCTATTTTTGCCTGGACAACCCCTTTAAGCGTACGTTATTTTTTAACCTATGGCTTACAGATGGTCGTCCGTTTTTTTTTCTGCTCATGCTCAGAAAGCAGAACAAAAAAATAAACAAACAAACAGATGGTATAAAAACGTACATTAATGGACACAAACTGATGCTTATGTGTCCGTGTTGTTTAAATGAACCATTAAATGGATCAGTTAAAAAAACGGAAACAATAACATCAGTTCAGTTAGTGTCTCCGATAAAGTCCGCTATGATAGGCGTCTGTTTTATTTATTTATTTATGTTTTTATTAAAGGACCCTATCGGAACAGACATCCAACAATAGTATGAATGAACCCTAAGGTGTGCATAACTCTTTAGGGCTCAACCAAGGAATCCGCGGCAGGATGGGACGTAGATTCCGGGCTAGAAACTGGAGCTAATTTAGAGATGGACTATGCCTCAAAATCAGTTCTAAATTCCTTTGTGTGAACCTAGTCTTACGGAGCTCATATTAAAGTTCCCACATAATACCACCATAAGTTACTCAGGTCTCTTTTAGTTTGACCCTAAGAGTTAACAGGATCTGCGGTGTCTGGGTCATTGCCCAATATGTCGCTCCCATAAAACTGACCCTGTCCATGGGTGCCAATACTCCATACGCCATACTCCATGCTCCTGCATAGATCTGTGGTCACTGCCATTGGAATGGAGGTAGGTGAAGGCCTATGACGCCAGGTACCCACACCTGATGGTTAACTTGCTTATTCTTTTAATACTGTTCAGAGTGACTTATGTCTAGGTTGGTTGGAGTTCTTCCATAAGAAGTTCTATCCTGGAAATATAACAAGCTGCGTATGTTGATATCCTAAACCACTTCTAGCCCTTGGGTGAGATTTACCTGAAATGTATTCTCTTTAGTTTTGGCAGCTTTTTAGCTCTGCTTCATCCAGATCCAGCAGTGATCGGTGACTCCATCTTAGATGAAGTCTGTCCCCCATGCTCTACACTGCAGTCATGCCCGTGCACTTAGTAAATGGAGAGGTAACCTGAATTAGGGGAAGTTCATATGGCAGAAAATGAATAGGAATTCCTCTTCGTTTTCTGCCCGCAGGCTACCCGCGACGGGATAGCGATGCAGGGTATTCCATCGCAGCTTTCCTGGATAAATGAGCCTAATTCGCAGGGAGTCTCAAGACGCGGAATCCGCTGCAAGATCGAGCAGGATGCTGATTATTTTTCAGTGTCTTCCTGCAATCTCTGCCCCCAAATCGGTGGCAAATTCCTCTGTGTGAACTTACCCTTACAGTAAAGAGAGTGATTATAAACCACAAGTAACTAAACCCCTATTATCAGGAAGCTGAGCCCTAGCGGATGGGGCCTGGAGTTCCACGCTATTATCCAGGGGGCGCTGAAGGTGAAAGATTCTTGGTTTATCGTCAGAGTTTATTATCACGTAATTAATTGTCATTATTAACATGAACTTTCCATATTGCTTTTCTCAGACAAGGCAACAAACAATAAATGAATCATCAGAACAGCGCCACCAAGTGTACAAATGATCGTGAAAAAATTCAGTAAACATTACCAAAAAAGACCCAAATCAAGCATTTATTCCACAGACCACCCCTGTCCTTATCCGAGTCATGCTGAGACCTGTAGTTGCTCTATTTCTAGCGGAGCCCAGCCTGGTCGTCTCTAGTTTACTGAGCAGTTCATGGTGTTGGATGTGGCTAGACGCAAAGAGAAGCCAATATGGCCGTGGATTTGGTTAGCAAAAATGGCCCCAGTTGCATAGCAGAAAAACAGCTCCAAAATCTATGGTGGAAAACTCCCTTAGGCTAAGGCCCCACATGGCGTCCTGCAGCAAAAAAGCGCAGGAACGTATCGCGGTTCTTCCCGCAGCGTGTTAGACAGAAAGTTCGCAGAGGTTTCCTCTGCGGACTTTCTGTTTCAATTATACCTATGGGGAAACCTCCGGCGTTTCCATCGGTATAATTGACAGGCTGCGATTTCCAAAACCGCGCCGGTTTTGGAAATAGCCACATGTCCGCAGTGAGATTTTTACCGCAAAGTGGGCATGGGATTTGCTAGAATCCCATCCACTTTACTCTGACTTTAAAACACCGCGATTTCTTCAGCGGCGTTTGCGCCACGTGGGGCCCTGGCCTCAATCTGACATCCGATCATCCAAAATTTCACCTATTCTGGCACCTACCAGATCCCATTGATGCAGGATCACAGCTGAGTATTAGATCCCTATCCATGACCATCCAATAATCCAGAATATCTCATAATCTCCAACATATCACTGGTCCCGGATTAAAGGAATTTTACCGATTATGTCCATTATTTAGTTCCTCTTTTTTGGTGACCCTTCAGAACAATGGACAGCACTCCACCTTAGGCCTCATGCACCAGACTGTGTGTATTGTCGTGTGACTCGATCATTTCTATGGCCCCATACACACGGGCGTGTATTACCACAGACCCGTGTATAGGGCCATGAGCTCGGGGCAAAACTCAGGACAGGTCCTATCAGTGACTGATGCCATGGAGTTATGGATGTCATCCATGTGCCGTCAATCACGGCCCGGCTACAGTGCTTACAGTCCTGTGCGTGAGGCCTTAAAGGCATGTCTGCTATCATGTAAGTAAAGCTTCATCATTGGGGCAGGTTTATTAGGACTGGTGTTTTGTACCAGCTTTAATAAAGGCCCCGACAGACGCAGGGAATGGAGTGATTTATCGAGAACTTCTGGCCTTATACTAAATCTGGCCCACGTCTGTGCATAGAATAGAGAACCACACAGATTAGGAACTGGCATAGATGTGTTGATGAATTTGAGGAAGTCAGAATTTTTGCCTAAAAATTGCAACTTTTTAGATTTTGGGCCCCATCAGACTTCTCATGGAGTATGTGCCTAAATTCCGATGAGGCGTGCCCGTCACCATATATTAGGTCCATACTTGGTCTTGATAAATCAGCCCCTTTGTGCTTCATTCCCTTACTATTGTTAATATCTCTGCTTTCTGTCATTCTTTTTACTTCCTGCAAACCTAAACAAACTTTTAATATTTTTCACAGCTGAGGTTTTGTTACAGTTGTACCCAGTCTAGACAATCCTCTGTGAGTTAAACTAGTCCGCAGCACAATCCCCTGTCCTGATAGTTTGTTACAGTGTAACAATGCATTGTCTACATTTAATTCCATTGTAGCAAACACTCAGCTGTGAAAGGTATTAGTCTGTACAGGTTTTAAGATCTGGCTGTAAGCCGTCATGTTTCGATTCACTGACAGCAAGCAGAGATCACTGAGGAATTATAGCACAAAGTGTATTCCGTCTGTAAAAGGGTTTCTAGGACTTGCCTATTAATGGCCTGTCCTTTGTAACCAGAGGGGGTCCGACTGCACAAAGCAGCTGTTTTTAAGAGATGGCGGTGCTGTTGTGCACTGCAGTTTCTTTCCTGTGCCGAGGACATCATGTTCGTCAGTCACATGGTATTGCATCAGCTCAGTCCCATTCAAGTGAATGGGGCTGAGCTGCAATACCAAGCACAGCCACTATACAATGTATGGCGCTGTGCTTGGTATTCAGTGATGAGGTTGCAGTATCCACCTGAACTTCAGACAACAGATCGGCGGAGGTCCCGGGTGTCAGACCCCCACTCATCACATATTGATATCCTATCATAAGGAAACCTCATCAAGATGTAAGTACTGGAAAGCCCCTTAAAGCTTTATAAACCCTGAAGACCCTATAACTTTACACTTTCCATATCCAAGGTGTGCCTGAGAGCTTTCCAGAGTTTAACCTCTTGCAACCACTTCGCCCTCCCCCCTATCCCCCTGCAGATTATTAGTTAAATACATATAAATTAAATATATCCGCCCTCCACTGTATGGAGTCATGGTGTCCATGGTCAATAAATAATCAGGGTGTTGGGCTCTGGTGCGCCCACTGTCTATGTGCCCTGCCGGCTCTTATAGGGAGGACATGGCCGCAGTCTCTTCCTCAGAGCAAAACGATTCTGGGCTGTATCCACACTGCGCAGGAAGCCGCAAGATGTCCGTGCTGCGCTCTGCACTTTGTAACCCAGCGTCCTCTTCCTCGTCTTCTTCCTCCTCTTCCTCGTCTTCCTCATGACCATCTTTGGGTGTCGTTTTGCCCCCGGGTCTCTGTCTGTCCACTTGGCTGGACGGTCCCTGCTCTTTGATTTTACGGCTCCTCTTCCATTTCATCCGGCGGTTCTGAAACCAAATCTTTACCTGGAAATAAAGGCGGAGAGGATGTTTATACAGGTGGTGGGAGATCACTGTAAATGACTTAATATCTATATGTAAACCTACCCTGACCCAAGACTATTCACAGCTGAGGGTCTGCTACAATTGTATCCAATCTAGACAATCCATTAGTAGCACAAATCTCATTCCTGTCCTGATACTTTGTTACATTGTACCTGCACCGATACATTGCATCAACCTGGAGTCTATGTTATGTAGCTCACAGAGGATTGTCTATACTGGATACAATTGTAACAGACCCGCAGATTTAACCCTTTGCAATGCCAATTCCATTGTGGAGAAACATTCCTACGTGTAGGGTATATCATAGGTCTGTACAGAATCCCATCCACACATTGCAGAAAAATAACCACAGCGGAAATGCTGCGATTTCCAAAGCCATATTGTTTTTGGAAATCGCAGCATGTCAATTATACCTACGGAAACGCCGGCGGTTTCCCTATAGGTAGAATGGAAGCAGAAAGTCCACAGGGGGAACCTCTGCAGACTTTCTGTGAAAAGAGCTGCAGGAAGACTGTGATGCGTTGCCGCCGTGGTTTTCCTGCTGTGCTTTTTCGCTGTGGCCTGCTACGTGTTACCTTAGCCTGAAGGGGTTTTCTGAACCCAAATTGAGTTTTCCTACTGATGACCTATCCACAGGATAGGAGAGAACATACAAAGTCCTATTTATTTGCATGAAGCTAGATAAACCCCGTTCAGTTCAGTTCTCTTTCTTCATGTTCTTAAAAAGGTCAAATCTGCATTTTAGTTTGTAAGTTGCAGATCTGTGTTGAATGAATGATCTTCATCATCACCAGCAGCAAAATATTTTACATTTCAATTTTACCACTTATGACCACTAGAGGACGCCACTGCATCTGAAATAAAGTTTTTCAGCAAAACGGGCAATTAAAAAACCTAAAAACTAAAGTGTATACAATGTATGAAAGAGGCGGTAAATCAGAACATAAAGTAACACAATGACAAAGGTACATGTAGTGACCCACAAACCATTACGGGGTCAGACTTGGGACCCTAAATATCAGCGGGGATGTCTATATTTGCTTACCTGGGTTTCAGTCAGCATAAGGGAAGTCGCCACCTCAAATCGCTTTGGTCGTGACAGGTATTTGTTGAGCTTGAATTGGTTTTCCAGTTCTAGAAGTTGTTGGCTGGTGAAAGCCGTCCGAGGGCGTCTGCATTTCCCCATCATTCCAGGCGGGGCCGAGGCTGCAAGGTAAAGGACCCCAGACCATAAGTATACTAGAATATACAAGTGTGCTTTATGTTTCATCAAAGTTTATTCAAGAAATTTTTTAAGTAAAAGAATCAATTTAAGACATTGACCAGTAGGTAGTACAAAAAGAAAGAACATGGAAACATATTAAAAGACCTGGGCATAGGGGGAAGCAAATCTGACCCTGGGGGCACGCCACGTCCAACTAAAAAATGGTGTAAGAACCTGGGCTCAGAAATAGAACCATGGCAGCGGGTGTGTACAGCGACAGGCCCGCCTATGAAACCGGAACGGGGCGACAACGACCACACAGAAAGGAAATGTGCGTCTATTAGAGACCCTGCGAGGATCCTGCGCCAGAAACCACTTGTTAACAGAAGGATGGCAAAAATAGTTCTGATAGGATAGGTCAGCTTAGTGGGGTCCAATACCTGGCGCCGCTTCAATCTGCTGATCAGCAGGGGTGCCGTGTGACAGACCTTCACCATTCTGATGTAGATGACCTGTCGTAAGTATAGGTTTTCAGTTGCAAGCGCACAACCGAGCCTGCAACTCAAGGGGGTTACAATTTTTAATGGAAGGCACACGGTTTACATTGATTTCAATGGGCGGTCCCGATCCAGTTGCAAGGCTTTGGATAGGACATGCTCTATATGCGAACGGCACGGAGCATCGGAACTCGCTCGGACTGTGTTTTTCATGTACCTAACATCCGTGTAGGTTCATTCAAGTCCACGGTAGGGTTTTATTCACATGACCGTGAGTAAGAGCTGTGTGGCAGCCGTTTTTTAAACCTCCATCGCCATTCATGTCTATGGGGCTATTCACGCGGCTCTGTCTCTTTTTACGGACAAACCTAGAGCATGTCAGTTTTTTTTATGCCTGTAAAAGATACGGACATGTGAATAGACCCATTCACTGCCATTGTTTTTAAAACTGTCGTCACAGATGCTGCGGTGCAGATGTGAACATGGCCTAATAGAGTACCCATGTCATGGGCCTGCTGTCTGGTTGAGTGAGTCCACACCTTTGGTTTGATCTCCGTGGCCCTCAGTACATAAGTAGTCCCTCCAGTCCTCATATCTTTACACTGAACTTGAATCCTCTGTGCAGATAAAGTGAAGACAATTGACAAAATCATAAACCAATAAAATCATTGCAGGCGGCGTTATTGGTTTCAGCTGACATTGGAGGCCATAGCTTGATAAATGGGTGACTTCAAGCACGCCCGTCACTTCCAGGGCAGGTATTTGTAGGTTTTGCCAAATGATCTTTCCAGTAGATATCGCTCCTCTTCAAAGGTGTGGCCCATCCTGACTGCACCCCCATAAAACACTAGATGCGGTATTCATGGATGATCCATATATAATATGCTGTGACTACCATTTTATGGTCTGGCCCCGGGTCTGGATAAGTTTGAGGCATTTGGTTTGAGGTCTGAATGAATTTTTAGCATCTCGTTTGGGCTATTAATGAGTTTCTGGGTCTGATTTGGGATCTGAATCTTATGGATTAGGTCAGGGGTCTGAATGAGTTTGAGGTCTGAATTAATTTTAGGCTGTTTGGGGTCCTCAGACCAGATCCCTATCTGTACGACATCCAGACCCCACACAGACCTCACACAGCTCACATTCAGTGGATAGGTGATCAGTATGAAGTATGCGTTATGCCTGAAAACCCTTTTAGGCTAAGACCCCACGCAGCAAATCTCTGCAAATTAAACACTGGAAAAGTCAGTGGCAGAAATGCATCTTGTTTTTTTCTGCAGCATTTTTCAACAAAAGTCCGCAGTTTTCCTCTGTGGAGCCTCTGCCCCTATTATACCTATACAGAAAATCCCAGTGTGTCCGTAGGTATAATTGCGAGCATTTTTCAAATCCCTTTTTCACAGCTCCCCCAGAATCCCACCCACTTTGCAGGTAATGCAAAACGCAGCGTTCGTTTCCACCAAGGCTAAAATGCAGCGTTTTTGCAACATGGGGCCCCGACCTTATTGAGTTTATGGGATTAGGGGTTGGGTCTGGTCTGGGGTATGATAGATTTAGGGGTTTGGGGTATGATCTGTTTCTTCCATTAACAAGTAATAAGTCTTGATATAAATAATTCTACAAAATTTTCTTTTAATTTCAGCTCAAACCTTCACATCACTGTGGACCCAGGTAAGTGATCTTTTACTAAAGCATTATAGTATTGTTGTCAGTGCTATACTAGGTTATATAGAGTATACTTTCCTATATTTTATATAATCTATAGTAAGGTATATACACAGTATAGAGCATCCTATACTATATGTCCTGCTCCTATATATGATATGTTCCCGTGTATGTATGATGTGCTATATACTATAGTATATTTATCTATCATATAGTAAGTTATAGGGTATATATTCTGTAGTAAGGCATATACATCGTATAGAGCATCCTATACTATATGTTCTGCTCCTATATGTGATATGCTCCCATGGATCTATGATGTGCTATATACTATAATATTATTTATGCTGTAGTAGGTTATAGAGTATATTTTATATATTCTGTAGTAAGGTATATACACAGTATAGCATTTGTCTTGCTCCTATATATGATATGTTCCCATGGATCCCTATGGCGGAGAGGACAGAAGGCAGAGGATTACTCAGTACCAGCCCCAGGTAAATTAATAAACGCTTTAGTCGCTGGCAGTGAATGGCGCCGGCTCCTTATCTGCTACCTAATAACTAATGATTGGTCTACAAACACAGATAGAGGCGCAGTTTATAGAGGAGTTTACACAGTGTTATCCGGATCCACAGCCCATGGGTCATAGTGCAGGGCGCACACGGTCAATGTGAAGGGGAAATTTGCTGCTCGTGTCAATATTATTATTAGGTGTGAATCTCCCGACCACAATGAGAACCTCTCACGGGAACAGGTGCGGGGAGTGTGCGCTCAGCCGGGGGCAGATTCCTCCCTACATGTATTTAGACACGGATTTAATCTGCAAACAAAGGCTTAGGGGCTAAGAACACCCCTCCATGCCCTTTGGGTCTAGTCCTAGGATTAGGACAGGGCTACTCCACGACTTTGCCTGCGGCTGAAGATCACCTAATGTAAGTGAATGGAGTTGCATTGTGACTCTAAGGCTAAAGCCCCACATTGCAAAATGTGAATGAGATTCTAGTTAATCCCATCTACACATTGCAGAAAAAAATCTGCGGCAGAAAAGCTGTGTTTTCAAAAATGCTTGCATGTTTGCTGCGTTTCGCTATGTGGGGCCTTTGCCTGACGGTGCTGCAGCTACTTAGGGTAGTAAAAACATTGAGCAGTGATAATTTTTTATGACTAGAAGTCATAGTTGCAGAACCCTCAGTGCTACTCCATTCACTTACATTAGTGATGCACAGGGTGTCACAGCGATGTTTGTGTGTAGTTGTGTCTTTTTTACTTGTTTTTTTTTCTGCACCTCGCCACCTGTAATATGGCAGGCAGTAGACACAGACTTACGGTACCAAATTTGATGTGTATTTTACAAAAAGATCTGCGTACAAATCTGAGGCTGACACTTCTATAGGGGAATCAGATAGCAAGCTCCTGGGGACAGGGACTGATGGGAGCGACTACAATCTCTACAGCGCTGCAGACTCTACCGATATTACATGTATGGGTATACGGCGTATATGGCCTGCAGATACAGGACAGTGCAAAAGTTGCACAGTAAGAATGTTTTCAGAAATAGAAGGGTTAATAGCTTAGTTTTGTCAATTAAGAAAAGAGAAATGTAAATCCCATCAATATTTGGTGCAACCTTTGCCTTGAAAATGATGATCCGGCCCCCACAGATATAGCCCTGATCTCATCATCATCCAGTCTGTCTGGGATGACATGAAGAGACAGAAGGATTGGAGCAAGCAACATCCACAGAAGATCTGTGCTTAGTTCTCCAAGATGGCGGGAACAACCTCCCTGCCCAGTTCTGCCAAATACTGTCTGCAAGTACCGAGAAGAACTGATGGAAGGCAAAGAGCAAAGGTCACACTGAATATTGATGGGACTTACATCTCTCTTTTCTTCATTCACTTACATTATTTCTTGTCAATGAATAAAATTATTAACCCTTCTACTTCTGAAAGCATTCTTACTTTGCGGCATCCCCATGCCTAAAACTTTTGCACAGCACGGTACGTTTCCACCGTCCCCTTGTTGCTCAGTATCACAGCACCCAGGTAGAGCAGCAGCCGGTGTTCCCGGGGCGGGGGGAGGGGAGCGGCCTGATTTATTGCTAAGTGGAAAATAAAACACTTCTTATCTTCTGTCCACAAATCGCACAAAATTAAAATAAATTAATTGCGGCGCTGATCGCTTCGGGCGACGGCGGCCACAGGACAGGACTGAGGCTCTTTGTTCTGCGGACATTTTAATAAACAAACCAGTCCGGTTGTCTCTGCTCAGATTAGCTGCAAATATGAAGGGCGGAGGATGAGAGTATTACTGCGCGAGGAGGGGGCGCTATGAGACCAAACTATATATATATATATATATATATATATATATACATATATATATATATATAATACCAATAGCCCATGTTATCAGGGGTTCGAGTCAAATCTCTTTCCAATACACTTTGTTTCATTTCCTTACCCTTTCCTGGATCTCTGCTTGCTGTCAGCAAATAACCTTCTTGCTTACTTGTACATGCCTAATAGGTCTCACAGCTGTGGGTTTGTAACAATGTATCTCATTTCTACAAGTGCTAAACACAGCAGCGCAAATCTCTCCTCATCTTTCTGATATACTTTGGGGGGAATAAACTAAAACCGACTAAGAATAAGACGCTCTTAAGTACGTCAACAATATTGTAAACTGTGCCAGATTTTCTGTTTCAGCAATAGAAAATTGAGTGTTCTATGTTAGTTTAGAAATTATCTAAAAATCACATTCGCTTATCAGTTTATGCGGTGTATTTTTAGTTTTTACCACACCCCTGAACTGACCAGAGCTTCGCATTTCTGTATTAATATAGGCGCGACCCTTTAGTTTATGTCTAGAAGTTTTCATTCTGGTGCAGTTTTTCTGTATAATTTTATGATCTCTGCTTGCTGTCAGCTCATACTGATCTAGTCCTGCTCGCACAGCTGTCTGAAATGTCACAGTGTATCAGTGAATGGAGCTCTCTGAGATAAACACAGCAGCAACCATCCTTCACCTCCTAACTTTACTAGTATCGGGGTATCGGGCACTGGAAAAGTGGAGGAAGACAGTAAGAAAATCATCATAACCCTCCATGCTAGTAGACTGGGGCCCATTCCAATTTTCGCTATTGGGCCCCAAGTTGTTTATACTATAACTTATACATTGTAACAACTCGATCTACGTGATCAGGATTAGGATGAGATACTGATACATTGTAACAACTCGATCTACGTGATCAGGATTAGGATGAGATACTGATACATTGTAACAACTAGATCTACGTGATCAGGATTAGAATGAGATACTGATACATTGTAGCACCTAGATCTACGTGATCAGGATTAGGATGAGATACTGATACATTGTAACAACTAGATCTACGTGATCAGGATTAGAATGAGATACTGATACATTGTAGCACCTAGACCAGCATGGAAAGGATTAGGCTGAGATGGGTTTTCAGTCTGAATATAAACCATGAACATCTCTGCAAGCAGAGATCTTATAAATACTGCAAACCACCTTTCCACCATTTGGAAGCTTCTGGTGGACACGTCTGATATTTCATCATGTTGCATCAGGCCGGTAAACAATGTGTGACCAAAGGTCTCTACAAGGCGCCAAAAATATCTCCAGAGACGTCTAGGGCTGCTCTGTGCACTACACAAGACATCAGTGAGGCACGTGCTATCACTTCTACCAATCCCAGGCCAGTCCAGCATTTATGGGGCACTGTGGTTGGTACATATTGGGTCACTTGGTTGTCATTGTTATGGGGCACTATGGCTGACACCTCTGGGGAACAGAGGCTACTGCTTATGGGGCCTCTCAGTTACTATTTTGGGTGTATTGTGCTTATAAGGCGCTAGGGTTGTCACCATCATGGAGGAACATCTTTTAAGATGGTTTAGTTTAAGTTTGCGCTGCCTAAAAATGAGTAAATCTGCCCCACTGTATTTGACATGATTATGGGGGCCCTGTGTTAGTTGTATTATGTTATAGGAGGGTGTAGGGTAACAGCTAGTGCCAGGGTCAGATGTTAGTTATGGCAGGGGCCACGCACAACACTTGTGACACATCAGAATCTATCCAATACTTGTACCAAGATAGGAGGCTGACGCAGACATGACAAAACAACCATGAAACCCGGTGCCAGAGTGATGGTGTGAAGAGGGTCACTGGTCAGCCGCCATCTAGTGCACTCGACACTAGAATGCTGCAATTGTAAAGTTCATTGACTGTACAGTCATCCATAGATACGAAGATAATACTATCAGCACTGTCACATACTATGAAGATACTTCCCAGCTTAGAAATCACCAGAGCAGCCTATGTGCAGGAATGCCTGGAGATTTCAGCTCTGAAGCCTGCAGAACTGTGACTGCAGCTCTGGATCCTAATATATAAACTCAGGATCCGTACAGGATAAGTAATGTAATGTATGTACACAGTGACTGTACCAGCAGAATAGTGAGCGCAGCTCTGGAGTATAATACAGGATGTAACTCAGGATAAGTAATGTAATGTATGTACACAGTGACTGTACCAGCAGAATAGTGAGCGCAGCTCTGGAGTATAATACAGGATGTAACTCAGGATCAGTACAGGATAAGTAATGTAATGTATGTACACAGTGACTGCACCAGCAGAATAGTGAGTGCAGCTCTGGAGTATAATACAGGATGTAACTCAGGATCAGTACAGGATAAGTAATGTAATGTATGTACACAGTGACTGTACCAGCAGAATAGTGAGCGCAGCTCTGGAGTATAATACAGGATGTAACTCAGGATCAGTACAGGATAAGTAATGTAATGTATGTACACAGTGACTGCACCAGCAGAATAGTGAGCGCAGCTCTGGAGTATAATACAGGATGTAACTCAGGATCAGTACAGGATAAGTAATGTAATGTATGTACACAGTGACTGTACCAGCAGAATAGTGAGCGCAGCTCTGGAGTATAATACAGGATGTAACTCAGGATCAGTACAGGATAAGTAATGTAATGTATGTACACAGTGACTGTACCAGCAGAATAGTGAGCGCAGCTCTGGAGTATAATACAGGATGTAACTCAGGATCAGTACAGGGTAAGTAATGTAATGTATGTACACAGTGACTGCACCAGCAGAATAGTGAGCGCAGCTCTGGAGTATAATACAGGATGTAACTCAGGATCAGTACAGGATAAGTAATGTAATGTATGTACACAGTGACTGTACCAGCAGAATAGTGAGCGCAGCTCTGGAGTATAATACAGGATGTAACTCAGGATCAGTACAGGATAAGTAATGTAATGTATGTACACAGTGACTGTACCAGCAGAATAGTGAGCGCAGCTCTGGAGTATAATACAGGATGTAACTCAGGATCAGTACAGGGTAAGTAATGTAATGTATGTACACAGTGACTGTACCAGCAGAATAGTGAGCGCAGCTCTGGAGTATAATACAGGATGTAACTCAGGATCAGTACAGGATAAGTAATGTATGTATACAGTGACTGCACCAGCAGAATAGTGAGCGCAGCTCTGGAGTATAATACAGGATGTAACTCAGGATCAGTACAGGATAAGTAATGTAATGTATGTACACAGTGACTGCACCAGCAGAATAGTGAGTGCAGCTCTGGAGTATAATACAGGATGTAACTCAGGATCAGTACAGGATAAGTAATGTAATGTATGTACACAGTGACTGTACCAGCAGAATAGTGAGTGCAGCTCTGGAGTATAATACAGGATATAACTCAGGATCAGTACAGGATAAGTAATGTAATGTAGGTACACAGTGACTGCACCAGCAGAATAGTGAGTGCAGCTCTGGAGTATAATACAGGATGTAACTCAGGATCAGTACAGGATAAGTAATGTAATGTATGTACACAGTGACTGCAGCAGCAGAATAGTGAGTGCAGCTCTGGAGTATAATACAGGATGTAACTCAGGATCAGTACAGGATAAGTAATGTAATGTATGTACACAGTGACTGTACCAGCAGAATAGTGAGCGCAGCTCTGGAGTATAATACAGGATGTAACTCAGGATCAGTACAGGATAAGTAATGTATGTATACAGTGACTGCACCAGCAGAATAGTGAGCGCAGCTCTGGAGTATAATACAGGATGTAACTCAGGATCAGTACAGGATAAGTAATGTAATGTATGTACACAGTGACTGTACCAGCAGAATAGTGAGTGCAGCTCTGGAGTATAATACAGGATATAACTCAGGATCAGTACAGGATAAGTAATGTAATGTAGGTACACAGTGACTGCACCAGCAGAATAGTGAGTGCAGCTCTGGAGTATAATACAGGATGTAACTCAGGATCAGTACAGGATAAGTAATGTAATGTAGGTACACAGTGACTGCACCAGCAGAATAGTGAGTGCAGCTCTGGAGCATAATACAGGATGTAACTCAGGATCAGTACAGGATAAGTAATGTAATGTATGTACACAGTGACTGCACCAGCAGAATAGTGAGTGCAGCTCTGGAGTATAATACAGGATGTAACTCAGGATCAGTACAGGATAAGTAATGTAATGTATGTACACAGTGACTGCAGCAGCAGAATAGTGAGCGCAGCTCTGGAGTATAATACAGGAAGTAACTCAGGATCAGTACAGGATAAGTAATGTAATGTATGTACACAGTGACTGTACCAGCAGAATAGTGAGCGCAGCTCTGGAGTATAATACAGGATGTAACTCAGGATCAGTACAGGATAAGTAATGTAATGTATGTACACAGTGACTGTACCAGCAGAATAGTGAGCGCAGCTCTGGAGTATAATACAGGATGTAACTTGGAATAAGTAAGTTTATATATTTACTATGTTAT
Source organism: Leptodactylus fallax (assembly GCA_947044405.1). Taxonomy (NCBI): domain Eukaryota; kingdom Metazoa; phylum Chordata; class Amphibia; order Anura; family Leptodactylidae; genus Leptodactylus; species Leptodactylus fallax. The sequence goes on from CAMRHE010000659.1 coordinate 178,580, forward strand.
TCATTGTTATTATGTCGATTTTAATTTATATATAAACTGAAAAATTGTGTTTTATGGTGAATTAAACTTTTTGTTTTGAGAAGTGTCCAAATGACTTCTCTCGCTTCTACTTTTTGGTTTGTAGATTATATATGATATTTCAGTAATTCAGTGCTGGAAATATCAGATTAGTAATTTTCCTGGACTATCAGGTGCCGGATTCCTGACGTTTCTGCAGTGTGGACATTAGTTGGGTAAATGATGATATAATAAGGTGATAATCCCCTGTATAATCTCACATTAATAATCATAATCTCTGATAAATAATCTTGCTCGGTCTCACACAATTTTCACTTCCAGAAGCCAAATATCCGCCCCGTAGACAAACTCCCATGTAAAGTGTCATTTGCACTCACACCCCGATCACTAATATGTGGTTTACGAGGGGGGGGACACTTTGTTAATAACACTAAGCCTTGTATTCAGAGCAAAGATCTCTTCATTCAGGGTAATGGGGCAGAAAATGAAGCCCTCCCATGAGATCACACTAACAGGACACTAAAGCAAGGAGGACAATGAGACTGAAGAGAATGACCCCCTGCTCAATGACCCAGGATAATATACGTCCTTCTGCCACACTCCAGCCTGGGCCGCACAAGGTCACTGCCACATCAGATAGCCCAGCTGGACTCGGTCTGAGACTGTTACGTATAGCAGCAGCCACATTGTAACACTCTTTGCAGGGGTGATACTGTACCTAAGCCTGTCATGAGTGATACTGTCTGCTATACCAGTGGGCTGGTGTATCTAAGCCTGTTATGTCTGATACTTACCATCTGCAGTTTAAGACTAAGTCCACATGTAGCGAAACACAGCAAAAAAAGCGGTAGAAAGGCATCACAGTTTTTTCTGCGGCGTATTTCATTGCATTTTCGCAGTTTTCCTCTTCGCACTTTCTGACCTTATTATACCTCCACGGAAAGCGCCAGCATTTCTACAGGTATAGTTGACATGCTCTGCTTTTCAGATCTCAGGCGTTTTTAATAACACAGCTTTTCCGCTGCAGATTTTTTTTTCTGCAATGTGCTTATGGGATTAACTAGAATCTCATTCACTTTGCAGGTACTGTAAAACGCAGCGTTTTTTTTCACCACAACGTTTCTGTAGCAACAAAAACGCTGCAAAAATGCCTAAAGGGGTTTTCCAGGGCTTTATATATTGATGGCCTATTGTTAGCATAGCTCATCAGTATGTGATTGGGGGGATCCCCGCAGATCAGCTGCTTGAAGAAACTGCAGCGTGTGGCCTCAGCCTTAGTATTTATGCATTCTCCCTGGGGGCTAGAGGGGATTATGGACTGACACTGACCACTGAACCACCTAATCTGAAATAAATGATATCCGCCATTTCATCAGCTCTCGTATTCTGCTCTCTATACCAGATTGGATGGGGCCATTAGATTAGTTTATTGTCCTGTATGTGGGGGGTGCAGGGGGATATGTTGTAGCTCCATCATTATTTAGAGCCACCGCCATGCAATAAGACAAAGAGAGAGGAGTTTACAGCGCTGTCACCACAAAGCCGCCACTTAACACCACAATTTATGGCCGACAAACCCACTCGTCCTAATTTATAGAAATGTCCTTGGGAAACAAATAGAGTAAACCCGGGGGAGGTCGGCTCTGCAGGAGGATAACACTGCGTTTAGGACAGAGACTTTGTCTACTTTGCTAATTATGAGGGGGCGTCTTTAACCACTGAGCCGCCTCTTCTTCCTCTATTCTTAAGAAAACCCATTGTCCTGAAGATCAAGTCCTTCAGATGTGTTTGTTTGTTTTTTTTTTTTATTCAGCCATTTCTGGTTGGGTGGAGAATAATCTACAAAGACCGTGTGCTGCTAAACACGTGTATCTAAGCCCGTCATGTGATGGTATCTGCATAGCTGATGTATCTAAGTCTATCATGTGCAATACTGTTACAATCATATGTGATACTGTCTGTAGAATTGGCACATCTACATCTACCATGTGTGATACTGTCATCTAAGCCAGTGTATCGAAACCTGTCATATGTTATACTATATGCATAGCTGATGTATCTATCATGTGCGATACTGTCTGCTAAACCAGTGTATCTAAGCTGATCATATTTGAAACTGTCTGCTAAACCAGTGTAATCCTATCATATGTGAAACTGAAGATTGTAGAGTTGGCATGTGTGGTACTGTATGCTAAGCTGGTGTATCTAAGTATATCATGTGTGATACTGTCTATAGATTTAGGATACATCTGATCTCTAACGTGTGATACAGTGAAGAGCCCTTGTGGTATATCATATAGGTGATAACAGATATAATCTAGCAGTGCTATCTTGGGTGCAGTGATTATATACACATTACCCGGGGTTGGGGTGATAAGCGCCATCTCTCCCGCCACAGAATTATCTGGATACAAAGTTCTCGTGTGTAGTTCCTGTTCACTGCTGTCCCCGCAGCTGTCATGTCAGACACTGATAAATGAACACCTATAATTCTAATCAAACATTGATCTCAGGTCCCTATCACTACCTGCAATATGGCGACTCCACTTATAGGGCAAACACTGGAGGGACGCTTCGATCTAGTGATTGCTCTGGGTAAATATAGCCTTGTCTCATTATATGTGGATGTATATACAGCGACCGGCGTACACGTGAGATGTGACATCCGCATAAAGCAGGACGACTGTAGGGTCAGCTCTAGAGCCGAGGGGACTGTCCCTGTCATCTCATGGCCAGTCCAACCAGTCAGTGGAGGCTTCTCCCAGTGGATTTTGCCACCCACAACTAATGGCTTGGTTTTTGTTTCCAATTCCAGACTCCTTTAGGCTATGGCCCCATGTAGCAAAGCGCAGCAAAAAAACGCACTGGAAGTTTTTGACATCACAACATTTCTGCTGCAGATTTTTTTCTGCAATATGTGGATTGGATTAGCCAGAATCCCATCCACTTTGCAGTAACTGTAAAACGCCACGGTTTTTGCTGCTGCATTTCCACTGTGGCCAAATCACAGCGTTTACGCTTCGTGGGTCCCCAGCCTTAATATCATTTGCATAGGATAGGTCATCAGTATGTGATTGGTGGGTCTGACAGGTGAGCATCACAGCCTCGTCCCTGTGCCAATGACGTCACGTTCCTCGGTCACGTGAAGTGACATGTAGTGCTCACCTACCATGGTTTGTTCAACCAGCTGATCTTTGAGAGTCCTGGGTGTCGGACCCCCACCTACTAAGGATACGTCATCAATATGTAAGTCCTGGAAACCCCTTTCTATAGGAAATGGGGTGTGACCAGTCAAGGATGAGACCCCATAGCAGGATCATGATCTTCTGTTCCTACAGAACGGACAGCAATGGCGTGACCTTTATCCTTGGTGAATCAGTACAACTTGCAGATTTGGTTCCCTTTACATTGAGTGCTGCTCAGGCAAGTTGAATGGCGATCGACGATATAATCTGTCAATAGGCACTCTATTAGATCGGCCTTTACATGTTCCAATGCAGACTGCATGAGGAGGAGCGATCACTGCTGCGATCATTTGCCCCCCATACAGTACCATTATGTCGTCCGCACACGGACTCAGTATAGTGCTGTCCATTGGAATGTATATCTCCAGAGCGAAGAACCTTTACATCCATATGTGACTCCTCTTATAATTCTGCAGACTTTCGGTTTCAGGAACTTCCACTTTTTCCCAAAATGTGGAGCAAAGAGGTAACTGTGGCTCTCCAGCTCTTGAATAACCACAACTCCCAGTGTGCCCTGACCACTGGCTATTAGAACATGCTGAGAGCTGTAGTTCCTATATAGCTGGAGTCCACCTGGATATAGTGTCCTTACACTAAAAGTGTTTACTTTGGCTATGTTGCCTAAGCAAAGATTGCCTTGTTGCCCTCCAACTCCTTCATCAATGTAAGCAAATGGAGTCACATTGCGACTCCGAAGATGCTGAGACTGTGACCGAAAAATCCAGCGGTGCCCGATATTTTTGCAACCAGAAGTCGCCGTTGTAGCAGGGTTGCAATGCGAATCCATTCACTTCCATTAGTGGGGTAGTTGCAGAACCACGTGGCGATCTTTGGTAGCCAAAGTCACCGTGTAGCCCTATCCTTGGAGGCATCTTACCTTGTGCAGTATATTAGGGGGGTTGCATTATGAGCGATTGTTTCTCATGCATTTGTTAGGGGACATGCATGGATCTGCTACCTCCTGGGATGGGTTAGGACAGAATATATTCAGTCCTAGGGCAATGAGGACATTCTCCTTCATGTCATTGCATAGTATTTAGTTGCAGGTTTTATCACAGGTAGAAATGAACATTAAGGTGTTATCACTGTATACATAGTGAGGGGTGTACAGGCTATATAGGATATTCACCGCTATCACCTGGAATAAAGGTTTGCCATTATCTTATTGGGCTTATAAAACAATCCTGGAATATGGGCACCATTTCCTTATTTCTCTTATCAAAGTGAAATGATTGTACCGTGCCCTTAAGAGATTGTAATCTGAAAGTCTCCATAAAGCAAAACTGGCCTCTCCGTCACATACCCTGCCAGCCAGTGACTAGATCTATGTCGGTCATCTGCAGACTGTTCCAGCTGATGGGGCACTACAACTCTCAACATACCCTGGCAGCCAATAAATGGTGCTGTAGTCTGCAACTCTGTGTTGGATTGACTCCCTCTGGTACCAGAGGATCCTCCGGTGGGCCCAGGCTCTAACACAATAATGGTCCAGTGGAAGACACCCAGATTTATAGGGTGCTATGGTCTGCCTAGGGGTTGTTGGACGGTGGCCCCTAGAATCATGTTATATAGTGGGCCCAAGGATCCTCAGCCTGTCACTGAACACACATGTATGTGTGCAATAAATATATATACAGTGCCTTGCGAAAGTATTCGGCCCCCTTGAACTTTTCAACCTTTTGCCACATTTCAGGCTTCAAACATAAAGATATAAAATTTTAATTTTTTGTTGAAGAATCAACAACAAGTGGGACACAATTGTGAAGTGGAACGAAATTTATTGGTTATTTTAAACTTTTGTAAAAAATAAAAAACTGAAAAGTGGGGCGTGCAATGTTATTCGGCCCCCTTAAGTTAATACTTTGTAGCACCACCTTTTGCTGCGATTACAGCTGCAAGTCGCTTGGGATATGTCTCTATCAGTTTTGCACATGGAGAGACTGAAATTCTTGCCCATTCTTCCTTGGAAAACAGCTGGAGCTCAGTGAGGTTGGATGGAGAGCGTTTGTGAACAGCAGTTTTCAGCTCTTTCCACAGATTCTCGATTGGATTCAGGTCTGGACTTTGACTTGGCCATTCTAACACCTGGATACGTTTATTTGTGAACCATTCCATTGTAGATTTGGCTTTATGTTTGGGATCATTGTCTTGTTGGAAGATAAATCTCCGTCCCAGTCTCAGGTCTTTTGCAGACTCCAACAGGTTTTCTTCCAGAATGGTCCTGTATTTGGCTCCATCCATCTTCCCATCAATTTTAACCATCTTCCCTGTCCCTGCTGAAGAAAAGCAGGCCCAAACCATGATGCTGCCACCACCATGTGTGACAGTGGGGATGGTGTGTTCAGGGGGATGAGCTGTGTTGCTTTTACGCCAAACATATCGTTTTGCATTGTGGCCAAAAAGTTGGATTTTGGTTCCATCTGAGCAGAGCACCTTCTTCCACATGTTTGGTGTCTCCCAGGTGGCTTTTTATGGATATCTTTGAGAAATGGCTTTCTTCTTGCCACTCTTCCATAAAGGCCAGATTTGTGCAGTGTACGACTGATTGTTGTGCTATGGACAGACTCTCCCACCTCAGCTGTAGATCTCTGCAGTTCATCCAGATTGATCATGGGCCTCTTGGCTGCATCTCTGATCAGTCTTCTCCTTGTTTGAGATGAAAGTTTAGAGGGACGGCCGGGTCTTGGTAGATTTGCAGTGGTCTGATACTCCTTCCATTTCAATATGATCGCTTGCACAGTGCTCCTTGGGATGTTTAAAGTTTGGGAAATCTTTTTGTATCCAAATCTGGCTTTAAACTTCTCCACAACAGTATCACGGACCTGCCTGGTGTGTTCCTTGGTCTTCATGATGCTCTCTGCGCTTTAAACAGAACCCTGAGACTATCACAGAGCAGGTGCATTTATACGGAGACTTGATTACACACAGGTGGATTATATTTATCATCATCAGTCATTTAGGACAACATTGGATCATTCAGAGATCCTCACTGAACTTCTGGAGTGAGTTTGCTGCACTGAAAGTAAAGGGGCCGAATAATATTGCACGCCCCACTTTTCAGTTTTTTATTTTTTACAAAAGTTTAAAATAACCAATAAATTTCGTTCCACTTCACGATTGTGTCCCACTTGTTGTTGATTCTTCACCAAAAAATTTAAATTTTATATCCTTATGTTTGAAGCCTGAAATGTGGCAAAAGGTTGAAAAGTTCAAGGGGGCCGAATACTTTCGCAAGGCACTGTGTGTGTGTGTGTGTGTGTGTGTGTGTGTATGTATGTATGTGTATATATATATATATATATATATATATATATATATATATGTGTGTATAATATATATACACACACACACACACACACACACACACGCGCGCGCTAGGGGCCATATATTCCAGCACAAGGCTCACCAGCTTTATAAAGGGGAAAATGGGCGAAAGGTCAAACTACAACAGGTGGCATCAGGCCATGTCCAAGAATGACAGGGTGTGGTAGTGTGAACTAGCACCAGTAGAGGGCTCTGTTGTGATATTTGCGATGCAGCCCCTATATGTGCACCCTGGGATTTGTATGTTCTGCCCATTCTCCTATAGGTTTTTCCTCTAAGGTCTCACTGCCCGGAGGGAAACAAAATTAGAACACTGGCCAGTTTTAAGAGTTTTCCTGGAAATTTTATAAAACTTTCATAAATGATCTGAAAATGCCAGGTAGACATAAGGATGTTCAAGGTGCAGAGGTTATAGGTATGAGGAGAGCATAGTGCAGGGATAAGAATACAGAGGCTGGTATGAGGAGGGCAGTATCAGTTCATCGTGCAGAGGGTATAGGTATGAAGTGGGTATAAGGAGGTGCCAGTGTCATCCCAATGTGCAGGATAAGAATGTGAGGTAGGTATAAGGAGGTGCCAGTATCAGCCCAAGATGGAAGGATAAGGTTGCTAGATGTGTTTAATGTTGTGCCGGTGTCAGCCGAGGATGCAGAGGTATTGGTGCCACATGGGTATAAGTAGGTGCCAGCATGAACCTCTGTTAGGGCAGCACGGTGGCTCAGTGGTTAGCACTGTAGCCTGGAGTCCTGGGTTCGGATCCTGCCGAGGACAACATCTGCAAGGAGTTTGTATGTTCTCCCCGTGTTTCCATGGGTTTCCTCTGGTTTCCTCCCACACTCCAAAGACATATTGATAGGGAATGCACATTGTGAGCCCTATATGGCACAGTGACTGACCATGTCTGTAAAGTGCTGCGGAATAAGATGGCGCTATACAAGTAAGAGAAATAAATAAATAAGGTACCAGGATGGTATAAGGTAGCTTATAAAGCACTTTGCCGGGCAGTCCTCCTGCAGACATTCCTCAGTATACAGAGGCCAGGGGCTATAGACAATGCTCTGTGACCTTTGCTCCTTCTGTGACCTCCTCAGGATTGTAAAATAAACTCTGGCCATTTACTTCAATTGATCTTCATTGAGGAACAAGAGGCAGCCATTGTCTAATCCCCAGGGAGCCATGAACTGAGAAACCCATAAATCCTATCGGTAAACACTACAGTCCTTAGGGGCACTGACCCACCTGTACACAGCATACATGGGCACTGACCCACCTGTACACAGCGCGCATGGGCACTGACCCACCTGTACACAGCGCGCATGGGCACTGACCCACCTGTACACAGTGCGCAGGGGCACTGACCCACCTGTACACAGCGCGCAGGGGCACTGACCCACCTGTACACAGCGCGCAGGGGCACTGACCCACCTGTACACAGCGCGCAGGGGCACTGACCCACCTGTACACAGTGCGCATGTACACAGCTCCGCTAACACAGACATGGCTCCGTTCTCTTATTGTTCTGATGTATTCCTTCTTGGAATGTTCCTCTTTATATGTCAGATATTCTGCTATAAAGTAGCAAAGATATTGCATCACTAGAATCTTTGCATTGTGCCACATGGGAAATTCTCAAGCAATGTTTTTCTTTCCTCGTCTAACTGTACAGTCATAATAAGCAGAGACATCAGAATATCAGTACATAATGTGCACATGTAAAAATAACCTATTCTACACTGATAGTGGCAGCTGTATACCTGCAGATGAGGTATCTACCTGTTATACATCAGGGTAAAGATGTGATGCAGACAGATCTATAGATACAATAGATAGAAATTGGATAGATAATTTGATATGAGGGAGATACGTATTGGATAGATATTTCATAGATACATATTAGATAGTTAGATATTTGAATAGATATTTAATATTTATCTAGCAAATATTAGATATTAGGTCATATTTTTGCAGCTATCTAGGTAGATATTAGATGGATATTTGATAATTAAATATGAGGTATTAGATGTTAGATGGATAGTTGGCTATAACAGATATGACATAGCTATGACAGACTAATGGATATGAGAGAAATAGAATACATAGATATGACATAATTAGATAAATGGACAGATAATATTAGAGACATTCTGTGTCATATTTACCATATTTTTCAATATGAAGCACAAACACCCCCTCCCCTTTATGATGCCCTCAGTCCCTGGCACTTACCATGCAGTTCGGGTCCCCTGTGCAGGAGCAGCCCTGCCCTAAGCCAGTGCTCCAGGGGCAGGGAGGCTGCTTTAATGTGCTCTGGTCCTGGGGCAGGAACCCCTGAAAAGCCGTTGTAGGGAAAGTGAGGGTGCTGCACAGTGCCCAGGGTGGGCATATGGTACAGAGGTGCAGGGTAGAGTCCATGGAGAGGCAGAAACCCAGATTTAGGGTACAGGTGAGATACAGTGGCAGATAGACTATGCTCTCTGCCCTGAACAGGGACCACACGGGGGCGCTCTTCAGCCAGGAGGGCATCAATTCGAAACTTCTGAGAATTTTCCATTACCTTCTGCATTATTGGAGTAGAAGTACAAGACTCGGGCTCTGCTGCTGTGGTGAGTATGGAGAACTAACTGCAAGCTCTGTGGCTTCCTGCAGATTCTTAATGACAGATCCTAGGGTAATAGCACATCTTGGGACTTGTCTTGATTCGGGCTTGTACCTGTCCAGTAGGGATAACTTCTCCCTCAGAGATGATTTTAGCAGGAGTTGGGGTAGTAAGACATTTTGAGTTTGATGGAAGGGATCACTCTTTAACATAGAGAATGTATTGCAAGCCCTTTTTTTTGTCGGTGGTGCCTTGTCTTCTTGGCCAAGTCTTGGGGTTCTGGAGATCACCTTGTGGTTAGGGTTAGTTATTTGCAGGCACAGCTGGTAAGCCTTGAAGAAGAGGGAAGGTGGTTGTCTCTTCTTGACCAATACTGGATGCTTTAGAGATAGGGTTAACTTTGGGCAAGCTCTTTGTCTCCTTCTAGAACTTTAGCAGTGACTTTCATAGATACATTCAGCACACCTTGAGACTGCAGAGAGATACTTGAGGCTCAGGTTAGTCTTCTGTTTGTCGTCTGTCACAAATTCAAATTTGTGGTTGCAAAATGTATCAACTCCACAAAGTTCTTCCTTCCTTGCACTTGAGTTCTCAACTGAGTCCCTGCAGCCTTCTCTGCCCCGTCTCGTCTCCTGGAGCCTGGTGCCAGCTTCTCATTGGTTGTCAGACAGTTACCTCACCCCCCTGTAGGTGTCAGCAGGACAATCACTTAATGAGCTCATTAGCCTGTCATTGCCTCAAAGCCAAACCCTCTGGAGATAAGGCAGGGCCAGGCACTGGTCAGGCTGGTATAGCAGATACACTGCAGTACATCTGGAGGAAACTTTCTGTTCTTCTCTGGTATCAGACAGTCAGTAGGAGGCTGCAGATAATAGTCCCAGCTCGTACACAGGTCACCAGAAAGCAATGTACACGAAGTTAATGTATAATCTGTGTCTGATGGGAGTAGTCATACCCTGGAGAGGAGTGCTCCTACATCAACTAATTGTTATCTTTGATCACGAGATGTATCTATATATTTTATAATTAATAATAATAATAACGTTATAATTGATATTAATAGTGATAAATATGTATATCTGTATATTATATAATTATACATAATAGAAATAATAAATAGTAAACTTTATTATTGATATTAATTGTATTTCTGCAAGTACAGCAATGTATGAGGATAACCTATCACAATGAATACTTTCAGATACATCACCTGTTACCTGTATCATTATTCTTCTATCTTATTTATCTGTTGTAGAAATAAAATCTTTATTTCAATGGTTTTTATTCTGTCTCTATATACTCACCTCATTGATAACATGGATAAAGCTATTATATGTTTATCCATCAATATTATTATTATTATTATTTATTTATATAGCACCATTAATTCCATGGTGCTGTACATTATTATATTCCATGGTGCTGTATATTTTTATATTAATTCCATGGTGCTGTACATTATTATATTCCATGGTGCTGTATATTTTTATATTAATTCCATGGTGCTGTACATTGTTATATTCCATGGTGCTTTACATTTGAGGGTTTACATACAGTACACAAAATATACAAGACAAATATAATACTAACAGTGACCGACTGGCACAGCGGGATAGAGGGCCCTGCCCGCAAGGGCTTACAATCAATATAAGTTACTTAGCACATTTATCTTTCTATAATATTTATCTACTTATCTGGAAATATTTACTGCATAGATCTAGCTATCTATTTCTATCCATCTTCTATCTATCTCATAGATGTCAGCTGTCTTTCTCCCATATATTGTGTCTGTTATTTATCTATGACTTTTTTTTTTTTTTCTCATTGATATTTTGTCTTTTTACTTTCTAGGACTATCTATCTGTCAATCTACATATTTTGTGTCCTTATACAAAATAAATTGACAGATATTATCGATCTATGACTTTTTATCTCTTATCTGTCTCATAGATATTATTGACCTTTTCTATAGATATTATGGCACAGACTTACTATTGTGGATACGACTAGATATTGGCATAAATGTGGTACCTTTAGTGGGGCTAAAATTTTCTAGACTGTTTAGAGGGTGGGCCTGGGTTAACATGTGACAAATGCGCCAAAATTGTGTTGTAAAATTCTGGCTCAAAGTAAGCCAACTAAAAGGTGGTATAAATGTGGACTAGACAGTGTAAAGATATCCCCGATTTATCATCCAGCATTAGTCAGTATGATAGATCTGGAGTATTTTCAGATTACACTGTCTATTAGTAGTTGTGGCCACTGGACTCCTATCTATCTATCTATCTATCTATCTATCTATCTATCTATCTATCTCATATCTATCTATCTATCTATCTATCTATCTATCTATCTCATATCTATCTATCTATCTATCTATCTCATATCTATCTATCTATCTATCTATCTCATATCTATCTATCTCATATCTATCTATCTATCTATCTATCTCATATCTATCTATCTATCTATCTCATATCTATCTATCTATCTATCTATCTCATATCTATCTATCTCATATCTATCTATCTATCTATCTATCTCATATCTATCTATCTATCTCATATCTATCTATCTATCTCATATCTATCTATCTCATATCTATCTATCAATCTCATATCTATCTATCTCATATCTATCTATCTATCTATCTATCTATCTATCTATCTATCTCATATCTATCTATCTATCCCATATCTATCTTTCTATCTCATATCTATCTATCTATCTCATATCTATCTATCTCATATCTATCTATCTATCTCATATCTATCTATCTATCCCATATCTATCTTTCTATCTCATATCTATCTATCTATCTCATATCTATCTATCTATCCAATATCTATCTATCTATCTATCTATCTATCTATCTCATATCTATCTATCTATCTATCTCATATCTATCTATCTCATATCTATCTATCTCATATCTATCTCATATCTATCTATCTCATATCTATCTATCTCATATCTACAGGAGCATCTCAGTAAATGAGAATATCTGTGAAACGTTCCTTCATTTCAGTAATTCAGTAATACAATCCATAATCAGCGTCTTCCATGATTGTGCGTCCTACTGAACCAGACTGAGGGACCATTTAAAGACTTAGGAAACCTTGGCAGGTGAATTTACAAGACTGAACTGAACTTACAATATTCTAATTTTCTTAGATTTGGGTTTTCATTCCCTGTAATCCATAATCAACATTTACAGAAATAAAACACTTGGAATAGAAGACTCTGTGTGTAAAGAATCTAGAAAATATAGGAGGGAACTTTATTAATGTAATTACTGAAAGAAATAAACGTTTCAGAGATATTCTAATTTATTGAGATGCTCCTGTATCTATCTATCTATCTATCTATCTATCTATCTCTCTATCTCCTGCTGTAACACTATAGATACAGTACTATAATAATATTCTAGATACATTCTATTTCATAACTGTTTCCATATTGTAATACTTGGAATTCATTGAGTACAATAGCCCCTATAGCCGAGTGTCTTGCTGGACAGGTTCTGCATGTTCCTTGATGGGCTCTTGTCCTCTCCTGCCACCCACCATTCCTGATCTTCCTGATTCTTGTCCTGTACACAGAGCTGGCTCCCTTAGTCAGTGTTCATGTAATGACAGCTAATTATTCCTGGCAATGTGTCTGATGTCTCCTGAGTGAGCAGGTCCTTATAACACCAGCAGATAAGACAATCCCTAGTATACAGAGCCGGCTCTATAAACAGGTTATCACTTTATGGCTGGTCCCCTGTGATAGTGACAATGTCTCCTTTGTTGTAGTCACTTCATGTCACGCCTGGCTCAGTCTACAGCCGGGCAAATCACTAATCTGAACACTTCCCTGTGCCCAACAGCTGCTGCAGTTAGCCAGAAAGCCATAAAACAATTAAATGTCAATTTACTAAAGGTTACAATTTCCCAGCATTGATATCAGGACAGCAGCGTCATAAAGAGGCAAACAAGGATTATTACATTTATATAAGAAAGATAAATATGGTTTACAGTTAAAGAGAAATTTACAATAATAACTGAGCTATAATAAAACGTAGAAGACAAGTCCTAGAAAATAAGAATGAAAACCAAAGATAATAAAAAGTATAATCCAAAATCAAAAACAATAAGCTAAAAAATAGTTAAAAAATTGTAATAAAAAAATTTGGAAAGAGATTAGTAACATTAGAGTAAAACTTATTTACTTTAAACTTTAATTATTTTTGATTATAATCGTCATTTCCATTGTTAGTCATATGTAACTATTATTCCAATAAAATATCTAATATAATTTAATGTAATGTCTCTCATGATAAATTCAGTGTATAATTATAATTCAGTATCTTGGTTATTACTAAATGATCACTGTCTTCCGATTAAAATAAATAATATACTAATGAAATAGAAGTTTTCATTCATATATTTGTATTTAATAATTATAATTTATTATACAAATATTTATAACTACCATTATTCTGCCCCAATTAAATTTGGCAACTATATGAAAAAAACTAAGAATTAATTATTCTTTGTACAATATAATGATGATTAATATCACAATTATTATTATTATTAGTATATGACTTTAAATGAAATATGTATTTTTTTAGAAGGCAGTTTCTGATGAAGGCACTCGTAGTAATTATTGTTTATACTATGTGTTATATATTTATATATATATATATGTTACTATTATTGTCATAGCCTCCACAACAAAATGCTAATTCTAATAGAAAAAACATTCTAAATAGAAATATCTTTATAATTAATGTCATTATTCTATTTATTATTTCTTTTTTCTTCATTATGTTTATCATATATCTTACATTAGTTACTATACATCTACATATCAAATGAAGAAATCCAGATCCTATGTTTTTTAAGGCAGTTTGGAAATGAAATGGATGATATTAAATGCTCCTTTTGTTTGGTCCAGGTTATTCTAATGTATTTATTGTGCAGTAAATGATATTTTTGCAGTTTTCTCTCTGTATAATGCAGTACTCTGGGTTCAGGTGCCCCACTATTATACTCTGTAGGATAGTCAGTGACTAATGTTGAAGCTTCACATCACATAATGGCACAAAGTTAATTGTAATGACTCTGTATATACATTGTAAACTCTAGGTAATTGTAGCTATATAAGCAGTATACACTGTGTAACAGATGCTGCATTATTACAGGCACAGTATAGTTATTATTATGGTCAATCTGTAGAAATAAAAATCTCCTATTAAAATAATTACTGAAATATTACATTAGTTCATTAAAAGTAAATCTATACATTTCCTTTGTAGGAGAGGAATATAAATGTAAATGTTTGTTGCATGGGATGTGCAGCAAAGAGGAAACTTTACAAAGCAGAAAAATTGACTATATATTAGCTGAGAATTAGTAATCGATCTATTTATCTATATAATGTCTTTCTATCTAATCTAATATCATTTATCTAGTTTCTATGTCTTGTATCCCTGGTTCATAATAATCTGTTCTATCTAATTATGTATCTATTTAATGTAAGGTAACCTAAATAATTCAATCTATCTATCTATCTCATATCTATCTATCTATCTCATATCTATCTATCCCATATCTATCTATCTATCCCATATCTATCTATCTATCTCATATCTATCTATCTATCTATCTCATATCTATCTATCTCATATCTATCTATCTATCTATCTATCTCATATCTATCTATATATCTATCTCATATCTATCTATCTATCTCATATCTATCTATCTATCTATCTATCTATCTCATATCTATCTATATATCTATCTATCTATCTCATATCTATCTATCTATCTATCTCCTATCTATCTATCTCATATCTATCTCATATCTATCTATCTCATATCTATCTATCTATCTCATATCTATCTCATATCTATCTATCTCATATCTATCTATCTATCTATCTATCTATCTATCTATCTCATATCTATCTATCTATCTATCTCATATCTATCTATCTCATATCTATCTATCTATCTATCTATCTATCTATCTCATATCTATCTCCTATCTATCTATCTATCTATCTCATATCTATCTATCTCATATCTATCTATCTCATATCTATCTATCTCCTATCTATCTATCTATCTATCTATCTATCTATCCATCTATCTATCTATCTCATATCTATCATCTCATATCTATCTATCTCATATCTATCTATCTATCTATCTATCTATCTATCTATCCCATATCTATCTACCTATCTATCTCATATCTATCTATCTATCTCATATCTATCTATCTATCTCATATCTATCTATCTATCTATCCATCTATCTATCTATCTATCTCATATCTATCTATCTCATATCTATCTATCTCATATCTATCTATCCCATATCTATCTATCTATCTATCTATCTATCTATCTATCTCATATCTATCTATCTCATATCTATCTATCTCATATCTATCTATCTATCTCCTATCTATCTATCTATCTATCTATCTATCTCATATCTATCTATCTCATATCTATCTATCTATCTCATATCTATCTATCTATCTATCCATCTATCTATCCATCTATCTATCTATCTATCTATCTCATATCTATCTATCTCATATCTATCTATCTCATATCTATCTATCTATCTATCTATCTATCTATCTATCTATCTATCTATCCCATATCTATCTATCTATCTATCTATCTCATATCTATCTATCTATCTCATATCTATCTATCTATCTCATATCTATCTATCTCATATCTATCTATCTCATATCTATCTATCTATCTCCTATCTATCTATCTATCTATCTCCTATCTATCTATCTATCTATCTATCTATCTATCTATCCATCTATCTATCTATCTCATATCTATCTATCTCATATCTATCTATCTATCCCATATCTATCTATCTATCTATCTATCTATCTATCTATCCCATATCTATCTATCTATCTATCTATCTCATATCTATCTATCTCATATCTATCCTAAAAAGGAAGCACTACCAATAATCCAGAGAAAGTGAAATCTGTCATCTGTATGTTTTATCTGATATCTATCTATCTATCTATCTATCTATCTATCTATCTATCTATCTATCTATCTATATCATATCTCTACCTCTCTATGTACTAACTCATATATATCTCATATCTATCTATCTATCCATCCCATCTATCTATCTGCTAGTAATAATACATATCCTTGCTTATAACATCAGTGGGACTTGATAGTTTCCCAATTATCAGATATTTCTGATGATTTAACAAAACAAAAATCACTTGTAAGGCTGTAAAACCTTCAGGGAGAAAACACAACACAATCTGTTGGCACAAATAACCTGATCAGATTAATATTATTTCTTGTGTACAGTCACATCCAATGTTTAACCCTTCTTTTTCCACAAGGATTTCATGGCAAATAATGGAAAACGTGAAATCTGATTTTAAGGGCATATTCACACACTGACGCTAGGTTCACATCTGTGCCAGGCTTTCTGTCGTTCGAGTCTACCAGGGGACCTGAATGACGGAGATCCGGACCGCTAAAACAGCGGTTACCCATGGACACCGGTAGACCACATTGACTATAATGGTCTCTGCGGTTTTCACCCTGAATACAGCGGAAAGAAAAGACCTCCGAGCAGGACGTTTCTCTCCAACGATTCCATCTCCAAAGAGCCATAGGCTGCTCTGACACCAGCTATCTATTTAGCAGATTACAAAACCACAGACCTTGTACATCCTCGTGTACATCTGAGTCCATTCCCTGTGCTATCCATTGTTTTTTGTTTTTTTAACAGATCCATAGACTTGAATGGCTGAGACAAGTAAAGAAAAAGATAAAAAATAGCTGCATGTTCTATCTTTTTTTTCTCCGTGTCCCTCAGTCCATGAGAAAGACCGGACGTGTGAATGGCTCCATTGCCTATAATGGGTCCTTGTGCTGTCACAGATGACATACAGATAGAAAAGTCATTGGAGAGAAAGGACCTAATTCGCATGAATGGGACAACTGCAGAAATTTCTGAAACAAATGTACAAAATTGCTTGTGAATATGCCCTTCACACACTTTTTTTCATTTTTTTTTTTCGCTGTGTTTTTTTTTTTTTCAGTTTTTACACGCAATCCAGTGCAATTTTTTAAATTTGTTATATCTATTTATTTTTTTAAAGTCTCGTCAAGAAAACTGAGAAAATTGCCATTGAAAACACCACTGACCCCCTCAAGAAAGGAAAAAAAGACTAATGTACGTTTATGTAAAAATTTTTATAGAGTAGTGTTTTTTGTTTTTTTGTTTTTTTTATTTCAATTCGGACAATCATGTAAAATCTGGTAAAGTGTTTTGTTTGTCTGTTGTTCTGGTCCTCTAATGGAACCTAGCGTAAGGCCTCGTTCACACGTCCATAAAGTGATGTCCGCAATAATCACAGACATCACTCCCCCCTGCTTATTGGCGGCTGGTGTGCTATCCGTGGTTCATCCATTTTTCATGTCTGTGAATTTTTTTATTTATTTTTGCAGTTCATCTGCATCTCTGTTTCTCACATGGATGTCAACTTTTTTTTTTTTTTTTTTTTTTTTTTATTGCCCTATACCTGTATGCGCACCAGTGAAAAAATTGAACGTGAGCATTTTTTTTTTTTTTTTGTTTACACAGACATATAGTCAGTGAAAAGAAAAAAAACTCCAGATACCTGAATTTAATACATTGAAGTTTATATGTCATCTGTGAAAAATGCAGACATGTGTATAAGGCCTAATACTGACCAAAAAAAATATCTGTACCCAGGTAGTCACAGATATGCCTTGACTTTAAAAATATTCTCACAGGGTTAGATTTTAGAGGTGGTTTCACATATAACATTTTTAGGAAGAACAACCTCTTCTTTTGTAGCAAGATATTCCATGGCCAGATGTCAGCTGAAATGTGCGCTACAAAATATTTTTTTGTGACCTTTTTTTTTTTTTTTTTCCTTTTTTTCTCACTTTTGATGCCTTTTTGGCACACTGTATTCTCCAGATGTTGCTTTTTTAATGTGTTTTCCCATAAGTTTTTATTAGGAAAAAAAATGCTGGAAATATGTTGCACAAAAAAAAAAAAAAAAGAAAGAATTTTTTTGGCTGCTGCAGAAACGCAACAGAAAAAAAAAATGCCTCTTACAGTGTCAACAAAGTGAATGAAATTTCATTAACCTCATCCAGACATTGCGGGGAAAAATAGCTGCGGAAAATCGGAAAATGTTAATTTTCCATACAAATTTAATAAGGGAAGAAAAAACGCAGAGCAAAAAGTAACAAAAACTCATTTTCGCTGCATTATTTTCCGCAGTGTGGGTTTTTTTTTTTATCTGCACTTCGCTATGTGGG
This sequence comes from Leptodactylus fallax, assembly GCA_947044405.1. Lineage (NCBI taxonomy): Eukaryota > Metazoa > Chordata > Amphibia > Anura > Leptodactylidae > Leptodactylus > Leptodactylus fallax. The sequence goes on from CAMRHE010000659.1 coordinate 197,127, forward strand.
GCCTTAGGCTGACGCCTTACGTTGCAGAAACGCAACTTTTTTTGTTGCAGATTTTGCTGCGGTTTTTGAGCCAAAGACAGGAGTGGATTGCGCAGAAGGGAGAAGTATAAGAAGCTTCCTATATATTTCCCATTCCTTTTGTGGCCATTCTTGGCTTTGGCTCAAAAAAACGCAGAAAAATTTGCAACAATAAAAGCTGCGTTTGCTCAACGTGGAGCTTCAACCTCAAGGTGTTTTTTACGCACCCAAAAACTGCACTCTTGCCTTGCATCACTGACAAAGAAAATGATGGGAAAATTGCCATAAAAAAAACACCATCCTCCTTCCTTCCCCCCCCCTAAAAAAAAAAAAAGCCCTAAATTGCTAAGAAGCAGAAATCGAGATTCTTTGCAGTCTGGATAGTCGGGGTAAAATCTTAAAAAAATAATAAAAAGTTGTATGAAGAAATTTCAGAAAAACCCTCTTTTATTATTTAGCAGTATGCTATAGGGCACAGTTTAGGCTCAATTCACATAGCCGCAGGATATAGACTATATTACAGCAGGATATTCTGTCCTGACCACACGGCTGTGAAAAAGGGATGAATTGGTTAATTTTTAATAGCAATTTTGCATCTGTTCCGTCTCCATTTATTCGAGTTTGACAGCCAAAACCAAGTGTCATCCGTTTTGCATCCTGTTTTCACAGAACAGACTGATTAAAAAAATAATAATAATAATTTCATTAAAAGAAAATAATTTCATTTTTTTTTTTTATCATCCATAAAAAAAAAATTGGACATGTGAATACACTCATTAGAGCTCATTGTTATAAAAACTGCCATGTGAATAAGCCCTAAGGCTACATATACATGACCGTAGTGGTTTTTACTGTCTGCAAAATCTGATCCACAATCTGCAATAAATCATGTCCGCATTGCATCTGGATGTCATGCATAATCTCAGATCTGCAAAAACACTTGTACGATCCCCTACATTTGTATCTGTGAGTCTGCCACCACTACGGACACGTATAGGGCCTGCTCCGTAATGTGTGCATAGTTTCTACGGCCCGGACACTGATCAGTAAAAACTGTGGACGTGTGTATGTGGCCATAGAGATGAATGGGTCTGTGAACTATCTGCAGCTGCGGACAATATACAGTCGTGTGCATGAACACAAGGAGTACAGGGGTACAGTAAAAGCATCCCTATGCGGTGGGGTCTCTGCCAACCCTGTTTGGTCCTATCACTTTTGCTATCCAGTGCCAAAAACATGCTGGACCCTCTATAGCCAAAATGAGGGGACAGAATTTTATCCTTGCCATGGGTCCCCTTCTGTACACGATTGACAAGGTGTCATGGAGGTTTCAGATCCACAGCAATGGGCTAAATACATGTAGAAGGGCATAATGACAGCTCTATACAGTCAGGACTTGCAGGGTCTTTGGTTGTGTATGGAGCATAGGCGAAGACTGCTACAAATATAATAGTATAACATATAAGGATGGCAGGACAGAGCTTCAGCTATTGCTGACCCTGCATATACCCAACATCTGTATACAGTGTATATATGGCCGTGTCTTCTGAAATTACATTGTCTATTCATTCCACACCCCTCCCATCCATTTAATAAGGAATATTGCTGCCTGACTGCTGCCTGATATAGAGCAAATTTACTCCTGGGAAATCAGAGGTAACGGCGGCGCCTACTCCCCCAGCACCAGGACTGCCTATGATTTAATGCCCCTCTATATGAAGCATAGCCGGCTGTAATTACTACTACTCCCATTATGGTGCTGTGAGGGAATGTATCACCAAGACCCGGCATCATGATATGACTCATCCCCAGAAAAGCTTCGGATATTAAAGGGATTTTACTAGATTAGAAAAACATGGCGACTTTCTTGCAGAAACAGTGCCACACCTGTCCACAGGTTGTATCTGGTATTGCTGAAGTGTATGAAACTAATCTGCTATGCCACACGTCTTGTGGTGCTATTTTTGGAAGAAGGTAGCCATGTGTACAAGTGGCATCTATAGCTGGTCCAAGATGGCGGTAGTTCCTTGTACTGCTCCTCTGCTGACGGTGTTTTGTGCAGGTGTAGAAGATGTTACCACCACCATCTTGGAGAAGCCATGAGTGTCCTAGACGAATGCCTTCAGAGTAGGTGCCATAGAGGGAACTGCCACCATCTTTGACCAGCTATGGACACTCTTGTTTATGCTGGTACCAGCTGCACCCACGAGGGGAGGCTAAAGTAATAACTCATAGGCTCAAATTGCTACGTACGCTATTACCCAAGGCACTTAGGAGATTTGCCAAACAACTGCCTCCCCCTTTAAAGGCAGTCTTTCCTCAGAACCCAGCATATCACCCCAGCCCTGCAGATAGATAGGTTAGTGTCACCAGAACCAGCATATCACCCCAGCCCTGCAGATAGATAGGTTAGTGTCACCAGAACCAGCATATCACCCCAGCCCTGCAGATAGATAGGTTAGTGTCACCAGTACCAGCATATCACCCCAGCCCTGCAGATAGATGGGTTAGTGTCACCAGTACCAGCATATCACCCCAGCCCTGCAGATAGATAGGTTAGTGTCACCAGACCCAGCATATCACCCCAGCCCTGCAGATAGATAGGTTAGTGTCACCAGAACCAGCATATCACCCCAGCCCTGCAGATAGATAGGTTACTGTCACCAGAACCAGCATATCACCCCAGCCCTGCAGATAGATAGGTTAGTGTCACCAGACCCCAGCATATCACCCCAGCCCTGCAGATAGATAGGTTACTGTCACCAGAACCAGCATATCACCCCAGCCCTGCAGATAGATAGGTTAGTGTCACCAGAACCAGCATATCACCCCAGCCCTGCAGATAGATAGGTTAGTGTCACCAGAACCAGCATATCACCCCAGCCCTGCAGATAGATAGGTTAGTGTCACCAGAACCAGCATATCACCCCAGCCCTGCAGATAGATAGGTTAGTGTCACCAGAACCAGCATATCACCCCAGCCCTGCAGATAGATAGGTTAGTGTCACCAGAACCAGCATATCACCCCAACTCTGCAGCTAGATAGGTTAGTGTCACCAGAACCAGAATATCACCCCAGCCCTGCAGATAGATAGGTTACTGTCACCAGAACCAGCATATCACCCCAGCCCTGCAGGTAGATAGGTTAGTGTCACCAGAACCAGAATATCACCCCAGCCCTGCAGATAGATAGGTTAGTGTCACCAGACCCAGAATATCACCCCAGCCCTGCAGATAGATAGGTTAGTGTCACCAGAACCAGCATATCACCCCAGCCCTGCAGATAGATAGGTTAGTGTCACCAGACCCCAGCATATCGCCCCAGTCCTGCAGATAGATAGGTTACCATCACCAGAACCAGCATATCACCCCAGCCCTGCAGATAGATAGGTTAGTGTCACCAGAACCAGCATATCACCCCAGCCCTGCAGATAGATAGGTTAGTGTCACCAGAACCAGCATATCGCCCCAGCCCTGCAGATAGATAGGTTACTGTCACCAGACACAGCATATCACCCCAGCCCTGCAGATAGATAGGTTAGTGTCACCAGAACCAGCATATCACCCCAGCCCTGCAGATAGATAGGTTAGTGTCACCAGACACAGCATATCACCCCAGCCCTGCAGATAGATAGGTTACTGTCACCAGACCCAGCATATCACCCCAGCCCTGCAGATAGATAGGTTAGTGTCACCAGATCCAGCATATCACCCCAGCCCTGCAGATAGATAGGTTAGTGTCACCAGAACCAGCATATCACTCCAGCCCTGCAGATAGATAGGTTAGGGTCACCAGAACCAGCATATCACCCCAGCCCTGCAGATAGATAGGTTAGTGTCACCAGACCCCAGCATATCGCCCCAGTCCTGCAGATAGATAGGTTACCATCACCAGAACCAGCATATCACCCCAGCCCTGCAGATAGATAGGTTAGTGTCACCAGAACCAGCATATCACCCCAGCCCTGCAGATAGATAGGTTAGTGTCACCAGAACCAGCATATCGCCCCAGCCCTGCAGATAGATAGGTTACTGTCACCAGACACAGCATATCACCCCAGCCCTGCAGATAGATAGGTTAGTGTCACCAGAACCAGCATATCACCCCAGCCCTGCAGATAGATAGGTTAGTGTCACCAGACACAGCATATCACCCCAGCCCTGCAGATAGATAGGTTACTGTCACCAGACCCAGCATATCACCCCAGCCCTGCAGATAGATAGGTTAGTGTCACCAGATCCAGCATATCACCCCAGCCCTGCAGATAGATAGGTTAGTGTCACCAGAACCAGCATATCACTCCAGCCCTGCAGATAGATAGGTTAGGGTCACCAGAACCAGCATATCACCCCAGCCCTGCAGATAGATAGGTTAGTGTCACCTGAATCAAACAGTGTTTCCCCCTTGTAAATTGCTGCCTCCATTCCTGGGATATAGTTATTTTTGTCAATATGCAAATTAGCTCTCCAAAGAGGTAAGTGGCGCATATTGACAAAAACAGTGATATCTTGGCAATGTAGGCAATGATTCACAAGAGGAAAGCCTGGTTTGATTTAGGTGACTCTAACTTATCTATCTGCAGGCTGGGGTGATATGTTGGGTTCTGGAGACAGACTCCCTTTAAGTCACTTGGAACATCTCTTTGGGCAGATTTGTGACATACTTTCAGCTCCACCATGTATTATATGTATTGGCCATCCCTTGATCACTTTTCAATGCAATTTCCCAGTATATTTTATCCTTTATTTTGTTATGTCTCATCCAGACCTGGAGCAATTGTCTATTGAGTCATTGCAGAAGGCATCCTCCTGGGGTCATAAAGGAAACCGGAGTGAGCTGGTGACTTCAGGTGTCCTCGCATCTTGGTCGGTTTCGATGACTGTGGACTGTGAAACTTCCAGACTCTCCTGATACAACTTCTTATCTATTCTATGTCTAGTAAACATATCAATATTCCTGCCGTCCACCCTTCAGTGACGAAACAGAGTCCTCTGCACTATATGTATCATACCTCTTAGGCCCGGTTCACATCTGCGTTCGTCAATCCACTCGAAATCAGTATGTGAAATCTTCAAAAACTTATTTCGAACGGTCCGGATTAAAACTCATTGATTTCAATGGGTTTTAAAGGTAATCCGCAGGTATCAGTTTGTGCCATTTCCGTCTGGTTTCCGCTTTTTTGTGCAGAGAGAAAAGTAGAACTTGCAGGACTTTGTCTCCGTACTGAAAATAAGGATTCCAGATGGACAGCAACCAATCCGTTTTCTTCTTTTTTTTTTTAACATTGAGGTCGGATTACAAATGGAAAGCAATCAGTTTGTGTCTGTTTTGCAATCCATTTTTCCCTCTGCACATGCTCAGAATGAAGGGAGAAGGAAAAAAAAAAAATGGATTGGTCAAAAACGGACACAAACTGATTGCTTTCCGTTTGTAATCCGACCTCAATGTTAAAAAAAAAAAAAAAAAAAAAAAAATGGATTGCTTTCTGTCCGTCTGGAATCCTTATTTTTAGTACGGAGACAAAGTCCTGCAAGTTCTACTTTTCTTTCTGCACAAAAAAGCGGAAACCAGACGGAAATGGCACAGACTGATACCTGCGGATTAGTTTTAAAACCTATTGAAATCAATGGGTTTTATTCCGGACTGTTCAAAATCCGTTTTTGAAGATTTCAAATACTGATTTCGAATGGAATGGCCAAACTGGGCCTTATTCCTGCCTTTATTAACCCCTTAATACCAGGCCTGTTTTGTTCTTTAAGGTGTTGTGCCATTCAAGACACCTTCCCTATCCACAAAATAGGGGTTAAGGCTAAGGCCGCACGTAGTAACACATCATTTTTTTTCTGCAGCATTTTTCATTGCGATTTCGCTGAGGTTTCCTCTGCGGACTTTCTGCCTCTATTATACCTATAGGGAAAACGCAGGAGTTTCCGCACGTATAATGACATGCTGCGATTTTCAAAAATACATCCTTTTTTTGTGAACAGCTTTTCTGCTGCAGATTTTTTTTTCTGCAATTTTCTTTTCCTATCAGAAAGGCGGACCTTACAGCCTAGCATCATCGATGGGTGGGGAGGAACAAGGGGAGCGGGGCAGTCAGTTCTTCTGACAGTAGAGGGATATTGGTTCTGAAACTAACAGCATTGTGGTGCATACCGGGAAAGCTGACCGTGTCCTGAATCCCGCCCATGTCCGAGGACATGAAAGGTCCTCTGTAAGTCTAATGTGCACAGTCCAGTTATCGGGCCGCGTACCCTGGCTGCAGGCAAATACACACTGTATAGAGATGAACACTTTTTTTTTTGCGTGTAAATGCAGGAAATGAACTTTCTTAGGACCATCCTTTACTATTCGCAGCCCCACTACAGATCTGCCCAAACTCCCTGCGGCTCCAGACGCTCTTATCTGTAAACCTATTCAGATTTCATCACCTCGCCCAGTGCTGATGTAGCAGAGTTCAGCCATTTCATCAGCTGATCCTACTATACCCAATATAGCTTATCACAGTTGCGTGTAACAGAAAGGACCCTGAACTATGTACAGCCCGGCACAACATCTGGATCCCAGAGCTGGGAGTAATCTCGGATCACATGGTGCATAGGCACAGGTCACTGGGTTCATTGACAGCTTAGTCCCGAGGTTCCTGTGTCCATTGAATACAGGAGTAGCGATGTTCTCAGAAGCCCACTTGGTCCCCATTTTTTTGATGGGTTATTAATAAGTTCCTTTAGCCTTATTAATGGGGTTTTTGCAGGATTTTGATATTGATGACCGATCCCACAGAAGATCAAATTGCTGATAAGATCCCTGCTGGCTACGATAGAAAGCTGTTTGTATACTGAGCTTAACGTGTATGGGGTCCGTGCATCCCCCTGCCCACCACTGAGCATCTGCAATGGGCACCTAAGCCTCAGCGCTGGAAACCGTTGTAGTTTTGGAAATTGGAGCATGTCAATTATACCTAAAGAAACGCTGTATCAGCTGTTTAAGGGGGTCTCTCCCCTATGCCGATGACATCACATTCATCAGTCACATGGTACAGTAGCAGCTCAGTCCTATTCAAGTGAATGGGCCTGAGCTGCAATACCAAGCACAGACTCTACAGTATGTAAGGCGCTGTGCTTGGTATTTAGTAAAGAGGCTGCAGCCTCACCTGAACGCTGTGGCCTCTTCAACCAGCTGAACAGCAGGGTTCCTTACTGGTGTCAGACCCTCAACTATGACATATTGATGACCTATTGGAAGGAAAAGTCGTCAATAAGGAAGTCCTGGATTTTCCCACTATAGATTATGGATTATAATCTATTAGAGTTTATTTGCTGGAATACCTTCTTCCCCCATTGGATTTACCACTAGTTAAGAGCTTCAGACTCTGCAGGATTGCAATGAGATTCCTGTCTCCGTGCACCTTGTAGTCTATGGAGTATACACCCCTGAGCCCGGCCCTATCGCACCTCCATTATCAGTCATTATGGCCGGTTAATGAGCTCCTACTTGTTGATAACAGAGCAATTTGTCACCTGCCTCCAAGTCCTGAACCTCTCACCCAAATTCCAGGAGAATTACACTGCAAATTACAGGTCCATCTGTGAGTTCCCAGGCTGGGGTGATAAGGAGTCACGACTGTGGATGAGAAGTCCTGGTCTCCCACGTAGAGCACACCTGCGGGGGTCCGAAACCTGTATCCTCCAATAATCCTTCCATTATAAGAGGGCCATGAGAAAGTAGGTAATATGTGAATGTAAGGCTGCAGTACACAACCGGCGTCGCCGCTTCACAGCCATTTACTTACTCTTATTTCTTTTTATTCTACTATTTTTATTAATTTAACCAGGGCCAGCCTTAAGGGTGTGCGACCTGTGCAGTAACTTCTCCTGCTGACTGTCTGATGTGTATGGAGGGGATAAACAAGGATCGGGCTGTTTGATTTCAACATGATGGCTCCTTTGTTCTCAAGGAGTTGGGCTGGATTCTCACCTGCGCTGCCGAAAATCGTTGAAGAAAATGCCCTGCACAAAGCACTTTTTTTTTTTCCTCCACCACTTTTAGTACCTTAAACGACAGACACCTCACGGATCCCATTATAGTGCATAGTGTCCACAATGCTTCATGTTTTTAGCCGTCCGCCTCTCCAATGTTCGGGTCCCCCAATGGACTTGTACGACAGAGAGCCAGTGCTAGTGTGAACCTAGTATTAGCCTACTGTCAGAGTCTTCTCGCCAAGATGTGCCTGCATGTGTAGGGGGAGGTCAGGGGAACAGATTTTGCCTACCTGACCAGCTATCTAACATGAAAGGATCTATGTACAAAGACGTATTTTTTGGTTCATGTGCGATCTGTTTTTTAGCACACAGTCCTTTTCTATCTCTATGGATGCATGCACAACACTGAATTTTCAATGGGTTCCCTACGGGGGTCATGAATCTGGGCAGATCCTATTCATATCCATTTTGCAGTCCAAGTATATTTATTTACATGCATGGGTCTGTGGAAAGCACAGGCGGCAGACATGGCACTGTCCATTCTGTTTTTCACATACCCATACACCACCCGCAGTCATGTACATGTAGCCTAAGGCCACCTTATGTAAGCAGCCACTGGTGAAAGTTGAACCTGGCTCCTTCTGAGGAAGAGAACACTTTTTTTGGCATGTGTATGGCTAAAGAAGTGTATGGATATTTTAGACGTAGACAGGGTGTGAACCGAGAGCAAGGCAGGTGGTTTGGTCTCCGCAACCAGAAATGAACGCACACGCGGTAGTTCAAGAAAAGAATATATATTTACTATAAGTTAATAAAGGCTATTTGAAGGTAAAATGACAGGGATAAAGACAAGCAAAATATACAATATAGCATGAACAATTTCAAGGCAAATTCTGCAATGGTTTCTACTTTTACTCTGTCCACTTCTGCAGTATGGACACTGAATGAAAAATATACTCAAAACTATCCCTAACTGACCCTGACTTCACATTTGGGTGCACCCCCTTTTTCCCAGTGGTCCAGGTGGACCGCTTACAGTCCGTAGAAGCGCGCGGTGGGGCCCAAAGTCGGTCCTTTCTTTTATAGTGAAGCGTCCTCTCCTCACGGTTATCAGGATCTTGGGAGAAATGAAGTCCTCTTTAACAGACAGGGAAACCAACTGAATGCAATGTAATCCAACAGCAGATTCCACTCAGCACACTGACAGTCCTGCCGAATCCATACACTGAGCTGGGATGTAAGCCGGGATTTAGCAGGTGCCGTCCAGTACATCAACAGCACTGCGAGTCTCTATCTGTGGTATCCATATACACAGTCACAATGTCAGTCTCACTGATCAGCCACTGAGCACAGTTCCTTTCACGTGGACTCACTAGTCCTGTTGTCTCTTTACACTCTGTTTGTCTCTGGACCAAGATACAGCTTAGCTGTACAGAAAAATCTCCACACCAGTTCAATACAACACTTGCCAAGATGGCTGCTGCTCTCTGTCTCGTCACTTCCTGCTTCTCTGCTCACATTCTGTCTGCAGAACAGGCAAGCTGACATAAAAGGGGGGGGGGGTCTCACTCCAGCATCATGTCACAATTACAATGGCTGCTGTCTTAAAGGAACAGAATCACAGAAATACATTCAACATTAACAGTTTATACAGACAAATGAAGCTTAAGACAACATTGGCTGTCTCTTACAAGGGGAATTTTCAGAAGTATACACAGTGTTAACTTCGTCTTATTCTGCCATCAGTCTCTGGAACAGGAAGTAGCTAACTTATATTACCTCCCATGGGTCTGCCTATCTGTCCATGCAAGTGCCCTTCCAGGCTTCCATGTTCTCTAAGCTCCTCTGGGCTGTCAGTCAGCATGACAGAATGCTCCCTCCTCCTTCCTTTTGTGCACAGACTTGACAACTGTATCACAAACCTGATCTGAATCTGTGACCAAAAAACAAAGAATTCGCCCTCATTTACAGCCTGTACGCTTACAATGTTGCAGTTTACTTGGCAATGGTGTCATCAATGAGGGAGGAAGTAGCTAGCTTCTCCTCCTATAAATGAATATAGCTGCAGCCTGGGACATAACTCCACGAGAAGGAATTTATATGGATATACTCCCACATTTTTTGCCATGACATGACAATTCCTCTGCAGTTTCCTGGTGTTTTTACTTGCTACCCTGGGACGCATTCCCTGGACAGATATTATGTACGTCTCTACAAATATAGGTTGTCCCCTTTATTCAATCTCTTTCTGGGCGTCCTAATGTAAGTGGGTTACCACAACTCTTGGTCAGAAAAAAATAGTGTCCAGTTAGAGATTCTCTGTGGGTGACAATGCATCCCCATTGACACACGTCGCATCCCCATTCACACACGTCGCATCCCCATTCACACACGTCGCTCCCCATTCACACACGTCGCTCCCCATTCACACACGTCGCATCCCCATTCACACACATCGCATCCCCATTCACACACGTCGCTCCCCATTCACACACGTCGCATCCCCATTCACACACGTCGCATCCCCATTCACACACGTCGCTCCCCATTCACACACGTCGCATCCCCATTCACACACGTCGCATCCCCATTCACACACGTCGCATCCCCATTCACACACGTCGCTCCCCATTCACACACGTCGCATCCCCATTCACACACGTCGCATCCCCATTCACACACGTCGCTCCCCATTCACACACGTCGCATCCCCATTCACACACGTCGCTCCCCATTCACACACGTCGCATCCCCATTCACACACGTCGCTCCCCATTCACATACATCTATTGCTATTTTGCATGCAGTAAAAAGAGGGATCAGATGACAGCTCCAATAGAAGTCTATGGAGAGGGGAGTCACATCCCCATTCACACACGTCGCATCCCCATTCACACACGTCACATACGTCGCATCCCCATTCACACACGTCGCTCCCCATTCACACACGTCACATACGTCACATCCCCATTCACACACGTCGCATCCCCATTCACACACGTCGCATCCCCATTCACACCCGTCGCATCCCCATTCACACACGTCGCATCCCCATTCACACACTTCGCTCCCCATTCACACACGTCGCATCCCCATTCACACACGTCGCTCCCCATTCACACACGTCGCATCCCCATTCACACACGTCGCTCCCCATTCACACACGTCGCATCCCCATTCACATACATCTATTGCTATTTTGCATGCAGTAAAAAGAGGGATCAGATGACAGCTCCAATAGAAGTCTATGGAGAGGGGAGTCACATCCCCATTCACACACGTCGCATCCCCATTCACACACGTCACATACGTCGCATCCCCATTCACACACGTCGCTCCCCATTCACACACGTCACATACGTCACATCCCCATTCACACACGTCGCATCCCCATTCACACACGTCGCATCCCCATTCACACCCGTCGCATCCCCATTCACACACGTCGCATCCCCATTCACACACGTCGCATCCCCATTCACACACGTCACTCCCCATTCACACACGTCGCTCCTCATGCACACACTTCGCTCCCCATTCACACTCGTCGCATCCCCATTCACACACGTCGCTCCCCATTCACGCACGTCGCTCCCCATTCACGCACGTCGCTCCCTATTCACGCACGTCGCTCCCCATTCACGCACGTCGCATCCCCATTCACACACGTCGCTCCCCATTCACACACGTCGCTCCCCATTCACACACGTCGCTCCCCATTCACACACGTCGCTCCCCATTCACACACGTCGCTCCCCATTCACACACGTCGCTCCCCATTCACACACGTCGCTCCCCATTCACGCACGTCGCATCCCCATTCACGCACGTCGCTCCCCATTCACGCACGTCGCTCCCCATTCACGCACGTCGCTCCCCATTCACGCACGTCGCATCCCCATTCACATACATCTATTGCTATTTTGCATGCAGTAAAAAGAGGGATCAGATGACAGCTCCAATAGAAGTCTATGGAGAGGGGAGGGTTTAGGACTGAGCAAGTACTAAGTGACAGAGGAGAAGCACAGTCAGCAGCTGCTGGAGGTAAATAGGAAGTTTCTATACCAGCCCAAGTGTTTTATTCACATTATTAGAGATCTTTACCCCTCTAAAATATGCTACAGGGTGCAGCCATAGCTTCTGATTATTAGAGTTTTGCAGCAGATTCTCCTCCTCTTTGTGAAGTTTATGGCAGGCATCATAGCAGCGAGTTTCTGTTCACCAGCTCAGAGAGAACTGAAAACTAGAGAGTGGGCTTATAAAGGGGAAAACTGCTAAAAATGTCATATAATGGCCATAAATAGTGTTACTTCTCCTCACGCACACACTATATTATTAATTTTATGTAATGTTTGTTGAAAGGTTCAGTTTGCTTTAAATAGTCCCTGTTGGAGGGGTAACTTGGATCTGCTGGGCCCCAATTTGCAAATTTTGTAATGGAGTCCTTTTACTACCTTATGCCATTTTGAATAGTGGATTATTGTTGTAGGGACCTTTGGGGACCCCGCAGGGCCCAGTACATGATAGCTACTGCTCCACCTTCTCTAGCTACGCCCCTGGTCCCTGTCGTTTCAACAAGCTTTGCATAAATGAACAGTACAGGTGACTTATAAGAAATTTTGTAATCTATCTTATTAGAGGACAGTCTATTTTCCTGCTCCCTTCCCTCTGGTAAACTGACTTTCACTCTGAAAATCCCTGCTATAGCTCTCAAGGCAGATGGCAGGTCACATGACTCAGATTACTCATGTCTATTGAAGTCTATGGAGAGGGGAAGGGGAGGAATGAACAAAACTGCAGGGCATAAGAGAAGAAAGACTGGCTTAGTCTGATGATAAATAGGACTTTCTATCACAACCAAAGCACATTACTCACATCAGTAAATGTCTCCTATATATGGCCTGCATGTACCGGGGGCTGTTTGAGTGGGGGAAACAGTTATGGAGCAGATTATCCTCTAGTGACTGTGCGCAGTCTATGGCAGCTAGTGTCCACCCGCCAGCTCAGAGAGAACTGCAAACTCCAGACAGAGCCTGCAAAATAAAAATAATGCAGAATACAAGTTATATACTGACCACAAATATATTATAATGTGAACCCCAGCATTATTTGGCAGGGATACATGGATATTCCTATTCACGCCCTGTCTGTATATATGAGTGTGTGCTGCGGGCTATGTCCAGTGTGGATAGTGGTTAATAATTATACAGCTGGCAATCACTGCTCATTATCTCTTAATGATGGACATTAATTACAAGCCAAGGTCTGGGCAGACGCTGCGATTAATCCATCATGAAACCCTGGGAATCAGTCACCCCGGGACAGTGTAAAACGATGACAGAGCTGCTTCATTTAACCCCTGACACACTGGAATGGGGAAGGGGCGCATTGGTTTAAAGGTTATGTAGACTTTTGCAACTAAGTATCTAAAATCAAGGCAGTTTTGCAAATCGTCTTGACCGCTGTGACCCCCACCGATCCTGAGAGGGAGGATGCGTATTACCCTTGTTGTGAATGCAGCCAAAGCCCTGGTGGACGCAGACACCACTGCTCCCATTCACTTCATTGAAAGAGCCAGAGATATAACCAAAGTATAGCACTCCGCTATCAAGCTGTCTCTGGCGCCCTCACGTGGGCACATCTGCATTCACAATGGGGTAACACACCCCCATAATCAGCAATTTATCCTCTAATCTCTGGATAGAGGATAAACAGGTTTCATAGCCTGACCCCTTTGAAACAGGACCCTGTTGTTTTGTGTATGCAGCTCCTATGCAGATCTATGTGACTTCATGGTTATACATTACAAAGAATCCTGTGCAGTCTGATCTTTTACATCTCCCCTTCAGCTGCAAGAAGAGGGGGCAGGATGGAATAGACTTAGTCCCTACTGTGAGTTGCCCCCACCAAGCTCTGACCGCGATCTAAATTCCTTCACTTGATTTTAGTCATTTAACAGGTTTTACCATTATTTTTTGCAAAATCGCTGTGAAATCTTGCAAAAATTGTCGCAGAAACTGAGATATGACGGCAAGATGAGAAGCTCCTGTGATCAGTCTTTGCAGATGGGATCTAGATCAGACTGAGATGGCAGCTCCGTCTCTGTGCCCCCGGAGCTGTGAGTGGCAGGTTAATCAGGAAATTGGTTGGGTGTAGGGGAGGCGAATGCTACTAGCGCCTCATTAAAGTGATGAACTGGTTAAGCCTCATGTATATGTAATAGATATTTCTAATCCATAGCTGACACAGTTTTAAACTCTTAGCAAGGTCAATCGCACGACTACTTAGCTATTCAATGTTAATGGGGCCGATATGACTTTACTGGAATGAGCGGAGGGCTGTTTGTTGCAGTTCTGCTTTCTGCCATTAGAGGTCTCACTATCTGACCATTGATTTGTAACCTCACAGCTACAAGTGCAGGATCCTTCCATTTATCAGACATTACAGCCCGATTTCCACCTATATTAGCTATATGAACGTCTGCAAATAGAAAAATATTGGCTTCCGCCAGGTATCTCCAGTGCCGCCAGATTGGGAGTGCCAAAGAGTATGCTCACAGTTTTCATCTGCCCCCTACACCTGCCTCTTCTTATGCAAAACCAAGAAGTATCCTACCTCTAACCCTATTCTTCCATATGTATTAGTAAGTTGCAATATGGCTGCTATTCTCCGATTGGCACACTATACATCACTGTACCTGACCTTCCCTCTCCGAGCTGCCCCAGACACAACCCCCCGCGTCACCTGAAGCCGCGCACTGGCAACAAAGGACACGCAGAACCCTCGACCCCTCACGGAGAGTATGTTCACACAAAAGGATTTAGATTTCACCTCAAAATCGAGTTCAAATCCCGTCCGGATTGTTTTTGAAGGGAGGCAGTGATGGTCATTACTTTTGCAGGGTCGCTGAAAAAGAAGCATCCTGCTTGATCTTGCCGCGGATACCACAGTGCGAAGTTAGCTGTGGTTAGCCCCATTGTTTCTGAGGCTTTTTGCGGAAAGTGGAAGAGAATCCAAGACAGAAGACCACCTCAAATTCCTCTTCACTTTCTGACATGTGAATGGCCCCTATGGCTCTTTGTACTGTAGTAGATGTTGCAGATACAGTGTATAGAACATGCCCGTGAAGTTCCAGATATTTGGCAATGCTAGACCTGACTGCGCCAGATTCCAGGCCATGGCGCACAGTGCGCTTCCACTGATGCAGGTGATGCACTGCTCATCCCCTTTCGCTTGGTTGTGTCTTAAAGCGACGTCTGTTCATAGATCCAACTGGTGTCACTACCGCTATGAGTCTGCTCCACTCCAACCTGACCTCCAAGCTTGCCATGTCTCCAGCTGTCCACTTCTCCTATAAGCCATCCCACCTACTCACAGAATGGGCCCTTAAATACAGAGCCATTCCCACCCTGCTTAACCTGGGTGACATCTGAAAGCAGTGGTATACCGCAGGGGAGTGGCAAACATCTCCTCCCGTGGTGCTACTCACAGGCACAACCTCGTTCCGCCTCTAGGGAGTCAGTGCACGATGCAGTCTCCAGAAAATATCGACTGACCGCGCCATGACTTGCAACAGTCTGGAATGACTTCTTACAGCATGCCAGTCGGCTGCCCCGAGCCTTACTAGTGTTGCATCACTGGTGCACAATCTGACCAGATACTTAACCCCTTCCATGGCTATCCAAAGCAACCAGCCACAAGAACACGGGGAACAGCCACTCAAGGTGTGTGTGCACCATCCTACACACTCTCAGCCATAGACTTAACTTGTAGCTCCTAGGGGCCCAATGCAGAATCTGTAACAAGGGCCCCGTCTACCATGTGACATTAACAAAATGGTGTCTTCATATGTGATATGGAGAACTTTGACCTTGGTCAGGAGGAGGCATAACCAGCAGCTAAGCATGCCAACCCTCTGTGGTCCGTTTCTCGTCTCAGATCTATCCATCTTGCCCTTTGTCCATACTAACGCCTCCTATTACACTCTTCCATTTAACCCAATTTTAAATTGTTTGTGCCAGAACAAAAAAAAAAACCTGTAAGAAAAAACTTTAAAATTGCAGCAAAACTCTGTGTAAATTGAGCCTAAGAACAATCTGCTGGCGGAGAGCTCTGGATGTCTGGAGACATTGTATTGTTGTTATATGTGAGGTCTCTTCCTTATTGTGGCGGTTGTTTTGCCGTCTTTTCCCCGGTAGATACCCCACGCTGTGTCCCCTCTTCCACCTTCAGTCTCTAATGAAATATTCGGCGTGTAAATGAAACGAATCACCCAAAGTACATTTTCATTCTCCCTTTATTGATCGTTACCGTCCCCGCGGGATGACCCGACCTCCAATTAACTGGATGAAATTCTGCGCTTGACCTCTTCACTGCCAGTCACCAGAACCGTCCTGAGAAACCTCCACTCGTCATCGGCCGCGCAGAGAGTGAGATAATTGCAGGAATTATATATGGGGTTTTCTACTGGCATCAGATAGATGGATACCAGTGGCAGAACAAGTAGACCATAGGCTCTGGGTCATCTCCAAAACTTAGACCTTCTCTTTCCCACCGCTGTCCTGCTACACCATGTCTATAGTCCACTCTATGCTAGCATTGATTGTTTCCATTCCACTTGCAAAGGGCTGCACTCCTACTTACTGACAGTCTCCAATCATTGTTGATTGTATCGCACAATGTACAAGAAGACATTCCAAGAATTTACTATACGAAACACTTGAGGAGAGGTGACAGGTAAAATATAAGTCCAGTGATTGGTAGATGTTCTTTCCTTTTCTTCTCCACCCAGCCCAGGCGGCCATGACTACTTCCCCTGATGATACCGAGTTTGCAGCAGACATATCTTTGGCCCCTCAATTTTTCAGCCATCCTCAATTTCTTTGACAATAGATAAAATCAGACCCCAGACCAGACCCTAGAATTACTCCAGACCCAACCAAACTAATACAAACTCCCAAACCAGATGCCCCTAAGGGCATTATTTTTATTGTTTTAAAAACACGATGTGCAAAGGATTTAAAGGGGTTTTCCAGGACCGATAAAAAGGACTTAAGGGCAAGGATTGTTTGAAAATTAAAAAAGAAGTGACATTCATCCTTCCTTCAATCACTTTCTGGGACTGTAACCTATTCAGCTAGGTTTCCGCAATGACCAAAAACGCTGAATTTCTGCAGCAAGTGTCTTTAGCTTCAAGGCCGCTTCCATATGACCCTCGGGCTGGTGTTTGGAGTCTGCGCTGTTGCCCAGCAAAATGACATGTCTGATTTTTTTTTTTTTAGTTTTCTATAAGTTACTTTGTATCTTCTGTGCTTTCGCCTTATACACACTGCGCAGCGGCAGCCGGATCCAAGATCTTTTGACGTGATGGATTTTACCCGGGTTCTAGGCGTCGCTGGTTTTCGGCAGTTAAGGGGTTAAACTGCACTTCCATAATCATTATCGGATGTTTTTCTTGCTGCCTTGACGCGAGCTCGCCAGATCTGCGGAGACCTCATAAATATAAAGAGTCCATTACTCACAGCCTCTCGTGCCCATTACCATGATTGGCTTATCAGTAACGGCTGAAGATGTATTTATAGAAGACGGCCATTTATTAAGGCGAGCGCTCATGTCTGAGCCGCTCATCGCCCTCCACCATTATACATTCTGTCATAGCGAGTAAGACTGACATAGTAGCACAAACAGCGCCCCCCATTGCCTATCGGTGACTCCTATTTTTTAGACTGAGTAAAGGGTTAAATTATGCTCTACCTTATTAAAAATCTCTCCTCCCCTGACATATCTATTTCATACATATAAGGCATTCCCCGCGTAATAACAATACTGGAGCGACTTTTTCCATAACTTTTGTGATGTTCCTGTTATTCCTTCTAGAAATTTATGAATATATTGACAACTGGGCGTTACCATTCTCTATACAAACTGGTTAGCACTGATTGGACAGTGTCAGACTGTAGAGACTGAGAACACTTCCTTAACACATTTCTAGGAGGAACAACAGAGGAACAGCATAACAGAGATCTAAGATGCTCCAGGATTATTATATCAACAGGAATGCAAGATAAGTCAGGAGGGGAGACGGCTCCTTTATGTAATATACTCTGGGGCTCAATCCTTCTGCAGCCATTATTAGGTTTGGCTCAAAAAAATGCAGCAAAATCTGCAACAAAAAAAAATGCAATGTGGGGCCTCGGCCTTATGCCGGACATTTCCTTTTATATGGCCATTACATTGTCCGCTCGCCTGTGCTGTGTATTTTATATTATGGACCTCGCTGGCTGGGGATGATACTTGTGACAAGCCGCCCCTTGGGAACCATTACACCCCTCTTCTACATGAGTTTGTATCCCCCGCTGCTGCTGGAATTAGGCTAATGAAAAGGGGAGTGGGCCTGGCAGGCATCTGTGACCGCCATTGTGTCCCACCTGCCCCAGTGCAGCCCCGCGTTCACCTTTGGGTGTCTTAACCTTGTCCCTCCACCCACTATTCACCAGCCTGAAAGCCAACACACTCCCAAACACATCTGTCACTCCCTTAGCCACAATGGCCGCCTCATCCATCATGGTTACCAAGGGGGCGATGTAGACAAATTAACACCTATTAATTCTAATGACTGCGCACACAACAAGTGTCTGCTGCCAGGACCCCGGGCCTCATCTGCATATTGATCTGAAGGGTCACCGGGTCAATAGGGCACTTATCCCACAACCATATATCTGCAGACCATTGTCCTAATGAGCGACAGCCACGGCCAGAGGGTTTCCCCGTATCCTAAAATAATGGAGAATCTAAAACGGGTCGTAAGAATGAAATTTACTGCAGAAGGCGAAACTGCGATTTTATAAATAGCCAATAATCAGATTATAGGTCGGAAGGCGACGACCTGCGGGGATTTATATCCTGGCAGGAAAAAACTATAAAGTGTCAGTCTCTCCAGAAATTTATCTTTTAATATTTCTGTCATTTCTGATTACATTTTAAAGTTTATTTTTAATTTATTTATTTTTTTTTTATATTTGTTTTATTTTAGGACCTATATTCAAAATTTTGGATTTTTAAGATTCACGATTTTTATTGTAGAGGAGTTTTCCGGTCTTATGTAAAGAAAGCTCGGTCACTTTATGCATGAAAATCTCTACAACTTTCTAAGGCGCTGTTCACATTGCATTTGAGTTTTGTTTGTAATGGAAGCCACAATGCTGCAGCACATCTGCTGCAGGCATCCGGTAGACCTCAGTGTCCTATGACAAGGTTTGTTGGCTTTAGCCGAGGTGTTAAAAGCCGTAATCTGCGACTGAGCCTTTGGCACAAGTGTGAACAAAGCCTTAGAAACGTTCTGTTTCCATTCCTCATTCTCAAGATAATTGTCAAGAACATTCCAAGGCAGTAACTCTGCAAACAAAAAATATACATTTTTGTCAACTTTAAGGTTTTATCTAAGTAAAAATTAACCACTTCATGACCAGACTCCTTTTCTGTTTTTTGGTACATGCGGTTTTGCAGGCTGTAACTTTTTTTCTTTCATTTGGGAAATTCAAATAATTTTTGTGTCCTTTTTTGGTGATACATAGGGCTTTATTCTGTAAGGACATAGATACATCCTTGTAGAGGTAAACAGCCGCCGCCCGGACATATAAAATCTCTGTATAAATGTTTGTTTCAATTCCTCACCGTTTTCAGGATCTCTGCTTGCTGTCAGTGAATGAGAACTCTCATTTCCATTCATAGTCAGTAACCCTGGATACAGCCAGTCCTGCTCTCAGCTGATACAATGGTATCCAATGTAGACAATGCTCTGTGAGCTAAACACCTCAGCAGCAGCTTGCACAGATCTCTCTGCTAGTTTGCTACAATGTATCCGGGCTGTCAAGCTCACAGAGCATTGTCTAGACTGGATACAATTGTCTCCACTTCTCAGCTGAGAGAGCAGGACTATCTGGGTACAGGATTACTGAATCTGGAAACAGGAACGTTCTTATTCACTGACAGCAAGCAGAGATCAGTGAAAGTTGTAGAATTTCTTAATTTATACAGGAATACAAGTTTTCTGGCCTCTGGGACTAAAATTAGAAAAGGGCAGAGAAGGGGTTAAAGTCTAGATACTGAGGCCCCCTCTGTTCTGCTGCTCCAGCGAGGACTTGTCGCCCCCGCCCCATGGACCCTGCATACACGATTGTTCTTTTTTGTTACACCAGATCCACCACAGAAATTCAACCAGCTTTCCTGTAGTCCTGAATGGCAAACACTGTGCAGTACAAATAGTCGTGGTTTATGTACTACTTCAGGAGTCTAGGAAAGCTGGGTGATTGGCTATTTTATTTTACTTATTACTTCTACACTGTAAAATTGCGCACACACAGTCTTGAGGGCAGGCGACTGTTCACACCAGTGATGTTCACTAAGCTTCTATGGGCAGTGACAGGCCGGGATCAGAACACTGGAGGATGCTGGGAACTTACTGCCTTTAGTGGCATGCAGAGGAAGAGGGCACAGGGGTCCCCCCTCCCCAGTGTTACCATGTTACCATGCTAAGTCGATAGTAGTATAATGTTGTACCGTGTTAGCCATTGAAAATAGTGGAAGAGTGAAGAAATCAGGCGATACCTTTTAGAGGCTAACTGAGTATATTTATAAGTAAGCTTTCAGGAGTACTCGCTCCCTTCATCAGACATGGTGTGATACCACCATGGTGTAAATAACTTCTCTACTTAGATTGCAAATTTTTTTTTAAGGACTCTAAAATGCTTTGAAAACCATGTGTATAAAAATCTGTGAATTTTCAGTTCTTGTATCACACCATGTCTGATGAAGGGAGCGAGCACTCCTGAAAGCTTACTTATAAATATACTCAGCCTCTAAAAGGTATCGCCTGATTTCTTCACTCTTCCACCATGCTAAGTCCTCAGATTAATGGCGGAGCCTCCCACATGTGATCATTTATCAGCAGTGTCTATAAGTGCTCACAGAGGAGCAAGAATGTAACGCCCCGGCAGCTCAGAGAGCGGCTGTACACAGTAACACTCCAGCAGCTCAGACAGCGGCTATACACAGTAACGCCCCGGCAGCTCAGAGAGCGGCTATACACAGTAACACTCCAGCAGCTCAGAGAGCGGCTATAAACAGTAACACCCCAGCGGCTGAGAGAGCGGCTATACACAGTAACACTCCAGCAGCTCAGAGAGCGGCTGTACACAGTAACACTCCAGCGGCTCAGAGAGCGGCTATACACAGTAACACCCCAGCGGCTCAGAGAGCGGATATACACAGTAACACCCCAGCAGCTCAGAGAGCGACGACACACAGTAACACCCCGGCGGCTCAGAGAGCGGCTATACACAGTAACACTCCAGCAGCTCAGAGAGCGGCTATACACAGTAACACCCCAGCGGCTCAGAGAGCGGCTATACACAGTAACACCCCAGCGGCTGAGAGAGCGGCTATACACAGTAACACTCCAGCAGCTCAGAGAGCGGTTACACACAGTAACACCCCAACGGCTGAGAGAGCGGCTATACACAGTAACACTCCAGCGGCTCAGAGAGCGGCTATACACAGTAACACCCCAGCGGCTCAGAGAGCGGATATACACAGTAACACCCCAGCAGCTCAGAGAGCGGCTATACACAGTAACACTCCAGCGGCTCAGAGAGCGGTTACACACAGTAACACCCCAACGGCTGAGAGAGCGGCTATACACAGTAACACTCCAGCGGCTCAGAGAGCGGCTATACACAGTAACACCCCAGCGGCTCAGAGAGCGGATATACACAGTAACACCCCAGCAGCTCAGAAAGCGACGACACACAGTAACACCCCGGCGGCTCAGAGAGCGGCTATACACAGTAACACTCCAGCAGCTCAGAGAGCGGCTATACACAGTAACACCCCAGCGGCTCAGAGAGCGGCTATACACAGTAACACCCCAGCGGCTCAGAGAGCGGCTATACACAGTAACACTCCAGCGGCTCAGAGAGCGGCTATACACAGTAACGCCCCAGCAGCTCCGACAGCGGCTATACACAGTAACGCCCCAGCAGCTCTGACAGCGGCTATACACAGTAACACCCCAGCGGCTCAGAGAGCAGCTGTACACAGTAACACTCCAGCGGCTCAGAGAGCGGCTATACACAGTAACGCCCCAGCAGCGGCTCAGAGAGCGGCTATACACAGTAACACCCCAGCGGCTGAGAGAGTGGCTATACACAGTAACACCCCAGCGGCTCAGAGAGCGGATATACACAGTAACACCCCAGCAGCTCAGAGAGCGGATATACACAGTAACACTCCAGCAGCTCAGAGAGCGGCTATACACAGTAACACTCCAGCGGCTCAGAGAGCGGTTACACACAGTAACACCCCAACGGCTGAGAGAGCGGCTATACACAGTAACACTCCAGTGGCTCAGAGAGCGGCTATACACAGTAACACCCCAGCGGCTCAGAGAGCGGATATACACAGTAACACCCCAGCAGCTCAGAGAGCGACGACACACAGTAACACCCCGGCGGCTCAGAGAGCGGCTATACACAGTAACACTCCAGCAGCTCAGAGAGCGGCTATACACAGTAACACCCCAGCGGCTCAGAGAGCGGCTATACACAGTAACACCCCAGCGGCTCAGAGAGCGGATATACACAGTAACACTCCAGCGGCTCAGAGAGCGGATATACACAGTAACACCCCAGCAGCTCAGAGAGCGACGACACACAGTAACACCCCGGCGGCTCAGAGAGCGGCTATACACAGTAACACTCCAGCAGCTCAGAGAGCGGCTATACACAGTAACACCCCAGCGGCTCAGAGAGCGGCTATACACAGTAACACCCCAGCGGCTCAGAGAGCGGATATACACAGTAACACTCCAGCGGCTCAGAGAGCGGCTATACACAGTAACGCCCCAGCAGCTCTGACAGCGGCTATACACAGTAACACCCCAGCGGCTCAGAGAGCAGCTGTACACAGTAACACTCCAGCGGCTCAGAGAGCGGCTATACACAGTAACGCCCCAGCAGCGGCTCAGAGAGCGGCTATACACAGTAACACCCCAGCGGCTGAGAGAGTGGCTATACACAGTAACACCCCAGCAGCTCCGACAGCGGCTATACACAGTAACGCCCCAGCAGCTCCGACAGCGGCTATACACAGTAACACCCTGGCAGCTCAGAGAGCGGCTGTACACAGTAACACTCCAGCGGCTCAGAGAGCGGCTATACACAGTAACGCCCCAGCAGCTCCGACAGCGGCTATACACAGTAACACCCTGGCAGCTCAGAGAGCGGCTGTACACAGTAACACTCCAGCGGCTCAGAGAGTGGCTATACACAGTAACACCCCAGCGGCTCAGAGAGCGGCTGTACACAGTAACACTCCAGCGGCTCAGAGAGTGGCTATACACAGTAATGCCCCAGCAGCTCCGACAGCGGCTATACACAGTAACCTCTCTGGCACCTCTGAGAGCAGATTGCTATGGTGCTATCATAGTGATAACCCTACAATTTTACCATGACGTGTCTGCTGGTCCTGGACCCCCGGTCACTGCCGCCTCCACCTGTTATGTCTCAGGATCAGATACATTTGTGATACTTTATAACATATCTAATGTTTGTTGAGCGCTGCAGTCACATCTGCCCCTCCCCGGGGCCCCTGGAGACCACTGCCCTGAATTCAGGGCGACATATGCCATTTACTGCCTCTGTTAATGTATCACTGCGCTGATAAACAAGATACAAGAGGTGCAGCCCCATCCGACACGTGTATGTGTGGCTGCGTATTGGTAGGGGAGACGGAGCACTGCACTGTGTGGACTGGGGTCCCATGTAAAATCTACACCCCGGCCCTTCACCTCACCTCCCATACACTGTATGTACTATATACATCATTGTACTGGATCTGTATACCCTGTACGTTGCATCATATCAATAATAGCCATGATGGTAGCCTCAGTCGCCATGCTGCTGCAGATTTTGATTGACAATATCCGAGATGTAATATTAATGTTCTGTTCTGCTGGTAAGAATTAGTAGCGCTCTGTAACCTGCTGCCCTCTGCTGGTCATTGTGAGTAGTGCTCTGTAACCTGCTTCCCTCTGCTGGTAAGAATTAGTAGCGCTCTGTAACCTGCTGCCCTCTGCTGGTCATTGTGAGTAGTGCTCTGTAACCTGCTGCCCTCTGCTGGTCATTGTGAGTAGTGCTCTGTGACCTGCTGCCCTCTGCTGGTCATTGTGTATAGCGCTCTGTAACCTGCTGCCCTCTGCTGGTCATTGTGAGTAGTGCTCTGTGACCTGCTGCCCTCTGCTGGTCATTGTGTATAGCGCTCTGTAACCTGCTGCCCTCTGCTGGTCATTGTGTATAGCGCTCTGTAACCAACTGCCTTCTGCTGGTAAGAATTAGTAGTGCTCTGTAACCTGCTGCCCTCTGCTGGTAAGAATTAGTAGTGCTCTGTAACCTGCTGTCTCCTGCTGGTAAGAATTAGTAGTGCTCTGTAACCTGCTGCCTTCTGCTGGTAAGAATTAGTAGTGCTCTGTAACCTGCTGCCCTCTGCTGGTCATTGTGAGTAGTGCACTGTAACCTGCTGCCTTCTGCTGGTAAGAATTAGTAGTGCTCTGTAACCTGCTGCCTTCTGCTGGTAAGAATTAGTAGTGCTCTGTAACCTGCTGCCCTCTGCTGGTAAGAATTAGTAGTGCTCTGTAACCTGCTGCCTTCTGCTGGTAAGAATTAGTAGTGCTCTGTAACCTGCTGCCCTCTGCTGGTAAGAATTAGTAGTGCTCTGTAACCTGCTGCCTTCTGCTGGTAAGAATTAGTAGAGCTCTGTAACCAGCTGCCCTCTGCTGGTAAGAATTAGTAGTGCTCTGTAACCTGCTGCCTTCTGCTGGTAAGAATTAGCAGTGTTCTGTAACCTGCTGCCCTCTGCTGGTAAGAATTAGTAGTGCTCTGTAACCTGCTGCCTTCTGCTGGTAAGAATTAGTAGAGCTCTGTAACCAGCTGCCTTCTGCTGGTAAGAATTAGTAGTGCTCTGTAACCTGCTGCCCTCTGCTGGTCATTGTGAGTAGTGCTCTGTAACCTGCTGCCCTCTGCTGGTAAGAATTAGTAGTGCTCTGTAACCTGCTGCCCTCTGCTAGTAAGAATTAGTAGTGCTCTGTAACCTGCTGCCCTCTGCTGGTAAGAATTAGTAGTGCTCTGTAACCTGCTGCCCTCTGCTGGTAAGAATTAGTAGTGCTCTGTAACCTGCTGCCCTCTGCTGGTAAGAATTAGTAGTGCTCTGTAACCTGCTGCCTTCTGCTGGTAAGAATTAGTAGTGCTCTGTAACCTGCTGCCCTCTGCTGGTAAGAATTAGTAGTGCTCTGTAACCTGTTGCCCTCTGCTGGTAAGAATTAGTAGTGCTCTGTAACCTGCCTCCTTCTGCTGGTAAGAATTAGTAGTGCTCTGTAACCTGCTGCCCTCTGCTGGTAAGAATTAGTAGTGCTCTCTAACCTGCTGCCTTCTGCTGGTAAGAATTAGTAGTGCTCTGTAACCTGCTGCCCTCTGCTGGTAAGAATTAGTAGTGCTCTGTAACCTGCTGCCTTCTGCTGGTAAGAATTAGTAGTGCTCTGTAACCTGCTGCCCTCTGCTGGTACGAATTAGTAGTGCTCTGTAACCTGTTGCCCTCTGCTGGTAAGAATTAGTAGTGCTCTGTAACCTGCTGCCCTCTGCTGGTAAGAATTAGTAGTGCTCTGTAACCTGTTGCCCTCTGCTGGTAAGAATTAGTAGTGCTCTGTAACCTGCTGCCCTCTGCTGGTCATTGTGAGTAGTGCTCTGTAACCTGCTGCCCTCTGCTGGTCATTGTGAGTAGTGCTCTGTAACCTGCTGCCTTCTGCTGGTAAGAATTAGTAGTGCTCTGTAACCTGCTGCCTTCTGCTGGTAAGAATTAGTAGTGCTCTGTAACCTGCTGCCCTCTGCTGGTAAGAATTAGTAGTGCTCTGTAACCTGCTGCCCTCTGCTGGTAAGAATTAGTAGTGCTCTGTAACCTGCTGCCCTCTGCTGGTAAGAATTAGTAGTGCTCTGTAACCTGCTGCCCTCTGCTGGTCATTGTGAGTAGTGCTCTGTAACCTGCTGCCTTCTGCTGGTAAGAATTAGTAGTGCTCTGTAACCTGCTGCCTTCTGCTGGTAAGAATTAGTAGTGCTCTGTAACCTGCTGCCCTCTGCTGGTAAGAATTAGTAGTGCTCTGTAACCTGCTGCCCTCTGCTGGTAAGAATTAGTAGTGCTCTGTAACCTGCTGCCTTCTGCTGGTAAGAATTAGTAGTGCTCTGTAACCTGCTGCCTTCTGCTGGTAAGAATTAGTAGTGCTCTGTAACCTGCTGCCTTCTGCTGGTAAGAATTAGTAGTGCTCTCTAACCTGCTGCCCTCTGCTGGTTATTGTGAATAGTGCACTGTAACCTGCTGCCCTCTGCTGGTAAGAATTAGTAGTGCTCTGTAACCTGCTGTCTCCTGCTGGTAAGAATTAGTAGTGCTCTGTAACCTGCTGTCTCCTGCTGGTAAGAATTAGTAGTGCTCTGTAACCTGCTGCCCTCTGCTGGTAAGAATTAGTAGTGCTCTGTAACCTGCTGCCCTCTGCTGGTAAGAATTAGTAGTGCTCTGTAACCTGTTGCCCTCTGCTGGTAAGAATTAGTAGTGCTCTGTAACCAGCTGCCCTCTGCTGGTAAGAATTAGTAGTGCTCTGTAACCTGTTGCCCTCTGCTGGTAAGAATTAGTAGTGCTCTGTAACCTGCTGCCCTCTGCTGGTCATTGTGAGTAGTGCTCTGTAACCTGCTGCCCTCTGCTGGTCATTGTGAGTAGTGCTCTGTAACCTGCTGCCTTCTGCTGGTAAGAATTAGTAGTGCTCTGTAACCTGCTGCCTTCTGCTGGTAAGAATTAGTAGTGCTCTGTAACCTGCTGCCCTCTGCTGGTAAGAATTAGTAGTGCTCTGTAACCTGCTGCCCTCTGCTGGTAAGAATTAGTAGTGCTCTGTAACCTGCTGCCCTCTGCTGGTAAGAATTAGTAGTGCTCTGTAACCTGCTGCCCTCTGCTGGTCATTGTGAGTAGTGCTCTGTAACCTGCTGCCTTCTGCTGGTAAGAATTAGTAGTGCTCTGTAACCTGCTGCCCTCTGCTGGTAAGAATTAGTAGTGCTCTGTAACCTGCTGCCCTCTGCTGGTAAGAATTAGTAGTGCTCTGTAACCTGCTGCCTTCTGCTGGTAAGAATTAGTAGTGCTCTGTAACCTGCTGCCTTCTGCTGGTAAGAATTAGTAGTGCTCTGTAACCTGCTGCCTTCTGCTGGTAAGAATTAGTAGTGCTCTGTAACCTGCTGCCCTCTGCTGGTTATTGTGAATAGTGCACTGTAACCTGCTGCCCTCTGCTGGTAAGAATTAGTAGTGCTCTGTAACCTGCTGTCTCCTGCTGGTAAGAATTAGTAGTGCTCTGTAACCTGCTGTCTCCTGCTGGTAAGAATTAGTAGTGCTCTGTAACCTGCTGCCCTCTGCTGGTCATTGTGAATAGTGCACTGTAACTTTCTGCCCTCTGCTGGCAAGCAATAGTAGTGCTCTGTAACCTGCTGCCTTCTGCTGGTAAGAATTAGTAGAGCTCTGTAACCAGCTGCCCTCTGCTGGTAAGAATTAGTAGTGCTCTGTAACCTGCTGCCTTCTGCTGGTAAGAATTAGCAGTGTTCTGTAACCTGCTGCCCTCTGCTGGTAAGAATTAGTAGTGCTCTGTAACCTGCTGCCTTCTGCTGGTAAGAATTAGTAGAGCTCTGTAACCAGCTGCCCTCTGCTGGTAAGAATTAGTAGTGCTCTGTAACCTGCTGCCTTCTGCTGGTAAGAATTAGTAGTGCTCTCTAACCTGCTGCCCTCTGCTGGTAAGAATTAGTAGTGCTCTCTAACCTGCTGCCTTCTGCTGGTAAGAATTAGTAGTGCTCTGTAACCTGCTGCCTTCTGCTGGTAAGAATTAGTAGTGCTCTCTAACCTGCTGCCCTCTGCTGGTAAGAATTAGTAGTGCTCTCTAACCTGCTGCCCTCTGCTGGTAAGAATTAGTAGTGCTCTGTAACCTGTTGCCCTCTGCTGGTAAGAATTAGTAGTGCTCTGTAACCTGCTGCCCTCTGCTGGTCATTGTGAGTAGTGCTCTGTAACCTGCTGCCCTCTGCTGGTCATTGTGAGTAGTGCTCTGTAACCTGCTGCCCTCTGCTGGTCATTGTGAGTAGTGCTCTGTAACCTGCTGCCCTCTGCTGGTCATTGTGAGTAGTGCTCTGTAACCTGCTGCCCTCTGCTGGTCATTGTGAGTAGTGCTCTGTAACCTGCTGCCCTCTGCTGGTCATTGTGAGTAGTGCTCTGTAACCTGCTGCCCTCTGCTGGTCATTGTGAGTAGTGCTCTGTAACCTGCTGCCCTCTGCTGGTCATTGTGAGTAGTGCTCTGTAACCTGCTGCCCTCTGCTGGTCATTGTGAGTAGTGCTCTGTAACCTGCTGCCCTCTGCTGGTCATTGTTGGTGCTTTCTTACCTGCTGCCCTTTTATAAAGGGTTTCCTATGGGGAGAGATCGGGAATCTTATCCTGGATGATAACAGGTCCTCTACACTAGTCCTGGCAGCTGCTTCATATGACTCAGCAATGAAAACCTTAAACTTAGCCTAAATAACTTACCTTTAGGTTTAGGGGATGTAGAGTGGCACCTGGGCCTTGGTATTTTAGAGGCCCAAATTCTTATCTGCCATATAAGAAGACCCCAGTACTATAAAGAGCATGTGGAAAGATTAATACATCCACCAATCCTATTTTACTCTGGAGCCTTGTCTTCTGTCCAGCCCTGTCCTCCACATCACACTCATGCAGTCTCCCTGCAGTGTGCACACTGATATACGGGAAAAAGGATTAAGTGGACACCTGAAACAGGAGGGCTAAGGGGTCATCCTAGCGATAGGAGCTGCTTCCCCCACTCCTCACTTTTGGTGCCCCTGTCCAGGAATAGGCATCTCCTCTGTGTAATCCGGCCAAGGTAACAACATCTCCATAGTCTGTCCCAGGGCTCATGTGCTTTCCATAGTGTGTTCACCAGACTGATAAATTGTGACTATATTAGTTTGACTAGCATGTAATACCACTGTGCACCTCAAGATGGTGGTAACGTCCTTGAAATTACACCATATTTCTACAAGGCAATGGATGCTCCTGAGGACACCTGCATGTGCTCACCAGGGTTATAGGACACGAATCTGAACAGTCACTGATAGGGTGAGAGATCTGTCTTATAGAACGGATCATCAGCAGCAGCAAACTCTGCAACTTACTGATATTCTTACAAGAACATTTGTACTGTGAATAGGTTTATAACCAATTTACTGCTGACAAACTCCCTTAATCCTTGGTTAATTTGTATGTTTCCCAAACTGCTCTTCTGGATATGACCTATGGCTATGTTTGTGACTACGCTACAGTCCAACTAGCAGTTTATGTGTCCGGCTACCACCCTCTGTCTGCCTACCGGCTACCATCCTGTCTGGCTACCAGCGGGTGTGTCCGGCTACCAGCCTGTCTGGCTACGAGCCTGTGTTTCCAGCTACCATCCTGTCTGGCTACCAGCGGGTGTGTCCGGCTACCATCCTGTCTGGCTACCAGCGGGTGTGTCCGGCTACCATCCTGTCTGGCTACGAGCCTGTGTTTCCGGCTACCATCCTGTCTGGCTACCAAGGGGTGTGTCCGGCTACCATCCTGTCTGGCTACCAGCGGGTGTTTCCGGCTACCATCCTGTCTGGCTACCATCCTGTCTGGCTACGAGCCTGTGTTTCCAGCTACCATCCTGTCTGGCTACCAAAGGGTGTGTCCGGCTACCATCCTGTCTGGCTACCAGCGGGTGTTTCCGGCTACCATCCTGTCTGGCTACCAAGGGGTGTGTCCGGCTACCATCCTGTCTGGCTACCAGCGGGTGTGTCCGGCTACCATCCTGTCTGGCTACGAGCCTGTGTTTCCAGCTACCATCCTGTCTGGCTACCAGCGGGTGTTTCCGGCTACCATCCTGTCTGGCTACCAGCATGTGTGTCCGGCTACCATCCTGTCTGGCTACCAGCGGGTGTGTCCGGCTACCATCCTGTCTGGCTACCAGCGGGTGTGTCCGGCTACCAGCCTGTCTGGCTACGAGCCTGTGTTTCCAGCTACCATCCTGTCTGGCTACCAGCGGGTGTGTCCGGCTACCATCCTGTCTGGCTACCAGCGGGTGTGTCCGGCTACCATCCTGTCTGGCTACCAGCGGGTGTGTCCGGCTACCATCCTGTCTGGCTACCAAGGGGTGTGTCCGGCTACCATCCTGTCTGGCTACCAAGGGGTGTGTCCAGCTACCATCCTGTCTGGCTACCAGCGGGTGTGTCCGGCTACCATCCTGTCTGGCTACCAGCGGGTGTGTCCGGCTACCATCCTGTCTGGCTACCAGCGGGTGTGTCCGGCTACCATCCTGTCTGGCTACCAGCGGGTGTGTCCGGCTACCAGCCTGTCTGGCTACGAGCCTGTGTTTCCAGCTACCATCCTGTCTGGCTACCAGCGGGTGTGTCCGGCTACCATCCTGTCTGGCTACCAGCGGGTGTGTCCGGCTACCATCCTGTCTGGCTACCAGCGGGTGTGTCCGGCTACCATCCTGTCTGGCTACCAAGGGGTGTGTCCGGCTACCATCCTGTCTGGCTACCAAGGGGTGTGTCCAGCTACCATCCTGTCTGGCTACCAGCGGGTGTGTCCGGCTACCATCCTGTCTGGCTACCAGCGGGTGTGTCCGGCTACCATCCTGTCTGGCTACCAGCGGGTGTGTCCGGCTACCATCCTGTCTGGCTACCAGCGGGTGTGTCCGGCTACCAGCCTGTCTGGCTACGAGCCTGTGTTTCCAGCTACCATCCTGTCTGGCTACCAGCGGGTGTGTCCGGCTACCATCCTGTCTGGCTACCAGCGGGTGTGTCCGGCTACCATCCTGTCTGGCTACCAGCGGGTGTGTCCGGCTACCATCCTGTCTGGCTACCAAGGGGTGTGTCCAGCTACCATCCTGTCTGGCTACCAGCGGGTGTGTCCGGCTACCATCCTGTCTGGCTACCAGCGGGTGTGTCCGGCTACCATCCTGTCTGGCTACGAGCCTGTGTTTCCGGCTACCATCCTGTCTGGCTACGAGCCTGTGTTTCCAGCTACCATCCTGTCTGGCTACCAGCGGGTGTTTCCGGCTACCATCCTGTCTGGCTACGAGCCTGTGTTTCCAGCTACCATCCTGTCTGGCTACCAAAGGGTGTGTCCGGCTACCATCCTGTCTGGCTACCAGCGGGTGTTTCCGGCTACCATCCTGTCTGGCTACCATCCTGTCTGGCTACGAGCCTGTGTTTCCAGCTACCATCCTGTCTGGCTACCAGCGGGTGTTTCCGGCTACCATCCTGTCTGGCTACCATCCTGTCTGGCTACGAGCCTGTGTTTCCAGCTACCATCCTGTCTGGCTACCAAAGGGTGTGTCCGGCTACCATCCTGTCTGGCTACCAGCGGGTGTTTCCGGCTACCATCCTGTCTGGCTACCAAGGGGTGTGTCCGGCTACCATCCTGTCTGGCTACCAGCGGGTGTGTCCGGCTACCATCTTGTCTGGCTACCAGCGGGTGTGTCCGGCTACCATCCTGTCTGGCTACCAAGGGGTGTGTCCGGCTACCATCCTGTCTGGCTACCAGCGGGTGTGTCCGGCTACCATCCTGTCTGGCTACCAGCGGGTGTGTCCGGCTACCATCCTGTCTGGCTACCAGCGGGTGTGTCCGGCTACCATCCTGTCTGGCTACCAAGGGGTGTGTCCGGCTACCATCCTGTCTGGCTACCAGCGGGTGTGTCCGGCTACCATCCTGTCTGGCTACCAGCGGGTGTGTCCGGCTACCATCCTGTCTGGCTACGAGCCTGTGTTTCCGGTTACCATCCTGTCTGGCTACCAAGGGGTGTGTCCGGCTACCATCCTGTCTGGCTACCAGCGGGTGTTTCCCGGCTACCATCCTGTCTGGCTACCAAGGGGTGTGTCCGGCTACCATCCTGTCTGGCTACGAGCCTGTGTTTCCAGCTACCATCCTGTCTGGCTACCAGCGGGTGTTTCCGGCTACCATCCTGTCTGGCTACCATCCTGTCTGGCTACGAGCCTGTGTTTCCAGCTACCATCCTGTCTGGCTACCAAAGGGTGTGTCCGGCTACCATCCTGTCTGGCTACCAGCGGGTGTTTCCGGCTACCATCCTGTCTGGCTACCAAGGGGTGTGTCCGGCTACCATCCTGTCTGGCTACCAGCGGGTGTGTCCGGCTACCATCCTGTCTGGCTACGAGCCTGTGTTTCCAGCTACCATCCTGTCTGGCTACCAGCGGGTGTTTCCGGCTACCATCCTGTCTGGCTACCAGCATGTGTGTCCGGCTACCATCCTGTCTGGCTACCAGCGGGTGTGTCCGGCTACCATCCTGTCTGGCTACCAGCGGGTGTGTCCGGCTACCAGCCTGTCTGGCTACGAGCCTGTGTTTCCAGCTACCATCCTGTCTGGCTACCAGCGGGTGTGTCCGGCTACCATCCTGTCTGGCTACCAGCGGGTGTGTCCGGCTACCATCCTGTCTGGCTACCAGCGGGTGTGTCCGGCTACCATCCTGTCTGGCTACCAAGGGGTGTGTCCGGCTACCATCCTGTCTGGCTACCAAGGGGTGTGTCCAGCTACCATCCTGTCTGGCTACCAGCGGGTGTGTCCGGCTACCATCCTGTCTGGCTACCAGCGGGTGTGTCCGGCTACCATCCTGTCTGGCTACCAGCGGGTGTGTCCGGCTACCATCCTGTCTGGCTACCAGCGGGTGTGTCCGGCTACCAGCCTGTCTGGCTACAAGCCTGTGTTTCCAGCTACCATCCTGTCTGGCTACCAGCGGGTGTGTCCGGCTACCATCCTGTCTGGCTACCAGCGGGTGTGTCCGGCTACCATCCTGTCTGGCTACCAGCGGGTGTGTCCGGCTACCATCCTGTCTGGCTACCAAGGGGTGTGTCCGGCTACCATCCTGTCTGGCTACGAGCCTGTGTTTCCAGCTACCATCCTGTCTGGCTACCAGCGGGTGTGTCCGGCTACCATCCTGTCTGGCTACCAAGGGGTGTGTCCAGCTACCATCCTGTCTGGCTACCAGCGGGTGTGTCCGGCTACCATCCTGTCTGGCTACCAGCGGGTGTGTCCGGCTACCATCCTGTCTGGCTACGAGCCTGTGTTTCCGGCTACCATCCTGTCTGGCTACGAGCCTGTGTTTCCAGCTACCATCCTGTCTGGCTACCAGCGGGTGTGTCCGGCTACCATCCTGTCTGGCTACCAAGGGGTGTGTCCAGCTACCATCCTGTCTGGCTACCAGCGGGTGTGTCCGGCTACCATCCTGTCTGGCTACCAGCGGGTGTTTCCGGCTACCATCCTGTCTGGCTACGAGCCTGTGTTTCCAGCTACCATCCTGTCTGGCTACCAAAGGGTGTGTCCGGCTACCATCCTGTCTGGCTACCAGCGGGTGTTTCCCGGCTACCATCCTGTCTGGCTACCATCCTGTCTGGCTACGAGCCTGTGTTTCCAGCTACCATCCTGTCTGGCTACCAGCGGGTGTTTCCGGCTACCATCCTGTCTGGCTACCATCCTGTCTGGCTACGAGCCTGTGTTTCCAGCTACCATCCTGTCTGGCTACCAAAGGGTGTGTCCGGCTACCATCCTGTCTGGCTACCAGCGGGTGTTTCCGGCTACCATCCTGTCTGGCTACCAAGGGGTGTGTCCGGCTACCATCCTGTCTGGCTACCAGCGGGTGTGTCCGGCTACCATCTTGTCTGGCTACCAGCGGGTGTGTCCGGCTACCATCCTGTCTGGCTACCAAGGGGTGTGTCCGGCTACCATCCTGTCTGGCTACCAGCGGGTGTGTCCGGCTACCATCCTGTCTGGCTACCAGCGGGTGTGTCCGGCTACCATCCTGTCTGGCTACCAGCGGGTGTGTCCGGCTACCATCCTGTCTGGCTACCAAGGGGTGTGTCCGGCTACCATCCTGTCTGGCTACCAGCGGGTGTGTCCGGCTACCATCCTGTCTGGCTACCAGCGGGTGTGTCCGGCTACCATCCTGTCTGGCTACGAGCCTGTGTTTCCGGTTACCATCCTGTCTGGCTACCAAGGGGTGTGTCCGGCTACCATCCTGTCTGGCTACCAGCGGGTGTTTCCGGCTACCATCCTGTCTGGCTACCAAGGGGTGTGTCCGGCTACCATCCTGTCTGGCTACGAGCCTGTGTTTCCAGCTACCATCCTGTCTGGCTACCAGCGGGTGTTTCCGGCTACCATCCTGTCTGGCTACCATCCTGTCTGGCTACGAGCCTGTGTTTCCAGCTACCATCCTGTCTGGCTACCAAAGGGTGTGTCCGGCTACCATCCTGTCTGGCTACGAGCCTGTGTTTCCGGCTACCATCCTGTCTGGCTACCAGCGGGTGTTTCCGGCTACCATCCTGTCTGGCTACCAGCGGGTGTGTCCGGCTACCATCTTGTCTGGCTACCAGCGGGTGTGTCCGGCTACCATCCTGTCTGGCTACCAGCGGGTGTTTCCGGCTACCATCCTGTCTGGCTACCAGCGGGTGTTTCCGGCTACCATCCTGTCTGGCTACCAGCGGGTGTTTCCGGCTACCATCCTGTCTGGCTACCAGCGGGTGTTTCCAGCTACCATCCTGTCTGGCTACCAGCGGGTGTTTCCGGCTACCATCCTGTCTGGCTACCAGCGGGTGTTTCCGGCTACCATCCTGTCTGGCTACCAGCGGGTGTGTCCGGCTACCAGCGGGTGTTTCCGGCTACCATCCTGTCTGGCTACGAGCCTGTGTTTCCAGCTACCCGCTACTATAACATCCCCGCTTTTCATATTCCCAATATTTGCATAAAAACACAAGCCGCTGTAAGTCATAATGTTCTTTTATTGGAAGACCTGAGCTGAAATTGTGCTTGAATCAGTTCTCTGCCCGGGGTGCAGTGATGCTATTCCGAGCGCTACCCCGACATTCTCCAGACCTGCAGACGATCTAAATCCTGTAACCCTTAGAAACGTTCTTTTCCCTCCATATTCGTCCCGGCAGGAATATAATATTAATAACTTTGTCTTATATATTTATATATATATATATAAACAGGAAACATTTATACACCTATAATACACAGATACATAATAATAAAATAAATATGGCGGTGGGGACGTGGGGCCACGACACCAGTCAGTGGGGGAGGGGGCATGCAATGCCTTGGAATCTCTCCCTGGAAGACATTAATTACCAGTCCGTACACGTTAATTCTTCCCCTGCAGGTGCAGATGTTCATGAGTTTATCATTCTAGATCCTTGGCACCAGAAGAATTGATTTAGCATAAGACATTCTGTCTGTAGACTAGAAGCTTACAGTCCAGGCAGGCAGCACTCAATGGGTTAAGGCCGTCCGTCTCATGGAATGCATCATTTGTCCCTCCGCTCTTTGGACTGTACCCCCTGTACCAATACATAAGGCCTGGTGTCTGACCGATTAGATGCTTCATCTGGGTCTGAAGGTGGAATGTTCTAGCTCACCTCTTTCCTTGGGTAAACATTGGTTCCTGCTTTGGTTAGTACCTTGACAATTTGGATATCCCTGCCTGACCTCAGGGCTCTCCTAATGTTCCACATGAAGACCTTGAAGATACTTATGGACCCAGCAAATTCTAAGTGATGACAAAGTCCTGGTAATGCCCCAGTTTTGTAAATCTATCATAAGTGCTACTGAAGGAACGTCCTCGAAATTGAGGGCTTCATGGTACCTTAGGGCTCATGACTTCAATGGGAGACAAGTCTTTCTTTGCCATTGCTGATGGACACCATGGTCAGATGAGGGACAAGAAGAGCAAGTCATCCTTATCTCCTGTGTATGGCCTCCTGGCTATGTAGAACTTCTATACCTCTTGTAGGTCAGTAGACTACGCAGAACAAGGTGCTTGGCCACCCCTTGTAGGACACAGTTCATGGTCATCTCACTGGTTGGTCTACAACGCTCAACTTTCCAGTAGGAGGAGCCCCTGTGGATGGAACTCATTCTTGTTCAAGATCATTCGGCCCAACTGGTAGAGGAACTGACTATACCAGTGAAGGCCCACTTGCTGAGATGTCTCTTTTCCCACCATTGCTCCTAGACCGTATAGTACCCGCAAAGGCCAATAAGCTATCTGTGCCAGCCTCTGTTTTTGTACCAAGGCAAAACAGGAAACTACAACATTGTCCACCAAAATCGTCCCGTGTTGGGTGAGCGGAGCAAAAACTCCAGTGTCTATCTCCTTACTTACAGAGGTGACTCTGGCCGGTACAAGACCCGGGGCGCCAGACACAAGAATGTATTGACCAGGTCTTACTTGACTGGCAAATATAGCTTTGTATTCAGCAGCTGGGGTGGAAACATTGTCCGCTACAAAGATGAGATGAGTTGGGGTGAGGGAAAGCCTTCGAGGAGGGTCCCCTGTGGTGATCACCTGGAATAGATGCTGAGATCTGGGATCTCGATCCAAGAAGGTCACAAAGTCACTATAGGTGGCGCGGCCATCGCTGTCCATGGCCAGGACGCTCATGCCAGGGAGAAGTTCTGAGATGGGAATCCTCTCACCAGTGGATAAGGTGGCCATCGCCGTCCCCGGGAAGCAGCCTCCAGTCTTTGCCGCAGCAGAATGTTCTAGATAAAAAGGAGAAAAAAAAAAACAGTAAATTAGGAATATAAAGAGGGAAAAAAAACAATAAACTTGACATTGATATCGAGACTTCCTGTTACAGACTGTTCTTTACCAGCTCTCACTGAATGAAAGGAGCTAAAACCACCAATGCTACAATGTATCAGTGTGAGCTGTACATAGTAACTGATACAATGTAACACACTGCAGCTACATGAGCAGGAGTCAGCAATTCGACCTGATTCCCCTTTATGCATGGGGCCTAAAAGTACAAAATCTTTAACTCTCTCAGGAACAAAACAAACAACTCCAAAAGCATGGCAGCTTTCTGCCAGAAACAGTGCCACATCGGTCCAAAGGTTGTGTATGGTATTGCAGCTTAGCTCCATTGAAGTGAATGGGTTTTAGTTGCAATACCACACACAACCTGAAGATTGGTGTGGCGCTACCCCTTTAATAATTTACTACTATGGGTGAACACTAATATATTGTATGGACAATATAATTGGTGCCTAATAGGGTACCGACTAATAGGGTACCGCTATGTCCCCTGCCTGACTTTATACTTTAAAAGGAATGTCACCAACTTTTTTTTTTTTATGTATTAAAACCAGATTTCTAATCTTTTATTTTCCACTTGTAGATTTTTTTTTTTTAATTCTGTTTTCTATCCATGGTAATGGAGCTTCTCCTCTTCTGTGTTTACAGCATTTAGTGATCTGCTTTACAGCATAGTCATGGCCATAGGCAGCAATAGACTCATTGAGATCTATGGGAGAGTTTTCTGGACATGCTCAGTAGTGGGAGGGGGAGGAGATAAGCTGTGACATCATCTATTGTCAGTACTGATGTAATGAAAGGTCAGTGGTGTTATCTATAGAGGTGTTATCTTCTATTGTAGTTCTGTGTGTCATGTAAATGAGGTGACTGCTGCAAAGAAAACCCCTACAGAATTGATGTGTCTGTCTATAGAAAATTTCAGGATATAGTAGTTTTAAAAAAAAAAAAAAATAATATTTATAGATAATTATATATATATATATATATATATATATATATATATATATATATCGTAAGATGGAAAATTTTATAATAAAATCATCAAAAATTCTTAAAAAATATATTTCACATAAAAATGTGGCTTAAAAAAATAGGACATTTTGGTGACACATTTCCTTTAAGTAAAGTTGCCAGGAATTTTTGTTGTCCTGAATTATTACAGCCAGGGACAAAAACACAGGTAATGATAGTTTAGATTGGTGGCGCCTGTATCCACGTGTTTGTGTTTTCTCGCCTCCGTTGGTATCTTCCGATTATAAAATCGCCGCCGCTGTTTTTGTTTGTTTTTTTAGGCATTGTGATTTTTTTTTTTTCTTGAAGCCATGAAGCGTGGCTGAAATAGTCGCCTATTTACCCTCTACCAAAAATAAGGCGAAGCCCCGGAGAGAGACAGGACAGAATAAATAGCCCTGGCCACGGGTGCTTACAAATAGAGCCATCCCAAGAATGGACGCTGCCCGCATCCCACAAGCCACAAATAAAAATCACTAACGTAAACAAGACGCTATCACAAATATTGAGCTGGGCACAGATCTGCCTGCGGCGGGGGGCCCGGTGCCAGGCCCGGCGTGCTGCCTGCTGCTCTTATTTTACTAAGGTCTTCATCAATGAGATTTCTTAGAACGGAGCACACAGGGCGTCAGATCCGCAGCACTCACCTCTTCCCTGCTGGACAGGGCTCCAGGAATATCGCCCTGCCGCCACATGAAATGAAAACTCCGCTAAATAAGTCAATTTATTAAAATGTTTACATTATTTTAATTTCATTCTAATTCTGCCAAACGGCCTAGAACATATTCCTGCAACAATTCTAAATCAGTTTGTTATTGGGAGATCAGTCAACGACTAAAATAGTAGTGAGCTCCGTACAAATGTATCAATATATTATCTATCTATCTGGTTTATGGGGGGTTTTGTCTTCCTCAGGATTAATATTGTAGGATTATACGTTGCACTTAATGGACTTGTGTCTTCATTCAACTTTATCAATGATGTTATCTGTTTATCTACCTATTGATCTCATCTATCTCTCATATCTATCTATCTATCTATCTATCTATCTCATATCTATCTATCTCATATCTATCTATCTATCTATCTATCTATCTATCTATCTATCTCATATCTATCTATCTATCTATCTATCTATCTATCTCATATCTATCTATCTCATATCTATCTATCTCATATCTATCTATCTATCTATCTATCTCCTATCTATCTATCTATCTATCTATCTCATATCTATCTATCTATCTATCTATCTATCTATCTATCTCATATCTATCTATCTATCTATCTCATATCTATCTATCTATCTATCTATCTCATATCTATCTATCTATCCCATATCTATCTATCTATCTATCTATCTATCCCATATCTATCTATCTATCTATCTATCTATCTATCTATCTATCTCATATCTATCTATCTATCTCATATCTATCTATCTATCTATCCCATATCTATCTATCTATCTCATATCTATCTATCTATCTTCTATCTATCGATCTATCTATCTATCCCATATCTATCTATCCCATATCTATCTATCTATCTTCTATCTATCGATCTATCTATCTATCCCATATCTATCTATCCCATATCTATCTATCCCATATCTATCTATCCCATATCTATCTATCTATCTATCTCATATCTATCTATGTATCTATCTATCTCCTATCTATCTCCTAGCTATCTATCTATCTCATATCTATCTATCTATCTATCTATCTATCTATCTCATATCTATCTATCTCATATCTATCTATCTGTCTATCTATCTATCTCATATCTATCTATCTCATATCTATCTATCTATCCATCCATCCATCTATCTATCTATCTATCTATCTATCTATCTATCTGTCTATCTATCCTCTGTCGCTGACTAGATGTATATACCTGTCATTATAAGTAGTAGTAGTCATCTCTAGGTCTCTATTGCCCTCTGGCAAGTAAAAGGTCTTCATTGAGCGGCCCGTCCCGGGCACCCCTCGGACACACCCGCCCCCCGGCCTCAAACCCCTGTTTGCTTTTGGTTTATATATAGGTGATCAGGTCGTTTTGAACTTTTCCAAGGACCTAACTGTGATTATTTTTAATATCCGTCTTGTTTTGCTGGGCGGCTCTGTGTGTTCTCTGTGGTCTGGGGATGTGGGTTTAAGATGCTGCGTGTAACCACGAAGGGGAGCAGTCTGGCAGTCGTCAGCTCTACGGGGGCCAGCCCTCTCCTTCGCTCTCTTCTCACCTCCGTCTTATGCTACCTTGTCCTCCTGTTCACTCTTTCCTTCCACGGATCTTCTGTCCCTATGTAACCTCCTCATTCTGCGTCCTCCCCTCCTTGGGATTTGTAAGAGTTCAATAATGGCCGTGACTTCCTGCTCGCCACCTTCATGCTGATAAGAGAGCTCTTTATCTGGACTGACATCACCGCCGCTGCTGCCTCTCATCCTTCCTTTTACTATAAAAAGGATCAAATAAGCTGCATTGTCCTTTCCCCCACATGTATAGTAACTGCACCAGAATTCTCTGATACACAGCTCCAAATCCCCAGCTTCTCTTCACAGAGCCGTACAGTTAGATGATCAAATTGTTACGGTCAAGACTGTGGCTGTCGCTGATAGGGGTGGTCTGTGGCTATTGCTTTTTGGGGAAGACTGTGGCTGTCACTGTTGTTGGAGGATGGTGGCCATCTCTGTTATGGGGAGGACTGTGGCTGTCAATGTTAGGGGTGGATTGTTGTGGTCGTCGTTTGTGGAGGACAGTGGCCATTGCTGTTATAGGTAGATAGTGGCCGTCGCTGTTACGGGGAGGACTGTGGCCATCGCTGTTGTTGGTAGATAGTGGCCATTGCTGTTACGGGGAGGACTGTGGCCATTGCTGTTATAGGTAGATAGTGGCCGTCGCTGTTACGGGGAGGACTGTGGCCATCGCTGTTGTTGGTAGATAGTGGCCATTGCTGTTACGGGGAGGACTGTGGCCATCGCTGTTGTTGGTAGATAGTGGCCGTCGCTGTTACGGGGAGGACTGTGGCCATCGCTGTTGTTGGTAGATAGTGGCCATTGCTGTTACGGGGAGGACTGTGGCTATCGCTGTTGTTGGTAGATAGTGGCCGTCGCTGTTACGGGGAGGACTGTGGCTATCGCTGTTGTTGGTAGATAGTGGCCGTCGCTGTTACGGGGAGGACTGTGGCTATCGCTGTTGTTGGTAGATAGTGGCCGTCGCTGTTACGGGGAGGACTGTGGCTATCGCTGTTGTTGGTAGATAGTGGCCATTGCTATTACAGGAAGGTCTTTGGCTGTTGTAGGTAGATAGTGGCCGTCACTGTTACAGGGAGGGCTGTGGCCGTTGCTATTATAGGTAGATAGTGGCCATTGCTGTTACAGGGAGGTCTGTGGCCGTCGCTGTTGTTGGTAGATAGTGGCCATTGCTGTTATGGGGAGGACTGTGGCAGTCGCTGTTACGGGGAGGTCTGTGGCCGTCGCTGTTGTTGGTAGATAGTGGCCATTCCTGTTTCGGGGAGGTCTGTGGCGGTCGCTGTTGTAGGAAGATAGTGGCCATTGCTGTTACGGGGAAGTCTGTGGCCGTCGCTGTTGTAGGTAGATAGTGGCCATTGCTGTTACGGGGAAGTCTGTGGCCGTCGCTGTTGTAGGTAGATAGTGGCCATTGCTGTTATGGGGAGGTCTGTGGCCGTTGCTATTATAGGTAGATAGTGGCTGTCGCTGTTACGGGGAGGACTGTGGCTGTCGCTGTTGTTGGTAGATAGTGGCCATTGCTGTTACGGGGAGGTCTGTGGCTGTCGCTGTTGTAGGAAGATAGTGGCCATTGCTATTACAGGGAGGTCTTTGGCTGTTGTAGGTAGATAGTGGCCGTCGCTGTTGTAGGTAGATAGTGGCCGTCACTGTTATGGGGAGGACTGTGGCCGTCACTGTTACGGGGAGGTCTGTGGCCGTCACTGTTATGGGGAGGACTGTGGCCCTCGCTGTTGTAGGTAGATGGTGGCCATTGCTGTTATGGGGAGGTCTGTGGCCGTCGCTGTTTTACGGGGAGGTCTGTGGCCGTCACTGTTATGGGGAGGACTGTGGCCCTCGCTGTTGTAGGTAGATGGTGGCCATTGCTGTTATGGGGAGGTCTGTGGCCGTCGCTGTTTTACGGGGAGGTCTGTGGCCGTCACTGTTATGGGGAGGACTGTGGCCCTCGCTGTTGTAGGTAGATGGTGGCCATTGCTGTTATGGGGAGGTCTGTGGCCGTCACTGTTACGGGGAGGTCTGTGGCCGTCACTGTTATGGGGAGGACTGTGGCCCTCGCTGTTGTAGGTAGATGGTGGCCATTGCTGTTATGGGGAGGTCTGTGGCTGTCGCTGTTTTACGGGGAGGTCTGTGGCCGTCACTGTTATGGGGAGGACTGTGGCCCTCGCTGTTGTAGGTAGATAGTGGCCATTGCTGTTATGGGGAGGTCTGTGGCCGTCACTGTTACGGGGAGGTCTGTGGCCGTCACTGTTATGGGGAGGACTGTGGCCCTCGCTGTTGTAGGTAGATGGTGGCCATTGCTGTTATGGGGAGGTCTGTGGCCGTCACTGTTACGGGGAGGTCTGTGGCCGTCACTGTTATGGGGAGGACTGTGGCCCTCGCTGTTGTAGGTAGATGGTGGCCATTGCTGTTACGGGGAGGTCTGTGGCTGTCGCTGTTGTTGGTAGATAGTGGCCATTGCTATTACAGGAAGGTCTTTGGCTGTTGTAGGTAGATAGTGGCCATTGCTGTTATGGGGAGGTCTGTGGCCGTCACTGTTATGGGGAGGTCTGTGGCCGTCACTGTTATGGGGAGGACTGTGGCCCTCGCTGTTGTAGGTAGATGGTGGCCATTGCTGTTATGGGGAGGTCTGTGGCCGTCACTGTTACGGGGAGGTCTGTGGCCGTCACTGTTATGGGGAGGACTGTGGCCCTCGCTGTTGTAGGTAGATGGTGGCCATTGCTGTTACGGGGAGGTCTGTGGCTGTCGCTGTTGTTGGTAGATAGTGGCCATTGCTATTACAGGAAGGTCTTTGGCTGTTGTAGGTAGATAGTGGCCGTCACTGTTACAGGGAGGGCTGTGGCCGTTGCTATTATAGGTAGATAGTGGCCATTGCTGTTACAGGGAGGTCTGTGGCCGTCGCTGTTGTTGGTAGATAGTGGCCATTGCTGTTATGGGGAGGACTGTGGCAGTCGCTGTTACGGGGAGGTCTGTGGCCGTCGCTGTTGTTGGTAGATAGTGGCCATTCCTGTTTCGGGGAGGTCTGTGGCGGTCGCTGTTGTAGGAAGATAGTGGCCATTGCTGTTACGGGGAAGTCTGTGGCCGTCGCTGTTGTAGGTAGATAGTGGCCATTGCTGTTATGGGGAGGTCTGTGGCCGTTGCTATTATAGGTAGATAGTGGCTGTCGCTGTTACGGGGAGGACTGTGGCTGTCGCTGTTGTTGGTAGATAGTGGCCATTGCTGTTACGGGGAGGTCTGTGGCCGTCACTGTTATGGGGAGGACTGTGGCCCTCGCTGTTGTAGGTAGATGGTGGCCATTGCTGTTACGGGGAGGTCTGTGGCTGTCGCTGTTGTTGGTAGATAGTGGCCATTGCTATTACAGGAAGGTCTTTGGCTGTTGTAGGTAGATAGTGGCCGTCACTGTTACAGGGAGGGCTGTGGCCGTTGCTATTATAGGTAGATAGTGGCCATTGCTGTTACAGGGAGGTCTGTGGCCATTGCTGTTACAGGGAGGTCTGTGGCCGTCGCTGTTGTTGGTAGATAGTGGCCATTGCTGTTATGGGGAGGTCTGTGGCAGTCGCTGTTACGGGGAGGTCTGTGGCCGTCGCTGTTGTTGGTAGATAGTGGCCATTGCTGTTTCGGGGAGGTCTGTGGCGGTCGCTGTTGTAGGAAGATAGTGGCCGTCACTGTTACAGGGAGGACTGTGGCCGTCACTGTTACAGGGAGGACTGTGGCCGTCACTGTTACAGGGAGGACTGTGGCCGTCACTGTTACAGGGAGGACTGTGGCCGTCGCTGTTGTAGGTAGATAGTGGC
The DNA here is from genome assembly GCA_947044405.1 of Leptodactylus fallax. NCBI lineage: Eukaryota > Metazoa > Chordata > Amphibia > Anura > Leptodactylidae > Leptodactylus > Leptodactylus fallax. Next base: position 240,922 of record CAMRHE010000659.1, read on the forward strand.
CATTGCTGTTACGGGGAAGTCTGTGGCCGTCGCTGTTGTAGGTAGATAGTGGCCATTGCTGTTATGGGGAGGTCTGTGGCCGTTGCTATTATAGGTAGATAGTGGCCATTGCTGTTACGGGGAGGTCTGTGGCCGTTGCTATTATAGGTAGATAGTGGCTGTCGCTGTTACGGGGAGGACTGTGGCTGTCGCTGTTGTTGGTAGATAGTGGCCATTGCTGTTACGGGGAGGACTGTGGCTGTCGCTGTTGTTGGTAGATAGTGGCCATTGCTGTTACGGGGAGGTCTGTGGCTGTCGCTGTTGTAGGAAGATAGTGGCCATTGCTGTTACGGGGAGGTCTGTGGCTGTCGCTGTTGTAGGAAGATAGTAGCCATTGCTATTACAGGGAGGTCTTTGGCTGTTGTAGGTAGATAGTGGCCGTCGCTGTTGTAGGTAGATAGTGGCCGTCACTGTTATGGGGAGGACTGTGGCCGTCACTGTTACGGGGAGGTCTGTGGCCGTCACTGTTATGGGGAGGACTGTGGCCCTCGCTGTTGTAGGTAGATGGTGGCCATTGCTGTTATGGGGAGGTCTGTGGCCGTCACTGTTACGGGGAGGTCTGTGGCCGTCACTGTTATGGGGAGGACTGTGGCCCTCGCTGTTGTAGGTAGATGGTGGCCATTGCTGTTATGGGGAGGTCTGTGGCCGTCACTGTTACGGGGAGGTCTGTGGCCGTCACTGTTATGGGGAGGACTGTGGCCCTCGCTGTTGTAGGTAGATGGTGGCCATTGCTGTTACGGGGAGGTCTGTGGCTGTCGCTGTTGTTGGTAGATAGTGGCCATTGCTATTACAGGAAGGTCTTTGGCTGTTGTAGGTAGATAGTGGCCATTGCTGTTATGGGGAGGTCTGTGGCCGTCACTGTTATGGGGAGGTCTGTGGCCGTCACTGTTATGGGGAGGACTGTGGCCCTCGCTGTTGTAGGTAGATGGTGGCCATTGCTGTTATGGGGAGGTCTGTGGCCGTCACTGTTACGGGGAGGTCTGTGGCCGTCACTGTTATGGGGAGGACTGTGGCCCTCGCTGTTGTAGGTAGATGGTGGCCATTGCTGTTACGGGGAGGTCTGTGGCTGTCGCTGTTGTTGGTAGATAGTGGCCATTGCTATTACAGGAAGGTCTTTGGCTGTTGTAGGTAGATAGTGGCCGTCACTGTTACAGGGAGGGCTGTGGCCGTTGCTATTATAGGTAGATAGTGGCCATTGCTGTTACAGGGAGGTCTGTGGCCATTGCTGTTACAGGGAGGTCTGTGGCCGTCGCTGTTGTTGGTAGATAGTGGCCATTGCTGTTATGGGGAGGTCTGTGGCAGTCGCTGTTACGGGGAGGTCTGTGGCCGTCGCTGTTGTTGGTAGATAGTGGCCATTGCTGTTTCGGGGAGGTCTGTGGCGGTCGCTGTTGTAGGAAGATAGTGGCCGTCACTGTTACAGGGAGGACTGTGGCCGTCACTGTTACAGGGAGGACTGTGGCCGTCACTGTTACAGGGAGGACTGTGGCCGTCACTGTTACAGGGAGGACTGTGGCCGTCGCTGTTGTAGGTAGATAGTGGCCATTGCTGTTACGGGGAGGTCTGTGGCCGTTGCTATTATAGGTAGATAGTGGCCATTGCTGTTACGGGGAGGTCTGTGGCCGTTGCTATTATAGGTAGATAGTGGCTGTCGCTGTTACGGGGAGGACTGTGGCTGTCGCTGTTGTTGGTAGATAGTGGCCATTGCTGTTACGGGGAGGACTGTGGCTGTCGCTGTTGTTGGTAGATAGTGGCCATTGCTGTTACGGGGAGGTCTGTGGCTGTCGCTGTTGTAGGAAGATAGTGGCCATTGCTGTTACGGGGAGGTCTGTGGCTGTCGCTGTTGTAGGAAGATAGTAGCCATTGCTATTACAGGGAGGTCTTTGGCTGTTGTAGGTAGATAGTGGCCGTCGCTGTTGTAGGTAGATAGTGGCCGTCACTGTTATGGGGAGGACTGTGGCCGTCACTGTTACGGGGAGGTCTGTGGCCGTCACTGTTATGGGGAGGACTGTGGCCCTCGCTGTTGTAGGTAGATGGTGGCCATTGCTGTTATGGGGAGGTCTGTGGCCGTCACTGTTACGGGGAGGTCTGTGGCCGTCACTGTTATGGGGAGGACTGTGGCCCTCGCTGTTGTAGGTAGATGGTGGCCATTGCTGTTATGGGGAGGTCTGTGGCCGTCGCTGTTTTACGGGGAGGTCTGTGGCCGTCACTGTTATGGGGAGGACTGTGGCCCTCGCTGTTGTAGGTAGATGGTGGCCATTGCTGTTATGGGGAGGTCTGTGGCCGTCGCTGTTTTACGGGGAGGTCTGTGGCCGTCACTGTTATGGGGAGGACTGTGGCCCTCGCTGTTGTAGGTAGATGGTGGCCATTGCTGTTATGGGGAGGTCTGTGGCCGTCGCTGTTTTACGGGGAGGTCTGTGGCCGTCACTGTTATGGGGAGGACTGTGGCCCTCGCTGTTGTAGGTAGATGGTGGCCATTGCTGTTATGGGGAGGTCTGTGGCCGTCGCTGCTTTACGGGGAGGTCTGTGGCCGTCACTGTTATGGGGAGGACTGTGGCCGTCACTGTTACGGGGAGGTCTGTGGCCGTCACTGTTATGGGGAGGTCTGTGGCCGTCACTGTTATGGGGAGGACTGTGGCCGTCACTGTTACGGGGAGGTCTGTGGCCGTCACTGTTATGGGGAGGACTGTGGCCCTCGCTGTTGTAGGTAGATGGTGGCCATTGCTGTTATGGGGAGGTCTGTGGCCGTCACTGTTACGGGGAGGTCTGTGGCCGTCACTGTTATGGGGAGGACTGTGGCCCTCGCTGTTGTAGGTAGATGGTGGCCATTGCTGTTATGCTGTTTTCAATGTCCAGGAAGTGACTAAAGATTTACAGTAACTGAATGTAGGAAAATCCCAGGAGTCTTGTGACCGCGCCATACCCCTGCGCTCGGCGTCTCCGGCCCCGCAGCCTGGCAATCTCTGCAGCATTTCCTGCTCTGTTATTGACTACCTGACCCACAGAGGCAATATGAAATCACAGCCAGGGGTGCGGAGCAGGATGAGACCTGCCGGGACCAGCTCGCGCCTGCACGCTGTCAGGAGAGCCCTGTCTAATCATTAACCACTAATTGCTAAAAAAAAAAAAAAAAAAAATCCAGATATGCAAAAATCGGCTAAATTTACAAGCCCATTGTCTTAAGTGTACCGGATATGGCACAACGTGACAGCACTCACCTCTGTCACACTGCGCTATGCCCTATTTAACCCTCGCCCCAACACAGGCCTGCAGCCAGGTCAATGGAAACCTGAAATCAAAGCCAGGTAATTCTACGGAGGCTTTTAAAGGGGTTGTGTAGGATTAGAAAAATACCGCCACCCAATATCCTTAGACTGGGTCCGATCCCATTAAGGGTAATGGGGCTACCCCATATCCATAGGCTGTGTCTGGTACTGCAGCCAGGCTCCATTAAAGTGCACTGGGCTGAGCTGCAATACCACGAACAGCCTGTGTACAGGTGCTGTGCTGTTTCTTAAAGAAATCTCCTTGTTTTTCTAATGCCTTACCTGGGTCTTTAAGTTTAGGGTCATGAACTCCCATGTGATGATATTGACAGAGGGAATGGACATCTGTAAGAGGCCACAGACTGACAAACTAAGAGAAGCAGAATCTATATCAGCAGTACAGAGTATTTCAGGAGAGGATGGGGGGGCAGTAACCATGTGATCGGGCTACAAGAGACAAGGGTGATGTCATGAGATGACAAGGGGGAGATCAGACTGATGGTTATGTAGTGAAAGATGTAGGATACCCAACAGCACAGAGTATTTCAGGAGAGTAGATCTTGTGAGGCGTATGATGCAGATATGTAGTGCCTATATGGGGCTGATAGGGGAGTGGAATCTGACAAGTGTTTGTATGGCTTCAGACTTTTGACCCCCCCCCCCCAGTCTTCATATCTATGTAGTTGTACCTATTTGGTTCCAGACTTTTGACACCCCCATTTTTTTGCCCCTGTATATAACTGTACGTATTTGGGTAGTTGTAGTCTTTTGGCCATGGTTCCCCCCCGGTCTTTGCCCCTGTATATAACTGTACGTATTTGGGTAGTTGTAGTCTTTTGGTCAGTGTTTCCCCCCCAGTCTTTGCCCCTGTATATAACTGTACGTATTTGGGTAGTTGTAGTCTTTTGGTCAGTGTTTCCCCCCCGGTCTTTGCCCCTGTATATAACTGTACGTATTTGGGTAGTTGTAGTCTTTTGGTCAGTGTTTCCCCCCCGGTCTTTGCCCCTGTATATAACTGTACGTATTTGGGTAGTTGTAGTCTTTTGGTCAGTGTTTCCCCCCCGGTCTTTGCCCCTGTATATAACTGTACGTATTTGGGTAGTTGTAGTCTTTTTGGTCATGGTCCCCCCCCAGTCTTTGCCCCTGTATATAACTGTAGGTATTTGGGTAGTTGTAGTCTTTTGGCCATGGTTTCCCCCCCGGTCTTTGCCCCTGTATATAACTGTACGTATTTGGGTAGTTGTAGTCTTTTGGTTAGTGTTTCCCCCCCCGGTCTTTGCCCCTGTATATAACTGTACGTATTTGGGTAGTTGTAGTCTTTTGGCCATGGTTTCCCCCCCCAGTCTTTGCCCCTGTATATAACTGTACGTATTTGGGTAGTTGTAGTCTTTTGGCCATGGTTCCCCCCCGGTCTTTGCCCCTGTATATAACTGTACGTATTTGGGTAGTTGTAGTCTTTTGGTCAGTGTTTCCCCCCCAGTCTTTGCCCCTGTATATAACTGTACGTATTTGGGTAGTTGTAGTCTTTTGGTCAGTGTTTCCGTCCCGGTCTTTGCCCCTGTATATAACTGTACGTATTTGGGTAGTTGTAGTCTTTTGGTCAGTGTTTCCCCCCCGGTCTTTGCCCCTGTATATAACTGTACGTATTTGGGTAGTTGTAGTCTTTTGGCCATGGTTTCCCCCCCGGTCTTTGCCCCTGTATATAACTGTACGTATTTGGGTAGTTGTAGTCTTTTGGCCATGGTTCCCCCCCGGTCTTTGCCCCTGTATATAACTGTACGTATTTGGGTAGTTGTAGTCTTTTGGTCAGTGTTTCCGTCCCGGTCTTTGCCCCTGTATATAACTGTACGTATTTGGGTAGTTGTAGTCTTTTGGCCATGGTTTCCCCCCGGTCTTTGCCCCTGTATATAACTGTACGTATTTGGGTAGTTGTAGTCTTTTGGTCAGTGTTTCCGTCCCGGTCTTTGCCCCTGTATATAACTGTACGTATTTGGGTAGTTGTAGTCTTTTGGCCATGGTTTCCCCCCCGGTCTTTGCCCCTGTATATAACTGTACGTATTTGGGTAGTTGTAGTCTTTTGGCCATGGTTTCCCCCCCCGGTCTTTGCCCCTGTATATAACTGTACGTATTTGGGTAGTTGTAGTCTTTTGGTCAGTGTTTCCCCCCCCGGTCTTTGCCCCTGTATATAACTGTACGTATTTGGGTAGTTGTAGTCTTTTGGCCATGGTTTCCCCCCCGGTCTTTGCCCCTGTATATAACTGTACGTATTTGGGTAGTTGTAGTCTTTTGGCCATGGTTCCCCCCCGGTCTTTGCCCCTGTATATAACTGTACGTATTTGGGTAGTTGTAGTCTTTTGGTCATGGTTTCACCCCCGGTCTTTGCCCCTGTATATAACTGTAGGTATTTGGGTAGTTGTAGTCTTTTGGCCATGGTTCCCCCCCGGTCTTTGCCCCTGTCAATAACTGTACGTATTTGGGTAGTTGTAGTCTTTTGACCCCCTCGGCCTCTGCGCCGCTGTGTGGCCATGCGTTACTTTGTAACTGAGAGATCCAGGATTGTTTTGTGTCGTATTGTATAACCCAAAGGAATGGAACATGAAAATAATGACTGATGGCGGAGACTTGTGATGTCATGTTAGGTTGTTCTTTTCTGCTATTTTATAGTCTCGGCCACAAACAAGTTTAACTCCTTGTATGCTGGAGAAAGTTACACACATTGCTACGCAAACCTATTTTGCAATAGACAGAGAATTTGGTGACTATCCTGTGGTTAGATCATCAATTTGGGGCCAGACAACCCTTTAAAACCCATGACTGTCTATGGGTCTTTTCATATGGTCATATCTATGCCCATTAAAATGGACAAAGAAAGAGCATGTCAGTTTTGACTGCCATTAAAAAACTGTGGAAGAGTGAAGAAATCAGGCGATACCTCTTAGAGGCTGACTGAGTATATTTGATACTGTCTATCAACAAAAACCGACATGTGAATAGGCGCGTAGATATTCGTAGCCCTTGTTCCTTGTTGTTACAATAAACCCTAATAGTAACTTTATGGACTGCATTTTTTGGTGTATTCGTTCCCCAGCCAGAATCGATGTGCATCTAACATACAGTATCGTGCACTTCCAGGGTAAAGGTTACGCCAGATATTGATGGGATTTACATTTCTCGTCATTTTGAGAATAATAAACTATTAACCCTTCTATTTCTGAAAGCGTTCCTACTTTGCAGCATTTTCCATACCTGCCCAAAACTTTTGCACACTACTGTATTTGATGCCTGGAGTGTTGGTTAGCTTGCGCCATTTTTCAGACAGTCAATATATCATCACAGTATTCCCTCTACAATGCGGAGGCGACAACCAACAGCTCCTCGTGTCTCGGCTTCCTGAGAAGCGTAGCCATAAAATTCCAGGCTCTCTGAATCCATTCTGTTTACCCCACGTCGTAGCATCCGATAGACAGAGCGCCACAAGTCGTATCTCACAGATCACTTTATTTTAAATATATTGAACAATTTCACAGAAGCAAAATATACAATTTACAATCACTGTAGTACCAAAAACCACTCTACATAAAAAAATAGAAATCGCTTACAGTAATAAATTAGCTCTTTATGTAGATTGTTCAGTAAGTAGCGACTACCCCGCAGGTTCAGATTCTTCTACCGTCACATTGACAATCACTTTAAATAAATTAAAGGGGATGTTCATCAAGACACCCCAGTCCGTATGTCCTACTAGGGCACACGGACGTCATAATCTGAGGCCACAAGCGGGCCCCCAAACTATCACAGATCATGTACAGTACAGGCCCCCTCTCATATGTTCTGCACCCCCCCCCAGTTGTTACGCCATTAGTGGGGGTCCCATACTTGCCACCCCTTCTGCCCAGACCCCAATCTGTCCATATATTATATATTAATTTGATCAGCCGGCATGCAATACTACATCTTCCCTGCAGACGTATATGGCCGACCCGCGGCAATCTGCTGAATACTGCGGAAGCTGTCTTTCAAGAAGGGGTTGTCTTCATGAGACCGCCTCTTCCATTAAATATTTGAGATTACGTGCTGAGGAAAACAAGGACTTGAAAAGGTTAAAATGGTTTAAAAAGGGTTAAAAATTGTGTACAATGGCTAAACTGCCTGAAATGGATTGCAAATATGTGTATAAAATAGATAAAATAGGGCATTCCTGGGATGGTTTTTGGGTGGGAGGGGCTTAAAGGGATTTTCCTGATGACCTTTAAAGTGGTTTTCCAGGCTTTATCAATGACCTGTCTCTAGGATAGGTCATCAGTTGTAGATTTGGCGGGGGTCTGACACCCAGGATTAGCGGTATTAAGAGACCACAGCATTCGGGTGAGCGGTGTGGCCTCTTCATGGAAAATCAAGCATGATGGTGAACTTATCATAGCAACTGTGCTTGGTATTGCAGCTCAGCCCCATTGACTTCACCTGTGTACCATGTGACCGATGAACATGATGTCACTCAAACACTTGAATTCTGGGGGTCCCGGATGTCAGACCCCTTCTTATCTTCAATTAATGACCCATCCTAAGGATAGGTCATTGATTGATAAAGCCCCTTTAAAAGTGTCCTGTGAACAGGGGTGCAAATTTTAAGACGTATGCCCAGAAATCATCCAGTTTGCATTGTTATAAGGTAAAATTTTGTAGACCATTAGATACATTTTCCAGCCATGGCCATGGTTACCAGCGGCTGTATTGTTACCATTGACACAAGATTTACATGTAGTCCATGGCAGAGGACAGTGGTGGTGTAAAAGGGGTACTGGGGGTGAAGGAAGGGGCCCTAGATGGCCAAATGGAGGTCTATATCATGCAAGGGTCTCTAATTCTGTGGGGCCGCCCTCCTTACCCCACATAATCTTAGTTTATGACCAATTTCTCTTTCAGACCAGCAAAAAGTAAGTAATCGTCATACACTGAAACCAATACTGCAGAAGACACTGACGTAAACTTCAGTACAAATATCGCTAATGCCCGTTCCTCAGAATCTCACAGTTTTCTTATCTAAGTTCCACATTTAGTATTGAAATATCTCGCTTTCACGTCATATCTTTGTACACGTCAGAACTGACTCTTACGACCTCTAGGATATGCCATAAATATCTGCTATGTGAATGCCCCTCTAACCTGGTGGGCTTCTACATGACTCAAGAGAAAACTGACCCCCATGGCCTTCCATTCTCCTACGTTATGGTGGGTCCACTGCAATGGTCATGAGTAGCACTAAAAATAATATGGCACACAAAATGAAGCTTTATCTCATTTCTTCACCCCGACAATCCCCTACAGTGTGTACCAGCCATAGATGCCCCCTACAGTTCTTTAACCTGAGGTACATGCCATGGACATGCAACCACAGATGACACCATACACTGTCTCAGCCTCACATGCATCCCAGATTGCCAACCACAGGTGCTAAGATAGTGCCTCAGATATTCTAGGCTTTTTGCCATGTGGGCCGGTTATGCCCTATTCACAGGACAGGGGAGAACATGCAGATCACCCCCAGCGATTGGAACGGTGGTCAGTATATGTGGTATAAGGGGATAACTTGTCCAGATGAAAGTTATCCACTTTCACTTATTCCCGAAGTCTAACTGGCCTTGCCCATGGCGTCATCATCATGTGATGTATTGCGGCCCTTGTTTTGGGTCCCAGTGCTGGGCTTATCCTAGAGATGCCCTTTAGGTGTTTTTTTTTCCATACTTTTTCTTTAGGTTGTTACGATGTATGGAATTTGTTCATTTTAGTGATTTTGTAATTTCATAATTATTATATACTGGATATTCAGAGTCTCTGCCTTTAAAAATAAAAATACAGATTTGTAAACAAAAAAATACCAAAAAATTCTACATATGGTCCTTGTTTTAGTCAGCACGGAATCCACACATTATTAATAGCGCTTCCACCTTGACGGCCTTTCTATGCATTTCACTAATTTTTTTTTGTTTTTTAGCAAGAACAATGTGACAATAGCTTCGAAATGCAAAAGCCTTGACAATACAGCTGGAAGCCGCTTCATTGTACCATTCACATGTAATATTGTTTTAGGTTAATGAATTGGGCATTGAGCCCTCTACATTGATGTATATTCTACGATAGCTCGGCAGTGTATTTTCTAGAAATGACTGGCCCAGTATATATCTGAATGTATAACTTAACACACAGTATTATGCTCCTTCCCGAGGGTAGATCAGTTATGCTTTGCTTCATATATTCCTTCATATTTTCCGCGTCTCCAGTGATTTATTGATTCTGTTATTTTCTTGCTGTTTCTATAAATGTTTTGTTCCCTTTCTCCTAGGTTAGTGCTTGCTTGGGGCCCGTTGTCGTGCCCATAGCGGTGCCCTGGGTTTGGAAGTCTCCCAGTTCACTTGCTTCTTCTCTTCCCTTCTTTGCACTATTCCACCACCGACTTTCTTCAGCCTTATCAGTCCATATCTTCCACTCCTTCAGTTCTCCTTCATCCCCCATCCCTTTCCTTGCTTCCTTCCCTTCCGCAAGGCTTTATCACTTGCATTTTTCCCTTCATTTTTCCTTTTCTTGATTTTTTTCTCATCGCCTCCTGGGGTTTTCCCTTTCTTTTCCTTTTTATATTTCCTTTCCCCCTTCTTTTTCAGTTCTTTGAAGCTGGTAGATCCTAATTCTTCAGCTCCAGGTGACCTAAAAGTAAAAAACAATAAAAAATAACTGACTATGGCAGGTTACAGTCCTATAATACCCGAATGTTCCAATGAATACATTCATCACATCTCTACAATTCAATATACCCTTTCATGTAGTGATATTCAGGGCTGTAGGGTTGGTGGATTCTCACAGATCATCTATATCTCTTTGGTCAAGTTAACATGTAAACTATTTTTCTTAAGAAATTGATTTAATGTCAATTCTACTAAATTATAAAAAAAAAAAAAATTTGTACAACATCTGCAGATTTATATACATTTATGTTAATTGTAAGTACACACTCTATGAAGGCCACAATAGTCACTCTATATCTAATTTCTCACATTTCCATATATTTGTTTATATTTTTTTGAAGTTTCTATATTTGTTTTCCTTCTTTGTCGCCCACTATGGTGCCCATGGTAGTGCTCTAGGCTTGAAATGTATGGTCTCCAAATTCACTAGCTTCTTATCTATATTTTGTTTGCAGTATTTTAGTGGTAGTGGAAGCTTAGCCTTACTATGGTCTCCAGTGCTCTGAAGCTTAGCCTTACTATGGTCTCCAGTGCTCTGAAGCTTAGACCTTGTATGGTCTCCAGTGCTATGAAGCTTAGCCTTACTATGGTCTCCAGTGCTCTGAAGCTTAGACCTTGTATGGTCTCCAGTGCTCTGAAGCTTATCCTTACTATGGTCTCCAGTGCTCTGAAGCTTAGACCTTGTATGGTCTCCAGTGTTCTGAAGCTTAGACCTTGTATGGTCTCCAGTGCTCTGAAGCTTAGACCTTGTATGGTCTCCAGTGCTCTGAAGCTTAGACCTTGTATGGTCTCCAGTGTTCTGAAGCTTAGACCTTGTATGGTCTCCAGTGCTCTGAAGCTTAGACCTTGTATGGTCTCCAGTGCTCTGAAGCTTAGCCTTACTATGGTCTCCAGTGCTCTGAAGCTTAGACCTTGTATGGTCTCCAGTGCTCTGAAGCTTAGACCTTGTATGGTCTCCAGTGCTCTGAAGCTTAGACCTTGTATGGTCTCCAGTGCTCTGAAGCTTAGACCTTGTATGGTCTCCAGTGCTCTGAAGCTTAGACCTTGTATGGTCTCCAGTGCTCTGAAGCTTAGACCTTGTATGGTCTCCAGTGCTCTGAAGCTTAGCCTTACTATGGTCTCCAGTGCTCTGAAGCTTAGACCTTGTATGGTCTCCAGTGCTCTGAAGCTTAGCCTTACTATGGTCTCCAGTGCTCTGAAGCTTAGACCTTGTATGGTCTCCAGTGCTCTGAAGCTTAGACCTTGTATGGTCTCCAGTGCTCTGAAGCTTAGCCTTACTATGGTCTCCAGTGCTCTGAAGCTTAGACCTTGTATGGTCTCCAGTGCTCTGAAGCTTAGACCTTGTATGGTCTCCAGTGCTCTGAAGCTTAGACCTTGTATGGTCTCCAGTGCTCTGAAGCTTAGACCTTGTATGGTCTCCAGTGCTCTGAAGCTTAGACCTTGTATGGTCTCCAGTGCTCTGAAGCTTAGACCTTGTATGGTCTCCAGTGCTCTGAAGCTTAGCCTTACTATGGTCTCCAGTGCTCTGAAGCTTAGACCTTGTATGGTCTCCAGTGTTCTGAAGCTTAGACCTTGTATGGTCTCCAGTGCTCTGAAGCTTAGACCTTGTATGGTCTCTAGTGTGTTGCAAGCCTAAATCTTGTATGGTCATAAGTTCTATTAAGCTCAGACCGGTATGTTCTCCAGTGCTATGGTCCTAACAACATGTATGATGTTGGGTCTTGGTCTTAGGATGGTCTGAAAATCATAGTATCATTATTGTTTATAACTGTTTGCACCTAATACCTCTTGTACTGTACGCAGTGAAGCAGAGCCATCCGAGTTAGCATCGAAGTGTATGACCATTGTAATGACTGCATGTCCCATGTTCTTGGGCTATGTCAAGCATTTACAGCCTGCACATATCTGTCACCTCCACACACTATTTCCAAGAAATCTCAAGCCTTGATGACATGACAAGTTTCCAATCACTTGCACAATCTAGAGAAGTGATGTACAAGCTACAGGTTGGAGGTCTCTGCTCTGGGACAATATATGTAGCCTTTGATGTGCTATGTATCTAAGTAAATACTTGTTGTGATACTCCTAGTAAACGGACAGATTTCTGGGTTCAATATCGACAAGAAATAATAGCAGGAAATGCGTTCTTGGTAAGTCTTCCTAGTATATTCTATCAGTAAAAGGCAATACCCCTTTAAAGGAGTTGTCCCACTACAGACACATTCCCTATCCACTGGTCCCCAATGGTCGGACCCCAAGTTCCCATGAGTATGCCATGTGAATGGAGCAGTGGTGCGCATATGTGAGCCACCACGCTGTTCACTTCTATGGGAATGCAAGGACAATGATCCACTGCTCCCTTTACACGGAACACTTAGGGGACCCACAGGTCCTTATGGAAGGATGGTTAAGTGTCCCAAATAACAGTATTGTGATGCTGTCTGTATCCACATTTTAAAAAAAAAAAAATAAATCTTCATGCTAGAGATGAATCTGATGCTCTCACCAGACTCCTCTCTAATGCTCTTGGTGCTTGCACAGTTGTCCAATGGGCTTTTTTGTGTTTTGTTAATGCTATTGGGGACACTAAACCACTGGTTCATAAGGACCTGCGAGTGGTTTAGCAATCCAAATTGATTTGACAGATTCCCTTTTAAAGGAGAACTGCACTGTGTATCTTTTACCGTACAGAATACAGCATCTTGTGTCTGATGCTGGTTCCGACTCTGGGTCATGTGATCAGAACCAACCCCATCTCCCAGGTCACTCCGGGGACCCAGGGGACAGTGGCTGGTTCCTATCACGTAACCCAGAGTCCGGAATCAGCCCAGGTAAAGACCAGGTAGGTGAAAGTCCCTGGATAACCCCTTTTAACGCTTTCTGGGCATCATGCAGGTCCCTCTGATACTAAAGCATATCTGTCTGTAGAGAATTCTAGATTTTCTTTGAACTATCGCTACTTTGTATCAAGTCTTGCTTTTAGGGCAACACTAATCTTTTCTAATGAAACAATAATGGCAACATTTACTATTTCTTTCTATCATTTGATAATCTGCTGCAATTTGCAATCCACAGGGTTTAAACTACCCCAAAAACCTCATCTATATTCTCCTTTTATAGTTGCATTTTATCTGCCCCTCCTTCTGCCCCTAATGTCAGAGGTAGGTTTGGGGAAAGTGCTTTGTCTCTGCTTTGATGGTAGCAGGACCCTCCTCTACCCTTAAAATAGTCCTTGATACATACAATGCTGTGAAAAATTTTTAGGCAGTCATGGGAAATGTGCTGTTCAGTAAGAATGCTTTCAGAAATAGAAGGGTTAATAGTTTATTTTATGAAGTGAATGAAGAAAAGAGAAATGTAAATCCCAGCAATATTTGGTGTGACCTTTACCCTTTGGAGGAGGAGTCCTGGAAGTGATGATCCGGCCCCCATAGATATAGCCCTGATCTCATCATCATCCAGTCTGTCTGGGATGACATGAAGAGACAGAAGGATTGGAGCAAGCAACATCCACAGAAGATCTGTGCTTAGTTCTCCAAGATGGCGGTGGGAACAACCTCCCTCCCCAGTTCTGCCAAATACTGTCTGCAAGTACCGAGAAGAACTGATGGAAGGCAAAGGGCAAAGGTCATACCAAATATTGATGGGATTTACATTTCTCTTTTCTTCATTCACTTCATTGTGTTAACTGACAAAACTATTAACCCTTCTATTTCTGAAAGTTTTATTACTTTTCAACTCCTGCCTAAAACTTTTGCAGGGTCGTGTCTGTGAATTTAGTTTAAGAGGGACTCAGAGAGGGGTTTATATATGGCAACATCAGTGGAAAAAAAAACATCACCCATTGGCATTTGGACCTCACCTTAGGTGGTTGTCCCAAGGGTCGTTCCCCCTTCTGGCCGCACATCTGCAGCCCCCTGTGTTCTCCACACAGAGGGCGAATCTTGTGCCGCTTCCAATTTGCTCTTGTCACTAGAAGACCTCCAGGCATGGTCCTGAGGGGCGTTCGGTGGATTTCCATTTGCATGGTGCTCTGCCGAGAAAACACAGAGAGTGCCATAAACCACCCACAGTCAGCCGGCCGTAGCCAAAAATGTATATATATAAACATTGAAACAAATAATACTTACCAAAGCGAAGGGGACCATCTTCAACCATGAACCCCTGTGACGAACACCATAAAAAAAAAAATCTATTTGGCACCCCAAGGGGAGGGGGCTTCATTCTCCCCACACCATGTCCAGGCATCACATAGCACATGCCATTCACACACACTGGACTGTCGGCTCTCAGAGCTAAATCTTGCAGAAACCAGCAATATTACAGATGGAATTCAAAAATTTCAGTTTCCAAAAAATTGTTACATTTTGCCAGATATCAGAAAATCCATTTCAATCCCATTTCTCCTTGGCAGAATTACTCAGATTTAGCGCGTGGACTGCGATCCAAAAACACAACGGTAGCAGGGATGCCAATATTCACCTTTGGCTGTACGACGGCCCAGTGTCAAACCCCAGGGGGCATAGCACATTATGCAAACATCTAGAATGGTCTAGTGAGCTATGTACGAACCCTGCCAGATCAAACTGCAAATATTTGTGTGGAATGTTTGTTTTTTAATTTTACAAAGGAAATCTCTAGGCAAATGGGCATTAGAAGTGAGTAAGCGAGGCACGGTAGAGACAAAACGTGTAATGACAGGGCTTCCACCAAGAACACCGCACAGAGAGCCGCTGCCTTAGGAATGCCAGCTCCTTTAATGCAGTGTAGGTATTACTTTGCATGGTTTTTTTTTTCTACTGCACCAATTTAAAACACCTTTAGAGGACCGTCATATGACGCCATGGATTTCATGTTGCCGCCATGTAAAATGAAGGAAAATTCAGGCATGTGTATGAAATGTTGTTCTAAATTCTTATACACATTAGGGTATCATTACACGGTACGGTCATGATGCGGCCACAGCGTGGACAAAAACTGGACGGCCAAGCCAACTGCTGCAGTTTTGCATTATAATTCATTACAGAATGAGTGTTCCAAGTTAATATCCGCATGAACCCCTGCGTAATTGTACTCTTATAGGAATCTTCTCTACTCCTTCCTTTATTAAACCATATACATTGTTTCTTTTTCCAATGAATTACTTTGAAATGTATGCATGGACCTCCTCAGTTGCAATAGGAATAAACCTGTAATACCACTTATGTCCACTGGGGCACTGTAGTACCACTTATGACCACTGGGGCAAAACTTCATACCTGGTCTCGTAAAATACATGTTTGGCTGTTTGTCAACCAGTCTAGGGCAGTATGTTCATCGACCATATGACTGATTTATTTCCCATATCACCTTTATTTAAAGAGGATCTTTCACCACCTCCTCTTTTCTTTACTAATAGCCTCCCCTCCACTGATTCCGCTACGGTTGGTATTTTTTTCTCTAACCCCCACCATTCCTGAGCAATCAGTGCAGTTAGTTTTGCTGCCTGTTATGCTATCTAGACTCCCTAGATAAGTGGGTGGTGTCAGACAGGAGCAGGCAAGAGGGCGTGACTCAGAGCTGTGACACTGTCTGCCTCTGATTGGAGCTCTGAGTCATGCCCCCTTGTCTGACACCACCCACTTATCATTAGGCAGTCTAGTTAGCATATCAGGCACTAAAACTAATAGCACTGATTGTTCAGGAATGGTGGGGGTTAGAGGAAAATTTCCAAGTGCAACAGAATCAGTGGAGCGGAGCTTATTAAAGGATGCAAAGAACTGGAGGTGGTGAAAGGTCCTCTTTAACCCTATCATTGCTCCAAATAATTTGTACATGTTATTTTATACATGTTATCACTATTTTACACCCCATAGGAATATTCCAACCAAAACCTACTCTACTACTACTACACAGCTATTATTGTCGAGGCTGCAGAGATGTTTACAGGCAACTCCCTCCAACGTCTTTTATTTTTAGCACATTTCCAATTAGAGCATGTCAGATTTACTAGTCCTACAAAGAAAAGCACAGCATTGATCGATTATTGATCTTCTATTCTAAGAGGAAAGGGAGGTATAGCAAGACATGATTTAACCTGGACCAATAACAGATAAACAACTTAATCTGACAGCTGGTACAATATCGGGAAAGGATCCTGGACAGACCTCACTTGCTTTGAAAAGTGACTGCAGAAAATCTTTCATTGAATATTTCTGCAGCAAAAACATTTGTCATCCAGTCTGCATAGTGTCCATGTTGAATGAGAAATATACAGCTACAGCCATATCAAGGGGTTGCCCACTGTAGACAGCCCATCGATGGTATGCAGATCAGTGATCAGCTGCAATCTGTGGGGCAATATGGCAGCAAGTGTTGCATTTTCCTGCAGTGCCACCACAGGAGAAATTAAGTATTACACAGTCTCAGGTCCTCCAGAGACAAAAATTGTCTTTGCCTTTGCTTTCCGATCTGTATGATGGATAAAAATCTAAACAGGACAACCCCTTTAACAGAGCTGATCATCCCAATAGAGATAAATGCTACACAGTCACTGCTGTAGGTGCTACTGGAAAAAAATAATTTTCATAGCTACGATCAGATCTCAGTTCAACTGGCTGGTCATTGCAGAAGAAGTAGTCTTGCAAAGGTTTGTGCTAACAGTAGCTTGTACCCAGCTTTCAATGGGTCAGATAGCAGCCAAGGTGGCATTGGTACATTATGTTGGAATCTTGACTGCATGCGACCACCACTAGAGGGTGCTAACTGCATAAGGATTTATGCTATTGAACGCAATAACAGCTGTTAAAATCTCTATGCATTGAGCTCCCCTAGTGGCGCATAGAGGCAATTGCTATGACAGTGTGCTGCAATACAGAGAGAGCCATTCAGCGCCGGGCCCTCCTTCACCACGGGGCCCGTAACAGTCATGTTGTCTGTCTTTTTTTTAGTAGACATGTGAAATACAAATATCATACAAAAAAGTTATTGTGGCGGATGCAATGGTTGTTATAAACAGGATATACAGTGGACACCTTGAAGGACACTGAAGACGTCTTATCCTATAAGGTATAATCCTATATAAAACAATGTTCTTACCTGACTTCACAGAGCAGTGGATATGCGCTTTAGACTCATAGTACACCCAGTCAAATCCAGCCTCCACAGCCAGCCGGGCCAGCATCCCGTATTTATTGCGATCCCTGTCTGAGGTGGTGATGTCCACCGCTCGCCCCTCATAATGTAAGGATTCATCAGAATGATGACCGTCCTCGTCCCAGCCTTCAGTCACTCGCAGCTTAATGCCCGGCCACTGGTTCATGACAGAGATGGCCAACGAGTTTAGACGGTCTTTGCAGCGCTGTAAGAGAGAAGACAAGATGTGAGTTGTCAGAGGCTAAATAAATTGGTACATAAACTCCTATGCTTAGAGGGCATGTACAAATATTACTCAACCCTATGACAGTCCAACGGTTGCAGAACTGGAACTCCCAGCATGCCCTTATAGCTAAAGGGAGTTGTAGTTTTGCAGGAAAGTCACAGGTGGAGCCCATTGCTCTGATATATCTAAATTAAAAAACGAAGCAACTTTGCAAATGGTCTGCTGAAAAACATCAGTTATTTTTCTTTACAACACCTATAGGCCTATGTGTTTCCATGGTCACAGACTACAACCAAGCCTTGTGTAGTCTGATCCTGCGTTACGGCTTCCCATCTGCTTTTCTTTTGTCTGTAGAGCATCAAAAAGCGTAGGGAAGTAACACATGACTACACAGTTTGTTTATAGTCTGTAACCATGGAGACGCATAGCTCTGCACAGTCGATTTATACACAAAACGGTAGATTTTCAAACAAGACTATTTGACAAATTGCTTCATTTTTACATTAGATGAATTAGTGAAACAAAACCAGAAGCAAATAACATAGCAAAGCAAAACTAGTCAACACCATGGCGTTGAGCAGAAGGACCTGGCGGAGACGTTTCGAGGTGAGCTTTATTAGGAGGAGTTCACACGTTGCTGTTTAATTGCCATTTTTGCTACAAAAGTTTGTGAAAATGACACCGATTTACCACAATTTAGACAGCTACTAAGTACAAGAGCGACCAGTGTCAAGGCTGGCAGAGGCATTGCTAAAGGGTTAAACAGGTCAGAGGTCCTAGAGGAGAATACCAATAAACTGGACTAGATAGGTTTAATACAATTCTCATCATGCGCTGAGTTTTTACACTGTATTCGGGATGGCCGGCCGTGCAGGCCACATTCCCTCTACTAGAAAGCTCAGGGTGTGCTCCCTGCGTATGTAAAGCATAGGAGATTCATTCACATTCAATATCGGCACTGATGCCAGAGAGTGTACGGGCTGGGCTCGTGCGTCCCACGTTTCTACCGCAGTCTGATTGGCTCCAGGGATGTAGCACGTTCTTTTTGATTCATAGGAGTAAACACAGCAAATCACAAGTGGTTCAGTCCTGGCGCACAAACAGCGTCTGTCTACATAGAGCCCCAGCCCTCGCTGCACAGGTTTCATTTAATACAACTGAATTGTGCCCATTATACAGATCTCATCAGCCCCCAGACTTACCCTACACCCACAAAGCTAAAACTGCACAGATCTTGGATCACTTAACAATGGCCTTCTATGTCCTGGTCTCGGAGTGAAGTTGCGCTTAGGGATAGCATGTTATAGCACGGGTCTCAACCCTGGTGGGGCAAGAATCTCAGAAAGCTGGACACTGGGCAAGAAGATTTTACAGGTGAGGATAGAATCATAATAGACTTGACTGTCCCTCAGGAAGATGCATAAGAATTGTCAAAGTTGCCCTCCTGGTCATTGCCATGGGTATGTACAGAATGCTGCAGTCTATAAGAGGTTCTCGCAATGGCATGTTATGGCAATGGATAGACGACATGTACCTGGCGGGAAGTCGCACTGTTCTCATGCTATACTGTGGATTTGCAGCATATGGCCTATTAGTAGGGGTTATGGGGGTCATAGAAGGGGACATGACAGAAGCAGGACCACTGGTTCCCAGAATTATATAGATGCGCAGTGTTTCCTATTGTTTAACCTGTAATGCCCAGGAGAAGGCTGTACATAACCAAGTAGTCTCTGGTTGGTTATAGTGGACAACCACTATACATATGTATTAAAGTATGTAATATTAGGGCATGATTGTATTCTGCGCTTCCATCTATTATCTAGAATAGAGATCTGCCGAAGAGGTATGGAGGGCTGCTGCAGATGCACAGAAATCTGCAGCAGCCCTCCATACCTCTGAAGCAGTAGATTAAAGGACTGCTGCAAGGGTAACTTCTCCTCTGCCCATTGGTCTGTGGAAATGAGGACCTACTTTTGCTAAATATAGCAGCTGATCATGAGGATCTCATCAGCGATCCTATGACCTGCTACCTTAGTACAAGGCTGACAGAATACTCATCCTTTGTCTTATTTTTGGCTGTTTTTGCCCAGTATACCACAAGTATTTGCTACTTTTTGATAGATCAAATGGCGTCATGAATATATAGTTCTTCTTATGAGACAATAGAGGAGGGGGCAGACTGTTCATGCCCACAGATATGGTATCAGATGTTGCAGTACACCAGGGGCATAGTGACGTATCATCGGTTCAGCCAACTGGACCGTGCTGGGACTTGTCCTGCCAGCTGTGTCTACACCTCTACTGTACACATCGTACATTTAATCTTCAGCTCGCTGTTGGAACAGGTGAAGCGCCAGTCGCTGATTCCAGGCTGGGTTATGCCCTGTATATGTTCTCATTTTGGAGGCCGATTAAAGCAAAACTCGCTGCAGAACTTGACGTTGATGCCTCCCTGTCCCTGTGTGGTGTCAATGAGAGGACTGGCCATAAAATTGTACAATTAGAATGAAGGACTGTCTGATACCTTTTGTTTAATCCCAGGATACATTATTTCCATTTATTCTTGGCTCAGTGTGCATGTGTGTGGGAAGGTCAGGAGGAATAGCTGTCGGCCAAACACTTGTATTGAGGCAGTATAGTTACTATAAAGGGAATTGTCACTAACAAATGAACTATTTGTAAACCAAGTTTTCATGTTAAACATATTTTATTAAGAATTTTGATATTTTGTAGAATTTTTCATATTTCTAAAAGTATTAAATCCAGACAATTTCACTCTGGCCACTAAGCCTAATAATAGACTAGCACTTGCCAATTATGTAGGGGTCTTCTTTGCAGCAGTCACCTCATTTAATCACAATCCAGTTTACAATAGAAGATAACACCTCTATAGATGACACCATTGACTCATCATTACATCACTACTGACAATAGATGATGTCACAGCTGCCCCATAGACATCAAAGAGTTGTCTCCAGTCTGTTGCTGCCTAAGACCATGACTATGACTCCCCCAAAATCATGTACAGAAAATAGAGATAAAAATCTACAATCTTAAAATATAATAAGATTATAAAACAAGTGATCGATTTCACTATATGGTTTTAATAAAAAGAGAAATAATATATAATAAATATGTTTTATAAGAAATTGGTGATACATTCCTTTAAAGGGGCCCACATACTTGCATGCATGTTAGAATGTAGTGGTTAAAGTAGATGGCGATGCCTCGGCTGTTATAATAGTTAGGGTTATAAGTAGAGGTATATTTAGTTACTATGACTTGGACCACACTGTAATAATAAATGCACAGGTGGAGAATAGCAGGTGAGTAACATTGTGTCCCTCCATATAGGATGCATGTGTAATATACAAATCTACTATTTTCATATGCCACATGTGGGGCCCCCTGGAATAGGTTCCCTGTTGCAATGGATACGCCTGCACCCCCCGTATCTCCCCCCTAGTTTGGGTGCTTGCTCTTTACATTCCCTACAGCTCTAAACATCCCATCAATCCAGAACCACAAAAACATTGTGCTGCACAATGCTGTCAGGATGGAGAGATGGCCTCTAATAGATTGTTTTATCTCCCTCCCGGGACGTGTCTTCAGTGCCAGCATCAGGCTGTCTGCCCTCACACAGCTACACTTATACATTATGGATGCCTCATTAATACTTCATGCCATGCGGTAATGTTTACAAACCTGAAGGTGCCAATGAGCTGAGCAGGAAGCGGGCACGGTCATCAGCAGGGTCCCAGTGCCCAGACCAGTCACAGTCTACATGTCCCATGACACCATACCATACACATGATCACTAGTCACACATAATCTGCTCTCACTTCCCTGCATCACACTGATGACACATTGTAACAAACCCAATGCTTCAATGTATCATTTACAAGAGTCATTAGCATTAAGTTCTTACCAAACATTGGGACATTGGGTGGATCCTGTACTGATTACTGCCCCCTACTGAGTAATGCACTCATTGGTGTCAGGTCTACTATATTCAACAGTATGGCAGTAGGCGTACTATATACACTTACATGGTAGCAGGTTTACTATATATTTTACATTTGTATGGCGACAGGTCTACTATATACTGTTTATGTAGTCGGGCTTGCTATATAATGTACGTTTGGCAGCAAGTCTAAATACTGTACACATATACATAGCGGCAGGTCTACTATATATATTGTACATTTACATGGCTTTAGATATACACACACATTTAATAGGTGGTAGGTCTAATATATATATATATATATATATATATATATATATATATACATACATACACACACACATTTACATGTCGGCAGATCTCATACTGTACATTTGTATGATGGTGGGTCTAATATATATATATATATATATATATATATATATATATAGTACAGTTACATGATGGTAGGTCTACTATATATACACAGTACATTTACATGGCAGCAGGTCTAATATATATATATATATATATATATATATATATATACACACATAGTACATTTACATGGCAGCAGGTCTAATATATATATATATATATATATATATATATATATATAGTACATTTACATGGCAGATTTACTATATTCACTCTCTGACCTTGTTATTACAGCTTATAAAGTCAGCACAATGTGTACAACAGGACAATAAAGTAAAATCAATAAAACACATTAATGGCAGCAGAATCTATTGATCCTGGGCAGGTAAATATAAGCCACTGCTTTATCTCCTGATATAAAGCTTCATGGGAATTAAATTCACATTAACCTGACAATAAGCAACATGTCCCATGAAGAATGAGAAGATGTATAACTAAATGTATGTATTAGCTAGGACATAAATCAGACTTTTGGGGGCAAATGGCCCCGATACAGCACTTTGCAGTTCTAGTTTTGCACCACTTGTGTTTAAAGTATTGTCCCCCCTGGTTAATGGTCGTCGGCCTTCTGTGTCTGGCTGCCGTCTGCTCCGCGTGTCCAACCATACAACACTTTGTATGTGTGGCGAAATGGTAATGCTTGTATCTATGTAGTGTGTGTGCAGACATAGAGTATACCCATGTGCAAGGACGCAGCTAAAGGAGGTGCAACAGTGGCTACCAGGACCTGGACCATGAGGTGACCCCAAAGGGCCCCCTACCACATAAATATACCACTATTCTAAATGGCACAAGAAGGGAAGAGGCTCTATTATAAATTTTGCACTGGGGACTAGGGGCCATCCATATGTGTAAGATCATGCATATGTGTGCTTGTATCTATATGGTGTGCTCACAAACATATGCACGCTCATTCCATAAATAAATGCTCATGTTTGCACACAACCCACATAGAAACAAGCAAACATATACTTGCTTGATACATACATAGATGCTTATGTGCTTGCTTCTATGTGGTGTGCGTGCAGATATAAGTATTTATGTACTGTATGTAGTTAGCATGCGTATTTGTGCTTGCTCCTATGTGGTGCGCATGCAGAGATAAATATCCATGTGTGTATTGAGCATTCATATGTGCACTTGCTTATATGTTGTGTACGTGCAGACATAAGCATCCACATATATACTGATATATAATGAGAATGCATATGTGTACTTGCTTCTATGTGGAGTGCATGCAAGAGAAGTATCCATGGATGTAATGAGCATGCATTTCTATGTACAATTTATAAGGACGCTATTTTAAGGTAGTATTTGGCTCTGTGCATGGCTTGACACCAGACATAATCCTCACTGCAGTCACACATGTACTTGAACTTCTTGTGAATATTATTAATATGAATGCTTCATTTATCTCTTATTCCTCTACTTGTAATTGGACTCATTTTGCGGGTGTCATGGGGCACTGCACATGAAAAGTTCTCGGAAATCCTTTCATTTTCATCCTCCATGCAGGTTATTGTGCTGTGAGCGCTGGTCAGTGTGTGATAAAGGGGCCACACGCTCTATTGTCACAAGAACAATGCAACCTAATTATCTGCAATGCACAGGTACAATCTGCAGATTAACACACTCATTGCCACAGTGTAGCTATCATCTCTAGAACACCGTCTTCCTGAACCTTACAATGCATCAGCTGTATGTTAAAGGATTAAAGGACTCTGTTCACGAGGTTTATTAATGCTTCTAACCTCAAAAACGAAGAAATTTTGCAAAACAGCTTCATTAAACCATTCTTAGTTTTGTGTACACAGCTCTTTTGCAGAATTATAGGTCTCCATGGTAACAGACAGCAAACAAGTACTAAGTAGTCTGATTTTGCAGTCGTATTGACATGCATCTGCCCCCTACATCTTACAACTAGAAAGGCATAAGACTACAGGATCACATGACAGAGATGCAAAGGTCTGCAGAGCAATTATAAAACACACAACCTGTTATATAGCTGGAGGGATCTCTGCAGGAAACGTAGCATTGCACAGTGCTCAAATGAAAAGGAAACTACATAATATATGTATGTGTAGTCCATCCTAAAACCTGCCTGAAACAGCTCAGTAAGTCAATGTGAGAGTCCATTCATGTGACAGCAGTTAGAACCCCACTAACCACTCTGATGAAACTGTATGTCAATGACAAATGTGTGTGGGAAGGCCCCTTTAAATTGTGCAAAATATGCATATTTTGCTACTGTGGTCTCATGATGTAATGGGAAGTAAGGCTAAGTTCACATCTACATCAGAATCACCATTGGAGACTCCATTGTAGTATCAGTCTGAAAATCGATGGAGAAAAAAGTTCTGCATGGAGGACTTTTTACTACACCGGTTTCAGTTTGAAAGCGACAGACAACCAATGGGACCCCATTATAGTCAATGGAGTCCATCAGACTCCATGGGTTACCAATATTTTGTGGTCCACCTATCCTCTGACGGACCACAACATTGTAGAGGCGGTGGTAGTATGCACCTAGTGTAAGAAGCCTAGTTTGGCCCTAAACAATAGAATGTATTAGATTTGTTGCTGCTACAATGTTTCCATCGCTCTGCAGCCCCAGCCAAAGGTAAAGAATCTTCGGTACACAGTGTTATCAAGGCCTCCGAATCCAAACACAGCTGCAAGGAAAATGAGTTCCTTATATGATAAGATATCAGAACAGTGTCCTTCCCAACCAAGTCTCCAGGAAGTGACAATCCCGAGAAAAAACCCTTGGACTTGAAAGCTGTTTGTTTTTCTTTTTACACTTTTCTGCCCCAAAACAATAAAATGATTATTCATTCTGATATTTACTTCTTAACCAACTGTCTATAATACTGCTCCTATGTACAAGAATATAACTACTATAATACTGCTCCTATGTACAAGAATATAACTACTATAATACTACCTCCTATGTACAAGAATATAACTACTATAATACTGCTCCTATGTACAAGAATATAACTACTATAATACTGCTCCTATGTACAAGAATATAACTACTATAATACTGCTCCTATGTACAAGAATATAACTACTATAATACTGCTCCTATGTACAAGAATATAACTACTATAATACTGCTCCTATGTACAAGAATATAACTACTATAATACTACCTCCTATGTACAAGAATATAACTACTATAATACTGCTCCTATGTACAAGAATATAACTACTATAATACTGCCTCCTATGTACAAGAATATAACTACTATAATACTGCTCCTATGTACAAGAATATAACTACTATAATACTACCTCCTATGTACAAGAATATAACTACTATAATACTGCTCCTATGTACAAGAATATAACTACTATAATACTACCTCCTATGTACAAGAATATAACTACTATAATACTACCTCCTATGTACAAGAATATAACTACTATAATACTGCCTCCTAGGTACAAGAATATAACTACTATAATACTGCTCCTATGTACAAGAATATAACTACTATAATACTGCCCCCTATGTACAAGAATAATACTACTATAATACTGCCCCCTATGTACAAGAATATAACTACTATAATACTGCTCCTATGTACAAGAATATAACTACTATAATACTACCTCCTATGTACAAGAATATAACTACTATAATACTGCTCCTATGTACAAGAATATAACTACTATAATACTACTCCTATGTACAAGAATATAACTACTATAATACTGCTCCTATGTACAAGAATATAACTACTATAATACTGCCCCCTATGTACAAGAATATAACTACTATAATACTGCTCCTATGTACAAGAATATAACTACTATAATACTGCCCCCTATGTACAAGAATATAACTACTATAATACTGCTCCTATGTACAAGAATATAACTACTATAATACTGCCCCCTATGTACAAGAATATAACTACTATAATACTGCTCCTATGTACAAGAATATAACTACTATAGTACTGCTCCTATGTACAAGAATATAACTACTATAATACTACCTCCTATGTACAAGAATATAACTACTATAATACTGCCCCCTATGTACAAGAATATAACTACTATAATACTGCTCCTATGTACAAGAATATAACTACTATAATACTACCTCCTATGTACAAGAATATAACTACTATAATACTGCCTCCTATGTACAAGAATATAACTACTATAATACTACCTCCTATATACAAGAATATAACTACTATAATACTACTCCTATGTACAAGAATATAACTACTATAATACTGCTCCTATGTACAAGAATATAACTACTATAATACTACCTCCTATGTACAAGAATATAACTACTATAATACTGCTCCTATGTACAAGAATATAACTACTATAATACTGCTCCTATGTACAAGAATATAACTACTATAATACTACTCCTATGTACAAGAATATAACTACTATAATACTACTCCTATGTACAAGAATATAACTACTATAATACTACCTCCTATGTACAAGAATATAACTACTATAATACTGCCTCCTATGTACAAGAATATAACTACTATAATACTACCTCCTATATACAAGAATATAACTACTATAATACTACTCCTATGTACAAGAATATAACTACTATAATACTGCTCCTATGTACAAGAATATAACTACTATAATACTGCTCCTATGTACAAGAATATAACTACTATAATACTACCTCCTATGTACAAGAATATAACTACTATAATACTGCTCCTATGTACAAGAATATAACTACTATAATACTGCTCCTATGTACAAGAATATAACTACTATAATACTACTCCTATGTACAAGAATATAACTACTATAATACTACTCCTATGTACAAGAATATAACTACTATAATACTACCTCCTATGTACAAGAATATAACTACTATAATACTGCTCCTATGTACAAGAATATAACTACTATAATACTGCCCCCTATGTACAAGAACATAACTACTATAATACTCCTCCTATGTACAAGAACATAACTACTATAATACTATCTCCTATGTACAAGAATATAACTACTATAATACTGCTCCTATGTACAAGAATATAACTACTATAATACTCCTCCTATGTACAAGAATATAACTACTATAATACTATCTCC
The DNA here is from genome assembly GCA_947044405.1 of Leptodactylus fallax. Classification (NCBI taxonomy): domain Eukaryota; kingdom Metazoa; phylum Chordata; class Amphibia; order Anura; family Leptodactylidae; genus Leptodactylus; species Leptodactylus fallax. The sequence goes on from CAMRHE010000659.1 coordinate 267,814, forward strand.
TATGTACAAGATATAACTACTATAATACTGCTCCTATGTACAAGAATATAACTACTATAATACTACTCCTATGTACAAGAATATAACTACTATAATACTGCCCCCTATGTACAAGAATATAACTACTATAATACTGCTCCTATGTACAGGAATATAACTACTATAATACTACTCCTATGTATAAGAATACAACTACTATAATACTGCTCCTATGTACAAGAATATAACTACTATAATACTGCTCCTATGTACAAGAATATAACTACTATAATACTGCTCCTATGTACAAGAATATAACTACTATAATACTGCTCCTATGTACAAGAATATAACTACTATAATACTACTCCTATGTACAAGAATATAACTACTATAATACTAATCCTATGTACAAGAATATAACTACTATAATACTGCTCCTATGTACAAGAATATAACTACTATAATACTACTCCTATGTACAAGAATATAACTACTATAATACTACCTCCTATGTACAAGAATATAACTACTATAATACTGCTCCTATGTACAAGAATACAACTACTATAATACTGCTCCTATGTACAAGAATATAACTACTATAATACTACTCCTATGTACAAGAATATAACTACTATAATACTAATCCTATGTACAAGAATATAACTACTATAATACTACTATGTACAAGAATATAAATACTATAATACTGCTCCTATGTACAAGAATATAACTACTATAATACTGCTCCTATGTACAAGAATATAACTACTATAATACTAATCCTATGTACAAGAATATAACTACTATAATACTGCTCCTATGTACAAGAATATAACTACTATAATACTGCTCCTATGTACAAGAATATAACTACTATAATACTACTCCTATGTACAAGAATATAACTACTATAATACTACCTCCTATGTACAAGAATATAACTACTATAATACTGCTCCTATGTACAAGAATACAACTACTATAATACTGCTCCTATGTACAAGAATATAATACTGCTCCTATGTACAAGAATATAACTACTATACTATTGATCCCCAAGTATAAGAATATGGATTTGAACAAAGAGAGACCTTTTCTCAGCTGGTTACAGGGCACATAAGAAAGCTCCATCTGCTTTGCCACTAACTTGTCTACATTCCTGAGAGCATCTGTTATTATGGCTAACATTCATTGTGAGCTTCTGATTTTGTGTTTTGCTTCTTGATACAAATGTATCTAACATAATATAGCACATAATGTGCATGTGACTCAGTAAGGGCCGGTTCACATCTGCCTGCATTCAGGGAGTCCGCTTGGGGACCCCCCGAACGCAAACCTATACACATAAAAAGTGGTTTACCTGGGAAACTACAAGGACCCCATAGACTATAATGGGGTCCGTGTGCTTTCTGCACAAAGCAAACGGTACTTTCCTCTCCACATGTTTCGTGCGGAAACCACATGGACCCCATTATAGTCTATAGTTTCCCAGGAAAACCACTTTTTATGCGTATAGGTTTGCGTTCGGGGGGTCCCCAAGTGGAGTCCCTGAACGCAGATGAGCTATAGAGCTGGAAATGTTCATATGTAAGAACTTATATTATACATGGTCCATATCACTATATAGTATATACTGTATTTGAGAAGATCCCCAGGTTATACCAGCATGGTCCATATCACTATATACAAGAAGATGTATAACTTATACCAGCTGTACATATAGAATTATATACAGGAGATACCCAGGTTATACCAGCTGTACATATAGAATTATATACAGGAGATACCCAGGTTATACCAGCATGATCCATATCACTATATACAGGAGATACCCAGGTTATACCAGCTGTACATATATAATTATATACAGGAGATACCCAGGTTATACCAGCTGTACATATATAATTATATACAGGAGATACCCAGGTTATACCAGCTGCACATATAGAATTATATACAGGAGATACCCAGGTTATACCAGCTGTACATATAGAATTATATACAGGAGATATCCAGGTTATACCAGCTGTACATATAGAATTATATACAGGAGATACCCAGGTTATACCAGCATGATCCATATCACTATATACAGGAGATACCCAGGTTATACCAGCATGGTCCATATCACTATATACAAGAAGATGTATAACTTATACCAGCTGTACATATAGAATTATATATATAAATTGCCCAGGTTATAGCAGCATAGTGTATTACAAACATCATAGAGACTGTAATGGGTTAACTTATTGGTAAGTTCCTGCATATTTCTGCCCCCTGTGAGTTAAGGGGTTAACAGGTCAGCTCCTTGGACCTTCCCACCCCTCTGTTGAGTGATTCTACTGGAATGCAGCCCAATGTTTGCTCTTTATTTAAAGGTGAGATCCACCTAGAAACCCATGGCCGTCACATAATAAAAGACTTCCCCATGTCAACTCCTCATTGAGGTTCAAAAGTCCAACTGGTTCAGCGCAGAGATTAGACCGAGGAATCTGAGCGGCTGATCGATACCTACCACACGTCCCAGTTAAGTCCATCTGTTGACAGCCATGTCCTACAGCAATATAATATCTCAGCAGAATGTGCATTGCAAGCCCAGGAATGCTCTACAGGGGCAACTAACATAAAAAGTAGTGGTATTAACAGCAGAATAGTGAGCGCAGCTCTGGAGTATAATACAGGATGTAACTCAGGATCAGTACAGGATAAGTAATGTAATGTATGTACACAGTGACTGTACCAGCAGAATAGTGAGTGCAGCTCTGGAGTATAATACAGGATGTAAATCAGGATCAGTACAGGATAAGTAATGTAATGTATGTACACAGTGACTGTACCAGCAGAATAGTGAGCGCAGCTCTGGAGTATAATACAGGATAAGTAATGGTAATGTATGTACACAGTGACTGTACCAGCAGAATAGTGAGTGCAGCTCTGGAGTATAATACAGGATGTAACTCAGGATCAGTACAGGATAAGTAATGTAATGTATGTACACAGTGACTGTACCAGCAGAATAGTGAGTGCAGCTCTGGAGTATAATACAGGATGTAACTCAGGATCAGTACAGGATAAGTAATGTAATGTATGTACACAGTGACTGTACCAGCAGAATAGTGAGCGCAGCTCTGGAGTATAATACAGGATGTAACTCAGGATCAGTACAGGATAAGTAATGTAATGTATGTACACAGTGACTGTACCAGCAGAATAGTGAGTGCAGCTCTGGAGTATAATACAGGATGTAACTCAGGATCAGTACAGGATAAGTAATGTAATGTATGTACACAGTGACTGTACCAGCAGAATAGTGAGTGCAGCTCTGGAGTATAATACAGGATGTAAATCAGGATCAGTACAGGATAAGTAATGTAATGTATGTACACAGTGACTGTACCAGCAGAATAGTGAGCGCAGCTCTGGAGTATAATACAGGATGTATCTCAGGATCAGTACAGGATAAGTAATGTAATGTATGTACACAGTGACTGCACCAGCAGAATAGTGAGTGCAGCTCTGGAGTATAATACAGGATGTAACTCACAATTCATGTAACTGTACACAGTGACTATTGATCCCCAGAAAAAAAAATCTCTATTTTCTTTTTGTACTATATGTAAATATGTTAATAGGGTGACAATTGTCCTATAGCAATAAAAATCATACACTGAAGGTTTGTCAGTTTTATACCCCTCCCCCACATATGTCCATTCACCTATTACATCCTAATTATGAGTAATTGATGAATATTGCTGGCAGCCTCGGTGTGATGTGATATGACAGCTGTGTACCTGACCTGGGGTGACTGCACAGGAGAACTAATGAGTTTATTAATGATAACATGTTCTAATCCAAATCTATGAAGGGATCTATAGGGCGCGGCGAGGACGAGGTCTCTCCTTGGGTATCAGGTGACCTGGTGTCTGCTCTTTTGTCTGATGTTGTCACTTATTCATTTTCAGGACCCACCTTTATGAGCTAGATCAGACTCTGCATAGACTGTAATAGCATTTTCCTCCAGTAGTGGCCGCTGCTACAAAAATGTGCGGCTACAACGGCTTTTCATCCTGATCATTTAGGATTTCAGTTGCTGTAAGGATCAGATATCCAGATGGGCCAAAATTGGAGAAGGGGTTGTGCAGATGAGCCAACCCTTAAAGGGGCCTCACACAATAGTAACATGTGCCACAGAAGATGGAATCAGGACAGGATGTAACTTTATATCACTTTATAGTACAGTATAAATGTATCTGCACACAAATCCACCTGGCTGTGTTCTATAGCTTAGATAAAGCTGTTGATCGGACTTCATACTGTATCTGTATATTTTTATGTAATGGTATCAGCCACGGCTACAGTCAGAAGCCGATCTGTTCTGTACATATGGGTAGGTGAATATCAAGTCCATGGCCCACTTAAGGCTAAAGCTAGAGGACCAGACACGAGGCTGGGAAAATTCATGGGTCATACCAACCATGACTCTATGGTCAATATATCACTAACGCTATTTGCCCGTGACTCCCATCATGTGACCAAAAATGGCTGGGTGGCCCTGTGACTCCTTCAGTAATGTTAGTGAGTCCCATAGCAATCCCTAGGGTTCTGGATATTTTTGACACCAGAAGTTGCTGTTGCAGCCCCCTAGGGATCTCAGTGCGACTATTCACTGGCATTAGTGAAGGAGTCGCCGGATGACCCGGCGATTCTTGGCTGCATGACATGGGTTGTGGCCAAAGTTGCGGAATGGATTGAGACGCCAACCAGCCTAATAATACTTGGAAGCCTAAGACCTTATTCACACGACAGTGACATTGTAACAACCATTTTGCATCCGTTTTGCATTCCTTACATTTTTTTGGCCAAATATCATCTGTTTTGCATCTGTTGTTAACTGTAAGTGAAGAAAACATACATTTCATCGGTCTTTCTTTTTTGACCCAACCCACTGACGTCAATCTGTTTTATATCCGATATAAAAGACCCATTGAGTTCTATTGGGTCCGTGACACAGGACAGAGAGCATGTAAAAGCGGCCGTGTGAACAGACACATTGAAGTCAATGTGTTCTCTAAATGGCCGTGTGATGGGCCTTACAAAAACAGGCGTCTCAAATAAAGCTACATTCACATGTGATGAATAATGGCTGTGTAACTTTTTTTATCGGACGTCGCACGGCAGTATTAATTTCGCTGTCAGAGAATTGGGGCTATTTCGATAATCCATTGTCACAGACTGTCAAAATATAGGTCTTGTCCTGTTTTTGTCCGTTTCCACGGATTCCTTCTTACACTCAAATGTATGAGCGGTCTGTGAAAATGGGCGCCCCTCGGGTGCAAGATGGCCGTGAAAAATGGACGTTTTTCTTGGCAGTTTTGCACCTTGGTCGTCTGAATGCAGCCTAAGGATATACTGACACAGCCTCACTTATTGCCACAAATTGCTGCAATTTATTGCAAAACTGCAATTTCACAGTAGTCGGGATAATAAGCCATGATTAGACTGCATCGTGTGAATATACCCGAAGCTATCGATAAGCTGCATGTCATAACACCAAAGTTACTTGGCACCCATAACATCTATAATGTGTGTGACCCTACATGCACTTTTCTCAATACTGTAGATATGTCGTCCTATCTCATAGACGCTGATAAAAAATAAAAATACCTGGCCAAGTCATGCAGATCGGCCGGGGACGCCATGTTTGTGGTTAGTAGTATGCTATTATCAAGCAGCTCCTGAAAGGGGACACCTTTTTATGTTGCACACTATTGAGCTCCTGTCCACTACATATACAGATATTATAAAATAGTGATCATGGTTACAGAGATTTTTTGGATCCCAATAAAACTGGGGCTACGAAGCGACTTCGGCCATGGCCGGAGATCGCGGTGTCACCCTGGGATTCCTTCACTAGTATAACTGAATGGACTCGCTGGGTACAGTGCACGATTTAATTTTTGTTCCAGAAGTCATATTTGCAGCACCTTTGTGGTTGTGCAACTCCATTCACTTATACTAGTCACGGCCAAAGTCGCTGTGTAGCCCTAACCCACTCCAGGCTAAAATGGCTGATAACAGGGAACAATAGATTGCATTCACCTGCACAGCAAATAGCGATACCACAGACTTCAGGCATAGCGTCCCTTTAAGGACTGTTGTCTAGAAGTATCTGCAATATGAAGCCGCTCTGTAAGGCCCCAGCCAGCGCCCAGATGCACCGTCAAGTGGAACAGTAAGACCCAGGCAGGGTGGTTACTCTTCTACTGACCTGGAACCGGACCCACTAAGTAAACACATCGACAACAGACACTTTTCACCTAGAACTGGTGTTTTTCAGGCTGAGCTGAAACAAAGTAAACACAAAGAGAAAAATGTTCACCTTCCTCACTGCGTCTGAATGGAAAAAAGGCCCATCAGACTGTTTGCTGACTAAAAATAATATTTGCCTCCGCAAGGTGCAACTCACTCAGTACCCTCTAATACAATGCAACGTCCCCAAGACCCCGGAGGATGCAGAAGACACTGCAGACACCTTGGAAGGAACCGTCCAAATCGTGGGTTACCTTTATAGGCTCCTATATAGACAATCGCTTATATAACAATTCCACAATAGGATGTCATTCAGCTGTAAATCAGTCCAGCAATGTTGCAGGAGGGCGAAGGAAGAAATTTAATATTTACAATGCCCCACAAAGGAAATTCTCAGCCTATTCCTAAATGTTACACCTGAGGGTGAATTCTCACACTGCAGACTACTTACCAAAATTTCTCTGAGACTGTCTCAATCATCTTGGTGGCAACCACGTAAATTCCTGCAATTCCCATCCAAACAACAACCCTTCAGATAAAGGAAAATGTCACTCGCAGAAATTACGTCAAGAATTAGTCAATGCTGTCTGCATGCACTGCTTTAGTGGTCTGACTCTCTGTCGTTCGGGTCCCTTGGTTGCCCCAAATGACGGAGACCCCAGCACAGATGTGAAGCTAGCCTTAGGCTACATGTACAGTAAAGACCAAAAGTTTGGACACACCTTCTCATTCCAAGAGTTTTCTGTATTTTCATGACTATAGAAATTGTAGATTCACACTGAAGGCATCAAAACTATGAATTAACACATGTGGAATTATATACTTAACAAAAAAGTGTGAAACAACTGAAAATATGTCTTATATTCTAGGTTCTTCAAAGTAGCCACCTTTTGCTTTGATTACTGCTTTGCACACTCTTGGCATTCTCTTGATGAGCTTCAAGAGGTAGTCACCTGAAATGGTTTTCACTTCACAGGTGTGCCCTGTCAGGTTTAATAAGTGGGATTTCTTGCCTTATAAATGGGGTTGGGACCATCAGTTGTGTTGTTCAGAAGTCAGGTGGATACACAGCTGATAGTCCTACTGAATGGAGTGTTAGAATTTGTATTATGGCAAGAAAAAAGCAGCTAAGTAAAGAAAAACGAGTGGCCATCATTACTTTAAGAAATGAAGGTCAGTCAGTCCGAAAAATTGGGAAAACTTTGAAAGTGTTCCCAAGTGCAGTGGCCAAAACCATCAAGCGCTACAAAGAAACTGGCTCACATGAGGACCGCCCCAGGAAAGGAAGACCAAGAGTCACCTCTGCTGCGGAGGATAAGTTCATCTGAGTCACCAGCCTCAGAAATCGCAGGTTAACAGCAGCTCAGATTAGAGACCAGGTCAATGCCACACAGAGTTCTAGCAGCAGACACATCTCTACAACAACTGCTAAGAGGAGACTGTGTGCAGCAGGCCTTCATGGTAAAATAGCTGCTAGGAAACCACTGCTAAGGACAGGCAACAAGCACAAGAAGAACACAAGGAATGGACATTAGACCTGTGGAAATCTGTGCTTTGGTCTGAGGAGTCCAAATTTGAGATCTTTGGTTCCAACCACCGTGTCTTTGTGCGACGCAGAAAAGGTGAACGAATGGACCCTACATGCCTGGTTCCCACCGTGAAGCATGGAGGAGGAGGTGTGATGGTGTGGGGGGGCTTTGCTGGTGACACTGTTGGGGATTTATTCAAAATTGAAGGAATACTGAACCAGCATGGTTACCACAGCATCTTGCAGTGGCATGCTATTCCATCCGGTTTGCGTTTAGTTGGACCATCATTTATTTTTCAACAGGACAATGACCCCAAACACACCTCCAGACTGTGTAAGGGCTATCTGACCAAGAAGGAGAGTGATGGGGTGCTACGCCAGATGACCTGGCCTCCACAGTCACCAGACCTGAACCCAATCCAGATGGTTTGGGGTGAGCTGGACCGCAGAGTGAAGGCAAAAAGGCCAACAAGTGCTAAGCATCTCTGGGAACTCCTTCAAGACTGTTGGAAGACCATTTCAGGTGACTACCTCTTGAAGCTCATCAAGAGAATGCCAAGAGTGTGCAAAGCAGTAATGAAAGCAAAAGGTGGCTACTTTGAAGAACCTAGAATATAAGACATATTTTCAGTTGTTTCACACTTTTTTGTTAAGTATATAATTCCACACGTGTTAATTCATAGTTTTGATGCCTTCAGTGTGAATCTACAATTTTTATAGTCATTAAAATACAGAAAACTCTTGGAATGAGAAGGTGTGTCCAAACTTTTGGTCTGTACTGTACATAACGTGTGAATGTGCGGGATCTGTGGGAAAATTGCATGGCCAGCACATGGATGATATCTGTATGCCGCCCGTGCCTCCATGGACCTATTCAGTTCCTGCAGTGAGCCTGGGCTACAAAATGGACAGGAATAAGACTGGTCCTGGGTTTTGCTCCCGGGCCCACGGTCCCCTACATGGACCCATAACAATACACGCTCATGTATATGGGGCCATTAGAATATGATGGGTCAGTGTACTAGCTTTACAGCATAGTCATGGCCATAGGCAGCCACAGACTGGAGCCGACTCATTGAGGTCTATGGGAGAGTTTTGTAGACATGCTCAGTGCAGGGAGGGGGAGGAGATAAGCTGTGACATCATGTATTGTCAATAGTGATGTAATGATGGCTCAGTGGTATTCTCTATAGAAGTGTTATCTTCTATTTTAATTCTGTCTGTATTGTAAATGAGGTGACTGCTGTAAAGAAACACCCTACAGAATTGTCAAGTTTGTTTGTTGTTAGGCTTAGTGGCCAGAGTGAAGATTGCAGTATATAGCACTATTGTTAGATTCCACTGTGGTCGCTGAGATTGAACATGTAGATCTCAAAATACAATTTTTTTTTTCCCAGACCCCTGAATGTAATTTGCCAAGCTATACCATGCCTGCACCCTATAGATGCGACCCCCCCCCAGACTGGCCATGCAGTTCTTTAGGAGACCTATATTTCTATTTTTGGGGTAAATATCCTCCAGATTGGACCATAATCCACCTCTTTTGTAAAAGAAAAATCTACAAAAGCCCAAATAAGGGCCTCATTACTTGTAGTCAGTGACTAGTGACCACAGGACAAGTCCGCGGTTTCTGACCCTGTATTACCAGATCCGAGAAGAACTTGGCAGTTTCCATGTTTTTGCTATTTCCGCAGGTGACGCCTCTAAATAAAAGTTCTTATTTGTGAAGGAGCGGCTGTCGCGCGGTCCTCCATGCTTCCAGGACACAATTATATTTTTAAGACTTCCCTGCGCAAACATTGCAAAAATAACGCCTTCGCCATTTCTCAATGACATATTCAATCCTTCCTTTAGGAAATTTACTTTTTCTAAAAGCGCAACTCTTGCTTTCAGCATGTGAAAGTGTCATGTTTTATACTCTAGTTACACCTAGAGCTGCACTGACACTTTTGCCGGTTGGCCCCTGGAGGTAAGCCACAGTTTACCAGTCACATGACAGGTGGAAGGGGTGGAGCTAAAGTTTAGCTTTAACTGTGATCTGAGCCCCCATAATGCACTGCTGTCTGGTAACTGGAAACCAGTAGAATTCTAGATGCAGCATGGTGTGTGAATAGAGAGGAAAATAGAAATGAACTCAAAATCAATGCAAAATAGACAAAGCCGTAAATCTTATAAATATCACTTGGATTGCCGTAAGAGACATAAGAGATGATGACATAAGTGATGATGATATAGGAGACTATATAATGACATAAGAGACTATATGACCTAAAAGATGATGATGAAATAGGAGGTAACATGACATACTTATGTCTTAGTATAAGATTTTATTGGATGATGACAGTTGAGGCCACATAATGACATAAGATTATAGATTATGCTATATCAGGTTATACGAGGCGGGGGGCCATCCCTGTAATCACCTGATTTGCCGGGGACCCTCAGTCTACTCAGCGGTGGTCCAGAATATCCATGTGATTTAACAATTCTTATTTCCCGGTATAATTTTGAGACCTTCTGCACCGACAGCAAGCAGAGATATTGAAAATGGCGAGGAAACCCCCCTCCCCCCAAAGTATAATGATGTGACGTGATCTGGATCAGACAGTAAAGCTGGGATGAGACTTCCATGACTTTTGGGTTTTGCTGAGTAACTGCTGATGTCTGCGCTTCCAGCGAGGGGCGAGGCAGCGCGCTTCAGGTGACGGACTGGGGTGACCTAGCGACACGAGTTGTTGTATCACATGACATTGGAGCACGGAGGAGCGCTTCACCTCTGAATATATTATGGTTAATTGCCCTGAACCTGCAGCACATCAAAGGCTCGCAGTCTGCACAAGGCCTAATCACTTTTTGATGAATTTCTTTTTAACTGCACATTTTGGTGAAAAGGAATTATCACATTCACAAAATATTCGATACAACGTTCAAAAGACATGTCACCTGCGGGGCGAATGGAAATTCATTCATTGGCTCAGCGCCAACATCTTGTTATCTGGTTTTGGAAGCGATATACTTGGATCTGGAAGGAAGCCTTTATTGTAAGGGAGCAGTGAGAACAATAAAATAGAGCATCAGCGCCGGTAGCCATGATGGACATAGACGTCCACTACAAGAGGCCGAGAGGCTACCCAATCTATTACTAGTAAGTGATCGAGTACTGGACCAAATGTTATGTGTAAGGGCTGTCAGTACAGAGCCAAACTATGTTATATAATATGTACTGTGCTGCCGCTATACAGGGACAAAATAACAGTGCCATATACTATAAATAATGATGCCATACACTGCTATACCCCATGTACTATGCGACTGAGACTCCATATACTGTAAATAGTGCCATACACTGCTATACCCCATGTACTATGCGACTGAGACTCCATATACTGTAAATAGTGCCATACACTGCTATACCCCATGTACTATGCTACTGAGATACCATATAATGTAAATAATGATGCCATACACTGATATACCCCATGTACTATGCTACTGAGACTCCATATACTGTAAATAGTGCCATACACTGCTATACCCCATGTACTATGCTACTGAGATACCATATAATGTAAATAATGATGCCATACACTGATATACCCCATGTACTATGCTACTGAGACTCCATATACTGTAAATAGTGCCATACACTGCTATACCCCATGTACTATGCTACTGAGATACCATATAATGTAAATAATGATGCCATACACTGATATACCCCATGTACTATGCTACTGAGACTCCATATACTGTAAATAGTGCCATACACTGCTATACCCCATGTACTATGCTACAGAGATACCATATAATGTAAATAATAGTGCCATACACTGCTATACCCCATGTACTATGCTACAGAGATACCATATAATGTAAATAATAGTGCCATACACTGCTATACCCCATGCACTATGCTACTGAGATACCATATACTGCAAATAGTGCCATACACTGCTATACCCCATGTACTATGCTACAGAGATACCATATAATGTAAATAATAGTGCCATACACTGCTATACCCCATGCACTATGCTACTGAGATACCATATACTGTAAATAATAGTGCCATACACTGCTATACCCCATGTACTATGCTACTGAGATACCATATACTGCAAATAGTGCCATACACTGCTATACCCCATGTACTATGCTACAGAGATACCATATAATGTAAATAATAGTGCCATACACTGCTATACCCCATGCACTATGCTACTGAGACTCCATATACTGTAAATAGTGCCATACACTGCTATACCCCATGTACTATGCTACTGAGATACCATATACTGTAAATAGTGCCATACACTGCTATACTCCATGTACTATGCTACAGAGATACCATATAATGTAAATAATAGTGCCATACACTGCTATACCCCATGCACTATGCTACTGAGATACCATATACTGTAAATAATAGTGCCATACACTGCTATACCCCATGTACTATGCTACAGAGATACCATATAATGTAAATAATAGTGCCATACACTGCTATACCCCATGTACTATGCTACTGAGACTCCATATACTGTAAATAGTGCCATACACTGCTATACCCCATGTACTATGCTACTGAGATACCATATACTGTAAATAATAGTGCCATACACTGCTATACCCCATGCACTATGCTACAGAGATACCATATAATGTAAATAATAGTGCCATACACTGCTATACCCCATGTACTATGCTACTGAGATACCATATACTGCAAATAATAGTGCCATACACTGCTATACCCCATGCACTATGCTACTGAGATACCATATACTATAAATAATGATGCCATACACTGATATACCCCATGTACTATGCTACTGAGACTCCATATACTGTAAATAGTGCCATACACTGCTATACCCCATGTACTATGCTACAGAGATACCATATAATGTAAATAATAGTGCCATACACTGCTATACCCCATGCACTATGCTACTGAGATACCATATAATGTAAATAATAATGCAATACACCACTATACCTCATGCACTATGCTACAGAGATACCATATAATGTAAATAATAGTGCCATACACTGCTATACCCCATGTACTATGCTACTGAGATACCATATACTGCAAATAATAGTGCCATACACTGCTATACCCCATGCACTATGCTACTGAGATACCATATACTATAAATAATGATGCCATACACTGATATACCCCATGTACTATGCTACTGAGACTCCATATACTGTAAATAGTGCCATACACTGCTATACCCCATGTACTATGCTACAGAGATACCATATAATGTAAATAATAGTGCCATACACTGCTATACCCCATGCACTATGCTACTGAGATACCATATAATGTAAATAATAGTGCCATACACTGCTATACCCCATGTACTATGCTACTGAGACTCCATATACTGTAAATAGTGCCATACACTGCTATACCCCATGCACTATGCTACAGAGATACCATATAATGTAAATAATAGTGCCATACACTGCTATACCCCATGTACTATGCTACAGAGATACCATATAATGTAAATAATAGTGCCATACACTGCTATACCCCATGCACTATGCTACTGAGATACCATATACTGTAAATAATAGTGCCATACACTGCTATACCCCATGTACTATGCTACTGAGACTCCATATACTGTAAATAGTGCCATACACTGCTATACCCCATGTACTATGCTACTGAGATACCATATACTGTAAATAATAGTGCCATACACTGCTATACCCCATGCACTATGCTACAGAGATACCATATAATGTAAATAATAGTGCCATACACTGCTATACCCCATGTACTATGCTACTGAGATACCATATACTGCAAATAATAGTGCCATACACTGCTATACCCCATGCACTATGCTACTGAGATACCATATACTATAAATAATGATGCCATACACTGATATACCCCATGTACTATGCTACTGAGACTCCATATACTGTAAATAGTGCCATACACTGCTATACCCCATGTACTATGCTACAGAGATACCATATAATGTAAATAATAGTGCCATACACTGCTATACCCCATGTACTATGCTACAGAGATACCATATAATGTAAATAATAGTGCCATACACTGCTATACCCCATGCACTATGCTACTGAGATACCATATAATGTAAATAATAGTGCCATACACTGCTATACCCCATGTACTATGCTACTGAGACTCCATATACTGTAAATAGTGCCATACACTGCTATACCCCATGTACTATGCTACTGAGATACCATATACTGTAAATAATAGTGCCATACACTGCTATACCCCATGCACTATGCTACAGAGATACCATATAATGTAAATAATAGTGCCATACACTGCTATACCCCATGTACTATGCTACTGAGATACCATATACTGCAAATAATAGTGCCATACACTGCTATACCCCATGCACTATGCTACTGAGATACCATATACTATAAATAATGATGCCATACACTGCTATACCCCATGCACTATGCTACTGAGATACCATATAATGTAAATAGTGCCATACACTGCTATACCCCATGTACTATGCTACTGAGATACCATATACTGTAAATAATAGTGCCATACACTGCTATACCCCATGTACTATGCTACAGAGATACCATATAATGTAAATAATAGTGCCATACACTGCTATACCCCATGCACTATGCTACTGAGATACCATATACTGTAAATAATAGTGCCATACACTGCTATACCCCATGTACTATGCTACAGAGATACCATATAATGTAAATAATAGTGCCATACACTGCTATACCCCATGCACTATGCTACTGAGATACCATATAATGTAAATAATAGTGCCATACACTGCTATACCCCATGTACTATGCTACAGAGATACCATATAATGTAAATAATAGTGCCATACACTGCTATACCCCATGCACTATGCTACTGAGATACCATATACTGTAAATAATAGTGCCATACACTGCTATACCCCATGTACTATGCTACAGAGATACCATATAATGTAAATAATAATGCCATACACTGCTATACCCCATGCACTATGCTACTGAGATACCATATAATGTAAATAATAGTGCCATACACTGCTATACCCCATGCACTATGCTACTGAGATACCATATACTGTAAATAATAGTGCCATACACTGCTATACCCCATGTACTATGCTACAGAGATACCATATAATGTAAATAATAGTGCCATACACTGCTATACCCCATGCACTATGCTACTGAGATACCATATAATGTAAATAATAGTGCCATACACTGCTATACCCCATGTACTATGCTACTGAGACTCCATATACTGTAAATAGTGCCATACACTGCTATACCCCATGTACTATGCTACTGAGATACCATATACTGCAAATAGTGCCATACACTGCTATACCCCATGTACTATGCTACAGAGATACCATATACTGTAAATAATAGTGCCATACACTGCTATACCCCATGTACTATGCTACAGAGATACCATATAATGTAAATAATAGTGCCATACACTGCTATACCCCATGTACTATGCTACTGAGACTCCATATACTGTAAATAGTGCCATACACTGCTATACCCCATGTACTATGCTACTGAGATACCATATACTGCAAATAGTGCCATACACTGCTATACCCCATGTACTATGCTACAGAGATACCATATACTGTAAATAATAGTGCCATACACTGCTATACCCCATGTACTATGCTACAGAGATACCATATAATGTAAATAATAGTGCCATACACTGCTATACCCCATGTACTATGCTACTGAGATACCATATAATGTAAATAATAGTGCCATACACTGCTATACCCCATGTACTATGCTACTGAGATACCATATACTGCAAATAATAGTAACATACACTGCTATACCCCATGCACTATGCTACTGAGATACCATATACTATAAATAATGATGCCATACACTGATATACCCCATGCACTATGCTACTGAGATACCATATACTATAAATAATGATGCCATACACTGCTATACCCCATGTACTATGCTACTGAGACTCCATATACTGTAAATAGTGCCATACACTGCTATACCCCATGTACTATGCTAGAGATACCATATAATGTAAATAATAGTGCCATACACTGCTATACCCCATGCACTATGCTACTGAGATACCATATAATGTAAATAATAGTGCCATACACTGCTATACCCCATGTACTATGCTACTGAGACTCCATATACTGTAAATAGTGCCATACACTGCTATACCCCATGTACTATGCTACTGAGATACCATATAATGTAAATAATAGTGCCATACACTGCTATACCCCATGTACTATGCTACTGAGACTCCATATACTGTAAATAGTGCCATACACTGCTATACCCCATGTACTATGCTACTGAGATACCATATACTGTAAATAATAGTGCCATACACTGCTATACCCCATGCACTATGCTACAGAGATACCATATAATGTAAATAATAGTGCCATACACTGCTATACCCCATGCACTATGCTACTGAGATACCATATACTATAAATAATGATGCCATACACTGCTATACCCCATGCACTATGCTACTGAGATACCATATAATGTAAATAATAGTGCCATACACTGCTATACCCCATGTACTATGCTACTGAGATACCATATACTGTAAATAATAGTGCCATACACTGCTATACCCCATGTACTATGCTACTGAGATACCATATACTGCAAATAATAGTGCCATACACTGCTATACCCCATGCACTATGCTACTGAGATACCATATACTATAAATAATGATGCCATACACTGCTATACCCCATGTACTATGCTACTGAGACTCCATATACTGTAAATAGGGCCATACACTGCTATACCCCATGTACTATGCTACAGAGATACCATATAATGTAAATAATAGTGCCATACACTGCTATACCCCATGCACTATGCTACTGAGATACCATATAATGTAAATAATAGTGCCATACACTGCTATACCCCATGTACTATGCTACTGAGACTCCATATACTGTAAATAGTGCCATACACTGCTATACCCCATGTACTATGCTACTGAGATACCATATAATGTAAATAATAGTGCCATACACTGCTATACCCCATGTACTATGCTACTGAGACTCCATATACTGTAAATAGTGCCATACACTGCTATACCCCATGTACTATGCTACTGAGATACCATATACTGTAAATAATAGTGCCATACACTGCTATACCCCATGCACTATGCTACAGAGATACCATATAATGTAAATAATAGTGCCATACACTGCTATACCCCATGTACTATGCTACTGAGATACCATATACTGCAAATAATAGTGCCATACACTGCTATACCCCATGCACTATGCTACTGAGATACCATATACTATAAATAATGATGCCATACACTGCTATACCCCATGCACTATGCTACTGAGATACCATATAATGTAAATAATAGTGCCATACACTGCTATACCCCATGTACTATGCTACTGAGATACCATATACTGTAAATAATAGTGCCATACACTGCTATACCCCATGTACTATGCTACTGAGATACCATATAATGTAAATAATAGTGCCATACACTGCTATACCCCATGTACTATGCTACTGAGACTCCATATACTGTAAATAGTGCCATACACTGCTATACCCCATGTACTATGCTACTGAGATACCATATACTGTAAATAATAGTGCCATACACTGCTATACCCCATGCACTATGCTACAGAGATACCATATAATGTAAATAGTGCCATACACTGCTATACCCCATGTACTATGCTACAGAGATACCATATAATGTAAATAATAGTGCCATACACTGCTATACCCCATGTACTATGCTACTGAGATACCATATACTGCAAATAATAGTGCCATACACTGCTATACCCCATGCACTATGCTACAGAGATACCATATAATGTAAATAATAGTGCCATACACTGCTATACCCCATGTACTATGCTACTGAGATACCATATACTGCAAATAATAGTGCCATATACTGCTATACCCCATGCACTATGCTACTGAGATACCATATACTATAAATAATGATGCCATACACTGCTATACCCCATGTACTATGCTACTGAGACTCCATATACTGTAAATAGTGCCATACACTGCTATACCCCATGTACTATGCTACAGAGATACCATATAATGTAAATAATAGTGCCATACACTGCTATACCCCATGCACTATGCTACTGAGATACCATATACTGCAAATAATAGTGCCATACACTGCTATACCCCACGCACTATGCTACTGAGATACCATATAATGTAAATAATAATGCAATACACTACTATACCTCATGCACTATGCTACTGAGATACCATATACTGTAATTAATAGTGCCATACACTGCTATACCCCATGTACTATGCTACTGAGATACCATATAATGTAAATAATAATGCAATACACTGCTATACCTCATGCACTATGCTACTGAGATACCATATACTGTAATTAATAGTGCTATACCCCATGCACTATGCTACTGAGATACCATATACTGTAATTAATAGTGCTATACCCCATGTACTATGCTACTGAGATACCATATACTGGTGCGACACTGTGCTATACCACATGTACCATGCTACAATATACCATATACAATAAATAATGGTGCCATACAGCGCCCACGTACCATACTACTTCGATACCATATACAGTAAATAACAGTGCCATAGAGTACTGTACCCCATACACTATGCTACCATTATACATGGTCAAAATGACAGTACCATACACTGAAATTAATAATGCCATACAGTGCTAAACACTATGTACTGTATTCTGTCCATACAGGGCTTAATAGTGTTGTACAGTATTATTTTGTAATATGCTAAACATATACATTTCCAACATTTCCAAAACAACCATGCCTTAAAATGTTCTAAAACATGTACTATGCTAATATACCTCCCTATAGTACCAGAATAACATCCATAAGGTGCATAGTCATAGTTTATATACACCATGTACTGAGCTGTCCATATAGTGCTAAATTGGCAGTACCGTAGCACTGCTATACTGTATACCTGAGTAGCATCACATGGGGCCAGTGATATACAGGGTGCAAATACAAGTGCCATCCAGTGCCCAATAAATACCATGCCTACATTGCTGCCTAACATATCTGATGCAGCCAGCGTATTCTGGATGCCGTCCCTCTTAGTGTATGATAAAGATGAAGAGGGTTATAGTCTTCAAAATCTCCGACAACACCCTCACAATTCATGAACAGCGCCCCCGAAACTAAATTAGGACGGCTACCTTTGCCTTTGCTGCTTTTTGCAAGTGCTCCACAAGGTTTCCATTTACTTCAGGAGCCTCTTGGAACATCCAGGATGGTAACTATATGACACAGCACCGATGATGTCATCACACACCACATGTGATGTCATTCTGAGTGGGTGAGGTCTTATGCTGCCCCTGGATGGTCACCTTACATTATTATATACAGCTGCATTACCAGAGCCAGGAACTTACTACAGGCGGTGACCCTGAAGAACCTCACACTATGCAGCATTTTATGAAAGCGTCTTATCGACCGCACAGGAAAGATCAATAATTTTTTTTTCAGCTCGTTCTAAAATCAGAATTAATTGGTTATAAAAATATCACAGATAACCATAGCTCGTATTATAAAGCGCAAAATGTGTAATATTGAGGAGATTCTCCGCTTAACAAAGAAACTGCCTACAAATATAAGGTCCTGGAGGGTCATGTACTGCCAAGGTGCTGGAGACCCCAGTCTGAGAATAGGAGGAGTCAACAAGATCTTCCAGCCAAGGATACTCCAGATCACCGATCATCAGAGCTGTTTATGGGCAGTCTGAGAGTCTCGTAGTATAGACAGGGTGCCCAAACAACACAATAGGATATGGTCATGTAAGCGGGAACATCACGTCCATTC
The DNA here is from genome assembly GCA_947044405.1 of Leptodactylus fallax. Lineage (NCBI taxonomy): Eukaryota > Metazoa > Chordata > Amphibia > Anura > Leptodactylidae > Leptodactylus > Leptodactylus fallax. The sequence goes on from CAMRHE010000659.1 coordinate 287,590, forward strand.
CGGTAGTGACATCACACAACTTCACCAGACGCATCTTATATGGTCATAAAGCATCTTGGAGGAGATCTGACCTCGAACCAATCTTGAGATTCAAGCACTGGCATAGCAAAAGGAGTCGCATCAGTTGTAGGTGTAAGTGGGCCCCCAGATGCCCACAGCCCCCCTGGACTACATAATTTTAATTAGGTGAAAATATTCAACCCCATGCCTCCATATTCTTATTATCCTTGGGTTGTCTTCCATTTCGCCACCACTGTGCATTTTTTGGGTGTCTTGTCTGAGATCTGAATTAATTTTAGGGTCTGGTGTGGATTTATTTTTGGGTTGAATTTAGGGATCTTAACTAATTTTGGAGTCAAGAGATCTGGTCTGGGGTCTCAATTTTCAGGTCTGGTCTATATGTATTTTGGGATCTCAACTTATTTAGAGATCTGATCTTGGGTCTGAATTAATTTTGAGGTCTGGTTTGGATTTATTTTGAGGTCTCAGTTTCTTTAGGGGTCTTCTCTGGGGTCTTCGCCTCCATGCACATGACCATAGTTTTTATCCACATTTGCAGATAAAAGTACAAACTCATTGATTTCTATGGCTGATACACATGTCCGAGTTATACCAAAAGAACCGCAAATTATGTAGCATGTCCGCACTTGCGGCACAGAAGACAAGTGTAGGGGATTATACAAGTCTTTTTGGGGATCTGTGATATGCGGACATGTATTTTTGCATATTGCGGATCAGTATTTGTGGACAGTAAAAACCACTACGGTCGTGTACATGTAGCTTGGGGACCAGTCTAGACTTATTTTGGGGTCTAAATTAATTGTGAGGTCTGGCCTGGATAGATTTTAGGGTCTCTATTTAAGGGTCTAAATTTCTAGATTTATTTTGGGATCTCTATGTAGGGTACAACCAGGGCTGGGCCCCCTCTCTCCAGGGCCCATGCTACTATGGTAGTAATATAATAACATCTTAGAAGGTGGAGATGCCCTGCCCGCCCCGTCTACTTCTCAGAAAACCCTGAGCGGCTTCAGATGCTACAAACGTCTCTAATTCACTAGGTGAACCCTGAAAATAATCCAAACCTGCAATTTTCCAAACCACTTTCCTAGAATCCCGCTCTATCGCCCGGCTAAATTTAGCTGCACTTCGCCCAGTGTTCCTTTCAGCTTGTAGAGAAGTTGAGATGTTTACGGGGAAAAAGCAAATTAAAGGATCCTTCTTTTTTTAAATAGTAATGCAGAGACGTCAGTGCGTGATGGTCAGGGCTGTCATGGGGAAAGAGTGAGCAGGCCATGAGGTGGACGGCAGGGACTACTCATCAGACATCTTTAGAGAATAGCCCCAGTAACTATAAATCTCTACCTATAGTGACATACATCTGCTCCTGGGAAAGCGGGGTGACAACTGATCACCATTACACCTATAGGATCACTTGCACTCCACCAATGGGACCCCCACTAGACTGTACTGTGACCCAAAATGCGAAAGGGGCAGGGTTTATGCTAATTAAAGGGGTTTTCCAGGCTAAATAACTGATGACCTATCATCACGTGAACAGAGTCTGACACTCTGGACCCCCTCGATCAGCTCAAGGCTGTAGTGTTCGGGTGAACGTTGAGGCCTCCTTACTACTTACCAAGCACAGCAATGTACATCATATAGTGGTTGCGCTTGGTATTGCAGCTCAACCCCATTTTCTTGAATGGGACTGAGCTGTGATCAGGCCATGTGACTGATGAATGTGATGTCGCATAGCCTGTGAAGCGAAAGTGGTGTTCAGGAAACTCCACTGCCGCTTCAAACAGCTGATCCATCGGGCTCCCGGGTGATCTAAGGATAGTTTCTCTATTAAAAAAGCCTGGAAAATCCCTTTTAAAGATGCTTAGATAAGAGCCTGCCAAACTCATGGATTATGTCAGGATTGGTCTAATGATCTAATGTGTATGTGGGAGCCCCAATAATCCCCCAAAGGAATATTGGGGAAAAGAAGTTGGGGACCCCCTGAACAGAAAACTATACGCATAAAAAAAGCGGCTTACCTGGGAAACCCGCGGACCCCATAGACTATAATGGGGTCCGTGTGGTTTCCACACAAAGCAAATGGAGAGGAAAGTGCTGCCTGTTTCGTGCGGAAACCACATGGATCCCATTATAGTCTATGGAGTCTGCGGGTTTCCCAGGTAAGCCGCTTTTTTTATGCGTATAGGTTTCCGTTCAGGGGGTCCCCAAGCGGACTCCCCAAATGGAAACCCGAACGCAGATGTGAACTGGGCCTAAGAGAATATTAAACTGAGTTCCTTTAAAGGGGTTTCCCATGAATATAACCAGATTTACATTTGTAGACAATTGAAAGTTAAACATTTTTACAAATATTAGTGGTGACATCTGTTGTCTTGATCTGTTGCCAATGGATACGAATATGAATGAAGGAATTTTTTATGGTCTGGAAAACCCGGCCATGATGTCCTTATTGAAATTGGTCAGGTTATCTTCTCATACATGTAGTGTCCCTCCTGATAACCAGCCATGATGTCCTTATTGTGGTTGGGTTATCTTCTCATACATGTAATGTTCCTCCTGATAACCAGCCATGATGTCCTTATTGTGGTCGGGTTATCTTCTCCTACATGTAGTGTCCTCCTGATAACCAGCCATGATGTCCTTATTGTGGTCGGGTTATCTTCTCATACATGTAGTGTCCCCTCCTGATAACCAGCCATGATGTCCTTATTGTGGTCGGGTTATCTTCTCATACATGTAGTGTCCTCCTGATAACCAGCCATGATGTCCTTATTGTGGTCAGGTTATCTTCTCATACATGTAGTGTTCCCTCCTGATAACCAGCCATGATGTCCTTATTGTGGTCGGGTTATCTTCTCATACATGTAGTGTCCTCCTGATAACCAGCCATGATGTCCTTATTGTGCTCAGGTTATCTTCTCATACATGTAGTGTCCTCCTGATAACCAGCCATGATGCCCTTATTGTGGTCAGGTTATCTTCTCATACATGTAGTGTCCCCTCCTGATAACCAGCCATGATGTCCTTATTGTGGTCGGGTTATCTTCTCATACATGTAGTGTCCCCTCCTGATAACCAGCCATGATGTCCTTATTGTGGTCGGGTTATCTTCTCATACATGTAGTGTCCTCCTGATAACCAGCCATGATGTCCTTATTGTGGTCGGGTTATCTTCTCATACATGTAGTGTCCTCCTGATAACCAGCCATGATGTCCTTATTGTGGTCGGGTTATCTTCTCATACATGTAGTGTCCTCCTGATAACCAGCCATGATGTCCTTATTGTGGTCGGGGTATCTTCTCATACATGTAGTGTCCTCCTGATAACCAGCCATGATGTCCTTATTGTGGTCGGGGTATCTTCTCATACATGTAGTGTCCTCCTGATAACCAGCCATGATGTCCTTATTGTGCTCAGGGTATCTTCTCATACATGTAGTGTCCTCCTGATAACCAGCCATGATGTCCTTATTGTGGTCAGGTTATCTTCTCATACATGTAGTGTCCTCCTGATAACCTGTCCACAATAAGGACATCATGGCTGGGTTTCTGACAAATCTCAGACCATAGAAAGTTCCTGCATTTATGGTTGTATCCATTGGCAAATGATCGACAACAGATGTCACCACTAAGATGGTTGGAGAAAATCTTTAAAACAAAATTTTTGCAAAAATATTTAACTTTTAATTGTCTACGAATATAAACCTGGTTATGTTCATGGGGAAAAAAAAACTGCTGCAAAATCTGCAACAAAAACCGCTTTGTTTCTGCAAGGTGGGGCCTCAGCCTTAAAGGGAATCTGTCAGGTCAATCTGGGACACTAAACCACCCACATGTCCTTATAGACCTGGGGTTTAGTGTCCCAAATTGCCCTGTTGTAATGCAATCTGCAGGCGCATTAAAAATAAAAACCCTTTATACTTACCTAGAGAAGGGTCCGATCGACGCTGTTCGGCGAGAACAGTCCGGCTTATTCATGAGCTTCTTTGTTGGCACAAAGAACCCCCCGGCGCCTCCGCTGTTCTACAGTGAAGCCAAAGATGGACACCCCGGCTTCACTACGTAATGGTGGGGCATGCGCACTAAGGCCGAGGTGTACTCCTCTGGCTTCATTGAAGAACTGCGCAGGCGTGGGGAGTACAGCGACGGGGAGTATAAAGCTTTTTATTTTCAATGCGGCCATGGATTGCGTTATAACAGGGTGATTTGGGACACTAAACCCCAGGTCCATATGGACGTGTGGCTGGTTTAGTATCTCAAATTGCCCTGACAGATTCCCTTTAAGCATGATAATAAGGTGAGAGTTTGTCACAATGTATCAGTACAGGTTGGGGTTTGTTCACATCTGTGTCATTTAATCCATCATTTTGGTCCAAAAAAATGGATTAAACAATACCACAGATCTGTCTAATGATGGATAACAGCAGATCCCGACAATAACAGGGCACCTTAAATAGCCATTATTTTTTTACATCACCAGGCAAAAAGTTGGGCTTTGGATGGAGTTTGAGCGGTCTTATTTTGGCACTATATGGTGGTATTATTTGGGCACTATATAGAGCTAGGTTCACACTTGCGCCTTGTTAAAAACAAAAAACACAACACTGTTTGGTACAAAAAGGATTCCAAACGGTTACACAGCGGATACCCAAATTTGTCTTTTTAGATGGATTAGTCAATGGGTGTCCGTTTTTGATGAATCCGTTTTTTTTCCCCCCTCCTTCATTCTGAGCATGCGCAGAGGGAAAAAAAAACAGATTGCAAAACAGACACAAACAGATTGCTATCCATTTGTAAAACGTTTGTAATCCGCTTTCCATAGACCTCAAAAAAAAAAAAAAAAAGCAAAAATCAGATTGGTCGCTGTCCGTCTGGAATCCTTATTTTTAGAATGGAGAAAAAGTCCTGCAAGTCAGACTTTTTTCCACCCAAAAGAGCGGATATAAGACGGAAATTCCAAATGCGCCCCTGCGGATGGTTTTTACAACACATTGATATCAGCTTTTGAGGATTTTGAGACAGTTTCAAAAACTGATTTCGCAGATGTGAACCCGCCTAGCTTTGTTATTCGGGGGAGACATCCCACTGTAATTTGGCCACTGTATGGTGATATTACTGGGAAAACATTGGGTAGCCGAAGTTGGACACTGTATAGTAGTATTTGGGTACTGTATGTACGGTATAATATTTGGGCGATATATAGTACGGTGATATTTTGGATCCTGCATTAGGGCATGTCATGGTGGGTTTATCTGAGCACTGTATGGCGTTATTATTAGAGTATGATATGGTGGCGTTTCCGCTACGATCTTTTCACAGTGTGTTTCGGCTACGGCTCGCTATATGGGGCTTTAGCCATAAGTTGGAAGTAGTGAGTGCCCCATTCTGCTGCAGCCGCTGCCTGTCCAATAAGTCATGTATTAAGTGCATATTACGCGCAGTGCATGGTGTTTTCCCCGTGCAGGTCTTACTGATCTCCCTGCCAATCACACACAAGGTTCGCGCCTCCTATCTGCTGCGGTCTGGGATAGTGCACAGTAAACAATGTGCCAAAGTCCGGACTGCGAGTAATTAGGACCCGTCCCTTTTACTGACTTATTTTCCACGTAAAATACTGCTCAGGGCATAATTGGTGAACCCATCAAATAGCCTTACGTTGTGCATTTATACATCTACTCCAGTCACAGCCAAAGCTGAACTCAAAATCCTGGTCTAACTTCTACAGAGCAAACGCAGGGTCACGTGACCGACTACAGAAATAAGAATTGTATTTTTTCATCTAGTTTGGGATGTGACTGGAGTATAAAGCTATACCCCGGTGTGACAGGGTAAATACCCAGTTTATTAGACAGTAGTAAAGTAACATAGAGCATGGCGGTTTGGCTGCCTGCACCATGACTATGCAACAAACGCACAAGCGACCGACCAGGGCGACACAAAGCTGTAGAGAGCAATAAATTCTGCCCCGAACCGAGTGTTATTCACCCTGATCTGTAACAAAGAGACGCACGACCAATAAATAGAGAAGATATTCCATATGGTGTGAACACGACCAACCGTAAAATAATAAAAACCGTAAAAAATATTGTGATAATATTAGTCAGCGACTAGAGTTACCCAAATTTAGAGCCCATCACATGCTAATAGAATGAAAAACATTGATTTCTATGGGCCATATTTCATGCCCTGACCCTTTATAGCGGTCTTAGTTTGGCACTATATGGTGGTATTATTTGGGCACTGTATAGCTTTGTTATTCAGGGGATATTACAAGTTGGGCACTGTGTGGTAGTATTTGGGCACTGTATGTATGGTATAATATTTGGACATGTATAGTGACAGTGTTATTTGGATCCTGCATTGGGGCATGGTATGGTGGGTCTATCTGAGCACTGTATGACATTATCTGGACACTGTATGGAATTATTATTAGAGCATTATATGGTGGCATTATTTAGGTTACCTAGTGCTATCACTGTGTGGAGTTTTTATTTGGGCAGGGTATAAAAACATCTGAGCATTGGCACAATATTCGTAAAGTCTGCAGTTATTATTATTAGGGCACAGTATGGTGGCATTATTTCAGCACTGTGTGTCAAACTATTTGAGCTCTGTATGGAACTTATTTTGGGTGCTCTTTGGTGCAATTATTAGGGCACAGTATGATGCACTGTTTGGTACATTATTTGGGTACTATATGAAGTTATTATTAGGGCATGGTATGGTGACATTGAACACTGTTTACTTGAGCTTTGGATGGCACATTATTTGAGCATGGTATGGAGTTATTAGTGGACGGTATAGTGGCATTATTTGAGCACTGTAGGGTACTTTATTTTGGCACAGTGAGGTGGCATTATTTGAGTACTGAATGAAGTTATTATTGGGGCTTAGTATGGTGGCATTTGAGCATTGTATTGCGATATTATTAGGTCATGATATAGTGGTATTATTTGAGCATTGTATGGCACATTATTTAGGCACCGCATAGAGTAATGACATTATTTGTTCCATATTATTTGGTCACCGTATGGAATTATTAGGGTACAGTGTGGTGCACTGTTTGGCACATAATTTGGGTACTATATGAAGTTGTTATTAGGGCATGGTATGGTGACATTGAGCACTATTTATCTGGGCTTTGGATGGCACATTATTTGGGTATGGTATGGAGTTATTAGTGCATGGTATAGTAGCATTATTTGAGCACTGTAGGGTACTTTATTTGGGCGCAGTGAGTGGAATTATTGAAGTACTGTATGAAGTTATTATTGGGGCATTTGAGCATTGTATGGCGATATTATTAGGTCATGATATAGTGGTATTATTTCAGCATTGTATGGCACATAATTTAGGCACCGCATAGAGTAGCGGCATTATTTTAGCCCAGTATGGCACCTTATTATTAGGGCACAGTGTGGTGGCATTATTTGAGCACTTTATGATACAGTGATATATTTCAGACCTTTCTGAGCTACTTTTTACTTTTCTCCTCCCAAAAAGGGCCCCCCAAATTATATTTTGTCTAGTTGTAACCCCGAGGACCAGGACCATATAACGGTCGCACACATCTCCATCTCTGTCCTGCATTACAACAGAACTAAAGAGCAGCTAAAAAGTATAATCCATTGTGTTTCAGTTATATCTGTTCCTGGGAAATCTGGGTGACAATGATCACAACTCATCCATCTCACCCAACTTTCCAAAGAGTGGAAGATCTGCATGTATGACATTAGGTAAATCTGCAATTCAGCACTCCTAGAAAGCTGGGTGACCACCCCTGTGTAAGGGGTAACAGCGGCTATTTTGGTTGTCACCCAGCTTTTTCAGGAACAGATAGAACTAGATTTTTAAGCGACCTGTCAGAAGGAGACGACTTCTGAGACTATGTGAGAAGAGGCTCGCCGCACTTGTGAATTTTACAGTGTCAAATAAATATTTCACATACCTCTGTAAGTATAAGCCCCCTCCAATATACACACACCTCACGACGAGAGCGGGAGAGGGACACGCAGAGCGCTGCCGCTCCCTGGATTTTTCTACAGCAACAAAACATTAAAAAAATGTATCACTAATATCCTTCCAATGGGAGTGATTGTTCCGTCTCCAGCCACTCGCTCCTCTAATTAGGGGAATTCCTAACCCCGAAACATTTCCTTTGTCAAGACATCTGCACAGAGATCCAGTGTTCTCCTATCCATCCAGCAACCTGTCCCCATATACTCCCTTCCTATCGTTCACACTCCGCTTTCTCTAGGGTAGAATTACACCTCCCTTAGTAGTAATCTGTGTCCAGGAAAGCAGAGTGACAGCCACTAGGTGCACCATACAAGGTTGACCACAACTAGTGAGGCTGGCACACAGGCTTTCTAGACTGCTAAGAGATCTCATGGTACAGCCTAGAACACTGTATGCAGCTAAGTCACAATTCTGCTGGTTGTCATTGGAAACAGTCAGCAAGTTTGTCATTAGACACACCCCTAGCAGTTAAACTGAGCAAATATAATGCAGGTGGATGGTCAGTATTTACTACATTAGATGAATGTATAGTGACTGGTATAAGGTAGACACTTCCAAGAGTACAAATCACCAGAGCAAACTCTGTGCAGACACTGAACATGCAGGGAATGCCTGGAGATTTCAGCTGTGAAGCCTACAGAATTGTAAATGTAACTGTGGTATATAATATAAACTGTAACATCAGTACAGAATAAGTAATGTATGTACACAGTGACTGCACCAGCAGAATAGTGAGCGCAGCTCTGGAGTATAATACAGGATGTAACTCAGGATCAGTACAGGATAAGTAATGTAATGTATGTACAAAGTGACTGCACCAGCAGAATAGTGAGTGCAGCTCTGGAGTATAATACAGGATGTAACTCAGGATCAGTACAGGATAAGTAATGTAATGTATGTACACAGTGACTGTACCAGCAGAATAGTGAGTGCAGCTCTGGAGTATAATACAGGATGTAACTCAGGATCAGTACAGGATAAGTAATGTAATGTATGTACATATTGACTGCACCAGCAGAATAGTGAGTGCAGCTCTGGAGTATAATACAGGATGTAACTCAGGATCAGTACAGGATAAGTAATGTAATGTATGTACACAGTGACTGCACCAGCAGAATAGTGAGCGTAGCTCTGGAGTATAATACAGGATGTAACTCAGGATCAGTACAGGATAAGTAATGTAATGTATGTACACAGTGACTGCACCAGCAGAATAGTGAGTGCAGCTCTGGAGTATAATACAGGATGTAACTCAGGATCAGTACAGGATAAGTAATGTAATGTATGTACACAGTGACTGCACCAGCAGAATAGTGAGCGCAGCTCTGGAGTATAATACAGGATGTAACTCAGGATCAGTAATGTAATGTATGTACAAAGTGACTGCACCAGCAGAATAGTGAGTGCAGCTCTGGAGTATAATACAGGATGTAACTCAGGATCAGTACAGGATAAGTAATGTAATGTATGTACACAGTGACTGTACCAGCAGAATAGTGAGTGCAGCTCTGGAGTATAATACAGGATGTAACTCAGGATCAGTACAGGATAAGTAATGTAATGTATGTACATATTGACTGCACCAGCAGAATAGTGAGTGCAGCTCTGGAGTATAATACAGGATGTAACTCAGGATCAGTACAGGATAAGTAATGTAATGTATGTACACAGTGACTGCACCAGCAGAATAGTGAGCGTAGCTCTGGAGTATAATACAGGATGTAACTCAGGATCAGTACAGGATAAGTAATGTAATGTATGTACACAGTGACTGCACCAGCAGAATAGTGAGTGCAGCTCTGGAGTATAATACAGGATGTAACTCAGGATCAGTACAGGATAAGTAATGTAATGTATGTACACAGTGACTGCACCAGCAGAATAGTGAGCGCAGCTCTGGAGTATAATACAGGATGTAACTCAGGATCAGTAATGTAATGTATGTACAAAGTGACTGCACCAGCAGAATAGTGAGTGCAGCTCTGGAGTATAATACAGGATGTAACTCAGGATCAGTACAGGATAAGTAATGTAATGTATGTACACAGTGACTGTACCAGCAGAATAGTGAGTGCAGCTCTGGGGTATAATACAGGATGTAACTCAGGATCAGTACAGGATAAGTAATGTAATGTATGTACACAGTGACTGCACCAGCAGAATAGTGAGTGCAGCTCTGGAGTATAATACAGGATGTAACTCAGGATCAGTACAGGATAAGTAATATAATGTATGTACACAGTGACTGTACCAGCAGAATAGTGAGTGCAGCTCTGGAGTATAATACAGGATGTAACTCAGGATCAGTACAGGATAAGTAATGTATGTACAGTGACTGCACCAGCAGAATAGTGAGTGCAGCTCTGGAGTATAATACAGGATGTAACTCAGGATCAGTACAGGATAAGTAATGTAATGTATGTACACAGTGACTGTACCAGCAGAATAGTGAGTGCAGCTCTGGAGTATAATACAGGATGTAACTCAGGATCAGTACAGGATAAGTAATGTAATGTATGTACACAGTGACTGCACCAGCAGAATAGTGAGTGCAGCTCTGGAGTATAATACAGGATGTAACTCAGGATCAGTACAGGATAAGTAATGTAATGTATGTACACAGTGACTGTACCAGCAGAATAGTGAGTGCAGCTCTGGAGTATAATACAGGATGTAACTCAGGATCAGTACAGGATAAGTAATGTAATGTATGTACACAGTGACTGCACCAGCAGAATAGTGAGCGCAGCTCTGGAGTATAATACAGGATGTAACTCAGGATCAGTACAGGATAAGTAATGTAATGTATGTACACAGTGACTGCACCAGCAGAATAGTGAGCGCAGCTCTGGAGTATAATACAGGATGTAACTCAGGATCAGTAGAAGATAAGTAATGTAATGTTATTTGCAAAGTAATAATTGTTTCACAATGTGGAATCATTGAATCTATATGCTGAGAACTGGTATAGATGTAGACATAGACGATACAAGGAAATCCCTCTTACTCATGGACTTTTAGCTTGAGGACACTTTATGAGAACACTTGTGATGGAAGGAGAGGACATTCCACAGGTACAGATTTATATCTGGAGATAAGAAGTCATATAGTTAAAAATGTAACCTGTAGATCAGAAAGAAGCCGGCTCTGTACAGTAGTCAGTTGTCGATTAACTTCTCCAGCACAAAGTGAATCGTAGCCCTGTCCTCTACACATCCTCCTCTTATATACAGAGTACATTTTATTCTATGTAGATCCAACACTCTGTTCTGATTTTTTAATATCTCTTTATAAAGTTCAGATCTTCCCTTTTTAATGATAAAAAGCTCCAAATATCATGTATTAAATTCTAAAGTTGTCTGCCTGGAACCGCCACTAGGGGGAGCTCAGGAGCTGACTGTAGACTGATTCTATATAGTATACCTAGAGAGATCAAACTTTCTTGGGCTGCTGAGTCTCAGCCCAGACCAAGATTTATCTTCTTCTAGGATTCCTACAATGTGAACAATGACTAAGATTATGTCTAGCTGACAACTCCTGATCCCTCACCTTCCATAAAAAGAATCATCCACCAGGTTAAGATTACACAGAAACCAATAGATATTGTCACATGGTGGTCACAACAAGTGACTTCTATGGGGAGAATATGGAAGCCACTAATGACGAGTAACACTGGGGGCATTAATGTAGTTGTTGCCGAAGCAATTGTACAGGTATTATATGCCTTCATGCCAATGCACTGCCCATTGCTGTCCTATTATGTAGCACAGGAGCCTTTGGGCCCCCTCCGGCATCAGGGTCCAGATGGTTTTGCAAGCTCTGCACCCCAAATATAAAACAGAAACCAATGGTGACATCTGCCATCTAGTGTAGAACAACCTGGTCACCAGATGGTTAACTTTTCCCAGATTTTCTAATTTTCCATGATTTTATAGACAAAACTTTTTAACAACTTTTTGAAAAGCACAACCCCTAACATCCATCCTGTACATACAGAGCACGTTACCCCCCAACGTCTATATAACACTCGGGTGTAATATGGCTGCATTTTAGCATCTGCATTACAAATTCATCCCCAGGACTCCTTACGATACTTGTGAACCGCACTCCAACCATCAAAGAGTTTTACAGAAATGAGTTTGCTAAAACCACAAAGAGGATCCGATTCTTAGCTAGAATATATTTATATAAGCGCTGCTACATGACAGCTGCCTTACAGGGAAGCTGAGATCCAGGGCGCTGTTTGTCAGGTTTCACACAGGGATTTTCATGCCCAATACCAGAATGTATATTTAGTTATGCAGTAGAACAAAATCCTGCTCGCCATTGTCCTACAGCTCGCCATATCTCAGCTCCCTGGCCTCGTCAGTGTGATGTAGGGGAATGGGATATTAAAGTTAACCTCTCTAGAGCGTACATTGTGCCTCCCTGAAGTGAACCTGCTGTTGGTTGTTGCTCTCTGGTCAACCTGTTGGCGATTTACAACCAGAGCAAAGTCCATGTGACAAATAGATGTCATAACTCCAGGACAACATGTGGCCATTTTCAGGCTCTTCCACCTGCAGATCTGTTTGTATCTGGATTTATTGAATCCATCAGGACTTAGAGATGGTGTCCATTATCCAACCAGTGTCATATATACAGTATAAGCAGGTATATGTGCACTTGAACTAAGAAAAGCAGCAGTCCCATGTAAGAGCAATAATATCCTCCTACTGTAGGGCAAATAATAATCCAGCATATAAAGCACAAAGACACCTGACCATACAATGAGGCTGAAGATGTGGGGAAGCTACAACTCCCAGCATGACCACACAATGACAACTGTATAGTAAGGGTGAAGATATAACCTGTCCATCTCAAGCTATAAAGAACTACCACTCCCAGCATGCCAGCACACTGACAAATAACCATGTAATGAGGGTGAAACTAGAACCTGTTGTTGAGAAACTACAACTCCCAGCAAGACAGCACAATGACAACTATGAAATGAGAGTATAAATGTAACCTGTGGGTCTTCAGCTATTGAGAAACTACAACTCCCAGCATGACCACACAATGACAACTGTGTAGTGAGGGTGAAGAGTAACAAGACATTACACTAGACTCTGTCTACAACCTATTGAGGCTTCTGAGAAACTAAAACTCCCAGCTCATGCTGAGGGTTGTAGTTTCCCAAGCATTAGCAGTCATAGGATGCAGACTATAGCTCTGGTATTTATTTTAAGGACTGACTGCTGAGTTTCTGACACTTGTAGTTCCACAATAGACTACAATCTGGGTGATATTACATTGCAGACATTATTCCATACCTTCTATAAAACTGCGATTAAATCCCAAAATAGCCATCATCTTATAGGAGGACGGAGGAGGACCCAGCAGTAGCCGCCATACCCCCTGCCAGTGCAGCTCCCAGCAGCAGCTTGTTACAATGTATCTCTGGCTGGCTCTGCAATCACTGATACATTGTAACAAGTCCTGACATTCCAGAATCTGCAGACTGAGCCCTCCATATCAGGGGTGACCCTAGAATGCCACGGCCTCTGCCATTACCTGGATTACATCTTCTCATCTCCTAGCAGAGTTCTTCCACCTGCCACTGGCTCATCTTCACCCCCCATCACCATTGCCACCAAAATGTCAAATACGATCATTCTCCCTGTGCCCTTTACCCTGGTTCACTCCTTCATTCTGAGCATCCTCTGTCAATCCATTGAACTTTTTATAAAATCATCTGTGTGCAGAGTTCAGCATTGTCCTCCACCTGTACCCGCTGCCAGTGGTCTCACCTCTGCCTGTGCTGTGCTCACCGGTGCCCTAAGCCCCATTCATTCCTCACTTGTCAGGATATCATCCCCTTACTTGTGCCACTCTTAGCGGACACCTGTATCACGAACCCATCTATACCTGTATACCTTGCTCCTGTGCCAATCTCTATCCTTCACCTCTATACCCTCACATGCACCCCTGCATATCCACACACCTGAGCCTGTTTTGACCTCTTATGTGCCATCCACACACTTGTGCCCCCATCTCAGCCTTTTACTGGTCAGCCACACACCATTCCCCCCATACCTGTGCCAGTCTAAGCTCCTTACTTGTCATCTTACACACCTTTCCCCCCCAGCCTCTTAACCTGTGCCCCCCTAAGCCTTTTACTGGTCAGCCACACACCTGTGCCAGACTCCGCCTCTTACTTGCCACCCTACACCTGCATCAACTCATCTGTGCCAGTGTTAGCCTCTTACATGCCTTCCCCACACCTGTAGCCCCTCAGCCTTTCACTCCTCACAGCTATGCCTCCTCATTTGTACCAGTCTCAGCTTCTTACCTGTCACCCTATACCTGTGCCACCTCATCTGTGCCAGTGTTAGCCCCTTACATGCTATCCCCACACCTTTGCCAGCCGCTGCCTTACTTGCCACCCTTCACCTATGCCTGTCGCTGCCTCTTACTTGCCACCCTTCACCTCTATGCCAGTCGCTGCCTCTTACTTGCCACTCTTCACCTATGCCAGTCGCTGCCCCTTCCATGCTATCCCACACCTGTGCCCCTACAGCTTCTTACTTGCCACCCTTCACCTCTGCCAGTCACTGCCTCTTACTTGCCACCCTTCACCTATGCCAGTCGCATCCTCTTACTTGCCACCCTTCACCTATGCCAGTCGCTGCCTCTTACTTGCCACCCTTCACCTTTGCCAGTCGCTGCCTCTTACTTGCCACCATTCACCTATGCCAGTGGCTGCCTCTTACTTGTCACCCTTCACCTATGCCAGTCGCTGCCCCTTCCATGCTATCCCACACCTATGCCAGTCGCTGCCTCTTACTTGCCACCCTTCACCTCTATGCCAGTCGCTGCCTCTTACTTGCCACCCTTCACCTCTGCCAGTCGCTGCCTCTTACTTGCCACCCTTCACCTATGCCAGTCGCTGCCTCTTACTTGCCACCCTTCACCTATGCCAGTCGCTGCCTCTTACTTGCCACCCTTCACCTTTGCCAGTCGCTGCCTCTTACTTGCCACCCTTCACCTCTGCCAGTCGCTGCCTCTTACTTGCCACCCTTCACCTCTATGCCAGTCGCTGCCTCTTACTTGCCACCCTTCACCTATGCCAGTCGCTGCCTCTTACTTGCCACCCTTCACCTATGCCAGTCGCTGCCTCTTACTTGCCACCCTTCACCTATGCCAGTCGCTGCCTCTTACTTGCCACCCTTCACCTATGCCAGTCGCTGCCTCTTACTTGCCACCCTTCACCTATGCCAGTCGCTGCCTCTTACTTGCCACCCTTCACCTATGCCAGTCGCTGCCTCTTACTTGCCACCCTTCACCTATGCCAGTCGCTGCCTCTTACTTGCCACCCTTCACCTTTGCCAGTCGCTGCCTCTTACTTGCCACCCTTCACCTATGCCAGTCGCTGCCTCTTACTTGCCACCCTTCACCTATGCCAGTCGCTGCCTCTTACTTGCCACCCTTCACCTATGCCAGTCGCTGCCTCTTACTTGCCACCCTTCACCTATGCCAGTCGCTGCCTCTTACTTGCCACCCTTCACCTATGCCAGTCGCTGCCTCTTACTTGCCACCCTTCACCTATGCCAGTCGCTGCCTCTTACTTGCCACCCTTCACCTATGCCAGTCGCTGCCTCTTACTTGCCACCCTTCACCTATGCCAGTCGCTGCCTCTTACTTGCCACCCTTCACCTATGCCAGTCGCTGCCTCTTACTTGCCACCCTTCACCTATGCCAGTCGCTGCCTCTTACTTGCCACCCTTCACCTATGCCAGTCGCTGCCTCTTACTTGCCACCCTTCACCTATGCCAGTCGCTGCCTCTTACTTGCCACCTATGCCAGTCGCTGCCTCTTACTTGCCACCCTTCACCTATGCCAGTCGCTGCCTCTTACTTGCCACCCTTCACCTATGCCAGTCGCTGCCTCTTACTTGCCACCCTTCACCTCTATGCCAGTCGCTGCCTCTTACTTGCCACCCTTCACCTTTGCCAGTCGCTGCCTCTTACTTGCCACCCTTCACCTTTGCCAGTTGCTGCCTCTTACTTGCCACCCTTCACCTATGCCAGTCGCTGCCTCTTACTTGCCACCCTTCACCTATGCCAGTCGCTGCCTCTTACTTGCCACCCTTCACCTATGCCAGTCGCTACCTCTTACTTGCCACCCTTCACCTCTATGCAAGTCGCTGCCTCTTACTTGCCACCCTTCACCTCTGCCAGTCGCTGCCTCTTACTTGCCACCCTTCACCTTTGCCAGTCGCTGCCTCTTACTTGCCACCCTTCACCTCTATGCCAGTCGCTGCCTCTTACTTGCCACCCTTCACCTTTGCCAGTCGCTGCCTCTTACTTGCCACCCTTCACCTCTGCCAGTCGCTGCCTCTTACTTGCCACCCTTCACCTTTGCCAGTCGCTGCCTCTTACTTGCCACCCTTCACCTCTATGCCAGTCGCTGCTTCTTACTTGCCACCCTTCACCTTTGCCAGTCGCTGCCCCTTCCATGCTATCCCACACCTGTGCCCCCTCGTACATGCCACCTCACACACCTGTGCCCCTCACCTGGGTCATGAGCCGGTCTGCCCCCGTGTTCTCCTCGTCCTTGAAGATAATGTCCGCGTTGTAGTTGGGGGTGAGCTCCTTGAAGCGCTCCGAGTTCCGGGCGATCTTGCCCTCGTACCTCCCGCTGGCCCCCAGCGTCTTCTCGGGCACATTGGGGCTGAACTGCTTTAAGGCGAGCGGGCTGATCTTGGTCGGTCTTCGCCTCCTGCCCACCACCCTGCCCGGCCCACAGCCGCGCACCGCCGGGCTCAGGAGCAGCGCAGCGCCGCAGAGCAGCAGCACGATCAGGGAGGGCAGCTGCATGGGGCGTCCGGTGCTCCCTGGGGCTGCCCTGGATCACGGGAGCTCCATCCGCCGTTCCAGCCCAATCCCAGTCCGGAGCCCGATGACTGCAGCGCCCGCTGTCTGCGTCCTGGCGCTAAGTCCTGCGCTGTGTCCGGGGCTGTGCTCGGTGTCTCCAGCAGTGCTCCAGGCGCTGTGTGCAGTGTAGCTCCGGGGCTGCCCTGGACAGCGCTCCGCCCGGGCTCTGCCGCTCTCTGTGCTGCGCTCTGCACTGGCCGCCCGGAATAAATAGTTCAGGCGGTTTGTTTTGGCACCTGGTCACACGAGGAGGAGGAGGAGGGTGGGGGGCTGCTCTTATACCGGGGTCTGCGGAGCTCACACTCACTCTCACGCCCACTGCTGCCTGCAATAATCAGGGCGCCTGGCCGGGTCACCTCTGCAGGGCGGGCGGGTTTCTCCAGCAGCATCATCAGCATGTGGGGATGTCACTGAGCTGACACACTGTAACAACACTGCCGCATGGGAGCAGAGGAGGGGACACCTGGGGCTGGGACCACATCTGATGTATCAAATGGGGCACGTCTAAGCTATAATCAGGTCTGACATAAGGGGGCACCTGGTGCTGAGACCAGCTCTAATACAGTGTAGCACTGGTGCTGGACCCAACTCTGGTATAATGTATCTCATGGGGCACCTGAATAAGGTCTGACATAAGGGGGCACCTGGTGCTGAGACCAGCTCTAATACAGTGTAGCACTGGTGCTGGACCCAACTCTGGTATAATGTATCTCATGGGGTATCTAAATCAGGTCTGACATAAGGGGGCACCTGGTGCTGAGACCAGCTCTAATACAGTGTAGCACTGGTGCTGGACCTAACCCTGGTATAATGTATCACATGGGGCACCTGAATAAGGTCTGATACAATGTGTCACTGAGGGGTCACCCCATGCTGGACTCAGCTATGATATAATGTATCACATGGGGCACCTGAGTTATAATCAGCTCTGATATAATGTATGACATTGGGAACCTGAGCTATAATCAGATCTAATACAATGTATTACACATGGGACACCTGATGCTGGGCTCAGCTATGATATATCATATATGTATCACATGGGGCACCTGGTGCTGGGCTCATCTCTAACATCATTTATCACATAGGGTACCTGACCCTAGACAGGTCTGATATAAAGTATCACTAATTGGGGCACCTGGTGCTGGACTCAAATCCAATATATATCTATAGGATACCTGGAGAGGGTGGTAAATCTGATACATTCTGCCACTTCCATCCACGTCTGAGGGGGCATCTGGTGCTGAACACAACTCTGATATAATACATCACTGATGGGGCACCAGAGTTGTAGTCAGATCTGATATATTAGTGAGGGGGCGCCTGAGCTGTAGTCAGATATGATGTAATGTATCTCTTAGAGTTGGGTCTAGCACTAGATGCCCCCTCAGTGATACATTATATTATATTATATTACATTATATCATATCCGATTACCCCCCACAGTAATATATTAGAGTTGTGTCCAGCATATATCACTGAGCGGGCACCTGATGCTGAACCCAAATCACACATATCACTTAGAGGGTACTTAGTGCTGGACCCAGTTCAAATATATCACTGAGGGGGTACCATGTGCTGGATTAAGTTCATATATGTCACTGAGGTGGTACTTGGTACTGAATCCAGCTCAGACAGATTACTGAGGGGGTACCTGGTGCTGAACCCAATTCAGATATTTCACGGACAAGGTGCCCCAGGTGCTGACCTGGTCATCAGGAAGGGGCTGTAATATATTATTGTGCATCACTGGTGAGGAGGGGGCATCAGGGCTGTAATATACTGCATCACTGGTGAGGAGGGGGCATCAGGGCTGTAATATACTGCATCACTGGTGAGGAGGGGGCATCAGGGCTTTAATATACTGCATCACTGGTGAGGAGGGGGCATCAGGGCTGTAATATACTGCATCAATGGTGAGGAGGGGGCATCAGGGCTGTAATATACTGCACCACTGGTGAGGAGGGGGCATCAGGGCTGTAATATACTGCACCACTGGTGAGGAGGGGGCATCAGGGCTTTAATATACTGCATCACTGGTGAGGAGGGGGCATCAGGGCTGTAATATACTACATCACTGGTGAGGAGGGGGCATCAGGGCTGTAATATACTGCATCACTGGTGAGGAGGGGGCATCAGGGCTGTAATATACTGCATCACTGGTGAGGAGGGGGCACCAGGGGCTGTAATATACTACATCACTGTTGAGGAGAGGGCATCAGGGCTATAATATACTGCATCACCGGTGAGGGGGCATCAGGGCTGTAATATACTGCATCACTGGTGAGGGGGCATCAGGGCTGTAATATACTGCATCACTGGTGAGGAGGGGGCATCAGGGGCTGTAATATACTGCATCAATGGTGAGGGGGCATCAGGGGCTGTAATATACTGCATCACTGGTGAGGAGGGGGCATCAGGGCTGTAATATACTGCATCACTGGTGAGGGGGCATCAGGGGCTGTAATATACTGCATCACTGGTGAGGAGGAGGCATCAGGGCTGTAATATACTGCATCAATGGTGAGGGGGCATCAGGGGCTGTAATATACTGCATCACTGGTGAGGAGGGGGCATCAGGGCTGTAATATACTGCATCACTGGTGAGGGGGCATCAGGGGCTGTAATATACTGCATCACTGGTGAGGAGGGGGCATCAGGGCTGTAATATACTGCATCACTGGTGAGGAGGGGGCATCAGGGCTGTAATATACTGCATCACTGGTGAGGAGGGGGCACCAGGGGCTGTAATATACTGCATCACTGGTGAGGAGGGGGCACCAGGGGCTGTAATATACTGCATCACTGGTGAGGAGGGGGCATCAGGGGCTGTAATATACTACATCACTGGTGAGGAAGGGGCACCGGGGCTGTAATATACTGCATCACTGGTGAGGAGGGGGCATCAGGGCTGTAATATACTGCATCATTGGTGAGGAGGGGGCATCAGGGCTGTAATATACTGCATCATTGGTGAGGAGGGGGCATCAGGGGCTGTAATATACTGCATCATTGGTGAGGAGGGGGCATCAGGGGCTGTAATATACTGCATCACTGGCGAGGAGGAGGCATCAGGGCTGTAATATACTGCATCAATGGTGAGGAGGGGGCACCAGGGCTGTAATATACTGCATCACTGGTGAGGAGGGGGCACCAGGGCTTTAATATACTGCATCACTGGTGAGGGGGCATCAGGGGCTGTAATATACTGCATCACTGGTGAGGAGGGGGCATCAGGGCTGTAATATACTACATCACTGGTGAGGAGGGGGGCACCAGGGGTGTAATATACTGCATCATTGGTGAGGAGGGGGCACCAGGAGCAGGACACAACCCTGACACTTTGTATCAGGAGGAGTCTTCTAGACTGTTTACATTTGACACAACATTTTGTTACATTGTATCACTTGGTAACCACAATCTATGTAACCTGCTGAGGAGCAGCCACAAATCCTACACGATCAATTATAGGTAGGACCACAAGCCCCAGCTTGTCCTGCCAGCCAATAACTGACAGTCTATATAGGTTGCTATTGCAGTTTTGCACTTCACAGTTTAACCTCTTCTTGGTCAGGTGGTTGATGTGCTACTGCCCTGATCCCTACAGACTATACTGGGAGCCATCCTGCGAACCTCAGGACAGACATATCCCCAGCCAGGAGAGGGTTAAACCCCTGTGGTTGTTCTATTACTGGCTGGAGAGATGGGGATCCTGCTGAGACCTCTCCCTGTCCTGCCCTGAGATCCCACCTCTGACTGCTATTCTGTCCTGCCTGTCTGTGGCTGTGGGAACAGGAAAGAGTCAGCTACACATTACCTACTAACTGCCTACTGCTCCCTGTTATCAGCCAAATCAGACAGGCTGTTGTGTGATGGCTACAAAAAGTGTAGAATATTTCTAATCACCATCTTACATGTAATAAAGGGTTGTGATGCTATATAATATATGTGACCACGTGATGAAATATACTGAGTATATAACATTATTACTAGACTCTATACAGCGGGGAAAAAAAAGTATTTAGTCAGCCACCGATTGTGCAAGTTCTCCCACTTATAAAGATGAGGCCGGCCTGTAATTGACATCATAGGTAGACCTCAACTATGAGAGACAAAATGAGAAAACAAATACAGGAAATCACATTGTCTGATTTTTTAAGAATTTATTTGCAGATTATGGTGGAAAATAATTATTTGGTCAATAACAAAAGTTCATCTCAATCCTTTGTTATACACACGTGGACAAAATTGTTGGTACCCCTCCCTCGTTTAATGAAAGAAAACCCCACAATGGTCACAGAAATAACTGGAATCTGACAAAAGTAATAATATATAAAAATTCTATGAAAATGAACAAATGAAAGTCAGACATTGCTTTCCAACCAGGCTTCAGCATGAAACAGGCCTGGACAGAAATGAGGGTTCCCTTAACTTAATATTTAGTTGCACAACCTTTTGAGACAATCCCTGCAATCAAACGATTCCTGTAACTGTCAATGAGACTTCTGCACCTCTCAGCAGGGATTTTGGCCGCTCCTCATGAGCAAACTGCTCCAGTTGTCTCGGGTTTGAAGGGGGCCTTTTCCAGACGCCATGTTTCAGCTCCTTCCAAAGATGCTCCATAGGATTTAGGTTAGGGCTCATAGAAGGCCACTTCAGAATAGTCCAATGTTTCCCTCTTAGCCATTCTTGGGGGTTTTTAGCTGTGTGTTTTGGGTCATTATCCTGTTGCAAGACCCATGACCTGCGACTGAGACCAAGCTTTCTGACACTGGGCAGCACATTTCTCTCTAGAATCCCTTGATAGTCTTGAGATTTCATTGTACCCTGCACAGATTCAAGCAGCCCCAGAACATAACAGAGCCTCCTCCATTTCTCACAGTAGGGACAGTGTTCTTTTAAAGATATGCTTCATTTCTCCGTCTGATGTGCCTTGCCAAAAATTTCGATTTTTGTCTCATCTGTCCATAAGACATTCTCCTAGAAGCTTTGTGGCTTGTCAACATGTAGTTTGGCAAATTCCAGTTTTGTCAGGTTCAAGTTATTTCTGTGACCATTTGGGTTTTTCTTTCATTAAGTGAGGGGGACCAACAATTTTGTCCACGTCTGTATATCCTTTGTTGGCAATGACAGAGGTCACACGTTTCCTGTAAGTCCTCACAAGGTTGGCACACACTGTTGCTGGTATGTTGGCCCATTCCTCCATGCAGATCTCCTCTAGAGCAGGGATGTTTTTGGGGCTGTCGCTGGGCAACACGGACTTTCAACTCCCTCCAAAGGTTTTCTATGGGGTTGAGATCTGGAGACTGGCTAGGCCACTCCAGGACCTTGAAATGCTTCTTACGAAGCCGCTCCTTCGTTGCCCTGGCGGTGTGCTTGGGATCATTGTCATGCTGAAAGACCCAGCCACGTTTCATCTTCAATGCCCTTGCTGATGGAAGGAGGTTTGCACTCAAAATCTCACCATACATGGCCCCATTCATTCTTTCATGTACACGGATCAGTCGTCCTGGTCCCTTTACAGAGAAACAGCCCCAAAGCATGATGTTGCCCCCCCCATGCTTCACAGTAGGTATGGTGTTCTCTGGATACAACTCAGCATTCACTCTCCTCCAAACACCTCGAGTTGTGTTTCTACCAAACAGTTCTACTTTGGTTTCATCTGACCATATGACATTCTCCCAATACTCTTCTGGAACATCCAAATGCTCTCTAGCAAACTTCAGAGGGGCCCGGATATGTACTGGCTTAAGCAGGGGGACACGTCTGGCACTGCAGGATCTGAGTCCCTGGCGGTGTAGTGTGTTACTGACGGTAGCCTTTGTTATGTTAGTCCCAGCTTTCTGCAGGTCACTCACTAGGTCCCCTGTGTGGTTCTGGGATTTTTGCTCACCGTTCTTGTGATCATTTTGACCCCACGAGGTGAGATCTTGCGTGAAGCCCCTGATGGAGGAGATTATCAGTGGTCTTGTATGTCTTCCATTTTCTAATTATTGCTCCCACAGGTGATTTCTTCACACCAAGCTGCTTGCCTATTGCAGATTCAGTCTTCCCAGCCTGGTGCAGGGCTACCATTTTGTTTCTGGTCCTTCCACAGCTCTTTGGTCTTCACCATAGTGGAGTTTGGAGTGTGACTGAGGTTGTGGACAGGTGTCTTTTATACTGATAACAATGTCACACAGGAGCCATTACTACAGGTAATGAGTGGAGGACAGAGGAGCCTCTTAAAGGAGAAGTTACAGGGCTGTGAGAGACAGAAATCTTGCTTGTTTGTAGGTTACCAAATACTTATTTTCCACCATAATTTGCAAATAAATTCTTAAAAAATCAGACAATGTGATTTTCTGGATTTGTTTTCTCATTTTGTCTCTTATAGTTGAGGTCTACCTATGATGACAATTACAGGCCGGCCTCATCTTTATAAGTGGGAGAACTTGCACAATTGGTGGCTGACTAAATAAATACTTTTTTCCCCCATTTTTTTTTTTTTTTAAGGGGGGGGTTATAGTGGTTTTATATTTTTTTTTTTGGGGGGGGAAAAAAAGTGGAAATATATTTTTTAAAAAGAGGAATAATATAATAAAAATTTTTTTTTTAAAAAAAGGAGCAGTATTATAGTGGTTATATTCTTGTACATAGCAGTATTATAGTAGTTATATTCTTGTACATAGGAGCAGTATTATAGTAGTTATATTCTTGTACATAGGAGGTAGTAATATAGTAGTTATATTCTTGTACATAGGAGCAGTATTATAGTAGTTATATTCTTGTACATAGGAGCAGTATTATAGTAGTTATATTCTTGTACATAGGAGCAGTATTATAGTAGTTATATTCTTGTACATAGGAGCAGTATTATAGTAGTTATATTCTTGTACATAGGAGGTAGTAATATAGTAGTTATATTCTTCTACATAGGAGCAGTATTATAGTAGTTATATTCTTGTACATAGGAGCAGTATTATAGTAGTTATATTCTTGTACATAGGAGCAGTATTATAGTAGTTATATTCTTGTACATAGGAGGTAGTAATATAGTAGTTATATTCTTGTACATAGGAGCAGTATTATAGTAGTTATATTCTTGTACATAGGAGCAGTATTATAGTAGTTATATTCTTGTACATAGGAGGTAGTATTATAGTAGTTATATTCTTGTACATAGGAGCAGTACTATAGTAGTTATATTCTTGTACATAGGAGGTAGTATTATAGTAGTTATATTCTTGTACATAGGAGCAGTATTATAGTAGATATATTCTTGTACATAGGAGCAGTATTATAGTAGTTATATTCTTCTACATAGGAGCAGTATTATAGTAGTTATATTCTTGTACGTAGGAGTAGTATTATAGTAGTTATATTCTTGTATATAGGAGCAGTATTGTAGTAGTTATATTCTTGTACATAGGAGTAGTATTATAGTAGTTATATTCTTGTACATAGGAGCAGTATTATAGTAGTTATATTCTTGTACATAGGAGCAGTATTATAGTAGTTATATTCTTGTACATAGGAGTAGTATTATAGTAGTTATATTCTTGTACATAGGAGCAGTATTATAGTAGTTATATTCTTGTACATAGGAGCAGTATTATAGTAGTTATATTCTTGTACATAGGAGGTAGTAATATAGTAGTTATATTCTTGTACATAGGAGCAGTATTATAGCAGTTATATTCTTGTACATAGGAGCAGTATTATAGTAGTTATATTCTTGTACATAGGAGCAGTATTATAGTAGTTATATTCTTGTACATAGGAGCAGTATAATAGTAGTTATATTCTTGTACATAGGAGCAGTATTATAGTAGTTATATTCTTGTACATAGGAGGTAGTATTATAGTAGTTATATTCTTGTACATAGGAGTAGTATTATAGTAGTTATATTCTTGTACATAGGAGCAGTATTATAGTAGTTATATTCTTGTACATAGGAGCAGTATTATAGTAGTTATATTCTTGTACATAGGAGGTAGTAATATAGTAGTTATATTCTTGTACATAGGAGCAGTATTATAGCAGTTATATTCTTGTACATAGGAGCAGTATTATAGTAGTTATATTCTTGTACATAGGAGCAGTATTATAGTAGTTATATTCTTGTACATAGGAGCAGTATAATAGTAGTTATATTCTTGTACATAGGAGCAGTATTATAGTAGTTATATTCTTGTACATAGGGGGTAGTATTATAGTAGTTATATTCTTGTACATAGGAGGTAGTATTATAGTAGTTATATTCTTGTACATAGGAGCAGTATTATAGTAGATATATTCTTGTACATAGGAGCAGTATTATAGTAGTTATATTCTTGTACATAGGGACAGTATTATATTAGTTATATTCTTGTACATAGGAGCAGTATTATAGTAGTTATATTCTTCTACATAGGAGCAGTATTATAGTAGTTATATTCTTGTACGTAGGAGTAGTATTATAGTAGTTATATTCTTGTATATAGGAGCAGTATTATAGTAGTTATATTCTTGTACATAGGAGGTAGTATTATAGTAGTTATATTCTTGTACATAGGAGTAGTATTATAGTAGTTATAGTCTTGTACATAGGAGCAGTATTATAGTAGTTATATTCTTGTACATAGGAGGTAGTATTATAGTAGTTATATTCTTGTACATAGGAGGTAGTATTACAGTAGTTATATTCTTGTACATAGGAGCAGTATTATAGTAGTTATATTCTTGTACATAGGAGGTAGTATTATACTAGTTATATTCTTGTACATAGGAGTAGTATTATAGTAGTTATATTCTTGTACATAGGAGGTAGTATTATAGTAGTTATATTCTTGTACATAGGAGCAGTATTATAGTAGTTATATTCTTGTACATAGGGGCAGTATTATAGTAGTTATAGTCTTGTACATAGGAGCAGTATTATAGTAGTTATATTCTTGTACATAGGAGCAGTATTATAGTAGTTATATTCTTGTACATAGGGGGCAGTATTATAGTAGTTATATTCTTGTACATAGGAGCAGTATTATAGTGGTTATATTCTTGTACATGAGCAGTATTATAGTAGTTATATTCTTGTACATAGGAGCAGTATTATAGTAGTTATATTCTTGTACATAGGAGGTAGTAATATAGTAGTTATATTCTTGTACATAGGAGCAGTATTATAGTAGTTATATTCTTGTACATAGGAGCAGTATTATAGTAGTTATATTCTTGTACATAGGAGCAGTATTATAGTAGTTATATTCTTGTACATAGGAGCAGTATTATAGTAGTTATATTCTTGTACATAGGAGGTAGTAATATAGTAGTTATATTCTTCTACATAGGAGCAGTATTATAGTAGTTATATTCTTGTACATAGGAGCAGTATTATAGTAGTTATATTCTTGTACATAGGAGCAGTATTATAGTAGTTATATTCTTGTACATAGGAGGTAGTAATATAGTAGTTATATTCTTGTACATAGGAGCAGTATTATAGTAGTTATATTCTTGTACATAGGAGCAGTATTATAGTAGTTATATTCTTGTACATAGGAGGTAGTATTATAGTAGTTATATTCTTGTACATAGGAGCAGTACTATAGTAGTTATATTCTTGTACATAGGAGGTAGTATTATAGTAGTTATATTCTTGTACATAGGAGGTAGTATTATAGTAGTTATATTCTTGTACATAGGAGCAGTATTATAGTAGATATATTCTTGTACATAGGAGCAGTATTATAGTAGTTATATTCTTCTACATAGGAGCAGTATTATAGTAGTTATATTCTTGTACGTAGGAGTAGTATTATAGTAGTTATATTCTTGTATATAGGAGCAGTATTGTAGTAGTTATATTCTTGTACATAGGAGTAGTATTATAGTAGTTATATTCTTGTACATAGGAGCAGTATTATAGTAGTTATATTCTTGTACATAGGAGCAGTATTATAGTAGTTATATTCTTGTACATAGGAGTAGTATTATAGTAGTTATATTCTTGTACATAGGAGCAGTATTATAGTAGTTATATTCTTGTACATAGGAGCAGTATTATAGTAGTTATATTCTTGTACATAGGAGGTAGTAATATAGTAGTTATATTCTTGTACATAGGAGCAGTATTATAGCAGTTATATTCTTGTACATAGGAGCAGTATTATAGTAGTTATATTCTTGTACATAGGAGCAGTATTATAGTAGTTATATTCTTGTACATAGGAGCAGTATAATAGTAGTTATATTCTTGTACATAGGAGCAGTATTATAGTAGTTATATTCTTGTACATAGGAGGTAGTATTATAGTAGTTATATTCTTGTACATAGGAGTAGTATTATAGTAGTTATATTCTTGTACATAGGAGCAGTATTATAGTAGTTATATTCTTGTACATAGGAGCAGTATTATAGTAGTTATATTCTTGTACATAGGAGGTAGTAATATAGTAGTTATATTCTTGTACATAGGAGCAGTATTATAGCAGTTATATTCTTGTACATAGGAGCAGTATTATAGTAGTTATATTCTTGTACATAGGAGCAGTATTATAGTAGTTATATTCTTGTACATAGGAGCAGTATAATAGTAGTTATATTCTTGTACATAGGAGCAGTATTATAGTAGTTATATTCTTGTACATAGGGGGTAGTATTATAGTAGTTATATTCTTGTACATAGGAGGTAGTATTATAGTAGTTATATTCTTGTACATAGGAGCAGTATTATAGTAGATATATTCTTGTACATAGGAGCAGTATTATAGTAGTTATATTCTTGTACATAGGGACAGTATTATATTAGTTATATTCTTGTACATAGGAGCAGTATTATAGTAGTTATATTCTTCTACATAGGAGCAGTATTATAGTAGTTATATTCTTGTACGTAGGAGTAGTATTATAGTAGTTATATTCTTGTACATAGGAGGTAGTATTATAGTAGTTATATTCTTGTACATAGGAGTAGTATTATAGTAGTTATAGTCTTGTACATAGGAGCAGTATTATAGTAGTTATATTCTTGTACATAGGAGGTAGTATTATAGTAGTTATATTCTTGTACATAGGAGGTAGTATTACAGTAGTTATATTCTTGTACATAGGAGCAGTATTATAGTAGTTATATTCTTGTACATAGGAGGTAGTATTATACTAGTTATATTCTTGTACATAGGAGTAGTATTATAGTAGTTATATTCTTGTACATAGGAGGTAGTATTATAGTAGTTATATTCTTGTACATAGGAGCAGTATTATAGTAGTTATATTCTTGTACATAGGGGCAGTATTATAGTAGTTATAGTCTTGTACATAGGAGCAGTATTATAGTAGTTATATTCTTGTACATAGGAGCAGTATTATAGTAGTTATATTCTTGTACATAGGGGGCAGTATTATAGTAGTTATATTCTTGTACATAGGGGGCAGTATTATAGTAGTTATATTCTTGTACATAGGGAGCAGTATTATAGTAGTTATATTCTTGTACATAGGAGTAGTATTATAGTAGTTATATTCTTGTACATAGGGGCAGTATTATAGTAGTTATATTCTTGTACATAGCAGTATTATAGTAGTTATAGTCTTGTACATAGGAACAGTATTATAGTAGTTATATTCTTGTACATAGGAGCAGTATTATAGTAGTTATATTCTTGTACATAGCAGTATTATAGTAGTTATATTCTTGTACATAGGAGCAGTACTATAGTAGTTATATTCTTGTACATAGGAGCAGTATTATAGTAGTTATATTCTTGTACATAGGAGCAGTATTATAGTAGTTATATTCTTGTACATAGGAGCAGTATTATAGTAGTTATATTCTTGTACATAGGAGGTAGTAATATAGTAGTTATATTCTTGTACATAGGAGCAGTATTATAGCAGTTATATTCTTGTACATAGGAGGTAGTATTATAGTAGTTATATTCTTGTACATAGGAGCAGTATTATAGTAGTTATATTCTTGTACATAGGAGCAGTATTATAGTAGTTATATTCTTGTACATAGGAGGTAGTAATATAGTAGTTATATTCTTGTACATAGGAGCAGTATTATAGCAGTTATATTCTTGTACATAGGAGCAGTATTATAGTAGTTATATTCTTGTACATAGGAGCAGTATTATAGTAGTTATATTCTTGTACATAGGAGCAGTATTATAGTAGTTATATTCTTGTACATAGGAGCAGTATTATAGTAGTTATATTCTTGTACATAGGAGGTAGTAATATAGTAGTTATATTCTTGTACATAGGAGCAGTATTATAGCAGTTATATTCTTGTACATAGGAGCAGTATTATAGTAGTTATATTCTTGTACATAGGAGCAGTATTATAGTAGTTATATTCTTGTACATAGGGGGCAGTATTATAGTAGTTATATTCTTGTACATAGGAGCAGTATTATAGTAGTTATATTCTTGTACATAGGAGTAGTATTATAGTAGTTATATTCCTGTACATAGGGGGCAGTATTATAGCAGTTATATTCTTGTACATAGGGCAGTATTATAGTAGTTATATTCTTGTACATAGGAGTAGTATTATAGTAGTTATATTCCTGTACATAGGGGGCAGTATTATAGCAGTTATATTCTTGTACATAGGGCAGTATTATAGTAGTTATATTCTTGTACATAGGAGCAGTATTATAGTAGTTATATTCTTGTACATAGGGGGCAGTATTATAGTAGTTATATTCTTGTACATAGGGGGCAGTATTATAGTAGTTATATTCTTGTACATAGGGAGCAGTATTATAGTAGTTATATTCTTGTACATAGGAGTAGTATTATAGTAGTTATATTCTTGTACATAGGGGCAGTATTATAGTAGTTATATTCTTGTACATAGCAGTATTATAGTAGTTATAGTCTTGTACATAGGAGCAGTATTATAGTAGTTATATTCTTGTACATAGGAGCAGTATTATAGTAGTTATATTCTTGTACATAGCAGTATTATAGTAGTTATATTCTTGTACATAGGAGCAGTATTATAGTAGTTATATTCTTGTACATAGGAGCAGTATTATAGTAGTTATATTCTTGTACATAGGAGCAGTATTATAGTAGTTATATTCTTGTACATAGGAGGTAGTAATATAGTAGTTATATTCTTGTACATAGGAGCAGTATTATAGCAGTTATATTCTTGTACATAGGAGCAGTATTATAGTAGTTATATTCTTGTACATAGGAGGTAGTAATATAGTAGTTATATTCTTGTACATAGGAGCAGTATTATAGTAGTTATATTCTTGTACATAGGAGCAGTATTATAGTAGTTATATTCTTGTACATAGGAGCAGTATTATAGTAGTTATATTCTTGTACATAGGAGGTAGTAATATAGTAGTTATATTCTTGTACATAGGAGCAGTATTATAGCAGTTATATTCTTGTACATAGGAGCAGTATTATAGTAGTTATATTCTTGTACATAGGAGCAGTATTATAGTAGTTATATTCTTGTACATAGGGGGCAGTATTATAGTAGTTATATTCTTGTACATAGGAGCAGTATTATAGTAGTTATATTCTTGTACATAGGAGTAGTATTATAGTAGTTATATTCCTGTACATAGGGGGCAGTATTATAGCAGTTATATTCTTGTACATAGGGCAGTATTATAGTAGTTATATTCTTGTACATAGGAGTAGTATTATAGTAGTTATATTCCTGTACATAGGGGGCAGTATTATAGCAGTTATATTCTTGTACATAGGGCAGTATTATAGTAGTTATATTCTTGTACATAGGAGCAGTATTATAGTAGTTATATTCTTGTACATAGGAGCAGTATTATAGCAGTTATATTCTTGTACATAGGAGCAGTATTATAGTAGTTATATTCTTGTACATAGGAGCAGTATTATAGTAGTTATATTCTTGTACATAGGAGCAGTATTATAGTAGTTATATTCTTGTACATAGGAGCAGTATTATAGTAGTTATATTCTTGTACATAGGAGGTAGTATTATAGTAGTTATATTCTTGTACATAGGAGCAGTATTATAGTAGTTATATCCTTGTACATAGGAGCAGTATTATAGTAGTTATACAGGTATTCTTGTACATAGGAGCAGTATTATAGTAGCTATATTCTTGTACATAGGAGCAGTATTATAGTAGTTATATTCTTGTACATAGGAGCAGTATTATAGTAGCTATATTCTTGTACATAGGAGCAGTATTATAGTAGCTATATTCTTGTACATAGGGGGCAGTATTATAGTAGTTATATTCTTGTACATAGGAGCAGTATTATAGTAGTTATATTCTTGTACATAGGAGCAGTATTATAGTAGTTATATTCTTGTACGTAGGAGGTAGTATTATAGTAGTTATATTCCTGTACATAGGGGGCAGTATTATAGCAGTTATATTCTTGTACATAGGGCAGTATTATAGTAGTTATATTCTTATACATAGGAGCAGTATTATAGTAGTTATATTCTTGTACATAGGAGCAGTATTATAGCAGTTATATTCTTGTACATAGGAGCAGTATTATAGTAGTTATATTCTTGTACATAGGAGCAGTATTATAGTAGTTATATTCTTGTACATAGGAGCAGTATTATAGTAGTTATATTCTTGTACATAGGAGCAGTATTATAGTAGTTATATTCTTGTACATAGGAGGTAGTATTATAGTAGTTATATCCTTGTACATAGGAGCAGTATTATAGTAGTTATATTCTTGTACATAGGAGGTAGTATTATAGTAGTTATATTCTTGTACATAGGAGCAGTATTATAGTAGTTATATCCTTGTACATAGGAGCAGTATTATAGTAGTTATACAGGTATTCTTGTACATAGGAGCAGTATTATAGTAGCTATATTCTTGTACATAGGAGCAGTATTATAGTAGTTATATTCTTGTACATAGGAGCAGTATTATAGTAGCTATATTCTTGTACATAGGAGCAGTATTATAGTAGCTATATTCTTGTACATAGGGGGCAGTATTATAGTAGTTATATTCTTGTACATAGGAGCAGTATTATAGTAGTTATATTCTTGTACATAGGAGCAGTATTATAGTAGTTATATTCTTGTACGTAGGAGGTAGTATTATAGTAGTTATATCCTTGTACATAGGAGCAGTATTATAGTAGTTATATTCTTGTACATAGGAGGTAGTATTATAGTAGTTATATTCTTCTACATAGGAGCAGTATTATAGTAGTTATATCCTTGTACATAGGAGCAGTATTATAGTAGTTATATTCTTGTACATAGGAGGTAGTATTATAGTAGTTATATTCTTGTACATAGGAACAGTATTATAGTAGTTATATTCTTGTACATAGGAGTAGTATTATAGTAGTTATATTCTT
Source organism: Leptodactylus fallax (assembly GCA_947044405.1). Lineage (NCBI taxonomy): Eukaryota > Metazoa > Chordata > Amphibia > Anura > Leptodactylidae > Leptodactylus > Leptodactylus fallax. The sequence goes on from CAMRHE010000659.1 coordinate 319,872, forward strand.
GTACATAGGAGGTAGTATTATAGTAGTTATATTCTTGTACATAGGAGCAGTATTATAGTAGTTATATCCTTGTACATAGGGGGGGGTTTTTTAGTGGTTAAACAGGTATTTTTTTTAATAGGGGGGGTATTAAAGTAGGTAAATTCTTGTACATAGGAGCAGTATTATAGTAGTTATATTCTTGTACATAGGAGCAGTATTATAGTAGCTATATTCTTGTACATAGGAGCAGTATTATAGTAGTTATATTCTTGTACATAGGAGCAGTATTATAGTAGTTATATTCTTGTACATAGGTGGTAGTATTATAGTATTTTGTAATAGTTATGTTCTTGTATATTACTCTGAGTTAATTATTTTATGATTTCTTCCCTTTTTATCTTTATCCCATCTGGTAACATTATTATCACATTATGTCTTGAATAGTTGTACTGTGCAGGTTTCCCTTTGGACACTTCCTTTCTAATTTTGAAAATGGCGCCTAGAGCAAAGCATTATGGTCCTGAAGGATCAGCTACTGTCTGCTGAGGAAGTCATGAGTCATTGGGCAGGACCTAGGTCATTCTCACTATCTCTGCATGGGTGCCAGTGGGTACAGGGCATCTAGAATCAATCTGAAGTTTGGCCTCCGGCTGAGCAGCACCTCCCTTATCAAAGCAACAGACACAACATTAAGGGACTCTGCTCCTTTGGGATAAAGGTTAAGGCCGCTCGCACTGCTGCAGTGTTGCTCGCTGGTTGAAGTTTAACCAGAACAGGCTCCGGTCTCTATTGTTTTGATATGAGGCCCAATATTTCCACAACAGGATTAAATGATCTGATTAACTCTGTCAAACAACAATACTGGCCAGGGATGGGCTTCCCTTCAGAGTTGCCAACGTGAAAAAATAATACTAAAACACCCTTATACTGTAAAGTAATGGCAGCTCAACCTATTAACCTCTTCAAAACCGGAGGAGGATGCAGACGTGGAGTGTGCCACATAAGGGCATCATTCCAGTTCTACTTCTGAAACCATCTTTACCTTTCTAGTATCCCTGAACCATACAAAGCTTTCACATGTATTATACTTCAGAGCTGTATTCATAATTTTGCAGATTTCAGAGATGCTTTGGAGATCTACATTCAGGGAAGTGTTATCTTTACAGCAGGCTCTGCCTAGTAACCTCAAAATGCACTATAGGAGCACATCAAATCTGTTAGGAATAAATCCACCAGCAGAGTAGTGAGTGCAGCTCTGGAGTATAATACAGGATGTAACTCAGGATCAGTACAGGATAAGTAATGTAATGTATGTACACAGTGACTGTACCAGCAGAATAGTGAGTGCAGCTCTGGAGTATAATACAGGATGTAACTCAGGATCAGTACAGGATAAGTAATGTAATGTATGTACACAGTGACTGTACCAGCAGAATAGTGAGCGCAGCTCTGGAGTATAATACAGGATGTAACTCAGGATCAGTACAGGATAAGTAATGTAATGTATGTACACAGTGACTGCACCAGCAGAATAGTGAGCGCAGCTCTGGAGTATAATACAGGATGTAACTCAGGATCAGTACAGGATAAGTAATGTAATGTATGTACACAGTGACTGTACCAGCAGAATAGTGAGCGCAGCTCTGGAGTATAATACAGGATGTAACTCAGGATCAGTACAGGATAAGTAATGTAATGTATGTACACAGTGACTGTACCAGCAGAATAGTGAGCGCAGCTCTGGAGTATAATACTATAATACAGGATGTAACTCAGGATCAGTACAGGATAAGTAATGTAATGTATGTACACAGTGACTGCACCAGCAGAATAGTGAGTGCAGCTCTGGAGTATAATACAGGATGTAACTCAGGATCAGTACAGGATAAGTAATGTAATGTATGTACACAGTGACTGCACCAGCAGAATAGTGAGCGCAGCTCTGGAGTATAATACAGGATGTAACTCAGGATCAGTACAGGGTAAGTAATGTAATGTATGTACACAGTGACTGTTCCAGCAGAATAGTGAGTGCAGCTCTGGTGTATAATACAGGATGTAACTCAGGATCAGTACAGGATAAGTAATGTAATGTATGTACACAGTGACTACACCAGCAGAATAGTGAGCGCAGCTCTGGAGTATAATACAGGATATAACTCAGGATCAGTACAGGATAAGTAATGTAATGTATGTACACAGTGACTGCACCAGCAGAATAGTGAGCGCAGCTCTGGAGTATAATACAGGATGTAACTCAGGATCAGTACAGGATAAGTAATGTAATGTATGTACACAGTGACTGCACCAGCAGAATAGTGAGCGCAGCTCTGGAGTATAATACAGGATGTAACTCAGGATCAGTACAGGATAAGTAATGTAATGTATGTACACAGTGACTGTACCAGCAGAATAGTGAGCGCAGCTCTGGAGTATAATACAGGATGTAACTCAGGATCAGTATAGGATAAGTAATGTAATGTATGTACACAGTGACTGCACCAGCAGAATAGTGAGCGCAGCTCTGGAGTATAATACAGGATGTAACTCAGGATCAGTACAGGATAAGTAATGTAATGTATGTACACAGTGACTGCACCAGCAGAATAGTGAGTGCAGCTCTGGAGTATAATACAGGATGTAACTCAGGATCAGTACAGGATAAGTAATGTAATGTATGTACACAGTGACTGTACCAGCAGAATAGTGAGCGCAGCTCTGGAGTATAATACAGGATGTAACTCAGGATCAGTACAGGATAAGTAATGTAATGTATGTACACAGTGACTGTACCAGCAGAATAGTGAGCGCAGCTCTGGAGTATAATACAGGATGTAACTCAGGATCAGTACAGGATAAGTAATGTAATGTATGTACATAGTGACTGCACCAGCAGAATAGTGAGTGCAGCTCTGGAGTATAATACAGGATGTAACTCAGGATCAGTACAGGATAAGTAATGTAATGTATGTACACAGTGACTGCACCAGCAGAATAGTGAGTGCAGCTCTGGAGTATAATACAGGATGTAACTCAGGATCAGTACAGGATAAGTAATGTAATGTATGTACACAGTGACTGCACCAGCAGAATAGTGAGTGCAGCTCTGGAGTATAATACAGGATGTAACTCAGGATCAGTACAGGATAAGTAATGTAATGTATGTACACAGTGACTGCACCAGCAGAATAGTGAGAGCAGCTCTGGAGTATAATACATGGATATTTACAACTGCATTTTAAAATGTAGTTTCAGCAATATTACCCACCTTTTACTAATACAGATCACTTATAACTTGCAAATTCAGATGTAAAACACTTAATATGAACTGAGTGTGGTCTAAAATGGAGCCTGGTGACCAAAGTAAACCATAGAATGTATAAAAAATATGGCCATATTTTTGAAACGTATGAAGTTTAAACGTCAAGCAGGCATAAAATGTCCAGATTTTGGTTGAAAAACAAGTTTTTTTCAATCTGTATGTTTATTATAATCACTACAGAGTCCTAGATAATCCATTCTTTATATTTTGGGAAAGCTGGGTGGCAGCCATCAATGTTGTTATTCTACCTTGCAAAAGGGTGTGACATAGACTTCCTACATTACGGATACATTTACCTGCTTATGCGGGGGCTCTGGACCTGGGGAATGATGTGTCATTGTCAGGATGGGATTATTAGAAGGGAAAATGGGGCAATTAGTCCGGAGCCTTTGTCAAGTTTCCTGCAGCCGATCCTGGATATGGAACTTTCAAAATGTGGAAAAGTCATTCTGCAACTTTTATTAGTATTTATTACCTTCCTGTCTGCAGTGTTAAGTAAAAGAGACCTGGTGGTCAGCCGTGCAGATTCACTGCTATAGGAAAAGTGGATAAATATATATGGCAACGCTTATCACCTTGTTGAATAAGCTGTCTTCCAAAAATAGCACCACGCCAGACCTCAGGTTGAACATGGTATTGCATCTTAGCCCTGCTCTTTTAAAAGGATTTCTGCTACTATACCAGACACAACCCTAGGACAAGCGCGGAGCCCTTTTTTGAAAGAAAGCCGCCATGTTTTTGTTATCCTGGACAAAGTCCCGTTGGATACAGTACTGACTAACAAGGTGCACTGGCAGAGAGTGGGTTAAATGGCGCCAGACACGGGGGCTGGCATAGTTGGCACTTTGATTGTAATATAGAGACAGGCAACCCTGTCCTGCGGTGATGGAGCCGGCTCAGTATACGGATATTCTCGGTGACGTCACTGATTTAATGATAGTTCTCCCTACGCTTTCATCTGATAAGTGGAAAGTCGGAATTATCAGAGACTGATATAACTCCCTGCATTGTACAGCACAGATGTGCACACCCAGCTGAGCGGTTGTACCAGGCGTACGCACAGGAGCCGCTGGTGACAACCGTACTATAATAAACACATTGCTGTTCTGACTTTGAAGCTTTGTCCTTAAGCGCACTGTCTATACAAACTGCAATGAGCCGGCCGGGGGGCAAATGAGATGGGGAAATATCATGAATTGGCAAAACGCCCTTAATATACAGACATCAAAATGCCCTTAGAGGGAAGATTCATCTTACTGAATCAGTTTGTAGTGTAAGATCACAAGGATCCCGCAGTCAGCGGGGGGACAATTCATTCACAAAAGTTGAAATAAAAATGATACATTGTAACGGATTCTTATGGCAAGTAGCTGCATTGTTGCTATCAATGTATAAAATTTTTGCTCCATTAAAAACAACAGACACCTGATAGACCCCATTATAGTCAGTGGTGTCTGTCGGCTCCATATGTGTCCGTTGTTCTGGTCCTCTGATGGACTTCGATGCAGGTGTGAACGTAGTGTAAAAAAAGTTAAAGTAATCCTATCATTATAAATTTGCAGAATTAATGACTTTGAGAATGTTTTAGTCAATAGTCACGGCACTTTCAGTACAAGCAAATATAAGAATCTTTGTGACACATAATATCAGAGAAAAATGCTTCTTTCTACGCTTATCATGCTCTTTTCCCGCTCCCCCTCCCTCCTATACTCCTAATTCACTCTAAATTCTCTTCTAAATATGGTTTAGGAGACAAGATGGACTGTCGGCTTATAGATGGGTCAGATTACAGCTCTACATAAAAGTCTATGGAGAGGGGAGGAAGTGGAGCTAAGTATAGTAAAACTGGAGAGACACACAGAGGTGCTGCTGTTGCTAACAGTAGATGTTCTATTTCACCCCAAGAGCTTTATTCACTCCAGTATAGTTTAGTTCTTCTCTGGTTCTGCTGCTGCCTGAGTGAGACGGAACAGAATCTTCTTCTCCTGGTTTTTTCTATGTGTTGTCTATGGTAGATATAATAATCTCAATTCATGCTAGATGTCTTTTGGGGGACAAGACAGACTGTCAGATTATAGAGAGATCAGATTACAGCTGGCCATAAAAGTCTATGGAGAGAGGAGGGGACAGAGCCAAGTAAAGTAAAACTGGAGACATGCACAGCAGTGCTGCTGCTGCTACTAACACTAAGGTTTCTATCTTACCCCAAGAGCTTTATTAACCCTAATGCCAGTCACTACTTGTCTATAATGTCCTGTTTGGACTGTATGTAATGGACTGCTACTGCATGAGTGAGAGAGCAGAATCTCCTGTTTTTTTTTATATGCACTACCGATGGGAAGTCTCATTGTACATTAGCTCAGGGAGAACTGAAAATGACTAAGTTTTATTTATTATGCTTACTTATATAGCTCCATCATATTCCTCAGCACTTTACAGACATTGTCAGTCAGTGTCCCGTATAGGGCTCATAATCTAAATTCCTGATCAGAATATCTTTGGAGTGTGGGAGGAAACCGGAGTACCCGGAGGAAACCCACACAAACACAGGGAGAACATACAAACTCCTTGCAGATGTTGTTCTTGGCCAGATAAAAACCCAGGACTCCTGTCTGCAAGGATACAGGGCTAACCACTGAGGCCTTCATAGGGGAGATCTGGTGCAAATTGCAGAATACTAGTCATATAATGACCAATGTTACCAGTGTTTCTCCTCATGGACAGACCACAGCTTTCACGGAAGGGCATGTAATTATAAAACTGGTGCCTGCTGCCGCCACTAGGGGGTGACCTATAGACAACTCTAATTCCAGTCAATGGGATCTACTTACAGCCATACATAGATAAGTCTCCTATTGGAGGCATCAGGTATACATGGAGGGTACCACCACCAATCAGCAGTACATTGGTGCATTACAAAAGGCTGACCTACAGTACTAGACATGGCTATACCCGCTGTGCCAGGTGCTGCCCCTTCATTCTGATGACTGTGCTTGGACTAGCTTCCTTACGGCTCTGTTGACCTGCCGGTGATTGGCTGAATATACTTCATCTTGGTGCTTCAGCTTATGCTGAGACTTCCTGCTAGGAGAGGGAGGGAAAGAGCTGCTTCATTTACAATATGGACGCTGAGCTGCTGTAGATATGTCACATTGTCAAATACTGGTAGTATTAAAAGGATAAACAGAATATTACATAGGGCTGGGAGTAGTCTGTATACATGTTACATACATGGGGTTTTCTACTTGTGTCTGGTAGTCTTTACTAAATGCCCAATTACAACTGCAGGGTCTTATGCTCGGTGTGAATTGGGGGTGTCACAAACTGGTCTTTCCACCATTAACCCGTCACCTGCTATTCATGACCACCTCCATGTACAGGTTCAGGTTTCAGGTTAGGATCCCTATTGCTTCGGGTTGTTCTTCTCAAGGAGGGAGTGCCAGATGAGAGAAATTTTACTATAGTCCACACCTTCTCATACAACCAGATGCTCCAAGCTTATTGTCACCTGGGAAGACAATGGAGTGTTGTCTGCTTTAAGAGCCTTCAATACCATCTTTAATATTCCTCAGACAGCAGAGATCAAAGAGTCTTCCCGACAGAAAACCACAACAACGATCCCAAAACCTCAAATGGAATTGCATGCAAATGACTTGGAGGAAGACGCTGCTACAATGGTAGAACTGTAACTCACAAACTTACATTTGGTAGGTTAGTAAGAAGTAGGGGACATGACCGCAGGATCAGACTACATGGGGTTTGTTTGTAGTCTGTTACCATGGAGATGCTTCATAGATAGAACCAGCAGGAACTTTTTAGCTAAGGATATTTGCAAAGTTATCTTTTTTTATTTTAGATATAGTGAAACAAATGGGTGGGGAGTAGATACTGATGGCCTTCTTAGGATAGATCAACTACTTCAACTGCACATTGGACAGAAATGAGATCAGCCATGGCCATGCCGCACTACTGCAGCTCACCTACCATCCCCTGCACCTGCTGCTGGCAATGGACACAAATGGGCAAAGACTCATTATGGGCTGGTCTGATGATGCCATGCACTTGGCACTGGGTGTCGGACACATTCTTACATAGCACTGTACTCCAGATGAAGGAAATCATGTCATAGCCGCATTACTTCCTCCGGCTGTGCAGGAATTGTAGGTCGATCTGTAATACAGCGTTATATTGTGTGTGCAGGAGCTGTGCACAAAGAACAGGCTGCGGGGTGCTCATTCTAGCACAGGGGTCAGCAACCACCTTGGGCACTCCCAACATGATCCCTTCACTTGTAATGTGGCTATTCCCAAAACCGCAATGATTGGAAATAGTAGCATATCCACTGCGTGTATTTTTCTGCAAGGTGTAGATGGGATTCACTGGAATCGCATCCACTTTACAGTGTCTGTAAAACGCTGCGTTTTTTACGCCACGAGGGGCCCCCGGCCTCATAGGGGTTAAGCTAGATCATCAATATTAGATCTGCAAGGGTCTGACACCCAGGACCCTCGCTGATCAGCTACTCTGGGACAGTGTGGCTCCCTGTAACATTTACATGCCAGGAGCCGCACTGCTCACTCGCTGTACAAACTGCAGTGGCTGCTTTAGTTACCTTCAACGGGTCAGCTCTGCAATACCTAAAGCCGCCACAACACTTCATACAGCGCTGCTCCTAGTATGAAAACAATTGTGGGTGCAGTGCTGATCTGTAGAGGTCCCGGGTGTCGGACCCTTGCAAATCTAATATATATATATATATATATATATATACAGTACAGACCAAAAGTTTGGACACATCTTCTCATTCCAAGAGTTTTCTGTATCTTCATGACTATAAAAATTGTAGATTCACACTGAAGGCATCAAAACTATGAATTAACACATGTGGAATTATATACTTAACAAAAAAGTGTGAAACAACTGAAAATATGTCTTATATTCTAGGTTCTTCAAAGTAGACACCTTTTGCTTTGATTACTGCTCTGCACACTCTTGGCATTCTCTTGATGAGCTTCCAGAGGTAGTCACCTGAAATGGTGTGCCCTGTCAGGTTTAATAAGTGGGATTTCTTGCCTTATAAATGGGGTTGGGACCATCAGTTGTGTTGTTCAGAAGTCAGGTGGATACACAGCTGATAGTCCTACTGAATGGAGTGTTAGAATTTGTATTATGGCAAGAAAAAAGCAGCTAAGTAAAGAAAAACGAGTGGCCATCATTACTTTAAGAAATGAAGGTCAGTCAGTCCGAAAAATTGGGAAAACTTTGAAAGTGTCCCCAAGTGCAGTGGCCAAAACCATCAAGCGCTACAAAGAAACTGGCTCACATGAGGACTGCCCCAGGAAAGGAAGACCAAGAGTCACTTCTGCTGCGGAGGATAAGTTCATCCGAGTCACCAGCCTCAGAAATCGCAGGTTAACAGCAGCTCAGATTAGAGACCAGGTCAGTGCCACACAGAGTTCTAGCAGCAGACACATCTCTATAACAACTGCTAAGAGGAGACTGTGTGCAGCAGGCCTTCATGGTAAAATAGCTGCTAGGAAACCACTGCTAAGGACAGGCAACAAGCACAAGAAGAACACAAGGAATGGACATTAGACCTGTGGAAATCTGGGCTTTGGTCTGATGAGTCCAAATTGGAGATCTTTGGTTCCAACCACCGTGTCTTTGTGCGACGCAGAAAAGGTGAAGGAATGGACTCTACATGCCTGGTTCCCACCGTGAAGCATGGAGGAGGAGGTGTGATGGTGTGGGGGTGCTTTACTGGTGACACTGTTGGGGATTTATTCAAAATTGAAGGAATACTGAACCAGCATGGTTACCACAGCACCTTGCAGCGGCATGCTATTCCATCCGGTTTGCGTTTAGTTGGACCATCATTTATTTTTCAACAGAACAATGACCCCAAACACCTCCAGACTGTGTAAGGGCTATTTGACCAAGAAGGAGAGTGATGGGGTGCTACACCAGATGACCTGGCCTCCACAGTCACCAGACCTGAACCCAATCCAGATGGTTTGGGGTGAGCTGGACCGCAGAGTGAAGGCAAAAGGGCCAACAAGTGCTAAGCATCTCTGGGAACTCCTTCAAGACTGTTGGAAGACCATTTCAGGTGACTACCTCTTGAAGCTCATCAAGAGAATGCCAAGAGTGTGCAAAGCATTAATCCAAGCAAAAGGTGGCTACTTTGAAGAACCTAGAATATAAGACATATTTTCAGTTGTTTCACACTTTTTTGTTAAGTATATAATTCCACATGTGGTAATTCATAGTTTTGATGCCTTCAGTGTGAATCTACAATTTTTATAGTCATGAAAATACAGAAAACTCTTGGAATGAGAAGGTGCGTCCAAACTTTTGGTCTGTACTGTATATATATATATATATATATATATATATATAGCCTTAGGATTGGTCATTTAATATTAGAAAGTGGATATGTTTTTTTTTTTTTTTATTAATTATAAATACTCTGTGCTGCTGTGGGGCCTGGCACTTCCTCTTTATAACACTAATCCGTCTGTAGTGCTGAAACACTCTGTGCTGATCGAGAATCCTGTCTCTTTGACTAACAACTTTCTCATTTGTATTCAATCCCATCTTCACTAACAAAATAACTCCCGCATAACTGTCACACTGCTTTCCTGAAATACTCTGTGCTGCTGAGGGACCCTGTTTTAAATGTAGATTTTTTTTTTCTATTTTTTTTTTTTTTTTATTTCATTTATCTTTGCAGTGGCCAGGTTATATATCACTGATCTCTAATACAAGTGTGCACCGGGCGCAGATATTTTTACACTGGTCTTGCCCTTGACGTGTGTTATAAGGCTGCAGGCATTAAATGGTTAACACCCGACCCGTTACAGCAACAGCTAATTATAAATTGTGGTTTAACCCTAATAAAACCCTCCTTGACCTCGGCATTGTGGTGCCCCCGTATGCTACATCCAAAGCCCCTCAGTGCCAGTCGTGCTGTCTCCGACTGAGGAGGAGGGGGGTACACTAATGAAAGATGGGGACACCAGGTCCCGCCAGGAGCTAGACGGACTCTCTACAAGCCTTGTTCATTCACGGCCCTTGTTATCCCCATTCTAAAAATACTCCTGGGCCAATCAAAGAGGCCTTTAAACAAGCCTGGCTCCCCCAAAACCACTCGATAAAAAAAAAAAGTGACAAATTAGCAGGGTGGGGCACCGGCGTGGGGGGGGGTCACGGCTATAGTATAGGAACACCGAGGCGGCCAGTACACTCACTATTTACAACCCCAGGCGAACCCTCTGCGGCTGCCAACAATAACATCCTAACCAGGGGTTAATACGCTGAGCCCTCGGGGGTTAACAAGTCAGCGCTCTAGGAACAGGATCATTCTGCCGGCAAGAGACAGAAATCACACACACATACAGAAGATATAAGGGGTACGTGGTGAATATGGCACTGCCGACCCCACAAAATGTATGAACAAGAAAGACAAGACAAAAGGAGAAAGAGGTCCCTGCCCAGAAGAGCTGACAATCTAAACTAAGAGATAGATATACATAGATAGATGCGATAGCTATCCAACTATATGTCTATCATATAGAAAAGGGTGCACCTCCAAAGATCCAAGCCAAGGACCTAGCCAAAAACCTGAAAAAGGCTCCAAGGAAGAGCTAAAGATTGCACAGATGGGTGAATAAAGGCTATTTACCCCCCTTTTTTTTCAACCTGTGGAGCGCTGCCAGTTTTTGGGGTTTTATCTATGACAGATATGAGATAGAAAAGAAAATAAATAGCTAGATGGAAGATATGGAATTATGTAGATACAGATACAAGATTATCCGACTTACATCTAACTGATATTTATCTACATCTGTCTCATATTTATCTCATGTCACTTATAGACAGCCAGATACAAGATAGATAATATCTACAATCATATCTCACATACCTGTCCATCACTTCATTTACTATTTATCTATGATAGATAGATAGATAGATAGATAGATAGATAGATAGATAGATAGATAGATAGATAGATAGTAGGAGATACACACATGGACAAAATTGTTGGTCCCCCTCGTTTAATGAAAGAAAAACCCACAATGGTCACAGAAATAACTTTCTGTAATAATACATAAAACTACATGTTGACAAGCCACAAAGCTTCTGGGAGAATGTCCTATGGACAGATGAGAGAAAAATTGAAATTTTTGGCAAGGCACATCAGCTCTATGTTCACAGTCAGAAAAATGAAGCATATCTTGAAAAGAACACTGTCCCTACTGTGACACATGGAGGAGGCTCTGTTATGTTCTGGGGCTGCTTTGCTGCATCTGGCACTGGGTCTTGAATCTGTGCAGGGTACAATGAAATCTCAAGACTATCAAGGGATTCTAGAGAGAAATGTGCTGCCCAGTGTCAGAAAGCTTGGTCTCAGTCGCAGGTCATGGGTCTTGCAACAGGATAATGACCAAAAACACACAGCTAAAAACCCCCAAGAATGGCTAAGAGGAAAACATTGGACTATTCTGAAGTGGCCTTCTATGAGCCCTGACCTAAATCCTATTGAGCATCTTTGGAAGGAGCTGAAACATGCCATCTGGAAAAGGCACCCTTCACACCCGAGACAACGGGAGCAGTTTGCTCATGAGGAGCGGCCAAAATACCTGCTGAGAGGTGCAGAAATCTCATTGCCAGTTACAGGAATCGTTTGATTGCAGGGATTGCCTCAAAAGGTTGTGCAACTAAATATTAAGGGAACCCTCATTTCTGTCCAGGCCTGGTTCATGTTGAAGCCTGGTTAGAAAGCAAAGTCTGACTTTCATTTGTTCATTTTCATAGAATTTTTATATATTATTACTTTTGTCAGATTCAGGTTATTTCTGTGACCATTGTGGGGTTTTCTTTCATTAAACGAGGGAGGGACCAACAATTTTGTCCACGTGTGTAGATATGAGATAGATAGATATGGGATAATAGATACAGACACTATTTTCCATTATTGTCTTGTTTAATGTTCTTATTACTGTAGTATATTCTATTCTATTATATATTATACCATTTTTATGCTCTTTGCTCCTTTTTCATTATTATTAGACATTTCCTCCTCTTACATATATATATATTCCATATATTAGCGCTGTACTGTGTATTACACTACCATTCCCCTGTATAAGTGATTTTATACGTCTCTGTCCCCATCACATCTTATACCTACAGGATCCCATACAGCTGTGGGGTGCACACATGTAATATCAGAGCGGACATTCTTCCCTTCGCTTGGGTTTACATTTCATCTCCGTCCCTCTGTCTATTTAGTTTTCCCCACCAGTATCTGATGTACAATCTTATACACACTACTTCTCCCGTCAGGACGACCTTCTACAGACTTTTTTTTTTCATTTAAAGTCTATATTGAGTTTAATTGAATTCCCTCGCTGAGCTGCCTGTAAACCGCAGTCCGCAGAATATTCTGCTGGATATTTCCCTCTCTATACAGACAGCGGCCTGGATCTATCCTGCAGGCATGGCTCTTGTCTTAAGGCAGGGAAACATTTTACTAGAAGGTGCGCACATTTATAGGCTAAGGAAATCTGCATTACATGATAGAATCCTGCCTGGCTGCTGCCACTAGGGGGAGCTCAGGAGCCTACTGCAGACTGCTAAAATACATCTGGCTAGATTACTGAATGTCATGTCCTGAGGTACAGTTAAAGGAAAGGTCGAAGATTTTTTTTTAGTCATGTTGTTTTTTTTTTTTTTTTTTTTAAAAAGTTGATAAAGAAAAAAATCACTATTACCTACGTGGTAAATCCCTTGCTGATCCCGACCGTACTGATCCTGCAGTGCTGAGGTGCTGTACATAGGCACATGACTGCTGTAGTGATTGGCGGCAGCGGGACCATGCAGCTATATAGCACATCATCCCTACAGACACTAAAGCTTAGAGAGGACCTTTTATCCCCTCCACCAGCTCCAGCTCTGGGCATCCATCAGTAGCTGCTGCTCCGCTTATTCTGACACTGTTGGAATTTTTCCTCTAGCCCCCACCGTTCCTGAGCAATCCTTGCTGTTAGTTTTCAGCACAGTCATGCTCCCTACTGTCATGTGGGCGGTCCTTCTCTGTCTACTCTAGTCCAGGACCGCCCAGCTGACAGTAGGGAGCATAATTGTGCTGAAACTAACACAAACAATTGCTCAGGAGTGGTGGGGTTGGAGAAAAAAATTCCAACTGATCTGGAATAAGTGGAGGGGCGACTATTGAAAGTTGCGAAGTGTTGGTGAAAGGTCTTTTTAGGAACAAACATCTTGGCCATTTCTCTAGGATTAGCAAAAAACTTAAGATGTTCCAAAATATGAGAAATTCCAATAGTGTAGAAGATCCTGGAAGATAGTTCAGGATTCTGCTGCTGCGGCACTTTTACAGTATGTGAGGAAATGGTGGCGGACTATAAAACTTATCTCATAGCATAAGACATAAGACATGATCGGCCGCCACATTATGGCTGTTTGAACCAGAAATAGACGATTGTTCACATCTCACAAGCGGCAGGAACAGAACGCTCCTATGTCCATCAACTTCCTCTACCTGTTAATTTTTCATGTTACTTTTGTGTTTCTTGCTGATCATTTAGTTCCCGGCGTATTTTTATTATTATTGAGGCTAATAACACATTTATGTCTGTATTTTTCCATAAACTGGAACTGAAGCTGTAACTATAACATAGAGCTTGTGGTGTGAACAGTGAATAGTGCTGTACCCTTATTCTGATTTATTGAGATGCATCTGTATATATATCTCTGAAATGTTTTTTTTATTTCAGTAATGAAATTAAAAAAGTGACCTCCTATATGTTCTAGATTCTTTACACACAGAGTCTTCTATTTCTAGTGTTTTATTTCTGTAAATGTTGATTATGGATTACAGGTAATGAAAACCCAAATCTAAGAAAATTAGAATATTGTAAGTTCAGTTCAGTCTTGTAAATTCAGTGTCACCTGCCAAGGTTTCCTAAGCCTTTAAATGGTCCCTCAGTCTGGTTCAGTAGGACACACAATCATGGAAGACGCTGATTATGGATTGTATTACTGAATTACTGAAATGGATGAACGTTTCACAGATATTCTCATTTATTAAGATGCCCCTGTATATAGTATAGAGGAGAGAGGACCAGGGTCTGCCGAGAGACTGCACCAAGCTGTCGAAGTCAGGGTAACAGGTTACATCCTGTATTATACTCCAGAGCTGCACTCACTATTCTGCTGGTGCAGTCACTGTGTACATACATTACATTACTTATCCTGTACTGATCCTGAGTTACATCCTGTATTATACTCCAGAGCTGCGCTCACTATTCTGCTGGTACAGTCACTGTGTACATACATTACATTACTTATCCTGTACTGATCCTGAGTTACATCCTGTATTATACACCAGAGCTGCGCTCACTATTCTGCTGGTGCAGTCACTGTGTACATACATTACATTACTTATCCTGTACTGATCCTGAGTTACATCCTGTATTATACTCCAGAGCTGCACTCACTATTCTGCTGGTGCAGTCACTGTGTACATACATTACATTACTTATCCTGTACTGATCCTGAGTTACATCCTGTATTATACTCCAGAGCTGCGCTCACTATTCTGCTGGTACAGTCACTGTGTACATACATTACATTACTTATCCTGTACTGATCCTGAGTTACATCCTGTATTATACTCCAGAGCTGTGCTCACTATTCTGCTGGTGCAGTCACTGTGTACATTACATTACTTATCCTGTACTGATCCTGAGTTACATCCTGTATTATACTCCAGAGCTGCGCTCACTATTCTGCTGGTACAGTCACTGTGTACATACATTACATTACTTATCCTGTACTGATCCTGAGTTACATCCTGTATTATACTCCAGAGCTGCGCTCACTATTCTGCTGGTGCAGTCACTGTGTACATTACATTACTTATCCTGTACTGATCCTGAGTTACATCCTGTATTATACTCCAGAGCTGCGCTCACTATTCTGCTGGTACAGTCACTGTGTACATACATTACATTACTTATCCTGTACTGATCCTGAGTTACATCCTGTATTATACTCCAGAGCTGCGCTCACTATTCTGCTGGTGCAGTCACTGTGTACATACATTACATTACTTATCCTGTACTGATCCTGAGTTACATCCTGTATTATACTCCAGAGCTGCACTCACTATTCTGCTGGTACAGTCACTGTGTACATACATTACATTACTTATCCTGTACTGATCCTGAGTTACATCCTGTATTATACTCCAGAGCTGCGCTCACTATTCTGCTGGTACAGTCACTGTGTACATACATTACATTACTTATCCTGTATTATACTCCAGAGCTGCACTCACTATTCTGCTGGTGCAGTCACTGTGTACATACATTACATTACTTATCCTGTACTGATCCTGAGTTACATCCTGTATTATACTCCAGAGCTGCGCTCACTATTCTGCTGGTGCAGTCACTGTGTACATACATTACATTACTTACCCTGTACTGATCCTGAGTTACATCCTCTATTATACTCCAGAGCTGCGCTCACTATTCTGCTGGTACAGTCACTGTGTACATACATTACATTACTTATCCTGTACTGATCCTGAGTTACATCCTGTATTATACTCCAGAGCTGCGCTCACTATTCTGCTGGTACAGTCACTGTGTACATACATTACATTACTTATCCTGTACTGATCCTGAGTTACATCCTGTATTATACTCCAGAGCTGCGCTCACTATTCTGCTGGTGCAGTCACTGTGTACATACATTACATTACTTATCCTGTACTGATCCTGAGTTACATCCTGTATTATACTCCAGAGCTGCGCTCACTATTCTGCTGGTGCAGTCACTGTGTACATACATTACATTACTTATCCTGTACTGATCCTGAGTTACATCCTGTATTATACTCCAGAGCTGCACTCACTATTTTGCTGGTGCAGTCACTGTGTACATACATTACATTACTTATCCTGTACTGATCCTGAGTTACATCCTGTATTATACTCCAGAGCTGCACTCACTATTCTGCTGGTACAGTCACTGTGTACATACATTACATTACTTATCCTGTACTGATCCTGAGTTACATCCTGTATTATACTCCAGAGCTGCACTCACTATTCTGCTGGTGCAGTTACTGTGTACATACATTTATTATACTATACTGATCCTGAAACACTTTGTGCTGCTGTTATACCTGCACCTTTGACTATGTAACCCTCTGACTATAACCTCTCACAGGTTCAGAACACTCCCCTCCTAAAATACTCTGTGCTGCTGGGAACTCTGCTCCTTCCACTGTGTCATTCATCTTCTACCACCCACAATATCAGCACACTTCTCCTATAAAATACTCTGTGCTGCTGTGGTCCCTGCTTCTGCTGCAGTCTCATATTGGATGTCCATGTAACTAAAGGCAATGCAGGACTTCTATGGGGAAACATACAATACATTTAGGACTCCGCTCCTGACAGGGCTGCAGGAGAGAAATAGTTAAATGTCCCCAAATCATTGCCGCACTGTGTAGATTATGACTAGAGCAGCATCGGATTGGCCTATTCTGGGGTCTGTAGGTTCAGTCCACTTTAGGTCATTGACCATTTGACACAGAACCTGCAG
Organism: Leptodactylus fallax; assembly: GCA_947044405.1. Lineage (NCBI taxonomy): Eukaryota > Metazoa > Chordata > Amphibia > Anura > Leptodactylidae > Leptodactylus > Leptodactylus fallax. Next base: position 336,817 of record CAMRHE010000659.1, read on the forward strand.
ATTATCTCACACTGATCTTATTGTGTAAATTAAACCTTCAGAAATATAGAAAAAAAAAAATTAAAATCACATTTATTAGAAAGATCGTCTTAAAATAAATCCTAAACTTCCTGGATATAAAATAAGAATCCACAGTAGACTCCTGGCAGCCGCAGTCTGACAGAGAGGAAGGGGAGTGTGATCTGCATCTTCACCACTAGGGGGCCACAGCTTATCAGATGGAAACCTATCAGGGTGAATCAATGCCCTGATGGCCAGATAACTGGGGGGAGGGGCATAGCTTTCGTCCTGTGCAGCGTCGCCCCCACCTGCTGAGGTTTCTCATGTGAACAGTCCCTTAGCTTTCCTTTTCTTGGCCTTGGATACTACAATGGAGGGGCGCTGCGTCATAGAGAGGACGTCATCTGGGGGAGCCTGTGTGAGACGAGATATACAAGGGGTTAATACACGTCACATGTGGATAATGGAGGGATCAGCGCTGTCAGATCACCGGATTACAACAGATCAATCACATCAGAAATTGTACATAGAAAAGTTCGTGTTGTGATTTCTCCCCAATTTCTACATCTCTGCTTGCTGTCAGGGAATGGGGTCAAATCTAGAGGCTGAAAACCTGCACACACCTAATACCTCTCGCAGCTGAGGGTTTGTCACAGTTGTATTCAGTGTACACCATCCTTTGTGCTACAATGTATCAGTCTGGACTGTAGGCTGTCAGAACAGGAAAGAGATTTGTTATGTTTATCCTATGGCAGAACTACAACTCCCAGCATACCCTGAGAGCCCCAGCTGCTGCAGAGTAGTGATCTTCAACCCAAAACTCTTTGACATCTGTGAAACTGCAACTCCCAGCATACCCTGATAGCCACATGCTAGGAGTAGTAGGTATGATACTGGGGGAGAACCACAGCATGCTGGGAGTTGTAGTTTTGCAACAGTTGGAGAGCCACAGGTTAGAGATCACTGCCCTAGAAGGTTGTCTAGACTGGATACAACTGTAACAAACCCTCAGCTGTGATAAGTGGCTAAAACCAGAAAACCTGTCTCTAAAATCTCTTACTTCCCATTATACCTTTCCTAACCACTACGTCCTGTTATATCCCCTTACTAAGGATCTCATTGTGGGCCTGGTCAGGCATTGAGGGGCTCTTGGGTAGAGTCTGGAGAAGTTCACCCCTTGTCTTAGCTCCTGTGCGCAGTGACCTGACTGGTCCAAGCCAGCGAGCTCAAGAGGTCACAAGACAGTAGTGGGCACCAGATCAAAGGATCTCCTGGGTCACAATGTCCCCGGTGATCAGCAGAGCAAAAACCTCACGGCTTCTCCCTCATCTGTGCACTCACCTTCTCGCTGAAACTTTCCAATAGCGCACGGCAACAGAAGTCTCCCTGATGACATCACGTGATGACATCATCAGTGGTACTGTTGTATTATTCCACTGTAACTCCTGATACGAGAGGTCATAGATGAGGATGTGCTGCCCCGAGGCAGGCAGGTGGCCAGTCCTCAAGCTCACAGACTCTGCCAGATCTAATCTAACCTACCTCTAATCTACAGTGTAGGCTCCGCTATAAACACCTTCCTGTCTCCAAACATGGCAGATGATGACTCCATTTACATCCAAAGCTGCGTTTAGAATCTTTTTGCTCTCTGGCTGCTGGTTCCCTGCCTGTATAATGCATGCGGTGATGTAGTGTTTGCAGAGCTGACTGATGTATGTTGTAGTCGTAGTCTGCTGCTGCTGTGTCTTGGTGATCTTGACCCACCTGGGAGGGTTTCTGTGTCTGTCCATTGTCCACTTCTTGCTGAGTTGCTGTAGGGTCGATGACATCACAACCGCGGCTGTCACTTTCATGCGACTGTTCAGACATTGGCCGAGCTCCCTCACCTAATAATAATATTGTACATCCCAATGAGTGTTGTATATAACCTGTATACATTATGACTGAAGGGGGCGACACTGCACATAGTATCGCCCCATTGCATAGACATATACAGACGTGGACAAAATTGTTGGTCCCCCTCGTTTAATGAAAGAAAAACCCACAATGGTCACAGAAATAACTTGAATCTGACAGACTGGAATTTTCCAAACTACATGTTGACAAGCCACAAAGCTTCTGGGAGAATGTCCTATGGACAGATGAGACAAAAATCAAAATTTTTGGCAAGGCACATCAGCTCTATGTTCACAGATGGAAAAATGAAGCCTATCTTGAAAAGAACACTGTCCCTACTGTGACACATGGAGGAGGCTCTGTTATGTTCTGGGGCTGCTTTGCTGCATCTGGCACAGGGTGTCTTGAATCTGTGCAGGGTACAATGAAATCTCAAGACTATCAAGGGATTCTAGAGAGAAATGTGCTGCCCAGTGTCAGAAAGCTTGGTCTCAGTCGCAGGTCATGGGTCTTGTAACAGGATAATGACCCAAAACACACAGCTAAAAACACCAAGAATGGCTAAGAGGAAAACATTGGACTATTCTGAAGTGGCCTTCTATGAGCCCTGACCTAAATCCTATTGAGCTTCTTTGGAAGGAGCTGAAACATGCCGTCTGGAAAAGGCACCCTTCACACCCGAGACAACTGGAGCAGTTTGCTCATGAGGAGCGGCCAAAATCCCTGCTGAGAGGTGCAGAAGTCTCATTGACAGTTACAGGAATCGTCTGATTGCAGGGATTGCCTCAAAAGGTTGTGCAACTAAATATTACGTTAAGGGAACCCTCATTTCTGTCCAGGCCTGTTTCATGTTGAAGCCTGGTTGGAAAGCAATGTCTGACCTTCATTTGTTCATTTTCATAGAATTTTTATATATTATTACTTTTGTCAGATTCCAGTTATTTCTGTGACCATTGTGGGGTTTTTTCTTTCATTAAACGAGGGGAACCAACAATTTTGTGTATATTTACCGATACTGTGCTGCTAATGATATAAGGAAAATGGGGAGATCTCTGGGGCTGTCAAGAGAACCGCCAAATCCCCTGGGTGCCCCATAGACACCCCTCCTCCTGCACACTAACATAGATAATGTCCTGGGGCAGAGGGGAGAGGTGTGCAGGTGACCGTCTGGTTTGGGGTCTGTACACAGGGGGGTGACCAGAGGCTTGTACATGGGGGGAGGTATTAGTCTGGGGTCAGTATTAATGGGAATTCTCATCCGTGGCTAGTATAAAGAGGGGTCTGTATATAGGGGAAGGGGAGTATGTTTGATCTACGGCCTGTATATAGGGGGAATTCTGACCTAGGGGTGCATACAGTTTGGTTCTAGTCTGATGAATGCATAGTGAGGGGTCTGGGGTCCATATACCGGGGAAATCTCATCCATGGTTATTATAAAGAGGGATCTGGTCTGGGATCTGTAAACATGGGGGGTCTGTATAAAGGACTGGGGTCTGGTTTGAGCTCTCTATACATCTTGGACTATCTATCTAGCTTACTTGTATAGCGCCATCCTATAGGCTGACGGGGGTCTTATCTATATACTAGTTGTGACTTGTAGACTGTAGGTTGGGGACGTGTCCTATATAAATGGGTGGGTATAAGGTGACATTGTCATTGCAGCTATTATACAACCATAGAGGCCGTCACACAACTTTCCATAGACTCCATTTCATGATAATACAGCATTAGGTCCATTCTGGATCTGTGGAAAGCTGGGTGGTTAAGAACAGTTTGAACAGGACCCGAATGTAAAGAATTCAATCAATTCAAAAAATATTTTTAAAAATTCTATATAGCCATTTCTTCATTATCTGTGCCTGGGAAAGCTAGGTGACAGCCAATAAATCCAGAACGGCAGCTCCTGCAGAGGTTGGCACCCAGCTTTTCTACATTCCTGAATGGTAAGCCGCCTAGTTTGTAGCCATATATCCGGTTTCCTTTATAACTTTGAGACCTTGCTATGCTGAGGCCTAGTAAAGCTGGGTGGTGATCTCCTGTGTCATGGCAGCAATACCGGCCATCACCCAGCTTTGCAAGAAACTGATATATAACCAAGCAACAGAGTAGTAAAGACTTTTTGGATTTAACCCTTTCTTACCTGCAGCCTCCGCCTCCTGCTGCTCTTGAATGACGATCACGTCGCTGTACAACTGCTGCAGCCGCTGACCGAGCCCTGACGAACCGCACGACTCCGGAATATTCTGAAAGCACAACATAGGGAACTATGAGACCATGAAGCAGTGTTATATGGAAAATACACAAAAACATGGGAAGGGCATGGAAATCTTATGTGGATCTTCACTAGGGTACATTCACAGGCAGTAATAACCACTGAGCCAGCAGAGGAGCCGCAGAACTAGTGGAGGTGCTTGAGTGGCGTCAGAAGACAATACTGACCACTGAGCCTGAAACTATACTAGCCAGTCTAACAAAAAGCTGTAGTGCTGCGAGAAGACTGTATTAACCACTGAGCCAACATAGGCAGCCCACTGATCCAAGGAGACCAAAGTAACCACTGAGCCCCCACTGCTCCTAGGAGACCATACTAACCACTGAGCCAACATAGGCAGCCCACTGCTCCTAGGAGACCAAAGTAACCACTGAGCCCCCACTGCTCCTAGGAGACCAAAGTAACCACTGAGCCCCCACTGCTCCCAGGAGACCAAAGTAACCACTGAGCCCCCACTGCTCCTAGGAGACCATACTAACCACTGAGCCAACATAGGCAGCCCACTGCTCCCAGGAGACCAAAGTAACCACTGAGCCCCCACTGCTCCTAGGAGACCAAAGTAACCACTGAGCCCCCACTGCTCCCAGGAGACCAAAGTAACCACTGAGCCCCCACTACTCCTAGGAGACCATACTAACCACTGAGCCAACATAGGCAGCCCACTGCTCCTAGGAGACCAAAGTAACCACTGAGCCCCCACTGCTCCTAGGAGACCAAAGTAACCACTGAGCCCCCACTGCTCCCAGGAGACCAAAGTAACCACTGAGCCCCCACTGCTCCTAGGAGACCATACTAACCACTGAGCCCCCACTGCTCCTAGGAGACCATACTAACCACTGAGCCAACATAGGCAGCCCACTGCTCCCAGGAGACCAAAGTAACCACTGAGCCCCCACTGCTCCTAGGAGACCGTACTAATCACTGAGTCAACAGAGGAGCCCCACTGCTCCTAGGAGACCAAAGTAACCACTGAGCCAACATAGGCAGCCCACTGCTCCTAGGAGACCATACTAACCACTGAGACAGTGGAGAAGCCTCAATACTGCAGAGACTGTACTAACCACTGAGCCAACAGCGGAGGTCCATTGCTGCCAGGACACTATACTAACTACTGAGCCAGTGGAGGATTCCTATTGCCATTTTCCTGTTTCCAAAAATGTGAGAACAGTGTGATGCCCTAACAAGGACTTCTCCATTGTATGTGGCAGATGCACACATCAGCGGCGGAGCTGATACATTGTTACAGTGTGTTTTCTACAAGGCTTCTTGAGAATGTATCAGTCGTATATTCAGGGAGACCGAGATACTGGAACTGGACAAGGCCAAGCAGGACACTGGAATGTAATTAACACTTTGGGTCCCAGAAACATTAGATGGTTCGGCTGAATGTACATGTTACTAGAGAGGAGCAGCTGCCAGACCATCCCGGGCACCACTTAACTAAAAGAGCCCATCACGTCCCACTTACATTGTAGTCTAGTCCTGGGTGAGGGTCTGGCAGGCTAGAGGACAGTGCCCGCATTGCACTGACAAAGCAAAATGGAGCAACATCCATAGCAGCCCTTCCACTGACATTAGTGCCTCCTATTACACTGCGCAGCTTCTTCTCTAGTGCTCTCCAGGACAGTTCAGGCAGGTAGTGAAATGATGCAAGGTCAGCAAAATGTCATTTTTCTGGAAATGTTAGGGAAGATGGGGGGTGCACAATTGGTAGCAGAGCTCTAGGCTACCACTTGTGCACCCCAACAGGGGGCGACTATGAGCATAGGAGAAAACTCCTCCTAGGATAGAGAGAAATCTGTGCTCCCTCCTGAGGCATGATGGGAGCTTTTAATGCTTAAAAGGACCTCAGCAATGTTTGCAGTGTCATGATATAGTGGTCAGGTGTAACTGGAGTTGCCCTTTAAGAACCGTGGGCCACTAGTGATGCCTGTGACTGGGGAATGACGATAACGCCGGTCAGATGTCTCCTCTGACTTGTGCTACAAACAAGGACTCAAGGTTGTGCAAAAGACGTAACAAGAGCTGATAAAGGAGACGACCGGAGGAGCCGCGTCTGTACGGACATGGCCTGGGCTGTACGCAGTGACGTCTAACACACTGTACTGGTAAGGGAGACTTATGTGGACTTGCCCTTTAAGAGAACATTCCACATCCTAAATAAAACATAAGGTAACATTGTGACTACTTTACACGGATTTCTGAGGGGTTTTGATCATTTCTTCTCCAATCACAGCTGGAACTAAATTCAGAGTTCTGCCTCCGGAGTGCAGTGCATTGTGGGAGTTCAGAAGACAAGGCAAGAGATAAGCTTTGGATGTGAATGGAGGAGAAACAGCCCAAATACAGAGGGCAAATTGGCCAAATCAACCAGTTTCATAGGTAATGTTTATGGGGGGCCTCTGGGCTCTCCCCAGCAGATGATGGTGGGGGAAAGAAGGATCGGGCATGTTGGACTGCAATGCCCAATCCTTTTATTCTCAGAGGAGATAAGCCACTGCTCAGGCTGTCTGGCAGTGACCTACTCCCCTCTCTCCATTGACAATGCATGATCAGTCAAGCCTTGCATGCACATGTATGGGGGAGTCAGAGGGATTAGCTATACGCCAAGGTATATGGTATGGTCAATATAACGGCTTTTTAACCCTTCTTTACTAGGACACTGCTATGATCAGACAATGTGTAAGTCCTGGAGGTGATCAGAAATCCAACCCCGTCTCCGCACAGGCTGCTGCTCTCTTCCCCCCATGCTTTACACTGCAGCTCTACTTGTTCAGGTTGGTAGCGATGTATTTCACAAGCTCAACAGTGAGCGCATTTACAAACTACAGATACTACTGTACAACAAAGGTGGAAAGTAAACTGCTGCACAGACTAGAGGGAGGAGTCTCAGTAAAAGGGGAAGATCCAGACAACTGATATAAAGGGAATGTGTCACCAGAAAGTGACCTAGTCTTTAAACTACATTTTTATGTTACACATATCTTTCAAGAATTTTCGATGATTTTTAATTTTCTATGTCACGATAACCACTAAGCCTAATAGACTGACACTTGGCACTCCTGTAGGGGTTTTCTTTGCAGCAGTCACCTCAATTACATTACAGACAGTATTACAATAGAAGATAACACCTCTATAGATAACACCACTGAGCCATCATTACATCACTACTGACAATAGATGATGTCACAGTTTATCTCCTCCCCCTCCCTGCTCTGAGCATGTCTAGAAATCTTTCCCACAGACCTCAATGAGTTGGCTCCAGACTATTGCTGCCTATGGCCATGACTATGCTGTAAAGCAGATCACTAAATGCTGTTAACAGGGCAGAGGAGAAGCTCGGGCAAGATGGCAGCCCCGGCAAGATGGCAGCCCCATAATCATGTATAGAACATAGAATAAAAAATCTACAAATCGGAAAAAAACCCAGATTAGAATAAAGTGAAATATTTCACTATCTGTGGTTAATAAATGAAGAATTGGTGATACATTCCCTTTAAGAGTAAATTAGTCTTCTAACCAGTCATCATATGACGACCTGCGGGGTTTGCAGCACGTTGCGCTGGATACAATGTATCTGCTGTAGTGCGACAAGTTCCATTTGTTCCCCTGGTGCCGATAGGTGTTGTATTTACAAGCTGCAATGATAGGACGACCACAGCCGAGACTGCACGGCAATGACCTGACTCCAGACATTCATTACCCGTCATCCTGCGGTCGCTGACAACCAGTGAGACTACTCGGAGCTGCAGCCTTTGTTGCTGTGTTACATGCACAGTGCCAGATCTTACATCATAAATATCAGGGCACAGCAGAGAACAGCGTCTACCCTTCCATTTCCCACATTAAAGCCGCCGTCTTACACTAATGTGTCCTCTGGGCTACATGAGAGTAGTATTTTGGGCCGTACTCTCCCCCTTCTTCCAGTATCTCTGTGCGCCATTAAAATCCATCTCCGCTCAGGGCTATTTTCACCGCTGCGGGTGAGACACAAGCAGAGATTAACTCCTCCTCACCTGCACAGCATGGGTAGTGCTTAGATCACCCCATCATAATGGCAGTAAGGCACTCTGGGAGTTGTGATATCACCACAGGCTAAGCAAAGCCAGTGTCGCCAGCTCAGCTCCTGAGTCACAGAGTCACCCAGGCTTCATAGAACTGCATAGCCCCTGCTGGCTCCTCCCCTCTCTCTTGGCCACTCCTGAGAGGTGAAAACCTTGTAAAATATATGATGTAATACATTAACACGTCTGCTGTAGGATGTCTAGCAAGAGCCGTCTGGTTTTCACCCCTGGGACTAGAACGATTTTTAATCCTTGCATTGCAAAAGAGCCCACAGCAATAACTGACAGGCTGCAGGTTCAGAACTCGCAGCACTAAACAGTGTGACTTAAAGATGACCTTTCACAATCCACCATTTCCATCCTTTAATAGCCGCCCCTTCACTGATTCCGCCATAGTTGTTATTTTTTTCTCTAGCCCCCACCACTCCTGAACAATCAGTGCAGTTAGTTTTAGTGCCTGATATGTTAACTAGACTCCCTACTATCAAGTGGGTGGTGTCAGGCAGGAGGTTGTGACTCAGAGCTCCAATCGGGGTAGAGTGTCAGAGCTCTAAGTCACGCCCCTTGCCTGTCCCTCCCCAACACCATCCACTGGACATTAGGGAGTCTAATTAGCATATCAGGCACCAAAACTAACTGCACTGATTGTTCAGGAATGGTGGGGGCTAGAGGAAAAATTCCAACTGTGCCGGAATCAGTGGAGGGGCGGCTATTAAAGGACGAAAATCGCTAAGGTTGATGGATTTGGTGAAAGGTCCTCTTTAAGGGGTTTGTGACATTATGACTATAAGGTTTAATCAGTGTATACATGCGCTAGATTTAACGTCAAATTTGGCATGGATTTTGGGGCAGATTCCAGGCTAAAGTCCTCATCAAATCCTGTGACATTCTACATCTCGTTCATCAGTCTCTGCTTGCTGTCAGTGAATAAGAACTCTTTCATTTCCATTCAGAGGCAGTGACCCTGCACATAGCTAGTCCTGCTCTCAGCTGATACATTGTATCCAGTCTAGACAATGCTCTGTGAGCTTTGATCTCTCTGCTAGTTTGCTACAATGTATCAGTGTGGAGTCCAGACTCTTTAGCTCACAGAGCATTGTCTAGACTGGATACAAATGTCTCCACTTCTCAGCTTAGAGCAGGACTCGCTATGTACAGGAATGTAACCAGGAGTGCTCTCATTCACTGACAGCAAGCAGAGATCTAACAAACGGTGAGAAGATGAAGCACAAGGTATATTAGAAAGTTGTAGACATTTAGTAACCTAAAGCGAGACATCTCCTTTAATACAGCGAGCCCTGGGTTGCTGGGCCGTGTAGCAGTCGCCTGTAACCTCTCACCTTACCCAGAGTGCTTGGCATCGCCCGTTCTGCTGAATCACCTGGCCCTTTGCTTCCTGCTGGCACCGTCCACCCCATGTGGCGCGGTCACCTGTAAGTCACAGTCTCGTACCCCGGAGCCTCGTACTATAAATCATTTAACAGCTGAACTGCTGACTCCAGGTAAAGCAGAACTGAACCCAATGAACTAGAGACAAGGAGTCCAGCCCCATCCTCCCCAGCACTGCCAGGTTGTCAGACATCATCCTGCTCCATAGATTAGGATTTACAGTAAAATTCCTTTAATCCGGCATCAATGGGACCCGAGAGGTGCAAAATGTCAGGAGAACATGTGCAGGACTGCGGGGACCTCAGCGGGGACTGTAACAAAGCAGGAAGCTGTCTGACAACTCTGGCTACAAGAGAGGATATCCCTCTATGGGGCAGAGTAACGGAGCAGCGGCTGACACTGGGGTGCAGGGCATGCTGGGACTGAAAAAACTGGAATTTTTGGACACATAGATTGGACTGATATTGGATAAGTATCATGTGTCACCAACTAACGGCCTACCTTTTACAGTTTTTATGTGAATTTATTAATTTTATTTTTCATTTTCCAGGTCATTATCTATATTGAATAAAAAGTACTATAGCCTGCAATTTTCAATCTGGCCACTAAGCCCAATAATAGAATGACACTTGCCAGTTCTGTAAGGGCTTTCTTTCCAGCATTCACCTCATTTACATCACAGACAGGTTAACAATAGATATGATGATACCTCTATAGATAACACCACTGAGCCATCATTACATCACTACTGACAATAGATGATGTCACATCTTATCTCCTCCCCCTCCCTGCACAGAACATGTCTAGAGAACACTCCCATGGACCTCAATGAGTCGGCTCCTAAAGTTCCTTTGGTCAGCTATTGTTCTCTGTTATCAGACACTTACGCCCTGCAGCATTATGACATGGCAGTGTCACCTGCTTAGAGAGAGGATCCATCATTGCTCCCAAATGTTATCATAATTCTGGGCAGTGCAGTTCCTCTGTTATTCCTCCTGAACATTCATGAATAAACTGTCAATGGGGCGTGACCATTCCCAATGTCAAAGGTGTGTGTCCCTACATCATCTGGCACTGGCAGTAGGGATTGGACAATGTGCAGGGACACGCCCCCAACTGGTAACACCTAAGTGTCCATTTATCCATACATTTCTAGGAGGAATAACAGAGGGACGGGGCAAAACAAAGTTATAAGAAAAGATGCTGCAGAATTGTTATTTTATGAGGAATACAATTTAGAGTTAATGTGACTGAGCTGTAATACTGCATTTAACCTGTGGACAAGTGTGGCACTGTTTTTGGAAGAAAGCAGCCATGTTTCTCTAATTCTGTCCATATAATCTTTATATGAGTTGTCAGATTATTAGTGAATATGGCCAGTAGAGGGCACTATTAGCAGTATCTGCAGTCTACATGTTTCACACTGATGGATCGCACCTTTATATGAAGCCCCATTTTAGGAAATACTAGCATTTTCAATAAAATAACAATTTTGGAATAACTGTTGTTGTGTACTTCTTTTATGCCTCCTGGAAATGAGTGTTACAGTTCCTGTTGTCAAGGGGGTATGTCCCTATGTCTTATCAGTGCTGACACAACATGTCGGTAAGGTCTAGTGGTCAACTAATTCATACTTTTCCAGGAGGAATAGCAGAGGAATGACACAATGCAGAGTCCAAAACTTCTATAATCATCTCCTCATCTAATAGGGTTTTGACTTTGGCTCTAAGTGAAGTCAATGACCATCAGCTGGTGCCGATGTGAAGAGACGGAAGGGCCAAATACCCGTCTGGTCCATAATAAGGCAGTCATTAATCTTAATATTACAGGGCAATCGGGTACGGCTCGCAACGTTCACACTGTATGCATCATTTATAGGGCACTGACATTATAGATTCATCACTACTGGAGGAGCCCCCGATCCCTGTAGTCACCGCGTCAGGATTAATAATAGTGCGACTACAGCAAACAGGCTGTGGGGTCTGCTCACCCCAATGTGACTGCGGCCGTATACTCTGTACTGCTGTATATCCTCTGCTTTATGATAATATACTGCTACTATAGAGTATACAGAGGTATATACTGCTACTATAGAGTATATAGAAATATTCCAATATACTGTCTATATCAATTCTTCATGGAAGTTCCATCCTGTATTATACTCCAGAGCTGCGCTCACTATTCTGCTGGTGCAGTCACTGTGTACATACATTACATTACTTATCCTGTACTGATCCTGAGTTACATCCTGTATTATACTCCAGAGCTGCACTCACTATTCTGCTGGTGCAGTCACTGTGTACATATATTACATTACTTATCCTGTACTGATCCTGAGTTACATCCTGTATTATACTCCAGAGCTGCACTCACTATTCTGCTGGTGCAGTCACTGTGTACATACATTACATTACTTATCCTGTACTGATCCTGAGTTACATCCTGTATTATACTCCAGAGCTGCACTCACTATTCTGCTGGTACAGTCACTGTGTACATACATTACATTACTTATCCTGTACTGATCCTGAGTTACATCCTGTATTATACTCCAGAGCTGCACTCACTATTCTGCTGGTGCAGTCACTGTGTACATACATTACTTATCCTGTACTGATCCTGAGTTACATCCTGTATTATACTCCAGAGCTGCGCTCACTATTCTGCTGGTACAGTCACTGTGTACATACATTACATTACTTATCCTGTACTGATCCTTAGTTACTTCCTGTATTATACTCCAGAGCTGCGCTCACTATTCTGCTGGTACAGTCACTGTGTACATACATTACATTACTTATCCTGTACTGATCCTTAGTTACTTCCTGTATTATACTCCAGAGCTGCGCTCACTATTCTGCTGGTGCAGTCACTGTGTACATACATTACATTACTTATCCTGTACTGATCCTGAGTTATACTCCAGAGGTGCGCTCACTATTCTGCTGGTACAGTCACTGTGTACATACATTACATTACTTATCCTGTACTGATCCTGAGTTACATCCTGTATTATACTCCAGAGCTGCGCTCACTATTCTGCTTGTGCAGTCACTGTGTACATACATTACATTACTTATCCTGTACTGATCCTGAGTTACATCCTGTATTATACTCCAGAGCTGCACTCACTATTCTGCTGGTACAGTCACTGTGTACATACATTACATTACTTATCCTGTACTGATCCTGAGTTACATCCTGTATTATACTCCAGAGCTGCGCTCACTATTCTGCTGGTACAGTCACTGTGTACATACATTACATTACTTATCATGTACTGATCCTGAGTTACATCCTGTATTATACTCCAGAGCTGCACTCACTATTCTGCTGGTACAGTCACTGTGTACATACATTACATTACTTATCCTGAGTTACATCCTGTATTATACTCCAGAGCTGCGCTCACTATTCTGCTGGTACAGTCACTGTGTACATACATTACATTACTTATCCTGTACTGATCCTGAGTTACATCCTGTATTATACTCCAGAGCTGCACTCACTATTCTGCTGGTGCAGTCACTGTGTACATACATTACATTACTTATCCTGTACTGATCCTGAGTTACATCCTGTATTATACTCCAGAGCTGCGCTCACTATTCTGCTAGTGCAGTCTCTGTGTACATACATCAGAAGGTGCAGTCAGCAGACTTGTGAATGCAGCTCTGGATGTTACTAGAGTAGAGAGCTGCTGTGCTTTTTGCTGCTTTCTTTAGTTTCTGTTATTTCTCGGTGTCACTTCCAGCTCAGTCTTCATTTCTGTGATTTCTATAAATATGTGCCCCCCTCGGTCTATAACTGGACGGACTCTGTGTTCACCGACCCCACAAATCTAAAAATATTCTCCCAAATTTATATTTATCTAAAACCAGAAAACAAATTGCTTAGACCAGGCTTTGCCCCCCGCCATGTGGCGCAGCGTTCCCGCCATCAGACTGCAGCGTCCTGTTTGAAGTGGCCAGTGGGCTGACAGAGGCTCGAGACACCGATGGCCGGCAGACGTCTTCTGGTGGGCCGGGGGCCATCTGGGCACATCTGTCTGTTCACCACAGATAAAGATCTGTCCATCAACTTCTACCCAACCAAAATCTGGCAAGAACTTCAGGGTCTCTCTGCTGGGAATGGGCGGGAATATTTATCTGTGCCCACCAGCAGGACGGGAGGGGCGGCCATTGGTGACTGGGCCTCCAGGATGGGTCTAGTGACCTTCTCCTTCACTGTACAGACCTAACATCTAGGTCAACTCCAAAATAATTCTGAATGCAGCTTTGGATGTGACTGGAGTAAAAGATGCAACTCAAGATGTTATGGATAGGGTCATTGGAGAAAAGTTACAAGGAGATACAGAGGTCAACTAAATGGCTGTATTTACTGTGGAGTTCCAAGAGGAAGCCTGCTGAATTCTGAATGCAGCTCTGAATGTGATTGGAGTATACAGCAGAATTCAATATACTTTATGTATGTGGGAGTAGGCTGTGTTATGTATAACTGGACAGGTTGGCAATTCAACCGCCATTGTTACCCAGGCAATGGGGATTGCTTGAATCACGCAGCAGAATTTTGAATGCAGCTCTGTATGTAATTGGAGTATAAAACATAACAAGCTGAGTCACAGATGGGATAATCAGAGGATGTTACAAAGAGAAAACAGAAGTCGACTAAATGACATATATTTACTAAGGGGTTCCAAGCGGAAGCCTTTTGAACTGTGAATGCAGCTTTGAATGTGACTGGAGTATACCACAGAACCTATAGAGTATAGGGTTTATAAGGGAAATCTGCAATTGAGTCATCATTGTAATCCACCCAATGGGGGACTGCAAGAGTCGGCCAACGGAATTCTGAATGTAGCTTTGGTTGTGACTGGAGCATTTGATCTAAATCAATAGGGAAACTGTAAAGACAGCCATATTGTTTGTCACCCAGCTTTCCCAGCACAGTTAAAAACCAACAAATCAGTTCATACTATTATTAATAAATTGACTGGTGACAAGTCTTGGGATTCCAAACGTTGGCTACCAGAATTCTGACTGCAGCTTTGGATGTCACTGGAGCATTGGATGTAACTCAATAGGGAAACGGTAAGGTCACCCATATTGTTTTTCACCCAGCTTTCCCAAAAACAGTATAACAAACCAGTTCATAGTAATGAAGGGAGAAAAGTCTTGGGATTCAGCAGAGTTCTGAATGCAGCTCTGAATGTGACTGGAGTATACCATAGAACTTACAGCGTATAGGGCATTTATTACTGTACAATTAGGCAGATTTGCAATTAAGTCGTCATTGCAACCCGTCCAATGGGTGACAGCAAGAATCAGCCAACGGAATCCTGAACGCAGCTCTGGATGTGACTGGAGCATGATGTAACTCATGATAAGATATAGGACTTATAGGTGAAATGTCTGTGATGCGCACTCCGGCCCGTCCCATTGTAGTGTGCCACTTGTCGCTGTACACTTGTATTTCGGGGACTGCAGGGACGTCATGGCCGCGCTTTCTCCCCCATAAGCTCCATCACAAGCTCGCCTTTCTTCCTGGAGGGTGTCATTCCTGGCAGGCTCTACGGCAGCAAGCAGCGATGAAGGAATCTTTCAGTGCCTACATGTTTATCTTCCTTTGGGGAGTGACTAGGTTCGGCAGGCCCTGGCTGCAGCCCGTAGCATGCCATATACGATGTGTGCCAGGGGGCACCGTCACTGACACTCACAAGCCTGGCCATCGTCCACACATTCCGTATTCTGCCGAACCCTCGACAGTGGGGAAGTGACGGGCGAGCGCTGGAAGTGTTCGCCTCATATGGGAAGTGAGGGCTTACTAATCTAGAGCCTCCACTTCCTAAAGTAACTGAATCCTAAACCCAGTAATATCCAGTAATCCTAATCACAGCTCCTCGGCGAGCCGTAAATCTCCTAATCCAGGGCATTAACAGGTGGAATCCCCGCACCGTGAAGACTTCTGCAAACTTTCTAATATACTTTCTGCATTCACTCCAAGATCTCTGCTTCATGTCAGGGAATAGAAACATTCTGGGTTAGGTCTATGGGCTTAAAACCCATCCTGATGTTGTGCTGCTCACACAGGTGCAGGGCTCGTTACAGTGTATCAGTGTCTTTTCCAATACCGCTCAACATTTAAATGGAGTCTGTCAGCAGAACCCAGCATGTAGCCAGCCCTGCAGATTGATAAATTAGGGTCACCCGAATTAAATGGTGTATTCCCGTTGTGAATCGGTGATTCCATTCCAAAGATATCACAGTTTTTGTCAATAGAAAATAAGCTTTTTGCAACAACAAATGGCGGCCACTGAGCCAAAGAGCTAATTTGCATATTAACAAATGCAGATATGTTGCCAACGGAGACACCGATTCACAAAGAGAAACACTGTTTGATTCTGGTGACAGTAACCTATCTATCTGCAGGACTGGGGTGATATGCTGGTTCTGGTGACACTAACCTATCTATCTGCAGGGCTGGGGTGATATGCTGGTTCTGGTGACACTAACCTATCTATCTGCAGGGCTGGTGTGATATGCTGGTTCTGGTGACACTAACCTATCTATTTGCAGGACTGGGGTGATATGCTGGTTCTGGTGACAGTAACCTATCTATCTGCAGGGCTGGGGTGATATGCTGGTTCTGGTGACACTAACCTATCTATTTGCAGGACTGGGGTGATATGCTGGGTCTGGTGACAATAACCTATCTATCTGCAGGGCTGGGGTGATATGCTGGGGTCTGGTGACACTAACCTATCTATCTGCAGGGCTGGGGTGATATGCTGGGTCTGGTGACACTAACCTATCTATCTGCAGGGCTGGGGTGATATGCTGGTTCTGGTGACACTAACCTATCTATCTGCAGGGCTGGGGTGATATGCTGGTTCTGGTGACATTAACCTATCTATCTGCAGGGCTGGGGTGATATGCTGGGGTCTGGTGACACTAACCTATCTATCTGCAGGGCTGGGGTGATATGCTGGTACTGGTGACACTAACCTATCTATCTGCAGGGCTGGGGTGATATGCTGGGTCTGGTGACAATAACCTATCTATCTGCAGGGCTGAGGAATCAGAGGAACTTGTGGTCCCCCATTCTCCTAATTCTCTTGCCAATTTGCTGTTTGAAGAGCTTGTAGAACTTGGGTGAGCTCTACTTCCTCTTCTCAGGCCAATTACATCACTTCCATTGGTCACTGGGCCATGAATGGGGTCCATGGGTCATTGGGGCTGCAATACCAAGTACAGCCACTATACAATGTACACAGGGGTAAACCTAGCCTCTCCCTATTTGGCCCCCACATGGTACACAACCCCTTTTTTTGTCCCCCACACAATATATGATGTCCTTTTTCATGGCCCCCTCACAGTGATATGTTACAGAATAAGTGGAGGAGGGCGGCATTCTTTGTTTAATTGGCTGCTACTTATTCTATTATTATTATTATTGGACAGGTGAATACAAAAAAGAAATGCCGCCCCCCAGATTATTTCATGAGGCACCGCCGGAGGCCATTGTCTCAGGTCACCTCAGGGAAGATGCGCCTTGGAATTTACAGTGCTGTACTTGATAAGTAGTCAAGAGGCTGCAGCAATCATTATCACAGACCCAGAAATTCCCTTTAGGCTATAAGGCCCCACGTAGCGGCCGCAGCGAAAAAACAATACCGGAAAAACTGCAGCGAAACGTATCACGGTTTTTCCCGCAGTCTGCAGACTTTCTGCTTCCATTATACCTATAGGGAAACCGCCGGCGTTTTTGTAGGTATAACTGACATGCTGCGATTTCCAAAAACTCAACGGTTTCAGAAATCGCAGCATTGCCGCTGCGCGTATTTTTCTGCAATGTGTAGATGGAATTCACTAGAATCCCATCCACTTTGCAGGGACTGTAAAACGCTGCAGTTTTTGGGGCAATGCAACATGGGACCCCGGCCTTAAGGCTTGATCTACCCGGTGACAATAGTCACGCAACATCAAAAATTGTTACCACCAAAAAACGGCCGCAGCTACTTGGCGTCTTGCGGCATGAAGATCATAATGTCATCATTGTAAAACATAACTGAAAGTGGTCGGGTTGCAACATGCAACATATCGTGACCATAATCTAAAAATACCTAATTTTTTTGGTTGCAGGGTATGTGCAACACCTGACTGTATGATCAGGCTACACAGGTTTGTTTGTAGTCTGTAACCATGGCGATACATAGCTCTACAGTACAGCTGTATACACTAACTCTTAGGAGACTTTGTTGGTGCAACTGTAATCTTAGACGTTTAAGTAACATTTATGTAAATTTTCTATCTTTGATCAGGGGTCAGCAATCTTTGGCACGCCAGCTGTTGTGACACTACAACTCCCAGCATGCTCCATTTACTTCTATGGGAGTTCCAGGAACAGCACAGCAAGTATGTATGCTGGTAGTTGTAGTTTCACAATAGCTGGAGTGCTGAAAGTTACTGACCCTAGTCTTCGATAGTCTCGATGGACAGATTTGCTCCTTGCAGATGACCTTAGCACCATCTTGGTGTCACTTTAGGAAAAGGAAGGAACCTGACAAGTAAGGTGGAACTTGTCAGAGGGGCTGAATACACAGAGGGTGAGGGGGCTGTTTGTGGCTCAGGGGCCGGGAGGTTTATTGCCAGCAATCAGATCTTACTAAGTAGGTCTGAGGCGCGGAAGAAAAGAGCGCACCTTCTTAGGTAGCCGGAGGCCGTGAACCCCTCATCACAACGGGGGGATTGAAAGTCTTCACCTTAAAATATGCCGCTTCCTGCACGACCAGAACATGTACATTTCAGGCTCCAGATCTCAGCTGACTGTGGCTTGGCACGGCCCGGACCTGCTCTCTATGGTCAGGGTTGACATGAAACATCTGGGAGACACAGCGAAGGAAGCGAGCGGGGACCCCGACCCAATCAGACAGCGGCAGCGCGGCACCCTGTCACAGAGGTGCCACCGCAATAGGCAGGAGGGCAGACAAATATTTACACTGCTGTATCACAAGTGTGTATTATGTATAACAAACAGGATAGCGTCTTATTCATGCTCTTCAGGCCTGAATTTCAGCATCATAAATAAAAGTTGTAGTTTATTTGGATTTGTTATAAAATAAATGTACATAATTAGACGCCGCGGCCGCCGATCCGAGGGGATGTATCCCGAGTCACCGCTGTCCCATCACAGGCATGGCAGAGGGGGTGGGGTGTGGGGCTCCCGAAAAGAATATTCTACAGAAATGGAGTTGTTTTATTCCAAAATTCCAGAAATTCTACAATGTTGCAACATTTGGATGTAGCAGAGCCGAGTCTGTCACTATACATTGTGGTTTACATAGGATTTCAGGTAAATCTACCTGCAGGTTATCCTAGTCCAAAAAGAAGCGGTTCAATGAGGAATTCAGCTCAGCTGCGTCTGTGTCTCTATAGATGTAGCAGAGGTGAGGGAGTTATTTTCTACCTGCAATTTTAAGATGATGATGAATGAAAGAAATTTAGCTCTGCTATATCTCTGAGGATCTTCTGCAGTTCTAGCATTTCAATATCTCCTCTTGCTTACAAATCCTCTGGCCTACTCGCAGCTGATGGCTTGTTACAATGTATCAGTGCAGTGAGAATTGGCCTACTGCTGCTCGCACCGCTGATGGTAAGTTACAATTTATCAGTGCAGGATAGGAAAGATATTGTCGGACTGATCCTGGGTAAAAATGATGGATCCACAAGCTCTGCAGATACAAGTAAGGGGGGAGGGGTGCACACAGGGAGCGATGGTGCAAAATGGTGGGACACGAAACGTATCGTCTATCTCTATCCTGACTGTGCCACAGGTGCAAGTAAATCTCTCGTTCCCTGTTATCAGCCACTTTGGATATAACACTGCTGCACATTTATAAGCTGCCAATTTCAGCCTTCCCGGCCCTTTAAATAGCTCAGGGGGACCCCCGACCTGCTCAGGCCCTGTAATCGCATTATAGCGTGTTCTAGAATATTATATGTTATTTTTGGCACCCGAGGATTTTAACATCATATTAACAGATCAGACACATGGAAATTTCACACGTTTAACTAAGTGTCAAACACTCATAAACTGCAGCCGGGGGCGCGGGAATAGTCCCCAGGCGAGGAGAGACCTATAGAAGTGGACGGAGCAGCGCACTGTGTGCAAGGCAGGCGAGGGGTGGTAAGACGTGGCGCACATAACCACTGAGACACAGCATGTCCCCTGACACTAGGGGGAGCTGTATGCAAGAGGCTCCTTAGCCCCCCCAAGTGGTGGCCACAGGCAGACAGAATTTTACCACTTAGAGGGTTTGCATACATGAGCAACCATTTTTGTTTTTTATTTTATGCAGCTTAAAAAAAATATACTGCATGTTTTTATATAGCGGTGATGAAATATTGGCCACAGTTTTGTCTACGGCTCCTCTACAGACCTACTGTATGTGCTGCAGACCACGTAGTCTGATCCTGCAGTCGTGTTAACTCTTTGTCCTCTGCTACGTCTTCTATTGACTTTATATTTTCATGAAGACAAGGGAGATGGAGGGAAGAAAACATTTTTGCAAGATCTGACCATACTCAGGGCTGCCAGTAACCATGGAGACATGAAGTTATCATTTCTGCCTTTTCTAAAAGACATTGAGAGCAGTGATATAATAAGTAGACCTATACAATGATTATCTGCACAGCCTGCCTTTACTATCTGTGAATGCTGTATGCAGAATCTTCAGTGTATTACTATAAGCAGCTTCACACCGCTCCCCCATGCTCACATTGCCTGTGAGTGCTGTGTGCAGGATCTTCAGTGTATTACTATGAGAAGAAGCTTCATGCCGCTCCCCCATACTCACATTGCCTAGCTGTGAATGCTGTATGCAGAATCTTCAGTGTATTACTTTGATAAGCAGCTTCACACCATTCCCCCATACTCACATTGCCTAGCTGTGAATGCTGTATGCAGAATCTTCAGTGTATTACTATGATAAGCAGCGTCACACTGTATCCCCAGACTGACAGTGCCTGTCTATACTGTGAGTGCTGTGTGCACTGCAGAAAACCCATTTAATAGTGATCTAGGCTGCAATGTATAGGTTAAAGCGGCACAGAATTTCACATCTTTCTCTACTCTTACCAGGGGTGTAGCTATAGGGGGTGCAAAGGTTACTCCCAGGCCCTGGACCCTTGGGGGTCCTAAAAGTCCATCTGCCACATAAAATATTCAACTATTCTAAATGGTACAAGGTAGGTTGGCGCTCATCACAGATTTTAATCTGGGACCTCTGACTCTAAATCTTGTAGATTTTGCTCCCCTTCCACATCAGAATATATGTCCAGTATATGCAAATGTATTAAAATGCACCTACATTGCTGTTCAGTTGCACTTTTTGATACATATTTGCACAGGATTAATGACCACTTTGTGATACATACAGCCCCCGGCCTCTTCTCTTTTGGATTTACTGTCTCTTTCACTGTCACTTTGCACTTGGACTGACACAGTTAAACGTCTCCTGGAAGAAATTTTAACCCACGTTTGGTAGGCGGCTGCAAAGGAAATCTAATTATTCCGTTTTTGTGTTCTCGGGTGCCATTATCAGCGGTCCCATGCACACATCACCTCTGCGGCTTTATGAGGGGAGATGAAGGGCTTTAAGGGGTCTGGCCCCAGCTTTCTCCGAGCTCCTGGTCTGGCTGCTGCTGGGGACAGAGCCCCGCCGTTTTATTGAGAAACCTGACTCTCAGGTTCGGAGTCCATAGGGACCTAAGGTCGAAATCCGACTGAGAGCAGGCCCTGTTGTAAGAAGGGGGACTTTTCACAAATTTTTTTTTTTCCGTCCTTTAAAACTAAAAATACCCACGCACGCACAAACAGAAAAACAAACATAATAAAAGGTGAGACACTCCCCTGTATTCATGCAAAAATAACTCTGGTTAGCCGTGAGGTGAAAGCGCCTGCCTGTCAGACCGGCCGTCCAGACCCCTTATTACCCTCAGCCCAGAGAGCAGCTGGAAAAGGACAGATAAGGAAGCAGAGAGGGGAGTGCGGGGCGCCTGTCGAGGCTCGGGATTAAGGGGGGGGCGCAGTCCAAAACTTCCCAAAAAAAGGAATAACAACGTCCTGGAATGTCCCATATTGGGTCATAGAACGGAACAGGATAACTGATAGCGAGGATCTGCGCGCGGGGGGGCGACTGGCCCTTTGATGCCCCAGGCTCCGTGTCACTTGAAGTGGGATTGGGATGTTTGGGCTGGAGACTGGCCAATCAGGGATCAGCATTCCAAGTGCGGAGAAGTATGGGAGACGGGAGTCACCGCAATACAGGTAGCAGAGGGAGCGAGAAGGGGGAGGCGGGGGAGGGGGGTCGCAGCCAAAACCCCTGTCAGGGAAGTGATAGGTTTAGCGCAGCGGAAACAATGCCAGCTACTGTATATTTTACGAGGTAAGGAGCACAGGACAGGAAGGGGAATGGAGACAGTACGAGGAGCAGTCTGCGTGCAAGCCACCAAAAAGAGGGCATTGACTAGCCCCAGTGCCACAAAGCCTCGTATATAAAGTGTTCACATACACAAGTCCTGTGTCCGGCGGGTGACACCGTAATACAAGAGACCATTGCTGCGCCGGGTCACCAGATTATAGAATGATAGCGAGTATCAATGCCCCATTCAGGGAGTCTCAGCCCCGTCCAGGCTATCTGCAAGGCCAGAATATCGGGAGCACAAGCCGGAGCGTAGTACATATAGTCTGTAAACCTGAGGATGTAGCAGAGGTGGATCTGTCTTTTAAAGGGGTCCTAGACCTTTATATAATAGTGTCCTATAGAATGGAATTATAGATGTGCACATACTAGTTACCTGCAGTCCTATGTAACAGCAGACATGAAGCAAAAACTCTGGAAGATCCCTTTAATTCAGTCGTGTTATCAGAAGTTTATACACAATCACATAGATATATATATATACATACAGTACAGGCCAAAAGTTTGGACACACCTTCTCATTCCAAGAGTTTTCTGTATTTTCATGACTATAAAAATTGTAGATTCACACTGAAGGCATCAAAACTATGAATTAACACATGTGGAATTATATACTTAACAAAAAAGTGTGAAACAACTGAAAATATGTCTTATATTCTAGGTTCTTCAAAGTAGCCACCTTTTGCTTGGATTAATGCTTTGCACACTCTTGGCATTCTCTTGATGAGCTTCAAGAGGTAGTCACCTGAAATGGTCTTCCAACAGTCTTGAAGGAGTTCCCAGAGATGCTTAGCACTTGTTGGCCCTTTTGCCTTCACTCTGCGGTCCAGCTCACCCCAAACCATCTGGATTGGGTTCAGGTCTGGTGACTGTGGAGGCCAGGTCATCTGGCGTAGCACCCCATCACTCTCTTTCTTGGTCAAATAGCCCTTACACAGTCTGGAGGTGTGTTTGGGGTCATTGTTCTGTTGAAAAATAAATGATGGTCCAACTAAACGCAAACCGGATGGAATAGCATGCCGCTGCAAGATGCTGTGGTAACCATGCTGGTTCAGAATAAATCCCCAACAGTGTCACCAGCAAAGCACCCCCACACCATCACACCTCCTCCTCCATGCTTCACGGTGGGAACCAGGCATGTAGAGTCCATTCATTCATCTTTTCTGCGTCGCACAAAGACACGGTGGTTGGAACCAAAGATCTCAAATTTGGACTCATCAGATCAAAGCACAGATTTCCACAGGTCTAATGTCCATTCCTTGTGTTCTTCTTCTGCTTGTTGCCTGTCCTTAGCAGTGGTTTCCTAGCAGCTATTTTACCATGAAGGCCTGCTGCACACAGTCTCCTCTTAGCAGTTGTTGTAGAGATGTGTCTGCTGCTGGAACTCTGTGTGGCATTGACCTGGTCTCTAATCTGAGCTGCTGTTAACCTGCGATTTCTGAGGCTGGTGACTCGGATGAACTTATCCTCCGCAGCAGAGGTGACTCTTGGTCTTCCTTTCCTGGGGCGGTCCTCATGTGAGCCAGTTTCTTTGTAGCGCTTGATGGTTTTGGCCACTGCACTTGGGGACACTTTCAAAGTTTTCCCAATTTTTCGGACTGACTGACCTTCATTTCTTAAAGTAATGATGGCCACTCGTTTTTCTTTACTTAGCTGCTTTTTTCTTGCCATAATACAAGTTCTAACACTCCATTCAGTAGGACTATCAGCTGTGTATCCACCTGACTTCTGAACAACACAACTGATGGTCCCAACCCCATTTATAAGGCAAGAAATCCCACTTATTAAACCTGACAGGGCACACCTGTGAAGTGAAAACCATTTCAGGTGACTACCTCTTGAAGCTCATCAAGAGAATGCCAAGAGTGTGCAAAGCAGTAATCAAAGCAAAAGGTGGCTACTTTGAAGAACCTAGAATATAAGACATATTTTCAGTTGTTTCACACTTTTTTGTTAAGTATATAATTCCACACGTGTTAATTCATAGTTTTGATGCCTTCAGTGTGAATCTACAATTTTTATAGTCATGAAAATACAGAAAACTCTTGGAATGAGAAGGTGTGTCCAAACTTTTGGTCTGTACTGTATATATCTTACAAAATTCCCTTCCTCTGCCATTTGACATCCACACAGATCTATGAAATGTCCCTAATTCTTGGATATAGAAGAATTGGATGGAAAACAATTAATATTGAAAACTCAGCGTAAAAAAATTGTCCAAAAACATTCAAAATCTTACTATGGCGCTTTACTGAAAGGGCATCTACCTCCAGTGATATACATCATACCCGTTACGTAAGTGGAGAAAACAAACTTATGAAGTCTCATGCAAATGAGGCAGCTGGTGCACTGGGGGGCGGGTCTTCAGGCTTGGAATGACTACTCTCGCTACTCAGACCCCTACCAAGAGCAAGGGCAATGTTCTCAGGGCTGAAGGCCCGCCCCCTGTACAATACTGTGTGTATTATCCCTGTATTGTGACATCAATGTGTGTATTATCCCTGTACTGTGACATCACTGTGTGTATTATCCTGTACTGTGACATCACTGTGTGTATTATCCCTGTACTGTGACATCACCGTGTGTATTATCCCTGTACTGTGACATCACCGTGTGTATTATCTCTGTACTTTGACATCACCGTGTGTATTATCCCTGTACTGTGACATCACTATGTGTATTATCTCTGTACTGTGACATCACTGTGTGTATTATCCTTGTACTGTGACATCACTGTGTGTATTATCCTGTACTGTAATCACTGTGTGTATTATCTCTGTACTGTGACATCACTGTGTATATTATCCTGTACTGTGACATCACTGTGTGTATTATCCTGTACTGTGACATCACTGTGTATTATCCCTGTACTGTGACATCACTGTGTGTATTATCCCTGTACTGTGACATCACTGTGTATTATCCTGTAGTGTGACATCACTGTGTGTATTATCCTGTACTGTGACATCACTGTGTGTATTATCCCTGTACTGTGACATCACTGTGTGTATTATCCCTGTACTGTGACATCACTGTGTGTATTATCCCTGTACTGTGACATCACTGTGTGTATTATCTCTGTACTGTGACATCACTGTGTGTATTATCCCTGTACTGTGACATCACTGTGTGTATTATCTCTGTACTGTACCATCACTGTGTGTATTATTCCTGTACTGTGACATAACTGTGTGTATTATCCTGTACTGTGACATCACTGTGTATTATCCTGTACTGTGACATCACTGTGTGTATTATCCCTGTACTGTGACATCACTGTGTATTATCCTGTACTGTGACATCACTGTGTGTATTATCCTGTACTGTGACATCACTGTGTGTATTATCTCTGTACTGTGACATCACTGTGTGTATTATCTCTGTACTGTGACATCACTGTGTGTATTATCCCTGTACTGTGACATCACTGTGTATTATCCATGTACTGTAACATCATTGTGTGTATTATCCTGTACTGTGACATCACTGTGTGTACTATCCTGTACTGTGACATCACTGTGTATATTATCCCTGTACTGTGACATCACTGTGTGTAGTATCCTGTACTGTGACATCACTGTGTGTATTATCCCTGTACTGTGACATCACTGTGTGTATTATCCCTGTACTGTGACATCACTGTGTGTATTATCCTGTACTGTGACATCACTGTGTGTACTATCCTGTACTGTGACATCACTGTGTATATTATCCCTGTACTGTGACATCACTGTGTGTACTATCCTGTACTGTGACATCACTGTGTGTATTATCTCTGTACTGTACCATCACTGTGTGTATTATTCCTGTACTGTGACATAACTGTGTGTATTATCCTGTACTGTGACATCACTGTGTATTATCCTGTACTGTGACATCACTGTGTGTATTATCCCTGTACTGTGACATCACTGTGTATTATCCTGTACTGTGACATCACTGTGTGTATTATCTCTGTACTGTGACATCACTGTGTGTATTATCTCTGTACTGTGACATCACTGTGTGTATTATCCCTGTACTGTGACATCACTGTGTATTATCCATGTACTGTAACATCATTGTGTGTATTATCCTGTACTGTGACATCACTGTGTGTACTATCCTGTACTGTGACATCACTGTGTATATTATCCCTGTACTGTGACATCACTGTGTGATTTATCTGTGCACTGCTATTAGATCCTGGTTATAGGACATGCCATATTCAGTGCACCAGGTGGGCTATTCCTCAGATTATAGGTACGGTACAGTTGGGGTCCTGAGGTCTTATGTCACAGACTGACCTGAGACTACTTCGGACATTACAGCACATACTAGATATAAAGCTGTGTGCCCGCGCTCAATGTCAATCAGGTGCTGCAAAAGCCACAGAAATCTAATAGATGATACAATGAAGTGTTGGGCCCCAGGAATAAAGTAATCCATTCAGGTCCTCGGTGGGAGTGGATGTTATTCAGGGACAGACAGCAAAATGAACAGGGAGGGAAATCTCGGTTATGAAAATAGACACATCTTGGTGCATATAATAACTTTATCCAAATATATTCAAGGTCATTGAGTCGGCGCTGAAGGAAACGTTTTCACCCAGCTGTATAAATAGAATGAAGTCATCTCGTGAATTATCAGAAAAAGGAATGAAGCAGATCCCTCTACACGAGCCGTAAACCCATGTCCTCAGATAGGGGGAGATAACTCTGCCCATCACAATGCTGCCGCGCTCCTTCTCTGAAATACTCTGTGCTGCTGCCATACCCCATTCCTTCCACATCTCCATTCTGTCCTCCCATCATGACATGCAGCCCTGCCCTCACTAACATCATTATAAGAGGTCATCTAGATACTCTTCTGAAACACTCTGTGCTGCTGTGAATCCTCGCTGCTCCCTGGTAACACTAAACCCCCCTCCCATCATGACACTGTCCCGATCACATACAGCCTTGGCCTCACTAATATTAATTTATCACATGAGCAGATTGGTCACCGACATCCACAACATCAGCACTTGCTTCTCCTGAAACACTCTGTGCTGCTGTGAACCTTTGTTCCATTCACTGGTAACTAACTACCCCCTCCCATCATGATCCTGCCCCTGTAACATGCAGCCCTTCCTCACTAACATCGTTATAAGTGCTCAGATCTCTAAATACTCTTCTACTGAAATACTCTGTGCTGCTGTGAACCTTGTTCCTATCACTTACACCACTCTCCTCCTCACATGATGATCCTGCCCCTGTAACATGCAGCCCTGTGCTCACTAACCTCATCACAACTGGACGGGGTCACTGCTTTCCAACACATCATGCACTTCTCCTAAAACACTCTGTGCTGCTGTGAGCCTTATTCTGTCCCCATCCCCTCTCGTCATGATTCTGCCCATGTAACATGCTGTCCTGTTCTCGCTTACATTATCAAATGAGTGGGTAAGGTCACTGGCTCCCAAAATATCAGCACTCGCTTCTACTGAAACACTCACATTCACCTGCTGAAATACTCTGTGCTGCTGTGTGTTCCCATTTGTGATGCTACGGTCTTAGCCTCCCCTCCTTGAGTAGAAGACAACTGACAACCAATGTCTGGGGACATCAGGCCTCGTTCTGCTGTGTACTGCAGCGAGGACAACAACCCCCAGCGGGTGTACAGAGCGCGGAGCAGTTGTACAAACACAACACCCTGCTCTAGTTACCCTAAACAAGCAGCGCCGGCTGCCAAGCACATTAGAATATAATTACAAAGCCATATTAATTACCGGTGATACTCTGCCACCCCAATTTGTCCGGGCACACCCTAAATAGATAAAACAAAGCATAGAAAGCAAATAATACATAACATGTGTGAATACGCGCCATCTAGACATGTAACAACCCCGCTCCTGTGCGCTGGGCGACAACTGTGGGAGCTGAAATTGTGGCCACTTTGGTTGTCATCGGAATTTAGAGGGGTTTTCCAGTAATAACACAATCCCGATCCAAACGATGGAGTAAGAGTCTGATCGCTAGGGGCCCAAATGCCGTGATCAGGAGAATGGGGGGCCCCGAATCCCCTTATGGGAATGGAGCGGTGGTATGCACGTGTGACGAGTCAGATGATTGAAGTGCCAGCAACGTTCCCTTCAATTTCACAGGCCATGTGACATCACATTCATACGTCACATGGCCTGATCGCAACTCAATCCCTTTCAAGTGAATGGGCTGAGCTGCAATACCAAGGGCAGCCACTATAGACTGACCCGAACACAACAGCCTATTCAAACAGCTGATCAGCCAGGGGGCCCGGGTGTCAGACTCCGGCCAAGTTTTAATTGATGGGTTCTCAATCATTTAGCCTGCAAAACCCCTTAAATAGAGCAGAGGACTCGTCTTTGCACAACCATCCCAATCACATAGAGCGCTCAAGACCCCACAACCTTACAATAACATGTCAGGAGAGCCGAGAGATCCTTCTTATAGGTAGTCATTACACTTTACATATCTCAGTCATACACATGAATAAAAGAAACTTGGTAATGCTTCTATCTCAACTTATCTGGCTCTTTTCCTGCTTCCCTCCTCTCTCCCCAACTGATATTGACTCGGAAATCTCTACTGAATCCGTCTTGGCATCCCAAGATGGACTGTTCACAGAGGGAGCAAATTACAGCTGCCCATAGAAGTCTACAGAGAGAAGAGGAGGGGAGGGGAAAAAGAGCCAAGTGAGAAGGCAGCAGATACACAGGCAGTGAGGCTGCTGCAGCTAATAGTAAGTTTTCTATCTTATCTGAAATGGTTTATTCATATCAGTACTATTCAGGACTGCTGTATAATGTCCTCTATGCTGCACGTTAAGGAGCAGAATTTCCTGTTGTCCATGGGAGACATCATAGCAGCTAGCCACCCGCTCAAGGAGACCTAAGAATTAGATATAGAGCCTGCAGAGGGGAAAACTGCAAAATACAAGTCATGTAATGGCCAGAAATAGTGTAACTGCTCATGTACACACACCACAGCGTATCCTGAAAGCACAGATGCATTTTAAATAAAACTGCATGATTGTGCTCAATGTCAGTAAGGAGCTGAAAAAGGCACAAAATATCACTTATGATAATATTAACTGTTTGTCCTTAAAGGGAATGTTACCAGAACACAGAATATCAACCCACATAGATAGGTTAGGGTTCCCTGAATCAAACAGTGTTTTCCCCTTGTGAATCGGTGTAAATGAGCTCTATGGAGCAGTAAGGACGTTGCCGCTTACCTTTGGAGCAATAGTAGTGCCCACGTTACTCCAAAGGGCTCATTTTCATATTGACAGAAACAGCGATATCTTGGCAATGGAGGCAGCGATTCACAAGGTGAAAACACCATAAGATGCAGGTGACACTAACCTATCTATCTGCAGGGCTGGGGTGATATGCTGGTTTTGGTGACACTAACCTATCTATCTGCAGGGCTGGGGTGATATGCTGGTTCTGGTGACACTAACCTATCTATCTGCAGGGCTGGGGTGATATGCTGGTTCTGGTGACACTAACCTATCTATCTGCAGGGCTGGAGTGATATGCTGGTTCTGGTGACACTAACCTATCTATCTGCAGGGCTGGGGTGATATGCTGGTTTTGGTGACACTAACCTATCTATCTGCAGGGCTGGGGTGATATGCCGGTTCTGGTGACACTAACCTATCTATCTGCAGGGCTGGGGTGATATGCTGGGTCTGGTGACACTAACCTATCTATCTGCAGGGCTGGGGTGATATGCTGGTTCTGGTGACACTAACCTATCTATCTGCAGGGCTGGGGTGATATGCTGGTTCTGGTGACACTAACCTATCTATCTGCAGGGCTGGGGTGATATGCCGGTTCTGGTGACACTAACCTATCTATCTGCAGGGCTGGGGTGATATGCCGGTTCTGGTGACACTAACCTATCTATCTGCAGGGCTGGGGTGATATGCCGGTACTGGTGACACTAACCTATCTATCTGCAGGGCTGGGGTGATATGCTGGTTCTGGTGACACTAACCTATCTATCTGCAGGGCTGGGGTGATATGCTGGTTCTGGTGACACTAACCTATATATCTGCAGGGCTGGGGTGATATGCTGGGGTCTGGTGACACTAACCTATCTATCTGCAGGGCTGGGGTGATATGCTGGTTCTGGTGACACTAACCTATCTATCTGCAGGGCTGGGGTGATATGCTGGTTCTGGTGACAATAACCTATCTATCTGCAGGGCTGGGGTGATATGCTGGGTCTGGTGACACTAACCTATCTATCTGCAGGCTGGGGTGATATGCTGGGGTCTGGTGACACTAACCTATCTATCTGCAGGGCTGGGGTGATATGCTGGTTCTGGTGACACTAACCTATCTATCTGCAGGGCTGGGGTGATATTCTGGTTCTGGTGACACTAACCTATCTATCTGCAGGGCTGGGGTGATATGCTGGGGTCTGGTGACAATAACCTATCTATCTGCAGGGCTGGGGTGATATACTGGTTCTGGTGACACTAACCTATCTATCTGCAGGGCTGGGGTGATATGCTGGGTCTGGTGACACTAGCCTATCTATCTGCAGGGCTGGGGTGATATGCTGGGTCTGGTGACACTAACCTATCTATCTGCAGGACTGGGGTGATATGCTGGTTCTGGTGACACTAACCTATCTATCTGCAGGGCTGGGGTGATATGCTGGTTCTGGTGACACTAACCTATCTATCTGCGGGGCTGGGGTGATATGCTGGTTCTGGTGACACTAACCTATCTATCTGCGGGGCTGGGGTGATATGCTGGTTCTGGTGACACTAACCTATCTATCTGCGGGGCTGGGGTGATATGCTGGTTCTGGTGACACTAACCTATCTATCTGCAGGGCTGGGGTGATATGCTGGGTCTGGTGACACTAACCTATCTATCTGCAGGGCTGGGGTGATGCTGGGTCTTTTGACACTCCCTTTAAGAATAAAGTAATCCATTCTATCCAATCAGGAAGTGAATGCACTCATCATTTAGGAGTAACCGCTGTAAGTATGACTGGTATTTCCAGCTTGCAGCATTAGTTCAGGTAAATTCACATTGTGCAGTTAAAATTTCATCAGATAAAACTTTTTTTTTCCAAAGCAGTTTTAACTGTGCCCAGCTGCATCGTGTGACTGCACCCTCAGGAATACCCATCTATTCTTTTACACTGTCTATTGAGTACAGATACTGTGTGTGTTGCCCTTTAAAAGGTAGAAATCTGTAGTAGCGCAGACGGGAGGATTATTACGCCCTTACAGGCAGAGGGATGGATCAGTCCCGGGAGAGTCTACACCAGCCGCCTGGAAGGTGAAAGGTGGCCGGGCTGTCACCAGTGAACAATAGAGAGGGTTATATACAGGACACACGCGTGTCACAACGTCCGGCATGTTGTGCTGCAGCTTTCACATGCCAATAATTCTCTACATGGGGTTTCCCAAACTGTGTAAAGTGAATACAGGGAAGAACGGCGCAGATCCTACAAAGAAATACCCCCTCGCCTACACCCCAGGCCTGGAAGAACATTTAGTGCCAAGTCCCTGATCCCTAGAGGTCCCTGTAGCAGAGTACCATGTGATCAGAATATTCTCGGGCACCATTTTAATTTCAAGAGCAGATATTTTTTCAAGACTTAGATACTGAGGGTTCATCCTTAGGATAAGTGATCAATAGCCGATTGATGGGAGTCCGACTTCTGAGAACCAACGAACTCAGGCGATCATTACAGAGCATTATAGCCTCTTAATCTAATACCACAGCGCCATACCTTATATAGTGGCTGTCCTGGGTATTGCATCTCAGTCCCATTCACTTAAAACTTAAAGGGGACTGTCTTGCAAAAAGTTCATGTGACTGTAACAATGTCACAGGTTGACGAAGAGGTCTCTTCCACTTATGGGTGGGGGTTCTGGAAGTTGGGCCCTAATAACCTATTCTAAGGAAAGATTATCAATGGTAAAATGCCATAAAACCCCTCGGATAAAGAATGAAGGGTAATAAGTCAAGTCTTGGAGAAAAACAACTTTCTTACTTCAACTGGGCACCAATTTTGAGGAATTAGGATTGGTCTTGGTGCATTGCTGGACTATACCCGATTTACAGAAGGGGCCAGTGGTTAGCGTTGTATCTAAATCCCTGTATCTCAGAATCTCTACAGATCACAAGGTATCTCTCCGAGCATGGCCGCCACAATGCAATGGAAATCAATGTACTGGAGGTTCCACGTTATTGAAGATCAGGTGGGGAAGAATTGGGCACAATTGGGCCCCTTTATTTTGAAAATTTTTGGACAAGCAAATGGAAGACCACTAAATGACACTAACAGTGAGCCCCCCAATCCTATCACTAGGTGACCATATGCCAAGGTCCTGACCCCCTCCCCATAACATGGGACCACAGAGTTGTCATCTCTGTAACAACCATTATAAGGAGGTAATTACTGAAGAGGCTGGAACAAGGAAGTCATTGCCTTCCTGTTCAGTACAGACAGACACAGAATAAATTTACCTAAATTAAAAATTAAAGCAGACAAAGCAAATATAGAAACAAACTGTAATTAATTTTCGGCAATTGCCTTTTTGTTCTGCATGTTCCGATCTCCGATGATACAAATGTTATTAAAATTGGAATTTTTCCACTTCAAATGGTTCAAGACACCTATCAGAGTATTTGGCTGCGAATGTCCAATTTGGATCCTTCGGATATTGGTGTTCAGGGATTCGTAAATCCGAGCTACTAATGGTTCATAGTGGGGTCTACTAAGTGGCCTTATAAATTGCCAGACATGGGCTGAAAAGCAGCTTGTCAACATTTACCTGCTATCTGTAAACTGTTTGAGCCATTAGGATGAGCTGGCGGGGTCACTCCATAAACTTTCCGGCAGTCCATACAAAATGAGGCTCACTTTTGGAATCCAAATTTCTATGGATCGGATCCATTTAGTAGGTGCTATCACTGGATCAGCTTTAGTAGGACAATATGCAGATACTGTGGTCTACGACGCTTTAGGGGTTCTCCCTTTGGTTACAGCTAAGGCAATCTCGACATCAGAAGAGGGCCATTCAAAGCCATAAACCCAAAGGTCTAACTTCAAGGTGGTCAAATGCAAAACCCTCCTTTAGAATAGACTTTTTTCATGCCAAACTGACCAGAGCTTATGACTGGGAAAACTGCCCGTCACCCTACAAACTGGCTTCAAAAAGAATCCGGGAATACAAACACAGAAGTAATTGGATTTCTCCTCTCAAATGTTTACTACACAGCAGACAATACTAATATCTCAGAACCCCCAAGATGTTGGTTCTTAATGTCAGGTGTAGCAGTACCAATGTCACCATCTAACCAAGGAACCAGAAGATCTAATTTCAAGATGATCAACCAAAATGCTTTACCAAAGAAGTGTCCACAGTATGCAACACTTCCGTACCCAAAACTAAAGCTCTAGAGAAGGCTGCTAGGAAGGGAGCAGAGCCTATGACCGATCTAACGTCCCTAGATCACCCTAAGAGCGATGTCTTTTATGTGAGTCAAGAAAGGGATTCAAAACTGGGCAGCCAACATCACTTCTAGGAGAACCGAGATATATAGTGTGAGGTCTTTCAGGATACTTTTCTAAGTTCTTGTCACAGGAATAAGTCCTGTTTTTAAGGAGTTGGGGTTTTAAGGTTTAATCTTTTACCAACCATTAGCACAAGTGCACTCACCAGTTGGTACATGTCGTAATGTAAAGAGAACCTGTCTTGGAAACAAGTTGCCACCTAATTATTGTTATATAGTAATGTCAAAGTCACAAGGATGGAGTAGAAGCCACAAGAGAAGAAATCATTGATCTATTTGCACAAAGAAACATAAGGTCTAATTTCAAGATGGTCAACCAAAATGGTTTACCGATGAAGTGTTCAGAAGTGCACTCACAACTTGTGATCTTCTAAAGTTTGCTTGCATAGTGAACAGAGCAGCGCCTATGACCAGTCTACCAACCCATCATCGCCCCACCATTGATTCAAAAAAGATTCATGACTGGTATCTGGAGACCGTCCAAACTTTGTAAAATTCTGTCTCTTCTTCTTACATAAAGGTAACATTCACAATGTTGGATAGCGCTCCAAAAATTCAACCTCCGCACACTTGAAACACTGCCCACACTATAATCCCAACAATTTCATATTTGGAAAACCTATGTTAACAAATAATAAGGTCGACTTTCAAGATGGTCAACCAAAATTTCTTACTGTAGACAGAGAACAATACTGGAACTATCTACCTGT
Organism: Leptodactylus fallax; assembly: GCA_947044405.1. Classification (NCBI taxonomy): domain Eukaryota; kingdom Metazoa; phylum Chordata; class Amphibia; order Anura; family Leptodactylidae; genus Leptodactylus; species Leptodactylus fallax. The sequence goes on from CAMRHE010000659.1 coordinate 371,180, forward strand.
CCATCATTACTCTACCAGCAACGTCTCTGTGATTAAAAAAAGAAGCATGGCCAGGACTTGGTGTACAGAGACAGTCCTTGGGGTGCGAAACTGAGTAACCATTCCACCATCTCCACAGTTCTACACAGTCTTCACCATAAAACCAAGAATTTCAGAATTGGAAAACCAAAATGATTTATGGGCTCCAGGAAAATCAAGACAATAACCACGACATCGTCTTTTCCGCTTCTCCACAAAGTTGTCATTACAGGAAGGAGTCTTGTTTTTAAGGGATGACAGGGCTTGAACCTCATGCCCTTTTACTTGGCACTCTACTGGGGCCAATTAGTGAGTGCAAATGCACTCTCTATTTGGTATAGATGTCATAATGTAAAAGGAACCTGTCAAGGAGACAGGTTAGTCCTTAATTATAGGTACTGCAATGTCAACGTCACAAGAGGGTCAGTAGAAGCCGCAAGAGAAGAAGACATCTTTCTATCTGCATGAGGAACCACAAGGTCTAATTTCAAGATGGTCAACCAAAATTGTTTACTGAAGAAGTGTTCAAAAAGTACAACAACCTTCCCACCCAAAACTTGATCTCTTCTAGAGAAGACGGCTTTCATAGTGAATGGAGCAGAGCCTATGACCAGTTTAACCGTCCATCATCATCCTACCAACTAAGACTTCTCTGTGATTCAAAAAAGCATCATGGCAAAGACTCGGTGTCCGGAGACAGTCCAAGGCGTGTGTAACTTGGTTTCTTCCACGCGCTAGAAGCAAGATGTACACCTTGTGGGATAACACCCCCACAATCCAACCACTCACTACACACAGGGCACAAAGACGACGATTCTACTGTCTCCGCACCTCAAGCCCCGTCCCCACCATAAAACCTTTCCAAAGATTTCAAATTTGGAAAACTAATATCATTTAATGGGCTCCAAAATAACCAAGACAAATGTCATGAGGTTTGTGACGCTGCTGAGACCACAAGTTATCGTCACACTGTAATCAATATTTATTTAGCTTGTCCCCCATGGTCTGTCATCGGACCGTGATAGGCTTGTTTGTTCTTTCGGGTTAAGAGTCTGGCTCAGACCACTGGGAAAAAAAAAAGCAAAAGAAAAAGCAAATCCCACAAAAGCATCTGGCGAAGAGAAAGCTGAAGCCAACAGTGTGGACAAACCACGGGGCAAGCCACAGACAGATTGGTCATTGGAATAATTACCGGAAAAAGGCACAGCGTCTCCAATGGCCGGAGCGGTGTAAGGGGGGCAGGTACATAAGAACCCATAGTGTGTGCGTCACGACAAGGAAAGTAGAGGAGATCGGTGCAGTTATATACATAGAAACGTATTACATGTTTATGTGCTGTGCTATAAACTGAGGGCGCAGAAGGGGTTAATGGAGACCGGTGCGGTATATATAACGTATCCGAACAGCCCGTCTGTGTGCACCTTATTACTGCAAGATTGTGGCAGACAGAAAATGAATGGGTATGGGTTGAAATATATACGGAAACGTATACAGATTAAATATCAAATTGCTCGCACACCAGCGGCTGCTTTCACTTTAGGCATTTTGTGGATTCCAATAGTATTAGTGAAAAAATATGATCTAATACAGAAGGAGCTTTCTGCGGGATATTTTACTGACATCCACTAGTAGAAGCCATTTGGTTCTGGAAAAGCTGGATGCGACCAAAATGGCCACCATCAGTTGTCCTGACCAGCACATACACCTATCGTCAATATGTGATCCATGGGGGTCTGACACCCGGACCCCACACATCAGATGTTCCGGGGCCAGAAAATGATGCAGTGTATGGGGAGCTCCTACTGAAGTAATAAGTAATACTATATAGCGGGAGTGAAGAAGTCATCAGTATAAAAACTCCATTTGGAGCCAGAAAACCCCGTTAGGCCGGGGCCCCATGTGCGGTGATCGCTGCGGTTTTGCTGCTGCGGAAACACTGAGGAAAACAATGCAGCATTTTACAGTCCCTGCAAAGAGGATGGGACGCTAGTGAATCCCATCCACCCATTGCAGAAAAATACGTGCACCGTTGCGGTTTTGGAAATCGCAGTATGTCAGTTATACCTATGGAAACGCTGGTGGTTTCCCTATAGGTATAATGGAAGCAGAAAGTCCGTAGAGGAAAACCGCAATGAGTTTCCACCACGGTGTTTCCCACCGCACTTTTTTGCTGTAACTGGCGTAGATTTTGGTAATCGTTTGCACTAGTGAACTGGAATCAATCCTATTAAGTGTAGCACAACTGGCCGCCATGACAGTGACATGGGAGGCGCAATTCATTTCTATTCACTGACAGGAAGCAGACATTTAGAACATAGTGTAGCTAGGTGTAGATGTGCCACATTTTTGGACATTGTGTGCCGACATAATTCAGCAGCTGGACGTAGTGTGTGGCGCCCCTTGGAGGCGGGATAGGAGCGGGTTAGGCGAGTAAAATATCTCCTGATACCTGTTGGATTAATCCAAAGGTACCAAGTGTTTAAGAAAAAAAAATCCATAATGTATCCTGCCGCTGCGGGGCCCCCTATCCTCCGGGGCCATTGTGTGGATCGCATAACGGCTAAAGTACGATATATTAAGAGAAGATGGCCAATGCCCCGCTATTCTGTACAGCTGCATTCACACACTGCCGTTAAAACTGCATCAGGAAAAAACATTTTAGTTGCCGTAATTTATTTACCATGTTGAACCTGTAAAACCAAAAACAGCACCAAAACTGCATGCACTTATTTTCAAGGCACCCAGCAGCAGTGTGTGAATACGCCCTGACGGAAGAGTACAAATCCTAGATGAATCACTGGCCAGAATACTGCGCCTCCTGTTGGTGCCCACATGGTAGTTTCTTCCTGCAGCTCCCATTATACTACGCCCCCTGTTGGTGCCCCCATGGTAGTTTCTTCCTGCTGCTTCTATTATACTACGCCACCTGTTGGTGCCCACATGGTAGTTTCTTCCTGCAGCTCCCATTATACTACGCCCCCTGTTGGTGCCCACATGGTAGTTTCTTCCTGCAGCTCCCATTATACTACGCCCCCTGTTGGTGCCCCCATGGTAGTTTCTTCCTGCTGCTTCTATTATACTACGCCCCCTGTTGGTGCCCACATGGTAGTTTCTTCCTGCTGCTTCTATTATACTACGCCACCTGTTGGTGCCCACATGGTAGTTTCTTCCTGCAGCTCCCATTATACTACGCCACCTGTTGGTGCCCACATGGTAGTTTCTTCCTGCAGCTCCCATTATACTACGCCCCCTGTTGGTGCCCACATGGTAGTTTCTTCCTGCTGCTTCTATTATACTACGCTACCTGTCGGTGCCCACATGGTAGTTTCTTCCTGCTGCTTCTATTATACTACGCCACCTGTTGGTGCCCGCATGGTAGTTTCTTCCTGCAGCTCCCATTATACTATGCCCCCTGTTGGTGCCCACATATTTTCTACCTGCAGCTCCCATTATACTACGCCCCCTGTTGGTGCCCCCATGGTAGTTTCTTCCTGCTGCTTCTATTATACTACGCCACCTGTTGGTGCCCACATGGTAGTTTCTTCCTGCAGCTCCCATTATACTACGCCACCTGTTGGTGCCCACATGGTAGTTTCTTCCTGCAGCTCCCATTATACTACGCCCCCTGTTGGTGCCCACATGGTAGTTTCTTCCTGCTGCTTCTATTATACTACGCCACCTGTTGGTGCCCACATGGTAGTTTCTTCCTGCTGCTTCTATTATACTACGCCACCTGTTGGTGCCCGCATGGTAGTTTCTTCCTGCAGCTCCCATTATACTACGCCCCCTGTTGGTGCCCAAATATTTTCTACCTGCAGCTCCCATTATACTATGCCCCCTGTTGGTGCCCCCATGGTAGTTTCTTCCTGCTGCTTCTATTATACTACGCCACCTGTTGGTGCCCACATGGTAGGTTCTTCCTGCAGCTCCCATTATACTACGCCCCCTGTTGGTGCCCCCATGGTAGTTTCTTCCTGCTGCTTCTATTATACTACGCCACCTGTTGGTGCCCGCATGGTAGTTTCTTCCTGCAGCTCCCATTATACTACGCCACCTGTTGGTGCCCCCACGGTAGTTTCTTCCTGCAGCTCCCATTATACTACGCCACCTGTTGGTGCCCCCACGGTAGTTTCTTCCTGCAGCTCCCATTATACTACGCCACCTGTTGGTGCCCGCATGATAGTTTCTTCCTGCAGCTCCCATTATACTACGCCACCTGTTGGTGCCCGCATGGTAGTTTCTTCCTGCAGCTCCCATTATACTACGCCACCTGTTGGTGCCCACATGGTAGTTTCTTCCTGCAGCTCCCATTATACTACGCCCCCTGTTGGTGCCCCCATGGTAGATTCTTCCTGCAGCTCCCATTATACTACGCCCCCTGTTGGTGCCCACATGGTAGTTTCTTCCTGCTGCTTCTATTATACTACGCCACCTGTTGGTGCCCGCATGGTAGTTTCTGCCTTCAGCTCCCATTATACTACGCCACCTGTTGGTGCCCACATGGTAGGTTCTTCCTGCAGCTCCCATTATACTACGCCACCTGTTGGTGCCCACATGGTAGGTTCTTCCTGCAGCTCCCATTATACTACGCCACCTGTTGCTGCCCGCATGGTAGTTTCTTCCTGCAGCTCCCATTATATTATGCCCCCTGTTGGCATTAATGGCATTACATATTGGTTTCTTCCTGCAGCTCCCATAACACTTTGCCCCCTGTTGGCTCCCTGCATGTTGGGTTGTCCCCCCTGGCACGACTATTGTCTCCCGGACTGATACATTTGCATCCAGTGAAATCTCGCACCCGGAGCGGCAGCTCTTGAACTCCTGACAGGAGAAAGCTTCATTCAGCCCCAAACGAAGTGGAAAAAAAAAAAAAATTCAAAGGCCATATAGAAAGGCTGTGAGTAATGGGAGCAAAGGAACGAGCCCCTGTAATTAAATCTAACTGCAACAGCGGCCTGTGCCCTCAAACCTGTAACGCTGAAACCACTTGAAAAAGGCAGCTACATTAGAGTGCGGGCTGGGCAAGGAATTCCATCATTCCGAGACCTATGCATTACAAAAATAAGCCGGCCATGTGCCCAACATAAAAAAAGAGAGCGAGACGCAAACCGCAGCTTAATCGCTTTCCGCCACTAGAGGAAGAAGTAAGAACGAGGGGAAAGATAGAGCAAGGCAGCCCGCTTTGACTGAGAGGTAATTAGAGAGGGAGACACATTCCTGGCTAATCCTCCGTGCCAACCAATAGTACAAGAGGCTGGTTTTAGGTATAATGAGGTGAGGGTCCTTCTGAGCACATTGCACAATGTGGACGGATGGGCCCTTTTAGCCATACTCCGCTGCAGAACTGCAGTCAGTATTGTGTGTGTCATAATAAACTGAACTGTAGAATTATGTTCAGGGATCTGCAGGTAAAATATAGTCCTTAACTGCTATGCTAACTTATACGCAACCATCAGGACACTGAAGATATCATCAGCACCCATCCCTGGCCTCTCCCTGTGATGTAGAACCTTAGCAGGGGTTTTAAGGTTAATCTTGTTAGCACGGTACCCCAATATTGAGCGGGTTAAAAGTTGAGATGCTGCATTCATCTCCCTCAATGGGGAATCTGCACCCATCAGTCATAAGATTAAAACCAGGTGACGTGAATGATGTGGACTATCCGGGGCAACGGAGCCTGTCGGGGGGTGCGATATATCAGGCAGCAAGTGAACGGTCACTTCTTGAAGCTTAGGTGGACGCAATAAAATGGGCAAGTGTAAGGATCTGAGCGACTATGACAAGGGCTAAATTGAGACATCTAGACAAATGGGTCAAAGTATCCCCAAAAGAGCAAGTCTTTGGTGTGTTCCAGGCATGCACTGGTTAACACCTACCAAAAGTGTCCAAAGAAGGACAAGTGGGGAACCAAAGGCTGGGTCATGGGCGCCTAAGGCTTGTAGATGTGCGGAGTGAAGGCTGGCCCATCTGCTGCGATACCACTGCAGAGCTACGGGAGCACAAACTGGTAAAAGGTGAGAATCAGACCTGGACCATGGATCAATGTAAGAAGGTGCCTGGTGTGATGAATCACGTGTTACATCATGTGGGCGGCCGGGTGTGCGTGTGCATCACTTACCTGGGGAAGAGAAGGCACCGGGGAGGGACTATGGAAGGAGGAAGCACCAGGGGGAGGGGGGACTATGGAAGGAGGAGGCACCGGGGGGGGGACTATGGAAGGAGGAGACACTAGGGGGGACTATGGAAGAAGGAGGCACGGGGGGGGGACTATGGAAGGAGGAAGCACCAGGGGGGACTATGGAAGGAGAAGGCACCAGGCAGGGACTATGGAAGGAGGAGGCACCGGGGGGGGACTATGGAAGGAGGAGACACTAGGGGGGACTATGGAAGGAGGAGGCGGGGGGGGGGGGGGGGACTATGGAAGGAGGAGGCACCAGGCGGGGACTATGGAAGGAGGAAGCACCGGCGGGGGGGGGGGACTATGGAAGGTGGAGGCAGTGTGATGGTCTGTGCAACATCCTGCTCAGAAGCATTAGATCTGGGATGTAACTGTGACATGTACCACCTTCATTGCTGCAGCGCCCTCTAATGGCAGTGGCCTCTTTCAGCAGGATAACTCCCCTGCCACACTCCAAAAAATTGTCCAAGAACATGACAAAGATGGTGATGACTTGGCTGCAGATTGATAATCTATGGCATGTCCGATCCATGGAGCCGCACCGAGCAACTTGCAGGACTTACAGGATCTGCTGCCGACATCTTGTACCAGAAACTACAGGAGGCCTCCATGTCCTCACAGGTCAGAGAGGGGGCCGATAAAATATTAGGCAGGTGGTTTAATATCTATATACAGTCATCTAGTGGCTGGGGAAAGTAATGCAGGTGCCTGTGATCTGTAGCCAACTACCCGCAGTCACGGAGCAGTCCAAGGGATGTATATTCAGCCATTCCCAGAAAAGCTGGGTGACAAATCATTACGTGAGGTCATCTCCCAGCTTTCCTAGACTCCTGAACATCTAAGCAAGCTGGCACTAAGAAGTGTAGGAAAGTTGCGTGACAACCCTGTCATAGTGGCCATACTGGTCGTCACCGAGCTTGTCCACAACTAAGAAGTGCCGGAATAGAATTTCAGGGAGAAAAAAAATGGACTTGTACTTAATGTAAGAATGTTAGTGGGAAACACTCACTCAAAAAAGAAGGACCACTCGCACTGCGCCCTACAGAAATAAGAAGTGACGGAATAGAATTCTGACCAGAAATGAGTTATGGGCTTGTCTTTTTTTTTTTTTTTTTTTTTTTACAAGAAGTTTAAGGGGAGACACTCAACCGAGAAAGAAGGACCATTGCAGAAAAAAGTAGAACATTTTTAGCGCTGTGTCCAATAACTGGCGCAGACAGTTGTCGTATGCTCGCACTGCGCCCGCACAGTAGCACACTGTTACATGGTGCATTCATCTGCACACAGAGACACAGTGACTGGCACAGAACTGGAACTTTTCCAGAAGTGAGCTCCTTCCTGACCCCTGGTGACCTGAAATCCTGCCGGCCCGAGTGATTTATCTGGTCTGTCAGAGCTATTCCTTGCACATCCCCTCGCAGTTACAAGGGCTGTGTGTTTGTGTGCTACCTTCTCTGCTCACCCCTAATTCTACAAGCCTTCCGTCCTCAGGGCCAACCCCAGATCCCACAGAGAACAGTAAACACCAAGGAAAACACTGGGGCCCAATGTGGGCTCTCAGACAGTGCGGCCACCAACCTTTCCGGGCTAAAGGACCGTGAGGCACAGGCTCTCATGAAAGGACTGCTATGAATAGCCAGGTGAGCACCGTGCGGCTTAATGAAGCCACACTGCAGCCATTAATTCCACATTCACCGGCATGACTTGGGCTTTTCATCTGCTCTTCACTTTGGAGATCAGATGCCGAACCAGGGCAGTAATAGCAAGAAACCGCAGAGAGATAGAGAAGGGTGGCGAGCCGGCCGCCAGGTCCGCGGTGCCATGTAGCAGTCTTCTGGGGCAGCTTTGACGTGTCATAGTCATTTAGTCTGAAGTTGTCAATTCCAGGGTGGGGAGGAAGTTCTGCTAAAACACATTATGGGGTGGTGACAACGTTTAATGTCGGGGTTGTCCACAAAAAGGCCCAGGAAATAAGGAGAAACGTGTGGCCTTTAAGGGAGGCTTATCCAGTTCTCAAAGAAATCCAGACTCACCCCTCTATCTGATGGAGATGAGTGTCGGATTGGCCCACCAGAGCACCCGAGGATCCTCCAGTGGGCCCAGGCTCTAACACAATAATGGTCCAGCAGAAGACACCCAAATTTGAAGAGTACTATGGTCTATTTTTTAGTGGTTATTGGTGGATGGGCGGGACACTGGATAAATGCCCCCATGGTGAACCCCACCTGAAGATGTCTGTGGACTAGATTACTTATTGGCACTTGGCCAGTTAATTTGCTTAATGTCTGACATGAGATGACATCATCACCTACCCAGGGTGATGTCACTAGTCCCAGTTGGGAGAACCATGCTCATTATACCCCTCCTCTGATTTTACTGAATAACACCAGGACTACACAATCCAAACAAGGGAAGAGGTCAAAGTCACACATGAGTCCTGGTGTGTGAAGGGGCCCCAAGTTCCCTTTGCCATGTAAGAAAACATCTTCGTGACATAGTCGATAAAGTTGGATAAAGAGACCAAGTCCAACCTATAAACCTACCAAGTTGATGCAGAGAAGATAAAAAAACCCCAAGAGGCTGACACCAATTGTCCCATTGGAAGAGAAAATTACTCCAATTCCAAATATGGCCATTGGACTAAGTCCTTGGATCAACATCTAATCCCCTCTGATCGGCATTATCATCAGAGCAGAGCCAGTTTCTTAGTAGTCAAGGATGAGTCTTACTTTTTCTGGCTCTTTTGGGAGCCATTCAGCAGGTGCCACTGTACCCAATAGTTCACCTTTGTGAAGGGACCTAACTTAACTCTGCATTATGTCGTTCCTCTGTTACTCCCCATGGAAATTTACAAACACATGGAGTGGCAGGGAGCATGCTCAACTACTGCTCCATTCAATTAGCTGTGGTCTTGCAGCAGGGTACAATAGGTGAGGGTGCCCTGCCCTGGTGATTAATGGGGGCCGCAGCAGCAGAACCCACCAATCTACTACATATGAACTTCCCAGTGGAAAGGTGATTAATGCTTGAAGTTGGAATATCCCTTTAAGTACTACAGGGCCCGTCTAGCCGCTGACCTTACACAGACAGTCTGGCCGCAGCGGCATTCTTGTATAAGATGTTAAAATAGCCCATTCTGTAAATGACCATGTGTAAATATTCCGTGACCCGGCGCTGTACGACGCAGTCACCATTGTTCCCTCACTAACCTCAATGCACAGACTAGACAGGGCTCAGAGCAGTCCATAGACTGGCACCTGGTCCCCAGCTCTCACAGAGCATGCTCCAGTGCCACTCACAGTGTACAACCACAACACTGGCATGCCAGCCGGGACCGGAGCTATTTTTATGGGTTGACCATCCCTGTGTTCCCTCTTCTAATGTTTTAACACAACATTCCTGGCATATCACACTCACGCCCATTGTGCTCCCAGCTGGGATTAGGCCAAGATAAGCCTCGGTCAGCGGCTGGAGCTCACTCACTCCACCAAAACACAACACTGTGACGCAAGATGGGGAAATTTAACCCGCTCCCTACCGGGCTCGATGACACTGGAGCCTTTAGACCAGAGGGGCTACCTGAGCTTCAGGGAACAGAAATGAGCCGCCGCTAGCGCAATTGTTCCTCTAACTCTGCATCGGATCGCGGCCTGGGCCGTGCAAAATTTGCAAAGATATAAACTAAATAAAAAAATTATACTAAATTTGCAGGAAAATCTGCTCCAGTTTGAAACAATGGAATTTTTTTTACATTTATTTATTTTGGTGTCAATTTGCAAAATTAAAAAATAAACTAGAATTCCAAAAAATATAATAATAAAATATAAAAACAAGTAATTCGCTAATATATGGTTATTATTGGAGCGGCTCCCTATGTAAGCAGGAGCAGGCACATCATAAACCTGCCGGATGTATAGGGGTTCACGGTGCTTGCATTTGCGCTGTAGGGCCTAGATGTAGCTTATGGCAGTCTCTACTCTCCCTCTGCAATGCTAATAGTACCATAAACAGCAGCCTGTTGATGGATCCTGCAGGATAATACAAGGGAATGTTACATTCTAGTAGGCAGGGGAGTAACCTGAAGCTCCTGGCCCCAATGCAGAATATATAACATGGTCCCTACTTACCATTTACTATCTGTAGGGGGCTGTCACCCCGTCTGAAGCCCAGCAACATAATAAATCATCTGATCGGCGCCGTCACCCTGAGCATTTTGGTGATTTATTTACAAAAACATGTTCAGCTATTCCAAAGATATAAGCCCTTTTAGTGCTGAGTATCACATACAGCACATAAAGGCCCCGCCCCCAGAGAAACCAAAGAGTCACCGCCCACTTGGCTAGTAGACTCTAATTTGCATTAACACTAAAAGGGCTTATATCTATGGAATAGCTGAACAGATTTGGAAAAAGCACCAAAATGCTCAGGATGACAGTGCCGATCAGATGATGGATGTCACTGGGATTTGCAGACCTGGGGACAAGTAGTAATTCAGTGAATACATAAAATTCTGCAGATCTTTCCTGCAGTCCTATGCAGAACCCAATGCCCAAATCACCATGACACACTCAGCTCTGCTACATCGGTGTACTGATAAATTTCAATCTACACAATAACAGATGTAGACAAGGAATTTCAGTGCAAGTTCCATGGAAACGTGCATGTTATCGCCGTCCCACAATATGATGTATAGGATGGATTCCCAGCCACATATATGGCAAATGTGCACTAGTCCCAAAGCCGCATCTGTATCCAGTTCGCTTTTTGGCAGAAAACGTCAGCGGGATCTGCAGAAATTTTTATCTGTTTACCTTTGTCTCCCCTCAAAATGCTTAACAGATCTGACCAAAAATCCCAAATCCTTAAGTTGTGCCATGGTGTTATTACAGAGGAGGATGCGAGGAGGACAAATATAGGGTGTGTTTATTACAAGGCAGGAGAACAGCGCTGGCAGGGTGATTACAGGGCAGCTTTATAGGGCTCATGGTACAGACACCGCACTAACATTCTGTCACACAGCATCTGCTTTAAGTTCACTGCTTCCTTACGAGGGGAGACAAAAAAGCCCGTCCAAAAACCACGGGCTCAGTTCTCCTATCTCACTGCTCTGAGCCCGTGCCATGCCACATGACGGGGGAGTGAGAGTGTAAGTGTGCGCCACTCAATATATTAACTGCCAAGCGTTACACATAGGAAACAAAAAACCCCGACGTGCAATTTACTCTAATTGTGTAACAGAACGTTGTACACAAAAGCAAACATTGATCACACAAGCAAAAAACTGTGCGCACAGGAAGCCGGATCATCCTGCAAAAATCACCATCGTAAAACCAAGAGTCAATCGGTTCGAAACCTGTCGACTTATTAACCCTTTTTATTTATATTTTTAACCAATCCAACACACAAATGCCCCTTGTCCTGTTCGAGAACTGGAAGTATCTCAAAGGGGCAATCCTGCCTGATTTCTCCAACAGGCCCATAAGCATGGACTCAACAAAGTTTTAATAAAGGGGCCACATTGCGCTCTCAGCCCCTATACTCCACTCCTGGCACCAACAAGGTTTCCATCACTGCCAGTCTCCACCGAATCCTTTGAGTGAGTGTCATTAAATTGAAATCTTTAAGCGGTGCCAAAGGCATTTATGCCATGAACACATTGGATTGTTAAAAAAAAAATTCCATCAGAATTCATTTCTGAATATGGCATAAGCGGCCCGTCATAGTATTTTATATACCATGGTGGCGGACTATGCACTTTTCATGGGGTTCGGGAGAGAATCTTGCCACCCTGCTCTCCACCAGGGGATGAGATTGAAGAAGCAACAGCCAAGATGTTATAGGATGTGATACCATGGACCAAACCACCAGGTTATGGGATATGATGTCAGAGACCAATACCAGCAGGGTACACATTCCGATTCCTACTATGGGACCATTCTATACTGTCCACCACTGGTAATGGCTGGATTATAAATTCATCGAAGCAGATCTCCATGAACACCCAATAGCATTTAGTACTTCTTCTAGTGCTATGGACCTATATTCATTGAGCGAACCATGGACAGTAGACCCGGCACTCATTGGTGTAGCACTAATGCTGTATTATACCAACACGAAGACTCTAGACAAAGAAATTCAGCTGACCAATATCTAACCATGTCATTAATAGTGAACCTAAAAAGGGGAAAAGTGGCCACAAATTACCATTGTCATGAGATTGGATGGATGTACCAATGGTGGAGATGAGATTTCTCAGTAGCAACATCTTCCATATCACCAAAATATGGTGAGGAAATGGCTGAAGATGATTCTAAAATAACCTGATGGGTCAAGCTTAAGAAGAAACCTTGGAATTTTAAGGAAAAAACGTCTTTATTAAGAAATCGTGTAGTCACACAGTACAGGAAGAGATTGTTTGTCTCAAAGTGACAAGCCCAGGACTGTACATAGAACAGATCCACTGATACTGGAAGTGAGTAAGATGGACAAACAAGATGACTGGACTGAGGCTCACGCAAGGAGGACGTGGACTCACTGCTACGTCACTGTGATTCACACGAATCACCTCAGTCACCCTCCAGGTGGCCACAAACCTATCTAAGAACAAGACAACCTTTGCCTTTGTTTGTTTTCCTTGCAATGACTTCAAAACTGTGGTTCTAAGGAGTCACATGTTGACCTTATCCCTAATGGTAAGCGAGGACCGCTCCCGTCAAACCATAATTGCCTTGAGGCATGTTCCAAGGTTCCAGGAGATGCTCCAGGCAATGAGGGGTAACCTTTACAGGGGATGTGGGTCGTGTGTAGAGGAACACTCCCATGTTTACAAGACCAGATGATTCCAAAAAGCCTATGTTGTGAATACCGTAATTGATATGATGTCATGGTAGAAATTGGGCCATCTTGGTCCACATCAGACCAGGAAAAACAATTACAGCAGCAGAGACAAACTGACCGCACAGTGGACAAGGCGCCAAAGAATAGTACAGAGAATTGATAGCAATCTGTATCTGATACGTGAAGTGGTGGAAATATCAGCCAGGACACCACATTATAAACTACAGCTACACAAAAAGGGAGGAGACAGCAGTGGCTATACATTTCTATAAAGAGTGGGTGTCTCAGTGACTACATGATGGTCCCACAGCTACTAGAAATGGCTGCTCGTAATGACAATGAGTTAGCTAATAGATCCTGTTAGCTATGAATGGTTACTGAATCCAATTCCATAGGTTTCTATATATTGTTGTATATAGGGGCAGTATTATAGTAGTTATATTCTTGTACATAGGAGGTAGTATTATAGTAGTTATATTCTTGTACATAGGAGCAGTATTATAGTAGTTATATTCTTGTACATAGGAGCAGTATTATAGTAGTTATATTCTTGTACATAGGAGCAGTATTATAGTAGTTATATTCTTGTACATAGGGGGCAGTATTATAGTAGTTATATTCTTGTACATAGGAATAGTATTATAGTAGTTATATTCTTGTACATAGGGGGCTGTATTATAGTAGTTATATTCTTGTACATAGGAGCAGTATTATAGTAGTTATATTCTTGTACATAGGGGGTAGTATTATAGTAGTTATATTCTTGTACATAGGAGCAGTATTATAGTAGTTATATTCTTGTACATAGGAGCAGTATTATAGTAGTTATATTCTTGTACATAGGAGCAGTATTATAGTAGTTATATTCTTGTACATAGGAGCAGTATTATAGTAGTTATATTCTTGTACATAGGAGCAGTATTATAGTAGTTATATTCTTGTACATAGGAGCAGTATTATAGTAGTTATATTCTTATACATAGGAGGTAGTATTATAGTAGTTATATTCTTGTACATAGGAGCAGTATTATAGTAGTTATATTCTTGTACATAGGAGTAGTATTATAGTAGTTATATTCTTGTACATAGGAGGTAGTATTATAGTAGTTATATTCTTGTACATAGGAGCAGTATTATAGTAGTTATATTCTTGTACATAGGAGCAGTATTATAGTAGTTATATTCTTGTACATAGGAGCAGTATTATAGTAGTTATATTCTTGTACATAGGAGATAGTATTATAGTAGTTATATTCTTGTACATAGGAGCAGTATTATAGTAGTTATATTCTTGTACATAGGAGTAGTATTATAGTAGTTATATTCTTGTACATAGGAGGTAGTATTATAGTAGTTATATTCTTGTACATAGGAGCAGTATTATAGTAGTTATATTCTTGTACATAGGAGCAGTATTATAGTAGTTATATTCTTGTACATAGGAGTAGTATTATAGTAGTTATATTCTTGTACATAGGAGGTAGTATTATAGTAGTTATATTCTTGTACATAGGAGCAGTATTATAGTAGTTATATTCTTGTACATAGGAGCAGTATTATAGTAGTTATATTCTTGTACATAGGAGCAGTATTATAGTAGTTATATTCTTGTACACAGGAGTAGTATTATAGTAGTTATATTCTTGTACATAGGGGCAGTATTATAGTAGTTATATTCTTGTACATAGGAGGTAGTATAGTAGTTATATTCTTGTACATAGGAGCAGTATTATAGTAGTTATATTCTTGTACATAGGAGCAGTATTATAGTAGTTATATTCTTGTACATAGGAGCAGTATTATAGTAGTTATATTCTTGTACATAGGAGTAGTATTATAGTAGTTATATTCTTGTACATAGGAGCAGTATTCTAGCAGTTATATTCTTGTACATAGGGGGTAGTATTATAGTAGTTATATTCTTGTACATAGGAGCAGTATTATAGTAGTTATATTCTTGTACATAGGGGGTAGTATTATAGTAGTTATATTCTTGTACATAGGAGCAGTATTATAGTAGTTATATTCTTGTACATAGGAGCGGTATTATAGTAGTTATATTCTTGTACATAGGAGCGGTATTATAGTAGTTATATTCTTGTACATAGGGGTAGTATTATAGTAGTTATATTCTTGTACATAGGAGCAGTATTATAGTAGTTATATTCTTGTACATAGGAGTAGTATTATAATAGTTATATTCTTGTACATAGGAACAGTATTATAGTAGTTATATTCCTGTACATAGGAGCAGTATTATAGTAGTTATATTCTTGTACATAGGGGGTAGTATTATAGTAGTTATATTCTTGTACAGTCATGGCCAAAAGTTTTGAGAATGATACAAATATAAATTTTTACAAAGTCTACTGCTTCCGTTTTTCTAATGGCAATTTGCATATACTCCAGAATGTTATAAAGAGTGATCAGCTTAACAGTAATTACTTGCAAAGTCAATATTTGCCTAGAAAATGAACTTTATCCCCCAAAACACATTTCAACATCATTGCAGCCCTGCCTTAAAAGGACCACCTAACATCGTTTCAGTGATTGCTCCATTAACACAGGTGTGGGTGTTGATGAGGACAGGGCTGGAGATCAATCTGTCATGATTAAGTAAGAATGACACCACTGGACACTTTAAAAGGAGGCTGGTGCTTGCCATCATTGTTTCTCTTCTGTTAACCATGGTTATCTCTAAAGAAACACGTGCAGTCATCATTGCACTGCACAAAAATGGCCTAACTGGGAAGAGTATTGCAGCTAGAAAGATTGCACCTCAGTCAACAATCTATCGCATCATCAAGAACTTCAAGGAGAGAGGTTCCATTGGTGCCAAAAAGACTCCAGGGCGCCCAAGAAAGACCAGCAAGCGGCAGGACCGTCTCTTAAAAGTGTTTCAGCTGCGGGATGGGGCTACCAGCAGTGCAGAGCTTGCTGAGGAATGGCAGCAGGCAGGTGTGAGTGCATCTGCACGCACTGTGAGGCGGAGACTCTTGGAGCAAGGCCTGGTCTCAAGGAGGGCAGCAAAGAAGCCACTTCTCTCCAGAAAAAACATCAGGGACAGACTGATATTCTGCAAAAGGTACAGGGAGTGGACTGCTGAGGACTGGGGTAAAGTCATTTTCTCTGATGAATCCCCTTTTCGATTGTTTGGAATATCTGGAAAACAGCTTATTCGGAGAAGAAGAGGTGAGCGCTACCAGCAGTCTTGTCTCATGCCAACTGTAAAGCATCCTGAAACCATTCATGTGTGGGGTTGCTTCTCAGCCAAGGGAATCGGCTCTCTCACAGTCTTGCCTAAAAACACAGCCATGAATAAAGAATGGTACCAGAATGTCCTCCAAGAGCAACTTCTCCCAACCGTCCAAGAGCAGTTTGGCGCTCAACAATGCCTTTTCCAGCATGATGGAGCACCTTGCCATAAAGCAAAGGTGATAACTAAATGGCTCAGGGAACAAAACATAGAGATTTTGGGTCCATGGCCTGGAAACTCCCCAGATCTTAATCCCATTGAGAACTTGTGGTCAATCATCAAGAGACGGGTGGACAAACAAAAACCAACAAATTCAGACAAAATGAAAGCATTGATTCTGCAAGAATGGACTGCTATCAGTCAGGATTTGGTCCAGAAGTTGATTGAGAGCATGCCAGGGAGAATTGCAGAGGTCCTGAAGAAGAAGGGTCAACACTGCAAATATTGACTTGCTGCATTAACTCATTCTAACTGTCAATATAAGCTTCTGTTACTCATAATATGAATGCAATTCTATTTCTGTATGTGATAAAAACATCTGACAAACACACATAAAAACCAGAGGGCAGCAGATCATGTGAAAATAGAATATTTGTGTCATTCTCAAAACTTTTGGCCATGACTGTACATAGGAGGTAGTATTATAGTAGTTATATTCTTGTACATAGGGGGCAGTATTATAGTAGTTATATTCTTGTACATAGGAGCAGTATTATAGTAGTTATGTTCTTGTACATAGGAGTAGTATTATAGTAGTTATATTCTTATACATAGGAGCAGTATTATAGTAGTTATATTCTTGTACATAGGAGCAGTATTATAGTAGTTATATTCTTGTACATAGGGGGCAGTATTATAGTAGTTATATTCTTGTACATAGGAGTAGTATTATAGCAGTTATATTCTTGTACATAGGAGCAGTATTATAGTAGTTATATTCTTGTACATAAGAGCAGTATTATAGTAGTTATATTCTTGTATATAGGGGGCAGTATTATAGTAGTTATATTCTTGTACATAGGAGTAGTATTATAGTAGTTATATTCTTGTATATAGGGGGCAGTATTATAGTAGTTACATTCTTGTACATAGGGGCAGTATTATAGTAGTTATATTCTTGTACATAGGGGCAGTATTATAGTAGTTATATTCTTGTATATAGGGGGCAGTATTATAGTAGTTATATTCTTGTACATAAGAGCAGTATTATAGTAGTTATATTCTTGTATATAGGGGGCAGTATTATAGTAGTTATATTCTTGTACATAGGAGTAGTATTATAGTAGTTATATTCTTGTACATAGGAGCAGTATTATAGTAGTTATATTCTTGTATATAGGAGGTAGTATTATAGTAGTTATATTCTTGTACATAGGAGCAGTATTATAGTAGTTATATTCTTGTATATAGGGGGCAGTATTATAGTAGTTATATTCTTGTACATAGGAGTAGTATTATAGTAGTTATATTCTTGTACATAGGAGCAGTATTATAGTAGTTATATTCTTGTATATAGGAGGTAGTATTATAGTAGTTATATTCTTGTACATAGGAGCAGTATTATAGTAGTTATATTCTTGTATATAGGGGGCAGTATTATAGTAGTTATATTCTTGTACGTAGGAGCAGTATTATAGTAGTTATATTCTTGTATATAGGAGGTAGTATTATAGTAGTTATATTCTTGTACATAGGGGCAGTATTATAGTAGTTATATTCTTGTACATAGGAGCAGTATTATAGTAGCTATATTCTTGTACATAGCAGTATTATAGTAGTTATATTCTTGTACATAGGAGGTAGTATTATAGTAGTTATATTCTTGTACGTAGGAGCAATATTATAGTAGTTATATTCTTCTACATAGCAGTATTATAGTAGTTATATTCTTGTACATAGGAGGTAGTATTATAGTAGTTATATTCTTGTACGTAGGAGCAGTATTATAGTAGTTATATTCTTGTACATAGTAGTATTATAGTAGTTATATTCTTGTACATAGGAGGTAGTATTATAGTAGTTATATTCTTGTACATAGGAGCAGTATTATAGTAGTTATATTCTTGTACATAGGAGCAGTATTATAGTAGTTATATTCTTGTACATAGGGGGCAGTATTATAGTAGTTATATTCTTGTACATAGGGGGCAGTATTATAGTAGTTATATTCGTGTACATAGTAGTATTATAGTAGTTATATTCTTGTACATAGGGGGCAGTATTATAGTAGTTATATTCTTGTACATAGGAGCAGTATTATAGTAGTTATATTCTTGTACATAGGGGGCAGTATTATAGTAGTTATATTCTTGTACATAGGAGCAGTATTATAGTAGTTATATTCTTGTACATAGGAGCAGTATTATAGTAGTTATATTCTTGTACATAGGAGCAGTATTATAGTAGTTATATTCTTGTACATAGGAGTAGTATTATAGTAGTTATATTCTTGTACATAGGAGTAGTATTATAGTAGTTATATTCTTGTACATAGGGGGCAGTATTATAGTAGTTATATTCTTGTACATAGGAGCAGTATTATAGTAGTTATATTCTTGTACATAGGGGCAGTATTATAGTAGTTATATTCTTGTACATAGGAGTAGTATTATAGTAGTTATATTCTTGTACATAGGAGTAGTATTATAGTAGTTATATTCTTGTACATAGGGGGCAGTATTATAGTAGTTATATTCTTGTACATAGGAGCAGTATTATAGTAGTTATATTCTTGTACATAGGGGCAGTATTATAGTAGTTATATTCTTGTACATAGGAGTAGTATTATAGTAGTTATATTCTTGTACATAGGAGTAGTATTATAGTAGTTATATTCTTGTACATAGGGGGCAGTATTATAGTAGTTATATTCTTGTACATAGGAGCAGTATTATAGTAGTTATATTCTTGTACATAGGGGCAGTATTATAGTAGTTATATTCTTGTACATAGGAGTAGTATTATAGTAGTTATATTCTTGTACATAGGAGTAGTATTATAGTAGTTATATTCTTGTACATAGGAGCAGTATTATAGTAGTTATATTCTTGTACATAGGAGCAGTATTATAGTAGTTATATTCTTGTACATAGGAGCAGTATTATAGTAGTTATATTCTTGTACATAGGAGGTAGTATTATAGTAGTTATATTCTTGTACGTAGGAGCAGTATTATAGTAGTTATATTCTTGTACATAGCAGTATTATAGTAGTTATATTCTTGTACATAGGAGGTAGTATTATAGTAGTTATATTCTTGTACGTAGGAGCAGTATTATAGTAGTTATATTCTTGTACATAGTAGTATTATAGTAGTTATATTCTTGTACATAGGAGGTAGTATTATAGTAGTTATATTCTTGTACATAGGAGCAGTATTATAGTAGTTATATTCTTGTACATAGGAGCAGTATTATAGTAGTTATATTCTTGTACATAGGGGGCAGTATTATAGTAGTTATATTCTTGTACATAGGGGGCAGTATTATAGTAGTTATATTCTTGTACATAGTAGTATTATAGTAGTTATATTCTTGTACATAGGGGGCAGTATTATAGTAGTTATATTCTTGTACATAGGAGCAGTATTATAGTAGTTATATTCTTGTACATAGGGGGCAGTATTATAGTAGTTATATTCTTGTACATAGGAGCAGTATTATAGTAGTTATATTCTTGTACATAGGGGCAGTATTATAGTAGTTATATTCTTGTACATAGGAGTAGTATTATAGTAGTTATATTCTTGTACATAGGAGTAGTATTATAGTAGTTATATTCTTGTACATAGGGGGCAGTATTATAGTAGTTATATTCTTGTACATAGGAGCAGTATTATAGTAGTTATATTCTTGTACATAGGGGCAGTATTATAGTAGTTATATTCTTGTACATAGGAGTAGTATTATAGTAGTTATATTCTTGTACATAGGAGTAGTATTATAGTAGTTATATTCTTGTACATAGGGGGCAGTATTATAGTAGTTATATTCTTGTACATAGGAGCAGTATTATAGTAGTTATATTCTTGTACATAGGGGCAGTATTATAGTAGTTATATTCTTGTACATAGGAGTAGTATTATAGTAGTTATATTCTTGTACATAGGAGTAGTATTATAGTAGTTATATTCTTGTACATAGGAGCAGTATTATAGTAGTTATATTCTTGTACATAGGAGCAGTATTATAGTAGTTATATTCTTGTACATAGGAGCAGTATTATAGTAGTTATATTCTTGTACATAGGGGGTAGTTTTATAGTAGTTATATTCTTGTACATAGGAGCAGTATTATAGTAGTTATATTCTTGTACATAGGAGCAGTATTATAGTAGTTATATTCTTGTACATAGGAGCAGTATTATAGTAGTTATATTCTTGTACATAGGAGCAGTATTATAGTAGTTATATTCTTGTACATAGGAGCAGTATTATAGTAGTTATATTCTTATACATAGGAGGTAGTATTATAGTAGTTATATTCTTGTACATAGGAGCAGTATTATAGTAGTTATATTCTTGTACATAGGAGAAGTATTATAGTAGTTATATTCTTGTACATAGGGGGCAGTATTATAGTAGTTATATTCTTGTACATAGGAGCAGTATTATAGTAGTTATATTCTTGTACATAGGAGCAGTATTATAGTAGTTATATTCTTGTATATAGGAGGTAGTATTATAGTAGTTATATTCTTGTACATAGGAGCAGTATTATAGTAGTTATATTCTTGTATATAGGAGGTAGTATTATAGTAGTTATATTCTTGTACATAGGAGCAGTATTATAGTAGTTATATTCTTGTATATAGGGGGCAGTATTATAGTAGTTATATTCTTGTACATAGGGGCAGTATTATAGTAGTTATATTCTTGTACATAGGAGCAGTATTATAGTAGCTATATTCTTGTACATAGCAGTATTATAGTAGTTATATTCTTGTACATAGGAGGTAGTATTATAGTAGTTATATTCTTGTACGTAGGAGCAGTATTATAGTAGTTATATTCTTGTACATAGCAGTATTATAGTAGTTATATTCTTGTACATAGGAGGTAGTATTATAGTAGTTATATTCTTGTACGTAGGAGCAGTATTATAGTAGTTATATTCTTGTACATAGTAGTATTATAGTAGTTATATTCTTGTACATAGGAGGTAGTATTATAGTAGTTATATTCTTGTACATAGGAGCAGTATTATAGTAGTTATATTCTTGTACATAGGAGCAGTATTATAGTAGTTATATTCTTGTACATAGGGGGCAGTATTATAGTAGTTATATTCTTGTACATAGGGGGCAGTATTATAGTAGTTATATTCTTGTACATAGTAGTATTATAGTAGTTATATTCTTGTACATAGGGGGCAGTATTATAGTAGTTATATTCTTGTACATAGGAGCAGTATTATAGTAGTTATATTCTTGTACATAGGGGGCAGTATTATAGTAGTTATATTCTTGTACATAGGAGCAGTATTATAGTAGTTATATTCTTGTACATAGGGGCAGTATTATAGTAGTTATATTCTTGTACATAGGAGTAGTATTATAGTAGTTATATTCTTGTACATAGGAGTAGTATTATAGTAGTTATATTCTTGTACATAGGGGGCAGTATTATAGTAGTTATATTCTTGTACATAGGAGCAGTATTATAGTAGTTATATTCTTGTACATAGGGGCAGTATTATAGTAGTTATATTCTTGTACATAGGAGTAGTATTATAGTAGTTATATTCTTGTACATAGGAGTAGTATTATAGTAGTTATATTCTTGTACATAGGGGGCAGTATTATAGTAGTTATATTCTTGTACATAGGAGCAGTATTATAGTAGTTATATTCTTGTACATAGGGGCAGTATTATAGTAGTTATATTCTTGTACATAGGAGTAGTATTATAGTAGTTATATTCTTGTACATAGGAGCAGTATTATAGTAGTTATATTCTTGTACATAGGAGCAGTATTATAGTAGTTATATTCTTGTACATAGGAGCAGTATTATAGTAGTTATATTCTTGTACATAGGAGCAGTATTATAGTAGTTATATTCTTGTACATAGGGGGTAGT
This sequence comes from Leptodactylus fallax, assembly GCA_947044405.1. Lineage (NCBI taxonomy): Eukaryota > Metazoa > Chordata > Amphibia > Anura > Leptodactylidae > Leptodactylus > Leptodactylus fallax. The sequence continues at coordinate 393,547 of CAMRHE010000659.1, forward strand.
TTTATAGTAGTTATATTCTTGTACATAGGAGCAGTATTATAGTAGTTATATTCTTGTACATAGGAGCAGTATTATAGTAGTTATATTCTTGTACATAGGAGCAGTATTATAGTAGTTATATTCTTGTACATAGGAGGTAGTATTATAGTAGTTATATTCTTGTACATAGGAGCAGTATTATAGTAGTTATATTCTTGTACATAGGGGCAGTATTATAGTAGTTATATTCTTGTACATAGGAGCAGTATTATAGTAGTTATATTCTTGTACATAGGAGCAGTATTATAGTAGTTATATTCTTGTACATAGGAGCAGTATTATAGTAGTTATATTCTTGTACATAGGAGCAGTATTATAATGTAACTACTATAATATATAGTATAGTGGTAATAGTGGTAATATTTCTGTATATGGTTACAATTTTATAGTAGTTATATTCATATTTATATGGGACAGTATTTTACCTGACTGTCTATCTTGATGTACTCAAGTAGCTAGCTGAGGATGGGCAAATTTACATGGTAACAAGCCACCTGACCATGTCTCCATTACGATTCCTTAATGGGGTGTCTTACAGACTTTGGGTTCCTTGGGCTAAATGAAATTTTGGCAACCACTGCTATAGAAAATGAGTGTCCTATATGCCTTTATTCTCAAGAGAGAACAAAACACCCAGGGGGGCAACAAGAAGCCATACATCTGACTGCCGGCAGGGGCAGGGGCAGTACATTAGTAGTGTACTGGAGGAGCGTCCTTTCCCGTAAGGTTCTGTTTGAACTCCTTCCATCTCCTTCACACTTGCAATGATTAAGCTGGCGGTGACACAAGGTCCCCTCTGCCTCGGATACACTTAGCTAAAGCGTTTCCTGCCTCTCCATGAATACACAGAGTTATTTTTTGCCTGGAACACAATGCCGGTTGCCAACCCATCTCCTCCCAGGTCAGCCGGCCTCACTCCGGGCATATTAAACAAACAATAAGCCAGGGCGACTGATACATTTCAGCTCATCTCAGAAACGCGCTGGAAAGGACCCCCACCTAAAGGAAAAGCAATATCTTAGAAATGGCTCAACCCCGGAAGCTTTCCATGTCCCCTCATTTGGAGTTTTTGAGGTGAGATAAAGGACAGTTTTGGGGTCATGGGGTTATCTCGCATAAACAAGGGAGTTTAGACGGAGCACCTCATTTCCAGCAATGCAAGCGGCTTCCGCTGTCACTGAAAACAAGGCGAGCGCGTGTACCCAATATATTCAGCATCGACTTTGTTAAAGGGACACTAAAACTAAACTCTGTTTGCTCTGCAGGTGAATGCAATCTATTATTCCCTGTTATCAGCCACATACGGCAGGGCAGGGGCTGACTGTAATGTTTCTGACTTCATCCTTATGATCTCTACTTTATCTTTTGTATCTCCAGTTCTAAAAAGTACCTTAAAGAGGATGTGCCATTAAGGACATGTCCCCAATCCACAGAAAAGGGGATACGTGTCCTGGGAGTCCGACCGCTGGGTTCCCCGGTGATGAGGACACTTGGGGCTCGAAAGTGCTCCTAAAGCCTCCTTGTGAATGGAGAGTCAGTGTGATTGTGGGACCAGTGCTCCATTCTTTTGTATGGGGCTGTGGGCAATGCTGGAGGTCACAATCCCAGTCATCCCATAGCAGTGACTGCCGCTCCATTCAGATTAGATTTAGGGGCACTTTGGTCAGACCCCCAGCTATCGGACACCTCCTGTGGATAGGGAACAAGTCTCCATTTATATCCGCACTGTATGTAAGTTTTCAGGCTTACTTTATGCTACATGCATACGAATGCTGTAAAAATCGCAGTTTAAAACACATGCGACATCCATTTTTTTTCACAGCCATTTTGCATCCATGGGCCGCCATTTTCCCAGATCCCTCATAGATATGAATTTATTGATGGATTTATTTATGGATCCGTGAAAAGAGACAAAAATAGAATATTTTGTATTTTTTGACGGTCCATTACAACGGACCACCAAAAACACGGAAAATAATAGACCCACTGGAATCAATAGGGCAGATTTATTAAAAGGGAGCGATTATTAATTTACGCCAGACATCGGGTTGGCGACTTTTTAAATAACAATTATAGCAATAATCGTCACAGCTGGCGTTTTTGGGTCTCCCACACCCCCTTCATGAATGTTAAGGTACGACACTACATTTAAAGGGGTTTTCCGGGATAAACTGATATTTCTAATCTAAGCTAAACACCCCTAACTTCTAAATTACTTAGCGTACAAAAAAAATCTATATTTACCTACATCGCCGAGTTGGTCACGTGACCGCCCCAGGCACATTTTCCGGTGACATTACCGGGAACATGTAGTTCCCCTTCCGGAAACGGAACGTCACCCCCAACTCAACCCCATCATACTTACCTGTCTTCCAGTTCGGACCTTCTGGGTACGGGTCTTCACTTCCTCTGGGCATATGCAGTAGAGTGTGCGCCTGGCATACGATGCACAGGGTTATGCACAATTCTATTGCGCATGCCGGCACTCCCCTGCAGGTCTAGTATTGATGGCCCATTAATATTAGAAAGTGGATAAGCCCTTTAACTTGACGCTCCCCTAGCTTCTTTTATAATATATCTCTGACTCTTCAGTTTATTTTCATTCTCCTGTTAGAACTGGAAACCATAAACAAGTTGCTGTTAACGGATCTAATATTATCATTATGTGTTTTGTTGAGAATTTTGGGTCCATAAAGCAATCCTGTTGGGTAATGGGTGACTCACATGTATGTCTTACACCGGCTAGCCACCTACCCCGACTGCCACCAGAGGGCACAAGCTGGTCTACCAGTTAACTCTTTATTCTAGTCCAATATTGTCCCCTTCCAGATGGTCAGGATTCCCAATGGTGCAATAAATGGCTATTCCGGTTGTAACAAGGTGTCACCCCGTCATTGAGTAGACTTTGAGCTGAGCTGGGTTTGTCAGGTGGTCGTACTTGTAACGTGGCCTTTACCCAATAGGATAGCATAATGGAGTCAGAAACACAATATTACTGGATCTGTCAACAGCAACTTGTTTATGGTTTCCAACTGCAACAAGGGGGTCCAAATAAGCACCGTACTCCTCCTGGCCAAGGTCTTGTGAGTGACGGGAACGGGGATCATAAGACCCTTTTTTTGGCAGTTGGTGGGGGCCCAGCAGTATAATGGATAATACCCCTTGGTAGGAACTGCATTGAAAACTTTATTTATATTTCTTTTAATAAACAGAATCGAATTTGTAACAATTTAGCAAAAGACGATGACTGGAGGATTCTGAGGTTTCCGTCGGAGATGAACTTTATTAGGAGTGTGGATAGAAATCATTGACACACAATATACGGCAGGTCTGGCTCTGGTCACGTAATGTGCCCCTGGTGACATGTAGAACATGACGCCGATCGCCACAATGGGTTTGAAATCGTTTCATTGTGTTGTCACTTTGACCACTACCCTGGTGCAGTAACCACAGCCCTGTCATTGTATCCATCCCATTATCACAGGGAGACGGCAGCCAAATAAACAAGAGCGCCAGGACGCCTGACACAGGGATAATCGAGAACGCACAAGCTGAGCAGCCGGCGAACAACGCTTGTTTTGACTGCGTGGTCGGAGAACTGATAGAGAAAAGCGATTATACTAATGGCCACCTTTACATGGTCACTGACTGGATATTTCAAGTACATTTCCTCAAAAAGCAAAACTATCCCCAGTAACTAGAAATCCGTCAGTCGGGCAATCGTGACAAATTCTATTAAGCCATTTCTTAGTCAAGGCTTTGCTTTTGAGGAAGCTGGGCTACAGCCAATATGGCCGCCAAGTGCTGTCACCAAGAGTACCCTGAAGAAATCTGCTTAAAGGGGTTGTCTGAGACCCAAGGGTAATGGAAACGGATGAGCCATCCACAGGTAGGTTATTAGTATCAGATTGGTGAGGGGTCTAACACCGGGACCCTGCGCCGATCAGCTGATTCATGCGTCCGGAAACCGTATACAAGGTATACGGCCGAAAGCAGCTCTGCTCTTATTCAAGTGAATGGGCAGCAATACTACAGTGTACGGACTAGACGCTGTGTATAGTGTACAGATTAGAAGCTGTATATAGTGTACAGACTATATAGTGTACGGACTGGACGCTGTGTATAGTGTACGGACTGGACGCTGTGTATAGTATACGGACTGGACGCTGTGTATAGTGTACAGACTAGACGCTGTGTATAGTGTACGGACTAGACGCTGTGTATAGTATACGGACTGGACGCTGTGTATAGTGTACGGACTAGACGCTGTGTATAGTGTACAGACTAGGCGCTGTGTATAGTGTACGGACTGGACGCTGTGTATAGTGTACAGACTAGGCGCTGTGTATAGTGTACAGACTGGACGCTGTGTATAGTGTACGGACTGGACGCTGTGTATAGTGTACAGACTAGACGCTGTGTATAGTATACGGACTGGACGCTGTGTATAGTGTACGGACTAGACGCTGTGTATAGTGTACAGACTGGACGCTGTGTATAGTGTACGGACTGGACGCTGTGTATAGTGTACGGACTGGACGCTGTGTATAGTGTACGGACTGGACGCTGTGTATAGTGTACGGACTAGGCGTTGTGTATAGTGTACGGATTGGACGCTGTGTATAGTGTACAGACTGGACGCTGTGTATAGTGTACGGACTGGACGCTGTGTATAGTGTACGGACTGGACGCTGTGTATAGTGTACGGACTGGACGCTGTGTATAGTGTACGGACTGGACGCTGTGTATAGTGTATGGACTAGGCGTTGTGTATAGTGTACGGACTGGACGCTGTGTATAGTGTACGGACTAGACGCTGTATATAGTGTACGGACTAGAAGCTGTATATAGTGTACGGACTAACGGACTAGAAGCTGTATATAGTGTACGGACTAGGCGCTGTGTATAGTGTACGGACTGGACGCTGTGTATAGTGTACGGACTGGACGCTGTGTATAGTGTACGGACTATATAGTGTACGGACTAGACGCTGTATATAGTGTACGGACTAGAAGCTGTATATAGTGTACGGACTATATAGTGTACGGACTAGACGCTGTATATAGTGTACGGACTAGACGCTGTATATAGTGTACGGACTATATAGTGTACGGACTAGACGCTGTATATAGTGTACGGACTAGAAGCTGTATATAGTGTAGACTATATAGTGTACGGACTGGACGCTGTGTATAGTGTACGGACTGGACGCTGTGTATAGTGTACGGACTGGACGCTGTGTATAGTGTACGGACTGGACGCTGTGTATAGTGTACGGAATAGACGCTGTGTATAGTGTACGGACTGGACGCTGTATATAGTGTACGGACTAGACGCTGTGTATAGTATTCGGACTGGACGCTGTGTATAGTGTACGGACTGGACGCTGTGTATAGTATACGGACTGGACGCTGTGTATAGTGTACGGACTGGACGCTGTATATAGTGTACGGACTAGACGCTGTGTATAGTATTCGGACTGGACGCTGTGTATAGTGTACGGACTGGACGCTGTGTATAGTATACGGACTGGACGCTGTGTATAGTGTACGGACTGGACGCTGTGTATAGTGTACGGACTAGACGCTGTATATAGTGTACGGACTAGACGCTGTGTATAGTGTACGGACTGGACGCTGTGTATAGTATACGGACTAGACGCTGTGTATAGTATACGGACTAGGCGCTGTGTATAGTGTACGGACTAGGCGCTGTGTATAGTGTACCTACTAGGCGCTGTGTATAGTGTACGGACTAGACGCTGTGTATAGTGTACAGACTAGACGCTGTGTATAGTGTACGGACTAGACGCTGTGTATAGTGTACGGACTAGACGCTGTGTATAGTGTACGGACTGGACGCTGTGTATAGTGTACGGACTAGACGCTGTATATAGTGTACGGACTAGACGCTGTGTATAGTGTACGGACTGGACGCTGTGTATAGTATACGGACTAGACGCTGTGTATAGTATACGGACTAGGCGCTGTGTATAGTGTACGGACTGGACGCTGTGTATAGTGTACAGACTAGACGCTGTGTATAGTGTACAGACTAGATGCTGTGTATAGTGTACAGACTAGGCGCTGTGTATAGTGTACGGACTGGACGCTGTGTATAGTGTACGGACTGGACGCTGTGTATAGTGTACGGACTAGACGCTGTATATAGTGTACGGACTGGACGCTGTATATAGTGTACGGACTGGACGCTGTATATAGTGTACGGACTAGAAGCTGTATATAGTGTACGGACTAACGGACTAGAAGCTGTATATAGTGTACGGACTAGGCGCTGTGTATAGTGTACGGACTGGACGCTGTGTATAGTGTACGGACTGGACGCTGTGTATAGTGTACGGACTATATAGTGTACGGACTAGACGCTGTATATAGTGTACGGACTAGAAGCTGTATATAGTGTACGGACTATATAGTGTACGGACTAGACGCTGTATATAGTGTACGGACTAGACGCTGTATATAGTGTACGGACTATATAGTGTACGGACTAGACGCTGTATATAGTGTACGGACTAGAAGCTGTATATAGTGTACAGACTATATAGTGTACGGACTGGACGCTGTGTATAGTGTACGGACTGGACGCTGTATATAGTGTACGGACTGGACGCTGTGTATAGTGTACGGACTGGACGCTGTGTATAGTGTACGGACTGGACGCTGTGTATAGTGTACGGAATAGACGCTGTGTATAGTGTACGGACTGGACGCTGTATATAGTGTACGGACTAGACGCTGTGTATAGTATTCGGACTGGACGCTGTGTATAGTGTACGGACTGGACGCTGTGTATAGTATACGGACTGGACGCTGTGTATAGTGTACGGACTGGACGCTGTATATAGTGTACGGACTAGACGCTGTGTATAGTATTCGGACTGGACGCTGTGTATAGTGTACGGACTGGACGCTGTGTATAGTGTACGGACTGGACGCTGTGTATAGTGTACGGACTGGACGCTGTGTATAGTGTACGGACTGGACGCTGTGTATAGTGTACGGACTGGACGCTGTGTATAGTGTACGGACTGGACGCTGTGTATAGTGTACGGACTAGACGCTGTATATAGTGTACGGACTAGACGCTGTGTATAGTGTACGGACTGGACGCTGTGTATAGTATACGGACTAGACGCTGTGTATAGTATACGGACTAGGCGCTGTGTATAGTGTACGGACTAGGCGCTGTGTATAGTGTACCTACTAGACGCTGTGTATAGTGTACAGACTAGGCGCTGTGTATAGTGTACGGACTAGACGCTGTGTATAGTGTACGGACTAGGCGCTGTGTATAGTGTACAGACTAGACGCTGTGTATAGTGTACAGACTAGACGCTGTGTATAGTGTACAGACTAGGCGCTGTGTATAGTGTACGGACTGGACGCTGTGTATAGTGTACGGACTGGACGCTGTGTATAGTGTACGGACTGGACGCTGTGTATAGTGTACGGACTGGACGCTGTATATAGTGTACGGACTAGAAGCTGTATATAGTGTACGGACTATATAGTGTACGGACTAGACGCTGTATATAGTGTACGGACTAGACGCTGTATATAGTGTACGGACTATATAGTGTACGGACTAGACGCTGTATATAGTGTACGGACTAGACGCTGTATATAGTGTACGGACTAGAAGCTGTATATAGTGTACGGACTAGACGCTGTGTATAGTGTACGGACTAGGCGCTGTGTATAGTGTACGGACTGGACGCTGTGTATAGTGTACGGACTGGACGCTGTGTATAGTGTACGGACTGGACGCTGTGTATAGTGTACGGACTGGACGCTGTGTATAGTGTACGGACTGGACGCTGTGTATAGTGTACGGACTGGACGCTGTGTATAGTGTACGGACTGGACGCTGTATATAGTGTACGGACTAGAAGCTGTATATAGTGTACGGACTATATAGTGTACGGACTAGACGCTGTATATAGTGTACGGACTAGACGCTGTATATAGTGTACGGACTATATAGTGTACGGACTAGACGCTGTATATAGTGTACGGACTAGACGCTGTATATAGTGTACGGACTAGAAGCTGTATATAGTGTACGGACTGGACGCTGTGTATAGTGTACGGACTGGACGCTGTGTATAGTGTACGGACTAGACGCTGTGTATAGTATACGGACTGGACGCTGTGTATAGTGTACGGACTAGACGCTGTATATAGTGTACGGACTAGAAGCTGTATATAGTGTACGGACTATATAGTGTACGGACTAGACGCTGTATATAGTGTACGGACTAGAAGCTGTATATAGTGTACGGACTATATAGTGTACGGACTAGACGCTGTATATAGTGTACGGACTAGACGCTGTATATAGTGTACGGACTAGAAGCTGTATATAGTGTACGGACTAGACGCTGTATATAGTGTACGGACTAGACGCTGTATATAGTGTACGGACTAGAAGCTGTATATAGTGTACAGACTATATAGTGTACGGACTGGACGCTGTGTATAGTGTACGGACTAGACGCTGTGTATAGTGTACGGACTGGACGCTGTGTATAGTGTACGGACTAGACGCTGTATATAGTGTACGGGCTAGACGCTGTATATACTGAGACATACGTTATATCGGTGGTGCTGGGAAACTGCAGCTCTCCCATTCACTTTCTTCCAGTATACCTTGTATATGGCTCCCAGCAGTCATATCAGCTCATCGGTATGGGGTCCAGGTGTTGGTCCTCCACCGATCTGATACTAATGACCTATCCTGAGGGTACGGGGCATGTATTCTGTGGGTAGGTCATCGGTATCCAGGACTATTAGGTCTTGGACAACTCCTACAAAATAGTTGTTCCGAAAAATACCCTATTCTGTGTGAGATTGCTGGGAATCCAATCAATGTGACCCCCAAACATAGGAGAAAGGGGCCAAAAAGTTCCCCTGTATGCTCCATGTGAACGAAACTCTAGTGGGCTTGTGTGCTCACCACTTCATTCACTTCTATGGTGCTGCCTGAGAACCATTCCTATAGAAGTGTATGGATAGGTAGCCATATAAGCGCACCACTTCACATCGGGACGCCTGCGACCCCTCTTCTCACCTCTTCCAGGAGTTGGCCCACCAGTGATTAAAAACTTATCCCCTATCTGAGGATGGAGGAAAAGTGAAGAGCGGGACTTCCCCTTTAAAGAGGATCTTTCACCACCTCTACTAATCCAACGCTTTGCATCTGTCAATAGCCGCCCCTCCACTGATTCCGGCGCAGTTGGAATTTTCCTCTAGCCCCCACCACTGCTGAGCAATCGGTGCGGCTAGTTTCAGCACGTACTATACTAGTTAGGCTCTCTACTGTCAGGTGGGCTGGAGCAGATAGTCTAGGACCGCCCACCTGACACTAGAGAGCCTGATTAGCATATCTGGTGCTGAAACTAACAGTATTGATTACTCTGGAACGATGGGGGCTAGAGAGAACATTCCAATTGCACTGGAATCAGTGGATCGGCGCCTATTGTAGGATGGAAAGAGTTGGTGAAGGTGGTGAAAGGTTCCCGTTATCTCCAGATACAAAAATGTAAAGTGCGCCTTATAACGAATGATGTGATCTGCAATATATCATATACACGGCTGAGGATCAGTGATAAACAGCAGGGAGAGGTGCTAAATGTGTCCCCGGCAGGAGCTGATGAGGGCGGTCAGAGCGCCATTAATAAAGGTTCTGTCCTGGCCGACACTGTTTACCGTGATGCTGTTTTTAACTCTCTGAGGTTTCTTCATTTTCCAGGACGGCAAACACTGAATCTTCTCTTTCTAGATTTTACTCTCTCTGACTAATCGGCCTGAAGCTGCACATGGAGCTGAGCGCAGAGCTGCCCTGTCCGCTGCCATGTCGCTGTGGCCCCCGGGGCCCTCGCGCTGCGACCACCTGTGATCGCCTCTCATAGGATCATTCATTGTGCAAGATCAGAGCCCCTAAATAAAGAGCCCCAGGATACACCAGAGATCGGGTCACACTCTGCACCCCTTACCCATTATTTAACCCCCCCATTAGTGCGCAGTGTGCCCTCCCCTCTTACTTAAAGGGGCTTCTGGTTTTCTGTAAATAAAAATTGTTCTTCCTATCAGAAAAAGTTCTACAACTTTCTAATATTCTTAATGCATCAATAACTTTTCCTTTTTAACCCCTTATTGACCTCAGGGTAGTTTGAGCGATAAGACTCGGCCACTGTATTCACATTTCTTCACCTTCCAAAATGTATAACTTTTTTATTTATCAGCAACATTTTGGGGTACATGTAATGTTCTGATTATTTTTTATTGGGACTGGATGACAAAAACCATTTTATGTTTGGCGTTTGCTCTGCATTAAAAATAACATGCCCGACTCTGATGATGATATTTACCATATTTATATGGTTTTTAATATTTTTACCATTATTGCTACTTTTTTGTTGACGGGGCTATGTGAGGGCTCATTTTTTGTAGGATAAGTTGTAGTTTATAGTGGGACCATGTTCTGGGGTGTACAGCTTTTTGATCACTTTTCATAGGTGTTTTTTTTTTTGGGGGGGAGGGAAGCAAGGTGACAAACACATTAATGGGTGCATTGCGTTTTTTTGGTTATGGCGTTCACAGTACAGGCGAAATAACATTATTTTAGGATAGTTCGGTCGTATACACACGCGGCGATTCCTAATAGGTTTGTTTTCCATTTACATTATTTATTTTTGTAATGGGGTTTATGAACTTTTCCTTATTTATTTATTTTTGATACTTTATTTACTTTCCTTTTTTTTTTTTACTGTCCCATGAGGGGACCTGAACCTGGGATTACTTGATCCCCTGTACAATATACTGCAATACTTCTACTGTCTGCCAACGCAAACCCTGCCATCTCACCGGCCCACACCCTAACCACCCAGATGTTGTGATTGCTATTGATCACGGCATCTGAGGGGTTAAGCTGCCACTGTTACAGCATCTTCCGCCGCCTGCAGTTAGTCCCTGGTCTTGGCTGTGTATTACAGCTGGAACCCAGAAGCAATGCAGCAGGCACGGCTCCGGTAAGTGCTACAGATCTCTGCCATATGGAGAATTTTTGTCCACCAGACCTCAGCTCAGTAGGTGGACATGCACATTAATAAACACTCTGAACACCAGGTGGCGCCATACTATGTCAGTAAGTCATAACTCTCCATTGGATCAATGTTTAATGCTTTTAAAGAGCAAATATTGTTACTTTTACATGATCTACACTATGAATATGATATTTACCGTCAGGACAACACCTTTAGCTCGGAGCTCTCCCTGCAGCTGCAGCTTCTCTCTCTGTGTGTCTGTGAGGCTGCATGCAGTGACATAAGGAGGAGGAGCAGAATGAGGAGAAATCTGATAGGACACAGGGAGGCCCCGCCTACTGAGAGAGAGAGAGAGAGAATGTGCATTGTCCAAATGTCAGACCCCAAAATCCAAACATTACCCATCCTACATGTGCAGCTGCTCGAGGATGGGGAATCAGTATTTTTTTTCCTTTTTGTAATGATCCTTTTCAGCAGATCACAATCCCAGTGTGAACAGATCCCCTAGATGAGCAGCCGCTTCTGTGACCGTCCTGAGGAGAGTAACCTTCAGCAATGTAACTGGTGTTGATCCTGGCCGGTGTAGGTTGTGCGTGGGTAACACTATGGGGTTGTGTTGAAGACTCACATACACATTATGTAGCAAGCAATGAAGGTCAGCCCTGGAGCCGGAGCTGAGGTGTATAAAGAGGTGTGTGTGGGGGGAAGCTCGCTCGCTGCCTATTCTGGGCCCGTTCCGTGGGTAAACACAGAGGTGACTCACAGCCCAGCGCCTTTTAGGAAAATGTGGGTCGCCGCAAACAAGGCCAAAGGAGGGAAAGTAACAAGGATGTGCTCTCAGTACTCAGACGGTAAACAGCAGGTGGGGTATTTATTATTGTCCGGTAAGACCGCAGCCTTACGTATGGCCACGCCTGACTCGCGCCAAACCGCTCGTGTACACCAATATAACCGTGGAGCCTATTTTACTAGAAGCCACGGGTTATAAAAGGGTTTGCATTGACTACTCTACAGAAATGTACACAATACGTAACCAATGAGTTCATTTAAAGAGGACCTCTCACCACCTCCAGATGTTTTCATACAGTAATAGTCGCTCCTCCACCGATTCTGGTACAATTGGAATTTTTTTCTAACCCCCGCCGTTCCTGAGCAATCAGTGCAGTTAGTTTTGGTACCTGATATGTAACTAGACTCCCTGATGTCAAGTGGGTGGTGTCAGACTGGAATAGGCAAGGCGTGACTCAGAGCCCCAATAAGAGGTGGTCAGTGTATGAGTTCTGAGTTACGACCCTTGTCTGCCCCTCCGTGACACCACCCACCTGACATTAGGGAGTCTAGTTAGGATATTAGGCACCAAAACTAACTGCACTGATTGCTCAGGAATGGTGGGGGGTAGAGGAAAAATTCCAGCTGTGCTAGAATCAGTGGAGGGTGCACTATTAAATGATAAACTGGAGTTGGTGAAATGTCCTCTTTAAAGGGCAACTCCACAACAGAGAGATCATCCCCATATCACTTAACCCTTTTATCCTTGGGTTGTTAAGACACTCCAGTACACACCAAAGCTATCCTACCATGGACCTGCTGCAGAATACCCTGGCCATCAGCTTCTATGGCTGGGGGAATATGTGGCTGGCCTCACAGTGACCCCTACAGCAGAAATGTAGTATTACATGCCAAGCACATAATACACAGACAGGCTGCAGGGCTGCGAGTCTACCATAGAGAAAGAGATGCTCTTTGTTAGTGGCTCCTCCTAAAAGAAAGCGTCTAAGCCCTCCTCTGCAAAGTCATATTTGTTCATCACGCCCCTTTAAGGGGAACTTGTCATGGTAAACAAGATGTCTTTGGGCAGCCTGTCATAGAGCAGGAGGAGCTGAGCAGATTGATATATAGTCTTGTGGGGAAAGATGCTGGAGATCTTCAGTACTTTATGGATAAAATACTGCATAAGAGTCCAGGGGGCGGTCCTACTCAGTGTCTGATATCTATGCACAGTCAGGGAAGAGGCATAGCACCACCCACATGACTCATTCACATCTCTGCCCTTACTATTACTTAGGAGTCCAGTGGGCAATCCTAAGCAGGGACTAAAAACCTTCCCTCAGTGGGACCGCCCACCGGACTCCTAGGAAGAGAGAAATGTACTAGTTCTACTGAACCTTTTCCCATAAAGCTATATATCCATGTGCTCAGCTCCTCCGGCTCTATAACATGGTTGGGCACCGTGTTCAAAGTGACAGATCCCTTTAATTCCCACACTATTGCTCAGTCGGGGTATAGACTCCTGGTAACCCTGCTAAGATTGGAGTTTACAGCTCCTTAAAACCTAAGACAAAATCTAAAATCAAGTCTAAAATCCACCTCCTTATCTGCCAAACCCTCCTCCTTACTTTACACTGCAGCTCTGCTTGTACAGACTGACTGCTGCGTATAGGCAGCCCGAACGTCAGCCGGTACCCTCAGACCTCTATTACAGAATGATATCAAACTATATCCAGTGGGGAGAAAAAGATGCCGCACATGAGCCCCCAATAAGGGGGAGGAGCCTAATTTAAAGGGGTACCGCACCACAAGTTGCTGTTTGTTCTTTATTGTATTTGCTAAAATGCTAAACAAATTTCTCAGGACGGAGAGAACTTTTTCAAAATTGAAAAAAAACTTCTTGCCCCTGTTTTCTCTGTGGCCGCCGCCCTCCCCTTTACTAAATCTATTTATATATAACACTTTGCCACATTCTAACAACTCTTTTCTGTCACCTGGGCCCCGGGGGAGCGTTTCGGCAGACTGTTACATTCACTTTTTGACTCTCTCTAATTTGTTGACTTAGCAGTGTGTCTCCTTCCAGCGGCTAATTGACGGCTACTGGGCAGCCAGCTATTCCTCTGAAGATCTGAACACGTCCCTCAGCCAACTGCACATACTTCACCCGGCTCCTTTAACTAATAAAATTTATATACCTTTATATACGTACAGACACATACACACAAACTTTTATTAACAGTTTGTACAGTAGCTTCGGCTTCGGGCCAGGAATTTTTTTTTTTTCTTGCAACTTTTTTTTTTTTTTTACTCCTCGAGAACAAATTTTAAAGCCGTTTCGAAGCCAAAAACATCACTTAGGCCTCTATTAGCTTTTACCTCTCGGCCTGGGCACACGGGCTAAATATGGATACGTGGCTATTTTAATGGTTTTATGGTTTACATGAATGGCCGAGCCTCTCCGCGGACGCAAATAAATAGACAGACGCGTTTATAGAGACGGCACCAGGAAAATATTGATGAAAACGGCCAAACAGATTATCGACTATCAAAAGTTTTGATTTCATTTTTTTTTTTTTTTTAACACATAAAATCTCACATAGAAGGTTCTTATTTTCCGAGATTAGAGGAAGGTTTGCCGGTGGCGTCATTTAATTGAGGGCGTCCATTTTTTTTTTTTTGACCAAAGATGGAGCCTTTGAAGTCGAAAAAGTGCTAGAAAAATCACAGCAGCGGAGGAGGAGGAGGAGAGGCGCAAAGAGCTCCGGCCTCACCCACGGACCAGGGAGCACATCACATATTCTAGATGGAAATAAAAGATGTATTCAGATTATTTTAGATATTTCTTTTTTTTTTTGGGGGGGGGGGGTAGAAAGCTGTAGGTAAAGTGGGGAGAGCTGGATAACAAATAATATGGCTGCCATCTATCTATCTAGCTCTCTATCTGATATCTATCTATCTAATGTCTATCTATCTATCTATCTATGTATCTATCTATCTCTATCTCATATCTATCTATCTATCTATCTCATATCTATCTATCTCTATCTATCTATCTCTATCTATCTATCTCATATCTATCTATCTCATATCTATCTATCTATCTATCTCATATCTATCTATCTATCTCATATCTATCTATCAATCTATCTCATATCTATCTATCTATCTATCTATCTATCCTTTCACATGGCCTTATTCAGACTGATGCTAAGTTCACACCTGTGTCCCGGTTTCCGCTCTTCGGGTCCAGCCTGACAGCTATTCCTCAGAATTACGGTGACTCTCCTGTTCTTTACATGACCCTGTCTGTCTCATATCTATCTATCTATCTATCTATCTATCTCATATCTATCTATCTATCTATCTCATATCTATCTATCTATCTCATATCTATCTATCTATCTATCTATCTCATATCAATCTATCTCATATCTATCTATCTATCTATCTATCTATCTATCTATCTATCTATCTATCTATCTATCTCATATCTATCTATCTATCTATCTATCCTTTCACATGGCCTTATTCAGACTGATGCTAAGTTCACACCTGTGTCCCGGTTTCCGCTCTTCGGGTCCAGCCTGACAGCTATTCCTCAGAATTACGGTGACTCTCCTGTTCTTTACATGACCCTGTCTGTCTCATATCTAGTTATCTATCTAGAAATATCAAATCTATCATCTATCTATCTTCTACCTATTTTTCTCTTATCTTCTAATATCTATCAATCTATTTCATGTCCATCTTCTGTATGTCTTAGATCTATCTAATATCTATTAATCCATCTAATATCTACCTATCTGTATGTCCGGTTTATACAAGTGAAATTTCTTTGTTGCGGCATCTGATAATCCCGGAAGTCTGTGCGACCTATTGTTGGTGTCTGTAATGTGTTGGATCCAGCACAACATCGTGCCTGCTGTTATAAACCAAATCCACAAGGCTGATGTGAACGGCGACTTATATGCACCAAGAACACATGTAAGGGGGTGTTCACACCACCGCTGGTGTCCGTCAGTAGTGTCCGTTGCTATTGTCCATTACAAGATTTTAGCATCGGACACTAGCTGAAGCGTCAGAAATCCGTTAAAATTTCCATTCATTTCAATGGGTTTTTATATTGTGTCCGTTTACACCAAATCCGTCAGAAGTCCGTTTTTTTTTCACGGACAAGAAATCCTACATGCAGGACTTTTTTGTCCGTTTGAAAAAACGGATTCTTGACGGACAGCAAGTGTCCGTTATTTTTCTAACATTGAAGTCTATGGGTAACGGACTTATAACGGACAGTAACTGAGAGCCGTCAGTTACTGTCCGTTATTTTATGTCCTTTTTTTTTTTCTGCGCATGCTCAGAAAGGAGAAACAAACAAAAAAAACGGACACTAACTGATGTGAATGTGTCCATTAATTGGATGAGTTACAAAAATAGACACATTAGCAGTCAGTGTCCATTAATGTCTGTTATGATAGGTGTCCGTTTTGTTTTTTTTGTTAACGGACACCTTCATATCGGAATCCAACGATAGTGTGAACCCTGCCTAAGAAAAACTCTGGGCACGTTATAGTAAATTTGCTACATTTACACATCACAATTCTGCACATTCTAAATACATTTGCACTTTTCATCAGCCAGTATTAATATATTTGCTGCATATCAAGTACTCAGAATATGGCCCAATCTACAACCGTATTCCGCTCCATTGTGCTCAGTGATGTTACGCTCACACGTGGTGGATACGTTGCAGATTTTCTGTCCTGATTTGCAGGAGTAAAATCCGCAAAGAATTACACCGCCAGCGAAACACTGCAACACATCTCACCCGTACACTGTGGGAACAATCTGCAGTGGACACTGACCGGCAGGGCCGACTTGTGCAACACATCGGGTGAATTTTCTTGCAAATCTGCAAAAATCCCTACTTTTGCTGTTGATTCTTTTTGGATTTGCAGCAAAATCTCCAGCAGGAAATGACACCCTAAATCTCCTGCTATATCTGCTGCACAGCCCCCCCTACAGACAGAAAATGACATGACATACAAGCTTCAAAAACATCCTCAATAAAATCTAATCTTGCGCAAGATACATTTATATAGCAAATTAAAAACAATCTGCAAAAATAAATAAAAAAGGCAAATTCTAGGAAATAGCAGAAAGTGACACTGCAGCCCAGATGCCGCCCGTGTGCGATGCGTTGGGCCGCAGCCAGCTCCATGTGTGGTTGACAATCTTTATGATCTCTCCGTAACACAAACAATTAGACGCGGCTTATTACGCCTCGAGAAAAGAGATAAAAAAGAATTAGGAGCTAGAAATAATATTCTCTGATCGAGCGGTGGCCGAGATCAAAGACACAAGTTACGATTCACACACCGCACCGTACAAAAAGCGCCGGCTCCAAAGACAACAAGTGACGTCGCCGCCAACAACAAACCTACGCGCGGCCCCTTTAATACACAGGTGATCTGGGGACGGAAGCATTAATTGGTTAAGGCTAATTAAGATTTTGCTGGCTGTTAATCTTTGCGTGGAGGCGCGGACAAAAAAAAATATTTTACTTTGTTTACTTTTCAAATAAAGTGTTTAATTACTGCCCACACCGGGCCCGACATGTGCGGCGCGCAATATTCTCATAGCTGCCTGATAGAAGCCTCAGTATACAGGAGAGAGATACAGAATATAGCAAAGAGAGGGGAAGTATCAGGAAGTGACACCAGGTTACAGTATTCTTTATGCATCAATTCCTTGTGGCTTTTTAGATCTCTGTGAGTGCACCAGCAGAATAGTGAGCGCAGCTCTGGAGTATAATACAGGATATAACTCAGGATCAGTACAGGATAAGTAATGTAATGTATGTACACAGTGACTGTACCAACAGAATAGTGAGTGCAGCTCTGGAGTATAATACAGGATATAACTCAGGATCAGTACAGGATAAGTAATGTAATGTATGTACACAGTGACTGCACCAGCAGAATAGTGAGCGCAGCTCTGGAGTATAATACAGGATGTAACTCAGGATCAGTACAGGATAAGTAATGTAATGTATGTACACAGTGACTGCACAAGCAGAATAGTGAGCGCAGCTCTGGAGTATAATACAGGATGTAACTCAGGATCAGTACAGGATAAGTAATGTAATGTATGTACACAGTGACTGTACCAGCAGAATAGTGAGCGCAGCTCTGGAGTATAATACAGGATGTAACTCAGGATCAGTACAGGATAAGTAATGTAATGTATGTACACAGTGACTGTACCAGCAGAATAGTGAGCGCAGCTCTGGAGTATAATACAGGATGTAACTCAGGATCAGTACAGGATAAGTAATGTAATGTATGTACACAGTGACTGTACCAGCAGAATAGTGAGCGCAGCTCTGGAGTATAATACAGGATGTAACTCAGGATCAGTACAGGATAAGTAATGTAATGTATGTACACAGTGACTGTACCAGCAGAATAGTGAGCGCAGCTCTGGAGTATAATACAGGATATAACTCAGGATCAGTACAGGATAAGTAATGTAATGTATGTACACAGTGACTGCACCAGCAGAATAGTGAGCGCAGCTCTGGAGTATAATACAGGATGTAACTCAGGATCAGTACAGGATAAGTAATGTAATGTATGTACACAGTGACTGTACCAGCAGAATAGTGAGCGCAGCTCTGGAGTATAATACAGGATGTAACTCAGGATCAGTACAGGCTAAGTAATGTAATGTATGTACACAGTGACTGTACCAGCAGAATAGTGAGTGCAGCTCTGGAGTATAATACAGGATAAGTAATGTAATGTATGTACACAGTGACTGCACCAGCAGAGTAGTGAGTGCAGCTCTGGAGTATAATACAGGATGTAACTCAGGATCAGTACAGGATAAGTAATGTAATGTATGTACACAGTGACTGTACCAGCAGAATAGTGAGTGCAGCTCTGGAGTATAATACAGGATGTAACTCAGGATCAGTACAGGATAAGTAATGTAATGTATGTTCACAGTGGCTGTACCAGCAGAATAGTGAGCGCAGCTCTGGAGTATAATGCAGGATGTAACTCAGGATCAGTACAGGATAAGTAATGTAATGTATGTACACAGTGACTGTACCAGCAGAATAGTGAGTGCAGCTCTGGAGTATAATACAGGATAAGTAATGTAATGTATGTACACAGTGACTGCACCAGCAGAATAGTGAGTGCAGCTCTGGAGTATAATACAGGATGTAACTCAGGATCAGTACAGGATAAGTAATGTAATGTATGTACACAGTGACTGCACCAGCAGAATAGTGAGCGCAGCTCTGGAGTATAATACAGGATGTAACTCAGGATCAGTACAGGATAAGTAATGTAATGTATGTACACAGTGACTGCACCAGCAGAATAGTGAGCGCAGCTCTGGAGTATAATACAGGATGTAACTCAGGATCAGTACAGGATAAGTAATGTAATGTATGTACACAGTGACTGTACCAGCAGAATAGTGAGCGCAGCATTGGAGTATAATACAGGATGTAACTCAGGATCAGTACAGGATAAGCAATGTAATGTATGTACACAGTGAGTGCACCAGCAGAATAGTGAGTGCAGCTCTGGAGTATAATACAGGATGTAACTCAGGATCAGTACAGGATAAGTAATGTAATGTATGTACACAGTGACTGCACCAGCAGAATAGTGAGCACAGCTCTGGAGTATAATACAGGATGTAACTCAGGATCAGTACAGGATAAGCAATGTAATGTATGTACACAGTGACTGCACCAGCAGAATAGTGAGTGCAGCTCTGGAGTATAATACAGGATGTAACTCAGGATCAGTACAGGATAAGTAATGTAATGTATGTACACAGTGACTGTACCAGCAGAATAGTGAGCGCAGCATTGGAGTATAATACAGGATGTAACTCAGGATCAGTACAGGATAAGCAATGTAATGTATGTACACAGTGAGTGCACCAGCAGAATAGTGAGTGCAGCTCTGGAGTATAATACAGGATGTAACTCAGGATCAGTACAGGATAAGTAATGTAATGTATGTACACAGTGACTGCACCAGCAGAATAGTGAGCGCAGCTCTGGAGTATAATACAGGATGTAACTCAGGATCAGTACAGGATAAGTAATGTAATGTGTGTACACAGTAACTGTACCAGCAGAATAGTGAGTGCAGCTCTGGAGTATAATACAGGATAAGTAATGTAATGTATGTACACAGTGACTGTACCAGCAGAATAGTGAGCGCAGCTCTGGAGTATAATACAGGATGTAACTCAGGATCAGTACAGGATAAGTAATGTAATGTGTGTACACAGTAACTGTACCAGCAGAATAGTGAGTGCAGCTCTGGAGTATAATACAGGATAAGTAATGTAATGTATGTACACAGTGACTGTACCAGCAGAATAGTGAGTGCAGCTCTGGAGTATAATACAGGATGTAACTCAGGATCAGTACAGGATAAGTAATGTAATGTATGTACACAGTGACTGTACCAGCAGAATAGTGAGCTCAGCTCTGGAGTATAATACAGGATGTAACTCAGGATCAGTACAGGATAAGTAATGTAATGTATGTACACAGTGACTGCACCAGCAGAATAGTGAGCGCAGCTCTGGAGTATAATACAGGATGTAACTCAGGATCAGTACAGGTAAGTAATGTAATGTATGTACACAGTGACTGCACCAGCAGAATAGTGAGCGCAGCTCTGGAGTATAATACAGGATGTAACTCAGGATCAGTACAGGATAAGTAATGTAATGTATGTACACAGTGACTGTACCAGCAGAATAGTGAGCGCAGCTCTGGAGTATAATACAGGAGGTAACTCAGGATCAGTACAGGATAAGTAATGTAATGTGTGTACACAGTAACTGTACCAGCAGAATAGTGAGTGCAGCTCTGGAGTATAATACAGGATAAGTAATGTAATGTATGTACACAGTGACTGTACCAGCAGAATAGTGAGCGCAGCTCTGGAGTATAATACAGGATGTAACTCAGGATCAGTACAGGATAAGTAATGTAATGTGTGTACACAGTAACTGTACCAGCAGAATAGTGAGTGCAGCTCTGGAGTATAATACAGGATAAGTAATGTAATGTATGTACACAGTGACTGTACCAGCAGAATAGTGAGTGCAGCTCTGGAATATAATACAGGATATAACTCAGGATCAGTACAGGATAAGTAATGTAATGTATGTACACAGTGACTGCACCAGCAGAATAGTGAGTGCAGCTCTGGAGTATAATACAGGAGGTAACTCAGGATCAGTACAGGATAAGTAATGTAATGTATGTACACAGTGACTGTACCAGCAGAATAGTGAGCGCTGCTCTGGTGTATAATACAGGATGTAACTCAGGATCAGTACAGGATAAGTAATGTAATGTATGTACACAGTGACTGCACCAGCAGAATAGTGAGTGCAGCTCTGGAGTATAATACAGGATGTAACTCAGGATCAGTACAGGATAAGTAATGTAATGTATGTACACAGTGACTGCACCAGCAGAATAGTGAGTGCAGCTCTGGAGTATAATACAGGATAAGTAATGTAATGTATGTACACAGTGACTGCACCAGCAGAATAGTGAGCGCAGCTCTGGAGTATAATACAGGATGTAACCCAGGATCAGTACAGGATAAGTAATGTAATGTATGTACACAGTGACTGTACCAGCAGAATAGTGAGCGCAGCTCTGGAGTATAATACAGGATGTAACTCAGGATCAGTACAGGATAAGTAATGTAATGTATGTACACAGTGACTGCACCAGCAGAATAGTGAGCACAGCTCTGGAGTATAATACAGGATGTAACTCACGATCAGTACAGGATAAGTAATGTAATGCATGTACACAGTGACTGCACCAGCAGAATAGTGAGCGCAGCTCTGGAGTATAATACAGGATGTAACTCAGGATCAGTACAGGATAAGTAATGTAATGTATGTACACAATGACTGTACCAGCAGAATAGTGAGCGCAGCTCTGGAGTATAATACAGGATGTAACTCAGGATCAGTACAGGATAAGTAATATAATGTATGTACACAGTGACTGCACCAGCAGAATAGTGAGCGCAGCTCTGGGGTATAATACAGGATGTAACTCAGGATCAGTACAGGATAAGTAATGTAATGTATGTACACAATGACTGTACCAGCAGAATAGTGAGCGCAGCTCTGGAGTATAATACAGGATGTAACTCAGGATCAGTACAGGATAAGTAATGTAATGTATGTACACAGTGACTGCACCAGCAGAATAGTGAGCGCAGCTCTGGAGTATAATACAGGATGTAACTCAGGATCAGTACAGGATAAGTAATGTAATGTATGTACACAGTGACTGCACCAGCAGAATAGTGAGCGCAGCTCTGGAGTATAATACAAGATGTAACTCCGTCACTACTTTAGACACCCATAGTTGGAAATAAAATCTTTTTTCCTTATTTTCTGTTTAGGTGTGTACAGATATAACTATTTTCAGTGGTTTCTACTGAGTATTCGATGGGGTCCATCTTTTCTATCTGACTTACAGCGCCCCCTCTATTCCCTGCACACTCAGTACAGCATCTGCTTTCTCCATACATATCTCCTTCCTCATCTCTCCCACAATCCTTTGCATATTGTTGACAGGTGAGTAAAATAAACAGGACCTCCATCTCATAATGACACCTCAGACTATGGGAACGCGGGGGAGTCCTGCATGTCCCTGCAGCCCCGTATGTTTATATACACACCTTGTATCAGGCGTATGCTCAAGTCATACCAGGAAACGCCAAGCTCATGCCAACTGGTGCCAGCCCAAATATCTGCATACAGTATATACGTACATTTCACTATAAGGGAAAGCTCATGTAAATATGTGATATGGGCTTATTATAATACTAAGAAGTGAGGATTGTCTACACTGGATACAACTGTAACAAACCCTCCGCTGTGAGATCTATTAGTCCAGGGCTGTCTGATGGGACCTCAGGAGACTTACCTTACTCATGAAAGACCCGTAGAAGGAATTCTCATCAAAAGTCTCCGTTTTCAGGCGTTCTGCGGAGAAATCACCAGTAAATATATAACTGCAATAAATATCCGGCCTAAATCCTTCGCCATCCGCATCGGTGTCCACATCTGAACCAACACGAGCTAAACGTCCGGACACTGAGGAGGACGGAGCTTTAGGCGCCAAAAGACTTTTTATGTATCAAATCGGCAATTTTCAAGTGGGCGTGGGTTATGAAAGATCCTTCAGTGTGCAATTAAAGGGGTTGTCAGAGATTAAAAAAAAAGTTACGTGTAGTCAGGAGGGGGGGCTATAGAATAAGAATGCATTAGGAGTACCTGCATCCTCGCCTCCGTTTCGGCACTACGCCAGCAGTTACCTCTGCCGCTCTGTACATAGAGAGGCTGCAGCAGTGACATCAACGTGACATCATCACTGCAGCTATAGAAACATCGGCAGGGGCAACGGAGCCTAATGTTTTTATATTTTCTATTTGTAGATTTTTTATTCTATTTTCTGTCCATGATTATGGAGGTGGCCATCTTGCCTGAGCTTCTCCTCTGCTCTAGTAACAGCATTTAGTGATCTGCTTTACAGCACAGTCATGGCCATAGGCAGGAATAGTCTGGAGCCGACTCTGAGGTCTATGGAGAGTTTTCTAGACATGCTCATTGCAGGGAGGGGGCGGAGATAAGCCGTGACATCATCTATTGTCAGTAGTGATGTAATGATGGCTCAGTGGTGTTATCTATAGAGGTGTTATCTTCTATTGTAATACTGTTGGTCATGTAAAAGAGGTGACTGCTGCAAAGAAAACCCCTACAGAATTGGGAAGTGGCGGTCTATTATTAGGCTTAGTGGCCAGAGTGAAAATTACAGGATATTTTAAAAAATTAAACCAGTGATGTGGAAAATGCAAAAAAAAATAATCTAAAATTCAAAAAAATATGGTTTCACATAAAAACTAGGTCATATTTTGGTAACACGTTCTCTTTAATATATCACACACTATCACATACATACAAAATACATCAACAGTCACATCTGACCTGGCTTCAATACTGGCATATACGTGTGCACACGGGTGTGGATGGTAACGTATTATAGATTGGGGGAGTCACACGGTCCACGACTACAGGGATCTGCGTTTCATAAGGAGATCTATTGTACTTATGTTACACATATACTGAAGGAGTTGGCCAGAATTACCAAACATGGCTGCTTTCTTCAAAAAAACAGCACCACACTTAGTCACAGGTTGTGTCTGGTATTGCAGCTCTGTCCAATTCACTGTAATGCAATACCAGACACAACCCATATACACAAGTGGCGCTGTTTCTGACAACCCTTTTAACATTCCAGTCTCATTCAGCTCCTTACCCCGAGACAGCACAGCTCCGCCCTCCCGATAATCCAGAATTTCTTCATCCTTCCTCCTCAGTAAGCTGCAGAGCTCCTGACACTGACAGTCCAAGGCCTTAGTCATAGAAACCATAGGCTGCAGGAAGTGGCGGCACACCTGTCAGGCACACAGAGGCAGGAGATGTCCTGAACTGTTATATCCGCCACAGTACATGAGTATCTACTACATCACCCACACATCCAACTACTCATCCCACTCTCTCCATGCTGTGGAACTACAAGTTCCAGCATGTTATACGAGATGGGCTTCAGGAATGACGTGTCCGGTGATATGCAGGTGATACGCGGGGTTCAGTGCCTCGCTCCCTGTTTTTCTCTACTACCGCGCTACATCCGCGCAGCCTGCAAAGCCGGCCACAGGTGGAGCAGAGCGGGCTGGAAACAATGTGATGTAACCTAGGGAAATGGCGCCACCTAGAGCTCAGACAGCAAATCACATGATCACCACCATTTAGTTAAATTTAAAAAAATATATTTTTGGATCTTTTAAAATGAAATCATATCACAGCTGATGTTACATTATAGCCTACGCACTATTCACAGCTAAAGCTGCATTCAAAATTTTGCAGCCTAGTAGATGAAATCTAGAGTTATTGCACCTGCAAATATATCAGCTCTATTATATATCTACTACATCTCCCACAATACAATACAGCATAAAGAGAGGAGATATCCTGAAGCCTAATGCTAAGAAGTATCCAGCATATTTCTGAATGCGGCTCTGGAGGGTCAATACAAGAAGGCAAAGTCTGAATTTGCAGGATTACTCCACATCTTATGGGTTACATTTCTACCTAGGCGCCATTACAGTCTATCCCCTGCCCGCCTCTCACCGTGCTCACGCTGGACTCTGTACAGTGAAAGTCCCAGTAAAAGGGGAGCCCTGAGAGCTGACTCTTCACATGCAGCATCAGCGCCCCCTGGGGGCGGGTGCAGGACAAGGTGTTTGCTGACTTCTCCTTGGAATCCAAGAGCGGACGGATGAGCTGGGACAGGTGGCTGAGAAACGAGGAGATGGGAGCCTTCAGACGCTTATTCAACTCCTGAAGGGGAAAATGGGAGAGAACAAGAAAAAAAGGTAAAAACAAAAACTACAGAAAATAAAGACAGCGACGCTCCAAGGCAGCAGAACTATAAGTCCCAGCACACAATGGAGGGCTCAGAAAAGATGGAGATCTCTGCAGTATCTACAGTGTCATAGAATCATTACTTTACTCTACAGCATGAAACATAGAGTGTGACTGACACATTGTAACAAAAAGAAATGCATACAGTGCAAAACAGCTAATGTATGCCTTGTTACAATATATCCAGTGACTCCAAAAGCAGAATAGTGAGCGCAGCTCTGGAGTATAATACAGGATGTAACTCAGGATCAGTACAGGATAAGTAATGTAATGTATGTACACAGTGACTGCACCAGCAGAATAGTGAGTGCAGCTCTGGAGTATAATACAGGATGTAACTCAGGATCAGTACAGGATAAGTAATGTAATGTATGTACACAGTGACTGCACCAGCAGAATAGTGAGCGCAGCTCTGGAGTATAATACAGGATGTAACTCAGGATCAGTACAGGATAAGTAATGTAATGTATGTACACAGTGACTACACCAGCAGAATAGTGAGCGCAGCTCTGGAGTATAATACAGGATGTAACTCAGGATCAGTACAGGATAAGTAATGTAATGTATGTACACAGTGACTGCACCAGCAGAATAGTGAGTGCAGCTCTGGAGTATAATACAGGATGTAACTCAGGATCAGTACAAGATAAGTAATGTAATGTATGTACACAGTGACTGTACCAGCAGAATAGTGAGCGCAGCTCTGGAGTATAATACAGGATGTAACTCAGGATCAGTACAGGATAAGTAATGTAATGTATGTACACAGTGACTGCACCAGCAGAATAGTGAGCGCAGCTCTGGAGTATAATACAGGATGTAACTCAGGATCAGTACAGGATAAGTAATGTAATGTATGTACACAGTGACTGTACCAGCAGAATAGTGAGCGCAGCTCTGGAGTATAATACAGGATGTAACTCAGGATCAGTACAGGATAAGTAATGTAATGTATGTACACAGTGACTGCACCAGCAGAATAGTGAGCGCAGCTCTGGAGTATAATACAGGATGTAACTCAGGATCAGTACAGGATAAGTAATGTAATGTATGTACACAGTGACTGCACCAGCAGAATAGTGAGCGCAGCTCTGGGGTATAATACAGGATGTAACTCAGGATCAGTACAGGATAAGTAATGTAATGTATGTACACAGTGACTGTACCAGCAGAATAGTGAGCGCAGCTCTGGAGTATAATACAGGATGTAACTCAGGATCAGTACAGGATAAGTAATGTAATGTATGTACACAGTGACTGTACCAGCAGAATAGTGAGCGCAGCTCTGGAGTATAATACAGGATGTAACTCAGGATCAGTACAGGATAAGTAATGTAATGTATGTACACAGTGACTGCACCAGCAGAATAGTGAGCGCAGCTCTGGAGTATAATACAGGATGTATCTCAGGATCAGTACAGGATAAGTAATGTAATGTATGTACACAGTGACTGTACCAGCAGAATAGTGAGTGCAGCTCTGGAGTATAATACAGGATGTATCTCAGGATCAGTACAGGATAAGTAATGTAATGTATGTACACAGTGACTGCACCAGCAGAATAGTGAGCGCAGCTCTGGAGTATAATACATGATGTAACTCAGGATCAGTACAGGATAAGTAATGTAATGTATGTACACAGTGACTGCACCAGCAGAATAGTGAGCGCAGCTCTGGAGTATAATACAGGATGTAACTCAGGATCAGTACAGGATAAGTAATGTAATGTATGTACACAGTGACTGTACCAGCAGAATAGTGAGCGCAGCTCTGGAGTATAATACAGGATGTAACTCAGGATCAGTACAGGATAAGTAATGTAATGTATGTACACAGTGACTGCACCAGCAGAATAGTGAGTGCAGCTCTGGAGTATAATACAGGATGTAACTCAGGATCAGTACAGGATAAGTAATGTAATGTATGTACACAGTGACTGCACCAGCAGAATAGTGAGCGCAGCTCTGGAGTATAATACAGGATGTATCTCAGGATCAGTACAGGATAAGTAATGTAATGTATGTACACAGTGACTGTACCAGCAGAATAGTGAGTGCAGCTCTGGAGTATAATACAGGATGTAACTCAGGATCAGCACTTGATAAAGTTCATGTTGCAATATATTTATAAAAATGAGAGATGATGTGGAATGGAAATACTGACAGCACTTTATGGACTTTTCTTGCACATCTCATCATTGACTAATATAATGCTGACACCTCTAGCTCTTCTGTTACTTCAGTGACCCCGCAGTATCTGCTGTAATAAGACGACCCCAAATCCTCACCTTTGCCCTCTCCTGTATGACATCGGCTGGGGCCTCCTCACACCACACACCCCTCAGGTCGGACACCAGTAGACAATATGAGGAATCTGTAAAATGAACTTTAGTGAAGAAACTGCAGTCACCAATGTGCAGGGTCTGCCATGGCATCTTCATGAGGCGAGCGTCCATGTCCTGTGACAGTGCCATAGTGTCCAGCCTCTCGTCCTATCAGGATAAATAATAATATAAGATGAAGATGATAGCAGTGATATTCATCACAGTGGCTGATAACATCAAACAATAGCTTGCATTGGATTAAATGTCCTGCACCCGTTATAGTGGTGATGTCCCGGCATTGCGCTGATCCTGGTGATTTGCATTCTGACATGTGACTTCCTTACCCCAGGCTCTGTACGGTCACCTGATACAGGCCAAAACTAAGTGCCCCCTGCATTATATGAGCTCAGCTGTAATCTTAGGGAGTGTCTATATCATGGGGGAAAGTGGTGTCAGGACCTGCCCAAAACCTACTGCGATATAACATCTTACAATCATCCAATGAAAAACATATTTGCAGATGACTTAAAGGAGACGTCAATTTTGACAACCCAATTTCCTTTCAGATTGTAGGTTCCCTCCCTCAGTCAGGCAGAGGAGGGGTGTGAGCCTATTAGATCATCTCTCTTCTCCATGACCATTCCTCTTTTCACTTTATGGGGTACAGTGTCTAGGACTTGGGGGGGGGGGGTGTTATATTTGTATCCATTTGAATAAAATGTATTTAGGAGGCAGTCACATGACAAAGGTCACGCCACATTCTTATACCCGCTGGTGTATTATTCTGGCACCGCCACCTTCATGGCGCTCATCATGTATACCTGACAATAAAAGGACGGCTCCTGACTGTGCTGATATGTGGGGTGTTACATAGCAAATAGTAACTTTGTACTAGTCTACAGTTACAAAGTATCATCCTGTGGTTACATTGTATCAGCCTAACCAATCTGCAATGACAACGTGCTAATCTGAAATTACCAGAGTCTAATATTACTATGTAAAAAGTCTACAGTTATAATAAGACATTCTGTAGTAACAATGTATCAGTCTGTGGTCACAATGTATCAGTCTGTAGTAACAATGTATCAGTCTGTAGTAACAATGTATCAGTCTGTAGTAACAATGTATCAGTCTGTAGTCACAATGTATCAGTCTGTAGTAACAATGTATCAGTCTGTGGTCACAACTGGGAGAATTCATCAACATAGCTACATCAGATTTGTGTCATAGATATATGTAATAGAGTGTCAGGTCTTTGGTGCAGGGCCCTCTCCATACTGCGCCTCGCTCACTGCTTTCTGGGAATGTGGGCTGGGATGTCTTGGCTCAAAATATTAATGGTAACTCATGCCAGTTGTGTAATATGACTTACACAGGAAATCTACGGCAATACCTAAGGCAGGGTTCGCACTACTGTTAGATATCTGTTATGATAATGTCTGTTAAAAAAAAAACGGACACCTATCATAACAGACACTAACGGACACTGACTGATGTTAATGTGTCCGTTTTTTTAACTGATCCATTTAATAGACACATTCGCATCGGTTACTATCCGGGTTTTTTTTTTTTGTTTTGTTTCTGCTTTCTGAGCATGTGCAGAAAAAAAAATGGACATTAATAACGGACAGAATAACAGACGCCGTCCGTTACCTATAGACTTTAATGTTAAAAAATAACAGACACTTGACGTCCATCATGAAAATGTTTTGTTTTTTAACAGACACAAAAGTCCTGCATGTAGGATTGTTTTGTCCGTGAAAAGACATGTGACAGACGGATTTCTGACAGTTCAGCTAGTGTCTGTTGCTAAAATCTCCAACGGTAGTGTGAACGCCCCCTAAGTGGTGTACATTTCCATTATGGCACACGGGGTGTGCACCTGATATACTGACAGGACAGAGCCTCCTGATAAATTGGCCATTCCCTGCGCCTGTCAGGCCCTTTGTTAAGTTGTAAAAAAATGTGCTCTTATGTATCAATCTGTAACCACAATGTCAGTCTGTTAGTACAATGTATCAGTCTGCAATTGTATAGGTCTGTCATTACAATGTATCCATGTACAGCCATCAGTCTGTAATTACAATGTAACAGTCAGCTGTTACCAAAGTTAGACTGATATTACAGCCTGTAGTTGCAGTCAGTAGTTATATTGTGTCAGTAGTTACAATGTATCAGTCAGTAGTTATATTGTGTCAGTAGTTACAATGTATCAGGCTGTATTTCTAGTGTACAATGTATCAGGAGTTACAATAATCTGATGCTCGCTGACACTAACCATCCCACCACATCCAGTATCACTTCCTTACCTGCCGCTGCCAACCAGTCCGCCGCTACAACCTTCCCCCGGAAACAGCGCAGCACTGGAGATGTTCCCGGCGAGCTGAGACGTGTAGTAATAGTGACACCTAGTGGAGCGCCGGAGCACTGCAGCCTGAAGATCTGCCCTGACCCTGCTGTGCTGTGCGGGTTATTTCACTGATCTTCATTCCATGTAATAATGTATAAATCATTAATTTACAGAGTATAATTATATGTAATGACTCCATTGAGGGCACCGAGTAAATCCAAGCAGGGCAGACAATCTCATTACATGGCTGTTCATTCTCAGAAAAAAAAAAAAAAACATTCTGGTATCACTGATGCATAAAGGGAATGTAACACCAAAAATGACAGTTTTATACCAATGTTTTATGTTTTGATTTTTTTTAAGATTGTATTAAAAAAAACCAGTATTACATCCTGAAATTTTCACACTAACTACTCTGACACTTGCCAGTTCTGTAAGGGTTTTCTTTGCAGCAGTCACCTCATTTACATCACAGACAGGATTACAATAGAAGATAACACCACTGAGCCATCATTACATCACTACTGACCATAGATGATGTCACATCTTATCTCCTCCCCCTCCCTGCAGGTCTAGAAAACTCTCCCATAGACCTAAATGAGTCTAGTCCAGCTTATTGCTGGCTATGGCCTTTGCTGTGCTTGTAAAGCAGATCACTAAATGCTGTTACTAGAGCAGAGGAGAAGCTCAGGCAAGATGGCCGCCCCCATAATCATGGACAGAGAATAAAATAAAAAATCTCCAATCAGAAAATAAAAAAAGATTAGAAAAAAAGTGATAAAAGTGATAGATTTAACGATCTGGATTTAATACATAGATTTTAAAAATGGTGGTAGATTCCTTTAAGTTTCTCTCATTCTTACATGAGGTGCAGATATTCACAGTTACAGGATTTGGTGGTAACTACAATGAGGCACAATATGGAACGAGAGACAGTTCAGGTGTCCTGGTCAGACATCACACCCGATCCAAACATAATGTGAAGGTCTAGGTATATTTACTAGGTTACAATCTCAATGTGACTTGTGTCTTGGCTCTTGTACCCCATTATCCAGCTACAGAGACTCTTGACAGACATTGAGGGTCTCTGCAGTATAAAGGGGTTGTCCGACCCCAAACTGATTATTCATTCTGATGACTTATCCACAGGACAGGCCAATAGTGTGTGATCTATGGGGTCTGATACTCTTGATAGATATTGACAGCCCGTGTAGCTTAATAAAGGGGCACCGGAGCCCAAAAATGTGTTGCCATTAAGACTATAGAACTTAAAGGGGTTTTCTGACCTCAAATAGATTTTTCATACTGATGTCCTATCCACAGGACGGGTCCCAGAAGCTGCCAGTGGACAGTGAGAAGGTGCAGGCTCTCGTATGCATGTAATAGGAGCGGCGGTTCCATCCACTCTATAGCAATGGTTCTGGGGAATTGCATGGTAATGGCGCTGCACACGCTCCCCCTCTACTAGCACCAGGAGGATGCCAGCACACTGATCTGTGCAGGGTCCAGGCGTCGGCACCCACAGATCACATACTGAAGACCAATCCTGTGTACACGTCATAAGTATGAAAATCAATTTGGAGACGGAAAACCCCTTTAATAATAAAATTTAGTTAGAACTACACATTGTGTTCGGAGCAGTGGTTTGCACCAAGATAATGGCCGGGTCACCTGAATTTTCTCTGACTGTGTATGATCATTCTTCCCATTGAACCAGGCTGGCATCTGAAACAACGGGGTTCCTAACATCCGCAGTATCCACATGTTCAGTTTTTTAAGGTTTTGTTTTTTTTTTTAATCCATAGTGCAGGTGAAGATTTGAAATTATATAATATATTTTATTCAAGAAAAGTGCCGGTTTCTTCACGTATTTGCCTCCTTCTACCATAAATGAAATCTTTACAATAGAAATCTATGGAGAGGGGAGGGGAGGAAAAGCAGGAAGAGCCAAGACACCAACAACCAGAGGTATAGATTAGGGAGTGCAGAGGGTGCACCCAGGCCAGGGCCTGTAAGATGTCTCAGATATTAGGAGATCTGTACTATTAACAACCAATATAGTTGGGGGGTTTGATACTGATTTTGTACTGGGACCACTGTTACGTCTCTGACAACAACACCCCTGTATATGGGAGGCCCCCACTTCGCCTCCACCTGCCATTATATTTGCTGCGTTTCCATCTTCGTACTTTACAATACTTTTCAGCCTCACCACATTACTGAAAGTCCAACCAAAAACTAAGTATCTGGTCTATTATTGTATATTTAGTGACGCAGCTACGGACAAAGGATATTCGTCAGCTATCCTAAGCATCAGATCTGCGGGGACCAAGACCCAGGACCTTCTTCTAATTCGGCACCTTTCTACAAGGCTTGAGGTGGTAAAACATAAGAATCCCCTACATTTTGGAAGCTACACCCCTCAAGAAGTTCAGCATTTGTTTAGTTTGCCATTTGACATATTCCAGGAGCCAGAATTTTTTATTTTGCCGCTGCTAGAGCTGCGAGGGCTTCTTTATTGAGCTGTAGTTTTGTGTACACAGGGCCCAGGGCCTAGCTATAGGGAATACAGAGGTAGAAAGCGCTACAAGGGGTCCAAAGGCCTCTCTACAATATAAGAAGACACCAGTATTATAGATAGTATTATAGACTTATATTTTTATTTTTTTTATTTTTATAAAACATTAGTCAAAACTTTTTTACCTTTTTTCTTAGTCTCATTACTTCTGTATATTATAGTTGTCATTCCTACACCCACAGGCAGCCTATTAGACTATGCTCTGGCAGGGCTTAATAGGCTTCCATTCACGGCTGATTTGCCCATTTTTCGGCCTTTGGATGCAATAGCAACCTGTCAGTACCCTGTGATCACAACATGGGGGGCTGATGGGGTACAGAGGAAGGTCCCTCCTTCTGTCAGCTACGTCGCTATGGACTGCAGCATCTAAGGGTTTAACTGGCCAGGAATCGAGCGAACTCCTATTCCAGCCATTGTACATTAGAGTTGGCTCCCTGTGCACATTGTATGGCTGTGCATTAAGTCCCTGTCTGCGGTCTAGGAAGGGGTTAAAAAAGGAAAATAATGCAGAATAAATATTACAGCAATAACTATGCCGAGGCGCCAGGACTGTCCATGCTCCGTATATATCCAAGCTCTATATCCGTCACAGGAGGTTGTCTCAAGAGTTTGTCATCTTCTCCTTCCGCAATGACCATGGACTTCGCTGGTGGAGGGCAAAGCTGGGTGAATGGATATGTGGCTGGTAAGAGATGGGCCAGTACTGGAGGGAAGCCATAAGTCTGTGCCAGCTCTCCTTCCTGATTCTTGTGCGGCTCTTCTTTAGATGCTGAGTCCCAGGAGGAGACGTTGGACTGTAGACCTCGCTCCTCCAAGGTTCCTGGACGAGAGAAGGAAATTTGTATCATTATAAATGGAAGAACTGCAACAATGTGGTCAAGGGGAAGAGACAAGTGGGCAGTCTATAAGCAAAAATAAAGGAAGTTGCAATGACTTGTGATTTGAAATCTCTTGTTTTGTGTCTACATCTCCTATGCACACCTATGTGTCTCTATGGTAACAGACTACGTACAAACCCTGTGTAGTCTGATCTTGCAGTCGTGCTCCCTTCCGCTTGTGTCTTGCTTCATACTGATATTTGATAGGGCAGTATGACTGTAGGATAAGACTAGACAGGGTTTCTATGTAGACTGTAACCATGAGAACATATAGGTCTGCAGGGGAGCTGTGTACACGAAATGCAAAGCTGTTCATTTGCTAATTTTAGTGGTGACCACCTTGGATCTTATCAATCTCGTAGAGTAGCATGCTAACCTTCTATGTAATTTAGAGATACAAAGGAAGATGGGTCAAGAGCCAGAGGGTTGTGGGATTTCTCGTGGCTTTAGTTCCTTTTACCTTCCACTGTGTTGTCCAAAATAAATGAGAATAACCCCCCTAGGAATATAGGAGTGGTGAGAAGTGACAGTAGGAGCATGTCCAGCGCAGGCCAGCCTGAAGAGGAGAAGAAGGAACATAAGTATCATTGGTGGCCATGACTGTCTACAGGTCCTACTAAATTCAATGTCACAGCATAGCCGGGCTTGGTCTCACCTGTGTCCAGTCTTGTGGGTATAGCATCAAGCCATCGCGGAACCAGTAAAGCCATGAACATAGTGAAGCCTACAATGAAGATGTTCCTTCCTGAGTCAATGTCCGCATACTGGAAAAAGGAGACTCCACCACCCACTGCCATGGAGAAGGTGAGAGACAGAGACCCCCCTGCAAGGCAAGTCAGACCCAAGGTGAGCCTGAAACCTCAATGCCCAATACACCAACCCCATTCACACAAAAATATTCTGTGGTTCTCTGAGATAGTATTACACACAATAATGGGCAGTATTCAGTGTATACGAGTATATGGTGCCCTGTGTCACTGATCATACCATGGACCGCAGAAGGGATAGTCATTAGGACCTGGGACAGCCTCGGGGAGCAGCCGATGAGAATGAACAGTAGTGCACTAAGATGAGCCGAGTGACGCGAGCCCACCTGGAAAGTAAGTGACATGTCAGGAATACAATATCTACCCCCATGTACAAGCAAGAATATAACTACTATAATACCGCCCCTATGTACAAAAATATAACTACTATAATACTACCTCCTATGTGCAAGAATATAACTACTATAATACTGCCCCTATGTACAAGAATATAACTACTATAATACTACTGCTATGTACAAGAATATAACTACTATAATACTACCTCCTATGTACAAGAATATAACTACTATAATACTACCTCCTATGTACAAGAATATAACTACTATAATACTGCCCCTATGTACAAGAATATAACTACTATAATACTACCTCCTATATACAAGAATATAACTACTATAATACTGCCTCTATATACAAGAATATAACTACTATAATACTGCCCCTATGTACAAGAATATAACTACTATAATACTACCTCCTATGTACAAGAATATAACTACTATAATACTACCTCCTATGTACAAGAATATAACTACTATAATACTGCTCCTATGTACAAGAATATAACTACTATAATACTACTCCTATGTACAAGAATATAACTACTATAATACTGCTCCTATGTACAAGAATATAACTACTATAATACTACCTCCTATGTACAAGAATATAACTACTATAATACTGCTCCTATGTACAAGAATATAACTACTATAATACTGCCCCCTATGTACAAGAATATAACTACTATAATACTGCCCCTATGTACAAGAATATAACTACTATAATACTACCTCCTATATACAAGAATATAACTACTATAATACTGCCTCTATGTACAAGAATATAACTACTATAATACTGCCCCTATGTACAAGAATATAACTACTATAATACTGCTCCTATGTACAAGAATATAACTACTATAATACTGCTCCTATGTACAAGAATATAACTACTATAATACTGTCCCCTATGTACAAGAATATAACTACTATAATACTGCTCCTATGTACAAGAATATAACTACTATAATACTGCTCCAATGTACAAGAATATAACTACTATAATACTACTACTATGTACAAGAATATAACTACTATAATACTGCCCCCTATGTACAAGAATATAACTACTATAATACTACTACTATGTACAAGAATATAACTACTATAATACTGCCTCCTATGTACAAGAATATAACTACTATAATACTACCTCCTATGTACAAGAATATAACTACTATAATACTGCTCCTATGTACAAGAATATAACTACTATAATACTGCTCCTATGTACAAGAATATAACTACTATAATACTACCTCCTATGTATAAGAATATAACTACTATAATACTACTCCTATATACAAGAATATAACTACTATAATACTGCCCCCTATGTACAAGAATATAACTACTATAATACTGCTCCTATGTACAAGAATATAACTACTATAATACTGCTCCTATGTACAAGAATATAACTACTATAATACTGCCTCCTATGTACAAGAATATAACTACTATAATACTGCTCCTATGTACAAGAATATAACTACTATAATGCTGCTCCTATGTACAAGAATATAACTACTATAATGCTGCTCCTATGTACAAGAATATAACTACTATAATACTGCTCCTATGTACAAGAATATAACTACTATAATACTACTCCTATATACAAGAATATAACTACTATAATACTGCCCCCTATGTACAAGAATATAACTACTATAATACTGCTCCTATGTACAAGAATATAACTACTATAATACTGCCCCTATGTACAAGAATATAACTACTATAATACTACCTCCTATGTACAAGAATATAACTACTATAATACTACCTCCTATGTACAAGAATATAACTACTATAATACTGCCCCTATGTACAAGAATATAACTACTATAATACTACCTCCTATATACAAGAATATAACTACTATAATACTGCCTCTATATACAAGAATATAACTACTATAATACTGCCCCTATGTACAAGAATATAACTACTATAATACTACCTCCTATGTACAAGAATATAACTACTATAATACTACCTCCTATGTACAAGAATATAACTACTATAATACTGCTCCTATGTACAAGAATATAACTACTATAATACTACTCCTATGTACAAGAATATAACTACTATAATACTGCTCCTATGTACAAGAATATAACTACTATAATACTACCTCCTATGTACAAGAATATAACTACTATAATACTGCTCCTATGTACAAGAATATAACTACTATAATACTGCCCCCTATGTACAAGAATATAACTACTATAATACTGCCCCTATGTACAAGAATATAACTACTATAATACTACCTCCTATATACAAGAATATAACTACTATAATACTGCCTCTATGTACAAGAATATAACTACTATAATACTGCCCCTATGTACAAGAATATAACTACTATAATACTGCTCCTATGTACAAGAATATAACTACTATAATACTGCTCCTATGTACAAGAATATAACTACTATAATACTGTCCCCTATGTACAAGAATATAACTACTATAATACTGCTCCTATGTACAAGAATATAACTACTATAATACTGCTCCAATGTACAAGAATATAACTACTATAATACTACTACTATGTACAAGAATATAACTACTATAATACTGCCCCCTATGTACAAGAATATAACTACTATAATACTACTACTATGTACAAGAATATAACTACTATAATACTGCCTCCTATGTACAAGAATATAACTACTATAATACTACCTCCTATGTACAAGAATATAACTACTATAATACTGCTCCTATGTACAAGAATATAACTACTATAATACTGCTCCTATGTACAAGAATATAACTACTATAATACTGCCTCCTATGTACAAGAATATAACTACTATAATACTACCTCCTATGTATAAGAATATAACTACTATAATACTACTCCTATATACAAGAATATAACTACTATAATACTGCCCCCTATGTACAAGAATATAACTACTATAATACTGCTCCTATGTACAAGAATATAACTACTATAATACTGCTCCTATGTACAAGAATATAACTACTATAATACTGCCTCCTATGTACAAGAATATAACTACTATAATACTGCTCCTATGTACAAGAATATAACTACTATAATGCTGCTCCTATGTACAAGAATATAACTACTATAATGCTGCTCCTATGTACAAGAATATAACTACTATAATACTGCTCCTATGTACAAGAATATAACTACTATAATACTACTCCTATATACAAGAATATAACTACTATAATACTGCCCCCTATGTACAAGAATATAACTACTATAATACTGCTCCTATGTACAAGAATATAACTACTATAATACTGCCCCTATGTACAAGAATATAACTACTATAATACTACCTCCTATGTACAAGAATATAACTACTATAATACTACATCCTATGTACAAGAATATAACTACTATAATATTGCTCCTATGTACAAGAATATAACTACTATAATACTGCTCCTATGTACAAGAATATAACTACTATAATACTACTCCTATGTACAAGAATATAACTACTATAATACTACTCCTATGTACAAGAATATAACTACTATAATACTGCCCCTATGTACAAGAATATAACTACTATAATACTGCCCCCTATGTACAAGAATATAACTACTATAATACTACTCCTATGTACAAGAATATAACTACTATAATACTGCCCCCTATGTACAAGAATATAACTACTATAATACTGCCTCCTATGTACAAGAATATAACTACTATAATACTACTCCTATGTACAAGAATATAACTACTATAATACTACCTCCTATGTACAAGAATATAACTACTATAATACTGCTCCTATGTACAAGAATATAACTACTATAATACTACTCCTATGTACAAGAATATAACTACTATAATACTGCTCCTATGTACAAGAATATAACTACTATAATACTACCCCTATGTACAAGAATATAACTACTATAATACTGCTCCTATGTACAAGAATATAACTACTATAATACTACCCCTATGTACAAGAATATAACTACTATAATACTGCTCCTATGTACAAGAATATAACTACTATAATACTGCTCCTATGTACAAGAATATAACTACTATAATGCTGCTCCTATGTACAAGAATATAACTACTATAATACTGCTCCTATGTACAAGAATATAACTACTATAATACTACTCCTATATACAAGAATATAACTACTATAATACTGCCCCCTATGTACAAGAATATAACTACTATAATACTACCTCCTATGTACAAGAATATAACTACTATAATACTACATCCTATGTACAAGAATATAACTACTATAATACTGCCTCCTATGTACAAGAATATAACTACTATAATACTACTCCTATGTACAAGAATATAACTACTATAATACTACCTCCTATGTACAAGAATATAACTACTATAATACTGCTCCTATGTACAAGAATATAACTACTATAATACTACTCCTATGTACAAGAATATAACTACTATAATACTGCTCCTATGTACAAGAATATAACTACTATAATACTACCCCTATGTACAAGAATATAACTACTATAATACTGCTCCTATGTACAAGAATATAACTACTATAATACTACCCCTATGTACAAGAATATAACTACTATAATACTGCTCCTATGTACAAGAATATAACTACTATAATACTGCTCCTATGTACAAGAATATAACTACTATAATGCTGCTCCTATGTACAAGAATATAACTACTATAATACTGCTCCTATGTACAAGAATATAACTACTATAATACTACTCCTATATACAAGAATATAACTACTATAATACTGCCCCCTATGTACAAGAATATAACTACTATAATACTGCTCCTATGTACAAGAATATAACTACTATAATACTGCCCCTATGTACAAGAATATAACTACTATAATACTACCTCCTATGTACAAGAATATAACTACTATAATACTACATCCTATGTACAAGAATATAACTACTATAATACTGCCCCCTATGTACAAGAATATAACTACTATAATACTGCTCCTATGTACAAGAATATAACTACTATAATACTACTCCTATGTACAAGAATATAACTACTATAATACTACTCCTATGTACAAGAATATAACTACTATAATACTGACCCTATGTACAAGAATATAACTACTATAATACTGCCCCCTATGTACAAGAATATAACTACTATAATACTACTCCTATGTACAAGAATATAACTACTATAATACTGCCTCCTATGTACAAGAATATAACTACTATAATACTACTCCTATGTACAAGAATATAACTACTATAATACTACCTCCTATGTACAAGAATATAACTACTATAATACTGCTCCTATGTACAAGAATATAACTACTATAATACTACTCCTATGTACAAGAATATAACTACTATAATACTGCTCCTATGTACAAGAATATAACTACTATAATACTACCCCTATGTACAAGAATATAACTACTATAATACTGCTCCTATGTACAAGAATATAACTACTATAATACTACTCCTATGTACAAGAATATAACTACTATAATACTGCTCCTATGTACAAGAATATAACTACTATAATACTACCCCTATGTACAAGAATATAACTACTATAATACTGCTCCTATGTACAAGAATATAACTACTATAATACTGCTCCTATGTACAAGAATATAACTACTATAATACTGCTCATATGTACAAGAATATAACTACTATAATACTGCCTGCTATATACAAGAATATAACTACTATAATACTACTCCTATGTACAAGAATATAACTACTATAATACTGCCTCCTATGTACAAGAATATAACTACTATAATACTACTCCTATGTACAAGAATATAACTACTATAATACTACCTCCTATGTACAAGAATATAACTACTATAATACTGCTCCTATGTACAAGAATATAACTACTATAATACTGCTCCTATGTACAAGAATATAACTACTATAATACTACCCCTATGTACAAGAATATAACTACTATAATACTGCTCCTATGTACAAGAATATAACTACTATAATACTGCTCCTATGTACAAGAATATAACTACTATAATACTGCTCCTATGTACAAGAATATAACTACTATAATACTTCCTCCTATGTACAAGAATATAACTACTATAATACTGCTCCTATGTACAAGAATATAACTACTATAATACTTCCTCCTATGTACAAGAATATAACTACTATAATACTGCTCCTATGTACAAGAATATAACTACTATAATACTGCTCCTATGGACATGAATATCAGTAGATTAGTTTATCACTGATGTGGAGTATTTCAGGGTACCTGTGTGATTCCTGTGACGCCGGCGCTGGGGATGTTGGACGCTGCTCCGCACACGCTGCCTATCATTCCAGATAAGATATTTCCGATCCCCTCCATGCTGATCCCTCTATTACAGGCCTGTGGAGGGATCGGTGGACAGTTCAGCATCCGGGCACATAAG
Source organism: Leptodactylus fallax (assembly GCA_947044405.1). Lineage (NCBI taxonomy): Eukaryota > Metazoa > Chordata > Amphibia > Anura > Leptodactylidae > Leptodactylus > Leptodactylus fallax. The sequence continues at coordinate 434,689 of CAMRHE010000659.1, forward strand.
ATGTACGATCCGAGAGAGGACAGGCTGGAGATCAGCGCCATTGCTGCCCCTACACCGGCCGTTTCCAGACTCAGATGGGGCCAGGTCAGGGCCCCTGTGAAGATTAGAGATTAGTGTTAGTGCAGGGTGTGCTCAGATTCAGTAATCGCAGAATCACACCTGTTGGGATTAGATACAGCCGCTCAGCAGACAGTATCACACCTCATGGGATTAGATACAGCCGCTCAGCAGACAGTATCACACCTCATGGGATTAGATACAGCTGCTCAGCAGACAGTATCACACCTGAGGGGATTAGATACAGCCGCTCAGCAGACACTATCACACTTGATAGGATTAGATACAGCCGCTCAGCAGACAGTATCACACCTGAGGGGATTAGATACAGCCGCTCAGCAGACACTATCACACTTGATAGGATTAGATACAGCCGCTCAGCAGACAGTATCACACCTGAGGGGATTAGATACAGCCGCCCAGCAGACACTATCACACTTGATAGGATTAGATACAGCCGCTCAGCAGACAGTATCACACCTGATGGGATTAGATACAGCCGCTCAGCAGACAGTATCACACCTCATGGGATTAGATACAGCCGCTCAGCAGACAGTATCACACCTCATGGGATTAGATACAGCTGCTCAGCAGACAGTATCACACCTGATGGGATTAGATACAGCCGCTCAGCAGACAGTATCACACTTGATGGGATTAGATGCAGCCGCTCAGCAGACAGTATCACACCTGATGGGATTAGATACAGCCGCTCAGCAGACAGTATCACACCTGATGGGATTAGATGCAGCCGCTCAGCAGACAGTATCACACCTGAGGGGATTAGATACAGCCGCTCAGCAGACAGTATCACACCTGATGGGATTAGATACAGCCGCTCAGCAGACAGTATCACACCTCATGGGATTAGATACAGCCGCTCAGCAGACAGTATCACACCTCATGGGATTAGATACAGCTGCTCAGCAGACAGTATCACACCTGAGGGGATTAGATACAGCCGCTTAGCAGACAGTATCACACCTGATGGGATTAGATACAGCCGCTCAGCAGACAGTATCACACCTGATGGGATTAGATGCAGCCGCTCAGCAGACAGTATCACACCTGATGGGATTAGATACAGCCGCTCAGCAGACAGTATCACACCTGATGGGATTAGATGCAGCCGCTCAGCAGACAGTATCACACCTGAGGGGATTAGATACAGCCGCTTAGCAGACAGTATCACACCTGATGGGATTAGATACAGCCGCTCAGCAGACAGTATCACACCTGATGGGATTAGATACAGCCGCTCAGCAGACAGTATGACAAATGACAGGTTTATTATTCATACCTGTATATGGGAATTGAAACCATGGGGCTGATTCGGTGACATTCCCTATAAGTGCGGAGAGCGTCCGCTGTGGATTCTCGGTCGTGAGCGCAGATAAATTCTGTACCAGACGGACATCACTTGGAAACTCTACTGGATCATGAACCCAAAAACTGCAGACAATCCAGATGCAAGAAACAGGGAGGAACATCTGTCAGAACAGCAAAGAATCAAGGTGAGGTCTAAGTGACGGATTTTACTGTAGCGTGCGGATGGCGGTTACCTGTAATCTGCGCACTTACAGACAGCATACGGAAAACAGGGGCGTACCTCTTCTCTGCCCTCCCCCAGGTATACAGAGGCAGGTGCACACAGCGGAGGGTTTGTGACAATAGACCACTCACTGCAATGAGGCTGCAACACAAAACATGATAGAAAATAATGATCGCCACTAGGTGGCAGCAAATATGATGTAACAGCAGAATTATAAATGCTGCTCTGGATGTCATTGAAAAGATAAATCAAGTTGTGACTAGACTATAAGATATTATGTAAAATCAGAATATTAAATGCAGCTCTGGATGTGGCTGGAGTAGACGACGTGATTTAACAGTCTCATTTATAAATGCAGCTCTGTATGTGACTAGAGTATAAACCCTTCTTGGTGGCCATTTTGGAACACTTACCTCATGGAGATTCCCCAGTTGGAGGCACAGAGCATGGCCGCAGGTTTGTAACAGGAAAGTCCAATAATGGAGAGAACGGGTGCAATGACCATCGGGCCACAGAACTGTAATATCCAGCCCCAGAGTCCGGAAACCCCAAAGAGAAGCTGCAGGAGTCCAGAGACCAACAGCGCCCCCGACACCTGCAAAGGCAAGGATAGTAATAGTGACCTGCGGAGGGCGCCATATGTGAGACTCAGACACAGCTCAGCACTGCCCCCATCTGCAGCTCAGGAGGAAAGATGATGGCTCCAGTCACCTGATACAGACAAAGGGGGTTCACAGATTGGCTCCAGGTTTAGTCACTTGATACAGAAGGGTTTGTAGATAGAGAGAGATACAAAGATAGATAGAAATAAAATAAAATCCTGTGTCACTGACCTCTCTGATTGGCTGGAGGTCACTTTGCCGTAGTTCACATGAGTTTCCCGTACAGTGCACCGATTCATGAGCATCTAGAAGAAGAGAGTTCAGCAACAAGATGACTGGGGGGATATTCAGTCTTTTCACCCATTTCAATATTTCAGGGAATATTTGCATATGAAGGTTTGTGAAACAAGAACTCTAATACAGAATGCAAAATTATCCCCTATTTGTGGCTCGCCAACTACTCAAACTACAACTCCCAACATGCCCTGACAGCCTGTATCTGCTGGGAGTTGCAGTTTGGCAGCGGTTATTGCTTTATAGTAAGGTGATACAATGTAATCCTATTGTATACATAGAAGGATGAGACTCACCAGCTCCAGCACTAGTGCCATTGTATCTGCTGAGGATTATGGCCGGGACCAACAGCTCAAAGGTCGGAGCCTGCACCAGGGGTAGCCTGAATCATGGGAAATATAGTTAGCATTTAAATGGAGTCTGTCACCAGAACCAGCATATCACCCCAGCCCTGCAGATAGATAGGTTAGTGTCACCAGAACCAGCGTATCACCCCAGCCCTGCAGATAGATAGGGTAGTGTCACCAGAACCAGCGTATCACCCCAGCCCTGCAGAGAGATAGGTTAGTGTCACCAGAACCAGCGTATCACCCCAGCCCTGCAGATAGATAGGTTAGTGTCACCAGAACCAGAATATCACCCCAGCCCCGCAGATAGATAGGTTAGTGTCACCAGAACCAGCGTATCACCCCAGCCCTGCAGAGAGATAGGTTAGTGTCACCAGAACCAGCGTATCACCCCAGCCCTGCAGATAGATAGGTTAGTGTCACCAGAACCAGCATATCACCCCAGCCCTGCAGATAGATAGGTTAGTGTCACCAGACCCCAGCATATCACCCAGCCCTGCAGATAGATAGGTTAGTGTCACCAGAACCAGCGTATCACCCCAGCCCTGCAGAGAGATAGGTTAGTGTCACCAGAACCAGCGTATCACCCCAGCCCTGCAGATAGATAGGTTAGTGTCACCAGAACCAGAATATCACCCCAGCCCTGCAGATAGATAGGTTAGTGTCACCAGAACCAGCATATCACCCCAGCCCTGCAGATAGATAGGTTAGTGTCACCAGAACCAGCATATCACCCCAGCCCTGCAGATAGATAGGTTAGTGTCACCAGACCCCAGCATATCACCCCAGCCCTGCAGATAGATAGGTTAGTGTCACCAGACCCAGCATATCACCCAGCCCTGCAGATAGATAGGTTAGTGTCACCAGAACCAGCATATCACCCCAGCCCTGCAGATAGATAGGTTAGTGTCACCAGTACCAGCATATCACCCCAGCCCTGCAGATAGATAGGTTACTGTCACCAGACCCAGCATACCACTCCAGCCCTGCAGATAGATAGGTTAGTGTCACCAGACCCAGCATATCACCCCAGCCCTGCAGATAGATAGGTTAGTGTCACCAGTACCAGCATATCACCCCAGCCCTGCAGATAGATAGGTTAGTGTCACCAGAACCAGCATATCACCCCAGCCCTGCAGATAGATAGGTTAGTGTCACCAGTACCAGCATATCACCCCAGCCCTGCAGATAGATAGGTTAGTGTCACCAGAACCAGCATATCACCCCAGCCCTGCAGATAGATAGGTTAGTGTCACCAGAACCAGAATATCACCCCAGCCCTGCAGATAGATAGGTTAGTGTCACCAGAACCAGCATATCACCCCCAGCCCTGCAGATAGATAGGTTAGTGTCACCAGAACCAGCATATCCTCCCAGCCCTGCAGATAGATAGGTTAGTGTCACCAGAACCAGCATATCACCCCAGCCCTGCAGATAGATAGGTTAGAGTCACCAGACCCAGCATATCACCCCAGCCCTGCAGATAGATAGGTTAGTGTCACCAGAACCAGCATATCACCCCAGCCCTGCAGATAGATAGGTTAGTGTCACCAGAACCAGCATATCCTCCCAGCCCTGCAGATAGATAGGTTAGTGTCACCAGAACCAGCATATCACCCCAGCCCTGCAGATAGATAGGTTAGAGTCACCAGACCCAGCATATCACCCCAGCCCTGCAGATAGATAGGTTAGTGTCACCAGAACCAGCATATCACCCCAGCCCTGCAGATAGATAGGTTAGTGTCACCAGAACCAGCATATCACCCCAGCCCTGCAGATAGATAGGTTACTGTCACCAGAACCAGCATATCACCCCAGCCCTGCAGATAGATAGGTTAGTGTCACCAGAACCAACATATCACCTCAGCCCTGCAGATAGATAGGTTAGTGTCACCAGAACCAGCATATCACCTCAGCCCTGCAGATAGATAGGTTAGTGTCACCAGACCCAGCATATCCTCCCAGCCCTGCAGATAGATAGGTTAGTGTCACCAGACCCAGCATATCACCCCAGCCCTGCAGATAGATAGGTTAGTGTCACCAGACCCAGCATATCACCCCAGCCCTGCAGATAGATAGGTTAGTGTCACCAGACCCAGCATATCACCCCAGCCCTGCAGATAGATAGGTTACTGTCACCAGAACCAGCATATCACCCCAGCCCTGCAGATAGATAGGTTAGTGTCACCAGAACCAACATATCACCTCAGCCCTGCAGATAGATAGGTTAGTGTCACCAGAACCAGCATATCACCTCAGCCCTGCAGATAGATAGGTTAGTGTCACCAGACCCAGCATATCCTCCCAGCCCTGCAGATAGATAGGTTAGTGTCACCAGACCCAGCATATCACCCCAGCCCTGCAGATAGATAGGTTAGTGTCACCAGTACCAGCATATCACCCCAGCCCTGCAGATAGATAGGTTAGTGTCACCAGTACCAGAATATCACCCCAGCCCTGCAGATAGATAGGTTAGTGTCACCAGAACCGGCATATCACTCCAGCCCTGCAGATAGATAGGTTAGTGTCACCAGAACCAGCATATCACCCCAGCCCTACAGATAGATAGGTTACTGTCACCAGACCCAGCATATCACCCCACCCTGCAGATAGATAGGTTAGTGTCACCAGAACCAGCATATCACCCCCAGCCCTGCAGATAGATAGGTTAGTGTCACCAGAACCAGCATATCCTCCCAGCCCTGCAGATAGATAGGTTAGTGTCACCAGAACCAGCATATCACCCCAGCCCTGCAGATAGATAGGTTAGAGTCACCAGACCCAGCATATCACCCCAGCCCTGCAGATAGATAGGTTAGTGTCACCAGAACCAGCATATCACCCCAGCCCTGCAGATAGATAGGTTAGTGTCACCAGAACCAGCATATCACCCCAGCCCTGCAGATAGATAGGTTAGTGTCACCAGAACCAGCATATCCTCCCAGCCCTGCAGATAGATAGGTTAGTGTCACCAGAACCAGCATATCCTCCCAGCCCTGCAGATAGATAGGTTAGTGTCACCAGAACCAGCATATCACCCCAGCCCTGCAGATAGATAGGTTAGAGTCACCAGACCCAGCATATCACCCCAGCCCTGCAGATAGATAGGTTAGTGTCACCAGAACCAGCATATCACCCCAGCCCTGCAGATAGATAGGTTAGTGTCACCAGAACCAGCATATCACCCCAGCCCTGCAGATAGATAGGTTAGTGTCACCAGAACCAGCATATCACCCCAGCCCTGCAGATAGATAGGTTAGTGTCACCAGAACCAGCATATCACCCCAGCCCTGCAGATAGATAGGTTACTGTCACCAGAACCAGCATATCACCCCAGCCCTGCAGATAGATAGGTTAGTGTCACCAGAACCAACATATCACCTCAGCCCTGCAGATAGATAGGTTAGTGTCACCAGAACCAGCATATCACCTCAGCCCTGCAGATAGATAGGTTAGTGTCACCAGACCCAGCATATCCTCCCAGCCCTGCAGATAGATAGGTTAGTGTCACCAGACCCAGCATATCACCCCAGCCCTGCAGATAGATAGGTTAGTGTCACCAGACCCAGCATATCACCCCAGCCCTGCAGATTGATAGGTTAGTGTCACCAGTACCAGCATATCACCCCAGCCCTGCAGATAGATAGGTTAGTGTCACCAGAACCGGCATATCACTCCAGCCCTGCAGATAGATAGGTTAGTGTCACCAGAACCGGCATATCACCCCAGCCCTGCAGATAGATAGGTTACTGTCACCAGACCCAGCATATCACCCCAGTCCTGCAGATAGATAGGTTAGTGTCACCAGTACCAGCATATCACCCCAGCCCTGCAGATAGATAGGTTAGTGTCACCAGACCCAGCATATCACCCCAGCCCTGCAGATAGATAGGTTAGTGTCACCAGACCCAGCATATCACCCCAGCCCTGCAGATTGATAGGTTAGTGTCACCAGTACCAGCATATCACCCCAGCCCTGCAGATAGATAGGTTAGTGTCACCAGACCCAGCATATCACCCCAGCCCTGCAGATAGATAGGTTACTGTCACCAGAACCAGCATATCACCCCAGCCCTGCAGATAGATAGGTTAGTGTCACCAGAACCAGCATATCGCCCCAGCCCTGCAGATAGATAGGTTAGTGTCACCAGAACCAGCATATCACCTCAGCCCTGCAGATAGATAGGTTAGTGTCACCAGAACCAACATATCACCTCAGCCCTGCAGATAGATAGGTTAGTGTCACCAGAACCAGCATATCACCCCAGCCCTGCAGATAGATAGGTTAGTGTCACCAGTACCAGCATATCACCCCAGCCCTGCAGATAGATAGGTTAGTGTCACCAGTACCAGAATATCACCCCAGCCCTGCAGATAGATAGGTTAGTGTCACCAGAACCGGCATATCACTCCAGCCCTGCAGATAGATAGGTTAGTGTCACCAGAACCGGCATATCACCCCAGCCCTGCAGATAGATAGGTTACTGTCACCAGACCCAGCATATCACCCCAGTCCTGCAGATAGATAGGTTAGTGTCACCAGAACCAACATATCACCTCAGCCCTGCAGATAGATAGGTTAGTGTCACCAGAACCAGCATATCACCTCAGCCCTGCAGATAGATAGGTTAGTGTCACCAGACCCAGCATATCACCCCAGCCCTGCAGATAGATAGGTTAGTGTCACCAGAACCAACATATCACCTCAGCCCTGCAGATAGATAGGTTAGTGTCACCAGAACCAGCATATCACCTCAGCCCTGCAGATAGATAGGTTAGTGTCACCAGACCCAGCATATCCTCCCAGCCCTGCAGATAGATAGGTTAGTGTCACCAGACCCAGCATATCACCCCAGCCCTGCAGATAGATAGGTTAGTGTCACCAGTACCAGCATATCACCCCAGCCCTGCAGATAGATAGGTTAGTGTCACCAGTACCAGAATATCACCCCAGCCCTGCAGATAGATAGGTTAGTGTCACCAGAACCGGCATATCACTCCAGCCCTGCAGATAGATAGGTTAGTGTCACCAGAACCGGCATATCACCCCAGCCCTGCAGATAGATAGGTTACTGTCACCAGACCCAGCATATCACCCCAGTCCTGCAGATAGATAGGTTAGTGTCACCAGAACCAGCATATCACCCCAGCCCTGCAGATAGATAGGTTAGTGTCACCAGACCCAGCATATCACCCCAGCCCTGCAGATAGATAGGTTAGTGTCACCAGACCCAGCATATCACCCCAGCCCTGCAGATAGATAGGTTACTGTCACCAGAACCAGCATATCACCCCAGCCCTGCAGATAGATAGGTTATTGTCACCAGACCCGGCATATCACCTCAGCCCTGCAGATAGATAGGTTAGTGTCACCAGACCCAGCATATCACCCCAGCCCTGCAGATAGATAGGTTAGTGTCACCAGAACCAGCATATCACCCCAGCCCTGCAGATAGATAGGTTAGTGTCACCAGAACCAGCATATCACCCCAGCCCTGCAGATAGATAGGTTAGTGTCACCAGAACCAGCATATCACCCCAGCCCTGCAGATAGATAGGTTAGTGTCACCAGTACCAGCATATCACCCCAGCCCTGCAGATAGATAGGTTAGTGTCACCTGAATCAAACATTATACGGACTACACAGGCATTGTTTACAGTAACCAGGTCCGCATAGGAGCTGTATACACAAAATGTGGCTTACAATTACAATTGCATTCACTTTATAATACAGATGTATGTCGGCGACATTTGCTGCAGTGTGTGCCACCTCTAATCCACAGATATTGGCTACAGCAGACATTGTAGATATCCCCTGTATATCTGATTCCAGGCAGATCACTATGGATAATACATCGGGCTGCAGATGACAGAAGAAGAAGAAGAAAGCTGCTTGTGTGGTCAGAGCAAAGTTCACACTGTGAGAAGTGTTGACTGACAAAGATGTATGACGTACAGTATGACAGTGTGACCTTTGTGTTATAGAGAAGTCATCCTTACCCCGACCCTTCCTGCAATAGCTTAAAGGGAATATCTCACCAAATTTTTTTTATTATTTATTTATTAAAACCACAGAGAAATCTATCAAGTTTTTCCAATTTATTTTTATTTTCCACCTGTAGATTTTTTATTCTATATTCTGTCCATGATTATGGGGGCGGCCATCTTGCCTGAGCTTCTCCTCTGCTCTAGTAATGGCATTTAGTGATATGCTTTACAGCACAGTCATGGCCATAGGCAGCAATAGTCTGGAGCTGACACATTGAGGTCTATGGAAGAGTTTTCTAGACATGCTCTATGCAGGGAGGGGGAGGAGATAAGCTGTGACATCATCTATTGTCAGTAGTGATGTAATGATAGCTCAGTGGTGTTATCTATAGAGATGTTATCTTATATTGTAATACTGTCTGTGATGTAAATGAGGTAAATGTTGCAAAGAAAACCCTACAGAAATGGCAAGTGTCCTTCTACTTATTAGTCTTAGTGGTCAGAGAGAAAATTGCAGGAGGTTGTACTTTTTAAAAAAATTGTGAAATGGAAAATTTAAAAAAAAAAAATCCACCAAAAATGTATTAAAAATATGTTAAACAAAAAAACTTGGTTAAAAAAAAAAAAAAAATAGGTAATTTTTGGTGAGACATTCTCTTTAAAGGGGAATCTGTCAGGGCAATTTGAGACACTAAACCAGCTACAAATCCATATGGACCTGGGGTTTAGTGTCCCAAATCACCCTGTTATAACGCAATCCATGGCCGCATTGAAAATAAAAAAGCTTTATACTCCCCCTGTCGCTGTACTCCCTGCGCCTGCGCAGTTCTTCAATGAAGCCAGAGGAGTACACCGCGGCCTTAGTGCGCATGCCCCGTACCTCCGGCAATTGCACAGTGAAGCCGGGGTGTCCATCTTCGGCTTCACTGAAGAACAGCGCAGGCGCCGGGAGGTTCTTTGTGCCAACAAAGAAGCTCATGAATAAGCCGGACAGTTCTCGCCGAACAGCGTCGATCGGACCCTTCTCTAGGTAAGTATAAAGGGTTTTTATTTTTAATGCGCCTGCAGATTGCATTACAACAGGGCGATCTGGGACACTAAACCTCAGGTCTATAAGATCCTGTGGGTGGTTTAGTGTCCCAGATTGACCTGACAGATTCCCTTTAAGGGGCTGCAGAGGTTTCTTGCTCTATCAGACTCTTTGCCAACCCTTATATCAGTCACTGGGAGGGCGACCCTGTCCTAGTCGTCATTCTCCCCCTCTAGCACTGGAGTCTCGGCATTACCACATTAGCCCTATAGGTTTGCATGGCAGTAGACTTAGATAATATGGAGCACTCCAGTAAACCAAAGCGGCTTACTGATCTACCCCTTCATTCTACGAGTGCTAATGGACCCCAATGGATGCTATCATCACATTCCAATGGCATAGTTAAAGGGATAGATAGATAGATAGATAGATAGATAGATAGATAGATAGATAGATAGATAGATAGATCCCCAGTGGATACTATCATCACATTCCAATGGCATAGTTAAAGGTGAACAGACCCTTAATGATGTCCTGGCCCCTTCACTCTTCCTACTGCTGTGTGCCCCTTTAATGCTGATTAATACGCTGACGCCATCAGATATAATCAGCTATGGAGACGCAGATCTTGGCGCGACTCCTCAGACATTTCCTGGATTATTCTATTTATTTTGGGACAATGAGATAATAAATGGGCATAACTAAAAATTTCCTGTGGGAACCCCAAAAGTACTTTAGTATGTTCATTTTACAGTCCAAAAGATCCTTGTTCTTAAAGGGAAACTCCAGTAAATTGGAGTTTCACTATGGTTGCCATTCTCCTTTCACATAGTTACCAAATACACGGACTGATCAATGTGAAGGCTCCGCGGAGAGAGATTTTTACTCCCCACCTTACAAAAGGAATATTGTTTTTAGCTTTCTGGCCACAGAGACATATAAGGGCTTATTTTTTTGTGGGAGAAACTACTTTGTAAATCTAACATTTAACATTCTGTATGATGTACTGAAAAAAAAATTCAGAATGGGGTAGAATTAGAGGAAAATCTGCTACATATTCTTATGGGTTTCGTCTTTACAGTGTTCATTGTGTGGTAAAAAGGTCATGATCTTTATATTCTTTGGGTTGACCTGATCAGAGCGATTCCAAATTCATGCAGTTTTTCAAAAAGTTTGAGAAATGCAAAAAATAAATTTTATTCTCGCACACCGGTCACGTTTTTTTCTGTGTACGGAGGTGTATAAGGTGACTGGTTTTTGCAGCACAAGATATAACTTTTATGTATCTCAATTTGGGGAATCTCCAATATATATAATAAATCATCAGATCACTTGCACCATAGTCAGCACAGATCCGGCGGTTACGGTCCCTCACTCTGCCTCTGAGTGGGCGCCATATTTAAAGACCAGACTTCCGCCAAAATATTACGGCATATGCTGGGGAAGCGTTGAAGGGGAGCGCCAGAAATGTATTGTAAAACGTTACTTCGCATAAAGAGAGACCACTTTCCTGATAAAAGAGCGAACCTGGTGTAAAGGCCTTTAAAATACTCACAAACACATGATAAATCTTACACACACAGCATTAATCTTATAAAATAAGGGCAGAATTATCAGAATATAAAAACAATGAAGTATGATTGAAACTAATTCTTAGATAGAATTTCCAGCAATTTCTCTCAGGCACCAGAGATCTTGGGTATTGCCTACTAAACCATTCTAAGAATTCAATGACTTACCGCTAAACCCCCTATGTAAAAAATACACGCAGGTAACAAGGCTCAGTATAATAAAGGGGTGAGGGGCGTCATCCCCTTTAAAATTCCTGCGTTTCCCTGCTGCAATGAAGTTTATGAACTTACCATTTCTATTATATTCACTGTCAGCAAGCAGAGATCTTGAAAACATTTATATGGCACTATTGCCTTAAGACAATACCTTGTTCCCAGACTACTTTGTAAGATGGTGCTGATCCCACAGACAAAGAGGCTCCGGGCCAGTAAACGACTCTGATCTTGGGGTGTCAGTGGCCGATGCTGCAAGAAGAGGCTGTGACAGGTGCAGAGCAGAGACGTCTGAACCAAGAGGTGCTGGAAGGAGAAGTGTCATAATAAGATACCAAGCTGATTGTACTACTTGGAGAAGTCGTCATTTACTCCTCTAAGGCAGACGTCTCCATCCTTTGGCTCTTGAGCGTGTTACAAAACTACAACACCCAGCATGCTCTGACACTACCAGCTGGATGGCCATACATTTGAGTGTATTGATCCAAGACAAAGACCTTAAGTAATATTTGAGGATCTTTCACTTACCTGAAGTGCAAAGAAGAAGCTGAGCAGCCACGGTGGAGTCTCATGAGGTCGGTAGGAAGATTGCCGGGTACTTTTAGTCCCACAGCAGATCATAGACATCTCTGTGCCCGGTTGCAGTGGCTTCTAATAGATCATTGAGGAACAGCTGAGCCCTCCGTTACCTGCAGATCTTACAAGGAGGGTCAAGACTGTTACCAATGGTCACGAGAACCTTTGTCTGTTCCTTGTAGACCCTTCCTCTGTCATCCATTAACCTTGGTGTTCCATTTGCTTGCACAGGGGTTTTCCAATAACCTGGGCCTCGCGTGCAAGGAACGTGGATCTAGGAACTCAGGAAATGATGAATTAAGAGTTTTTATGAGGAATTCTCCACGTATCAGTAAGTTCACAATGTAACAGTTGTGTAACTCGTAATAGGAGATGCCATCTTAACCAGCAGAGAAAGTATTTCCCATAGAGCCATTGGTTGGACATGGTTAGGTGTGATGGCCGGACACAAGCTTCAGCTGTGCCCCAAGACACTGTGGATCCCGAGAATCCTAAATATAATATAATATATTCCTAAATATAGAATTCTTGCAAATTAATGTAACTTCTTAAATTGTCTTTATTAAATATTTCACTACCGTTTCTGCTGCAGAGCCTGTGTAACTCTTTCACATCGATGTCTGTCCTGCTAAATTGGAATCCAATTCAGCTGGACAGACAACTATGTGAAGGAGTTGAACAGACTCTGCAGCAGATATTGTAGGAAATGTCTAATGAAGGCTATTTAAAAGTTTACTTTAATTTACATTCAGGAATAGTATATTTAGAATTTATATATTATATTATATATATTTATTTAGGATTCTGCTTTTAGGTTATATATCCCCTAATGTTTGACTGCTATGGACATCCCCAGAATTCAGAGACACAGCATAAGCTTGTATTGGTCCATCACACGTAAGCATATCCCACCAATGGCTTTGATAGCATGCTGCTCCTGGGGGTGTCATCTCTCTCTCCATTTCTCCTCTCTTCTCTCAGTGCTAAAAAAAGCACCATAGAGCGAGTTGAGGTTGTATATGGCAGGGCGTAGAGAGGATGAAAAGCATCCAAGTTTTCAGGAAGGGCAGATCACACAGGGTGTAGATAGGGAGGAAAGTGCACTGGGAAGGGGGTGAATTATATAATTTGTGCACCTGTTCAGACACTAGAGAGAATCCACACCAGACTCTTCAGAGTGAACCAAGGGCAGCATGAAATTCTGTCAAGGGACACATTTGAACATTGTATGGGGCCATCACACCGAACTATGTTCACCAATGGCTCCATAGGAAATAAATCTGACAACAGGCTGCTCCTTTCTACTCTCTTCTCTCAGTGCTAAAAAAAGCAACAGAGAGGGGAAGGGGTAGCACATGGCAAAGCAGAACATATAGCGGAGGAAAAGCATCCAAGTCTTCAGGATGAGCAGATCACACAGGCTGTAGATAGGGAGGAAAGTGCACTGGGAAGGGGGTGCTTCACATATTCTGTGTACCTGTTCAGACACTGGAAAGAGCCCACATCAGATGCTTCAGAGGGACAAAGTGTGAACTAAGGGCAACAAAATCCTAAAACAAGTATGTTTAACTCTGAAATGCTGCAACATTAGGGGACCCCAAACATCCCTGTGCCCCGGAGGTCAGAGACCAGTAAAATACACACTGTAGGTGAGCACTGGTATGGAGTCTGCACTGGGGCACAGGTTACCCCTCTGCCTACGAATTCAGGAATTTGGGGGTGTTGAGTTTCCCAGCAGATTATAAAAATCAAATCACACATAGAAATAGATGAGAAAGCGACAGATTTATTATTTTCTGAGAATCTCCAGTTGCATTTTATGTATGAGAAGTAAACATAAGTCCAGTAGCGTCAGTCTGAAAAGTACAAGAGTAAGAACAGAGTAAAAAGTGTAAGAATAAGGCATGATGGGAAGGACGGGGTGCAGAGGACCCCACAGCTGTCACTGGAACAGAGCAGTCCACGCTGCTGGTCATAGACCTACTGCACATCCGCATAGACGTGATCATATGTGATTTATCCTCTAGTCACATCCAAAGCTGATGGTTTACAGTAGCCTCAGGGAACTCAGAGGATGGTTACACAGTTTGGTCACATCTATGAGAGTAGAGATTAGGACAACTCCTTAAAAAGATGTCGATTTCCAAGAATGATCAGCAGAATTCCAAATGTAGCTTTGGATGTGAATATAGAAGAAGATAGAATAGAACTATAAATAAAACCAGGCAATGCATTAAAAACTATTCATAGTGATTCACAACAAAATCATTTTTGCCTCCTCAGAAAGAGTTCATCACAGAAGTGGAGTTTATCATCCGAGACCCCTTTAAATGGCACTGCTAGAGCTACAACTACTGCACTGTACAGCAGAGGGCGCTGTATGCAAATGCAAACAACACCCAACCCCCTTAATATACAGTGTATTTTAATCTGACTAGTGCAATGGCAATACACATACACTCCTGCACAGTAATCCGGCCACATCTAGTATCACATATGGACGACTCAATCCCGTAGCTGCCAACGCTAACTGATTTTAGGGTCAATGCAAGATACTGCAGCCTGATTTATCACCATTAGTGGGAATATTACATAAAGAGCAATTCCTCAATATAATACCTTGGGCTGCAATGCAAAATCGGTAACAAGACCCCTCCCCTCTGACTGGGTGAAGCCAAGCCCCCCTTTGGGCACTAAATGTGCTGTCCATACCCCATTGCAAGACTTAAAGTACCCAAGTCACATATAAAGTGATGTTACCCCAGCGGCCCAGGAGATCTGCTTCCCCTGCAGCGCTACCTTAGGGACAAATAAAGCATTACACATTGTCCATTACAATCTGTGGGTCCTCCAGAGACAGAGTTCATTGCAACCACTGCCCCCTCTCGCTACCTGACCCCCTGTTATTACATCCAAATTCCTTGATAGATTTATGATCACATGATTGAACATGGCGGAGGGGACACATGACGTGCTCAGCAGTAGCAAAGACTTCTGGGAAATCATTTTAGAACATTGGCAGCTACAGATTTAATATAGTACGTTCAATACACAGATATATCTAACCAACCAGTATGGAGATATCCGCTATATATGATATATGCATAAGTGTGGGCTGTGTAAACGGCATATATCCAGACACATAAGGAGGAGCCCCGCTCACAGGTCCAAGGACGTCTCCCACAAGAAACCATTAATGATTCAGGCTCCAAAGTTCTGATGACCACAAAATACAGTATATTGTATATCCTACACAGACAACAAACAGAAGGAAGATTCAGCCAAGACCGGAGGATTCCTTGGACGCATCTGGAAGAAAATTTGTATTATCGAGATGACTGACATCCTCCAGGCTGCAACTGAGCCTGCACCCGTCATCATGTGATCAGGCATCAAACACCTTTGGTTGATGAAACAGCGCCCCCTAGCCAGAAAATGTCCTATAAGTTCTCTGCATGTGGCTGACTTTAGGCGTTCCCAAGGACTCCATCACAAGGAATTGCGGTCTAGACCTGGAAAAGATGAAAAGAAAAAAAAAAAAAGTGGCTCAAAAAATGAGGTGGAGTTATTAAGACGAGTCACAGAAAACACCAGAAGCAGTGGAGTAAACCCTTAAAGCAGAAGTATTCAGGATGGCAGTCAGACATGATGTCATCACTGAGGGTTTAGGCAGAGCAAGGGGACAAAAACGTGCGGGCAGAGTACAGGGACAGACGTGGGAATTCTCAGAGTATTTATGGCCTATCCATCAATTTAGATCTTCAGGAATGAATTTTTCAAAGTCTGGCTCCAGTTCTGAGATTTGCAGAATATAACAGGGAAAAACACAGCAAAGAAATTACAGCTGCACAGTCCTCTCTACCCCATCCCTACTGGATAGTTCGCTCTATCCCCTCCCTGCTGCACAGTCCTCTCTATCCCCTCCCTGTTGCACAGTCCTCTCTATCCCCTCCCTGCTGCACAGTCCTCTCTATCCCCTCCCTGCTGCACAGTCCTCTCTATCCCCTCCCTGTTGCACAGTCCTCTCTATCCCCTCCCTGCTGCACAGTCCTCTCTATCCCCTCCCTGCTGCACAGTCCTCTCTATCCGCTCCCTGTTGCACAGTCTTCACTATCACCTCCCTGTTGCACAGTACTCTCTATCCCCTCCCTGCTGCACAGTCCTCTCTATCTTCTCCTTGTTGCACAGTCCTCTCTATCCGCTCCCTGTTGCACAGTCTTCACTATCACCCCCTGTTGCACAGTCCTCTCTATCCCTTCCCTGCTGAACAGTCCTCTCTATCCCCTCCTTGTTGCACAGTCCTTTCTATCCGCTCCCTGTTGCACAGTCCTCACTATCCCCTCCCTGCTGCATAGTCCTCTCTATCCCCTCCCTGCTGCACAGTCCTCTCTATCCCCTCCTTGTTGCACAGTCCTTTCTATCCGCTCCCTGTTGCACAGTTCTCACTATCCCCTCCCTGCTGCATAGTCCTCTCTATCCCCTCCCTGTTGCACAGTCCTCTCTATCCCCTCCCTGCTGCACAGTCCTCACTATCCCCTCCCTGCTGCACAGTCCTCTCTATCCCCTCCCTGCTGCACAGTCCTTTCTATCCCCTCCCTGCTGCACAGTCCTTTCTATCCCCTCCCTGCTGCACAGTCCACTCTATCCCCTCCAATTAATCACCTGTATAATAAGTGCATGAAGAGAACAGGAAGCAGATCAACCAGTGTTCAGCATTCTATTACAGCCAAGACAACACTGGAGTCTGGAGGAGTAACTTTAACCCTTTGTCTGCCTTCCTCCAGGGATCTTACAATTACCTATTTGACTGCTATAGACCCCAGGGAGCTTTAAATTAACTGATATATTCTGCAAACTGTTTCAAAAAGGCATTTTTCAATCTTTTCCAGAATGCTTACAATAATGGGCCATGCAATGTCACACGTGATATCCACAGTCTATTGCAAAATTCATTTAGAAATTCAGCGTGTTTTTTTTTTACAATAGACATCGACTTAAAGAACTGGAAGGAAGGAAGAGAGCAGCTGGCCCAGGGCACCTCAGGAGCGCAGCAGGAGGGGAAAAAAAGAAAAGAAAAGCAAAATTTCAGGCAGTGCGTAAAACCTGGTGGCAGCACAAATGCAGATTTCTGAGGTTCCAGGGTACAAAGTGCAAAGATGAGCTTTCCAGACAATTCTCACACGGACGGTTGCTCCTGCCAAGAACTGTAGGGGGCGTACCTGTGCCTTAGAGAGGAGAAGGAGGTGCAGGGTGAAGGTAGAAAAGAGCCTTCGCAGGGTTAGGAATTAAGGGCATCAATACCTGCGGGAGTTAAAACCAGAGCTTGTAGGATGTCAGACAGGGACACAATCCCACGGGGCCGATGTTCTTCATCCACCAGAACCAGGCGATGAACCTGATAGAAGGAAAGTCACACTAATAAAGAACACAAAGCTAACCCCTGTAATGTGGACCATGCTGGTATAACCTGGGTATCTCCTGTATATAGTGATATGGACCATGCTGGTATAACCTGGGTATCTCCTGTATATAGTGATATGGACCATGCTGGTATAACCTGGGTATCTCCTGTATATAGTGATATATGTACAGCTGGTATAACCTGGGTATCTCCTGTATATAGTGATATGGACCATGCTGGTATAACCTGGGTATCTCCTGTATATAGTGATATGGACCATGCTGGTATAACCTGGGTATCTCCTGTATATAATTATATATGTACAGCTGGTATAACCTTGGTATCTCCTTTATATAATTCTATATGTACAGCTGGTATAACCTGGGTATCTCCTGTATATAATTATATATGTACGGCCGGTATAACCTGGGTATCTCCTGTATATAATTCTATATGTACAGCTGGTATAACCTGGGTATCTCCTGTATATAATTATATATGTACGGCCGGTATAACCTGGGTATTTCCTGTATATAATTCTATATGTACAGCTGGTATAACCTGGGTATCTCCTGTATATAATTCTATATGTACAACCGGTATAACCTGGGTATCTCCTGTATATAATTATATATGTACAGCTGGTATAACCTGGGTATCTCCTGTATATAATTATATATGTACAGCTGGTATAACCTGGGTATCTCCTGTATATAATTATATATGTACAGCTGGTATAACCTGGGTATCTCCTGTATATAGTGATATTGACCATGCTGGTATAACCTGGGTATCTCCTGTATATAATTCTATATGTACAGCTGGTATAACCTGGATATCTCCTGTATATAATTATATATGTACAGCTGGTATAACCTGGGTATCTCCTGTATATAATTATATATGTACAGCCGGTATAACCTGGGTATCTCCTGTATATAATTCTATATGTGCAGCTGGTATAACCTGGGTATCTCCTCTATATAATTCTATATGTACAGCTGGTATAACCTGGGTATCTCCTGTATATAATTACATATGTATGGCCGGTATAACCTGGGTATCTCCTGTATATAATTCTATATGTACAGCTGGTATAACCTGGGTATCTCCTGTATATAATTATATATGTGCAGCTGGTATAACCTGGGTATCTCCTGTATATAATTATATATGTACAGCTGGTATAATCTGGGTATCTCCTGTATATAATTATATATGTGCAGCTGGTATAACCTGGGTATCTCCTGTATATAATTATATATGTACAGCTGGTATAACCTGGGTATCTCCTGTATATAATTATATATGTACAGCTGGTATAAGTTATACATCTTCTTGTATATAGTGATATGGACCATGCTGGTACAGTTGTCTGGTATAGGATTATATATGTACAGCTTGAATATAGTTACAGCTTCTTTTTAGATAAGGAAAAAAGAGACGTCCTCTTATTTATACAGTCAGTACCTGTTCTCGTACTACACGGTCTATCACAGTTTCCAGGGTTTCATGTGGATAACATGTGAGAACACCTTCCAGACATAAGGAACGCCGTCGCAAAGCTTCCCCTACTGTTATATCGAGATTATTATATATCTTCTGAGCTGCTAAATGCTATTATTCAAAGAAGAGAACAAAAGAAAAATACAAGAGTTAAGATGAGTGAAGACTGGGTGACCACAGACTCCAGAATGTCCAAGATTTACATACAGTAAAATGTACTATAGTACATGAACCAATCAGGAGACATACATCTGCTTATATGGTTGGTCACAGCTATTGCTCTATTTACAGGTCATGTAATATAGAAGTAAGACCTAAACATAGAGCGTATCTGGGGGATATTCTGTGTCCTCTGGGCTTCATAGTCAGTGGTAGAAGCAGCTTCTGCCTGGGGAAAGATAATCCGATCTCCTCAAGAGTCAGAGGAAGACAAGTGAACGCTGATAGTCTGAGGGGATGTTAAGAGAATAGTCTGATAGTAATGACAGAAACGGATAGAGACGACCCCGAAACCTGAGCAGTCAATAAAGTGTAAGAATGCAAAGGAAACTCACTATAACATCAAAGCGAGAATACAGACCGACCACCTGTCCTGGAAAGAGAAAAGTGAGAAAATTACAGTCATATTCTTGTATATAGGAGCAGTATTATAGTAGTTATATTCGTGTACATAGGAGCAGTATTATAGTAGTTATATTCTTGTACATAGGAGCAGTATTATAGTAGTTATATTCGTGTACATAGGAGCAGTATTATAGTAGTTATATTCTTGTACATAGGAGCAGTATTATAGTAGTTATATTCGTGTACATAGGAGCAGTATTATAGTAGTTATATTCTTGTACATAGGAGCAGTATTATAGTAGTTATATTCTTGTACATAGGGGGCAGTATTATAGTAGTTATATTCTTGTACATAGGAGCAGTATTATAGTAGTTATATTCTTGTACATAGGAGCAGTATTATAGTAGATATATTCTTGTACATAGGAGCAGTATTATAGTAGTTATATTCTTGTACATAGGGGGCAGTATTATAGTAGTTATATTCTTGTACATAGGAGGCAGTATTATAGTAGTTATATTCTTGTACATAGGAGCAGTATTATAGTAGTTATATTCTTGTACATAGGAGGTAGTATTATAGTAGTTATATTCTTGTACATAGGAGCAGTATTATAGTAGTTATATTCTTGTACATAGGAGCAGTATTATAGTAGTTATATTCTTGTACATAGGAGCAGTATTATAGTAGTTATATTCTTGTACATAGGAGCAGTATTATAGTAGTTATATTCTTGTACATAGGAGTATTATAGTAGTTATATTCTTGTACATAGGAGGCAGTATTATAGTAGTTATATTCTTGTACATAGGAGCAGTATTATAGTAGTTATATTCTTGTACATAGGGGCAGTATTATAGTAGTTATATTCTTGTACATAGGAGCAGTATTATAGTAGTTATATTCTTGTACATAGGAGCAGTATTATAGTAGTTATATTCTTGTACATAGGAGCAGTATTATAGTAGTTATATTCTTGTACATAGGAGGCAGTATTATAGTAGTTATATTCTTGTACATAGGAGCAGTATTATAGTAGTTATATTCTTGTACATAGGAGCAGTATTATAGTAGTTATATTCTTGTACATAGGGGGCAGCATTATAGTAGTTATATTCTTGTACATAGGAGGCAGTATTATAGTAGTTATATTCTTGTACATAGGAGCAGTATTATAGTAGTTATATTCTTGTACATAGGAGCAGTATTATAGTAGTTATATTCTTGTACATAGGAGCAGTATTATAGTAGTTATATTCTTGTACATAGGAGATAGTATTATAGTAGTTATATTCTTGTACATAGGAGTAGTATTATAGTAGTTATATTCTTGTACATAGGAGGTAGTATTATAGTAGTTATATTCTTGTACATAGGAGTATTATAGTAGTTATATTCTTGTACATAGGAGCAGTATTATAGTAGTTATATTCTTGTACATAGGATGTAGTATTATAGTAGTTATATTCTTGTACATAGGAGCAGTATTATAGTAGTTATATTCTTGTACATAGGAGTAGTATTATAGTAGTTATATTCTTGTACATAGGAGCAGTATTATAGTAGTTATATTCTTGTACATAGGAGTAGTATTATAGTAGTTATATTCTTGTACATAGGAGCAGTATTATAATAGTTATATTCTTGTACATAGGAGGTAGTATTATAGTAGTTATATTCTTGTACATAGGGGGCAGTATTATAGTAGTTATATTCTTGTACATAGGGGGCAGTATTATAGTAGTTATATTCTTGTACATAGGGGGCAGTATTATAGTAGTTATATTCTTGTACATAGGGGGCAGTATTATAGTAGTTATATTCTTGTACATAGGGGGCAGTATTATAGTAGTTATATTCTTGTACATAGGGGGCAGTATTATAGTAGTTATATTCTTGTACATAGGAGCAGTATTACAGTAGTTATATTCTTGTACATAGGGGGCAGTATTATAGTAGTTATATTCTTGTATATAGGAGCAGTATTATAGCAGTTATATTTCTGTACATATATGGAGTAATATATAGAAATTATATTCCAGTAGTTAGATTCTTGTACATTTTTGGAATTTAGGATACTGAGTTGTTGACTAACAATTTAAGCAAAGATAAAAGGGCGTAGGGTCGCTCTTCATTTACAGGATGGTAAGCGATCCCTTACATGTAGAATATAAAGTATCCTCCTGATATTACAGCTCTGTGTTGTCTCCATGTACTACCGTATGTGTCTGGTGTTCACTTGCTGAGCTATTTATATCTGTAAATGCCTTGACGTGTTCACAAATAGCAGCTGTAAACGGGTGACATGGACATTGCTGTGACCCCTATAAGCAGGGTCTCTGGACTCCGAACAGGGTCACTGAGTTTGCACTGAAAAGAATTTATTAAATACAACCTGCAAAACTACAAAGGACCTTTTTTTGTCATGAGATTTTAACCCTTTGTGTTCAGTTGTTGTCTCTGCAGCCATACTAGTAATTACTCCTTCTAAGTCCATAGTCAAGATATATTTTGCAATCTGAAACTGATAAAAATTTCGCCTATCTTATCCACCCCACCATATCACACATTTGACTAGGTATGCAGTGATATGAGTGCAATATTGTATCACAGGGCAGATCTGCTGTCCAGGAGCCTAGAAAAGTTGGGTGCAAGAAAATTCTGACAACCCATTGTATTTATTTAGCATCCCTGTAATGGACAGTCTACATCGTGAGTACTAGCGCCACCCTCATGTAAAATGCAACAACTGCTCAATCTGCCCCCTAGTGGTGCTCATGGTAGTTGTCACTTCCCTTCGACCAGACGGAACACAATGAGAAAGGGAGAGGTTCTAGGCTGGTGGAAGACTTGTGAGTATTTAGTAACACACAGCTCTGCTATAAGACTCCTGTGCTTCCGGTTAGTAAGTTTTAGAATCACTAATCTTTCCATAGAAGCATTCCCATGCCAGGCAGGAAGCCTTTAATCTGGTCCTCCTTGAGAGGATGGAGAAGAATCTGCCAGGGAAGGAAGTAGTATAGAGCCCCTACCCTGTAGAGAGTCACACCGTAAACTCAACAGGGTGCAAGGAGCTGAGATATGAGGAGCTGTATGGTGGTGGGTCTTCACAAAGTAGAACACTGACATAGAGACATGGAGGGAGCATTGTGGTCAATACTATAGCAGCCAGGAAAGGAAAATCACTGATCTGATGGCTCCCATTTACAGGAATATATGGACAAATGGATTGTATACAACCCTAAGGATTTGATAAGTATATGGGAGGGTTTTACAGGCGAAAGATATTGATAACCTATCATAAGGATAGGTCATCAATATCAGATCGTGGGCACCTGGAACCTCCATGATCAGCTGTTCTCAGGAGCTGATATATAGAGAATGGAACAGGAAGCAGACCGTGCCTTTCTCTGTATAGTGGCCAGACAAGTGGATGTATCTTATATATGGGGGCTGAAGATTAAGATCTGTGCCTAGGAGGTGTACGCCATATGTGTAGGTGAATGTGACCCCTGTTGGTGAGTGGTTTGGTCAGATACTCACCAGCCTCATTGACTACAGGAAGCGCGGACACCCTCCTCTCCACAAAGATCTCCAGAGCGTTGTAAATGGACGACGTATCGTGAATAAGAGCTATATCTCTGAAGGTGCCGATCCCCAACTCCTGGATGGTCCTCTGCAGGTAGCGTGGTCTGGGAATGGTTTCCCCCTGGATGGTGAATAGATGTATGAGAGCTCTGGTCTATATTGATATGTTGAATGCCTGCTGTACTGTATACTGACATGACGGGTCATAGTTTGGGCATCATGCACATTTACGATAAGTCCCTCCCTAGAACCTCCTCCAGTCCACGCACACGCACTCACCTTTTTTGGGCCAGGACCAGCCAAAATTCCTGGGGTTGCTACTAAAAGTTTGGGACAATCTTGGCAAGTGTGCCCAGTGCTGTCCATGCCATAGGAGGAAAATTGGCTTTGTAACCTCCACCCTGTGCACACCGCTTGTGAATCATATTAGCAGCTCAGCTTCTTGTTTATTGGCAAAGTATCATCAGCAAATGACTATTGTTAAAAATCTATCAATTCAAAGGGCAGAGCAGCAGTTTAGGGAAAATAGACAACTCCATACTTTACTCCATAGGATAGCGGATAACTTGCAGATCAGTGGGGTCTGACATATCAGACCCCCAATGATCAGGGAGCGGGGAACTCTCACCCCCTCCATTCTGAATGGAGCAGTGGCCAGGCAGTGCACGCATTGCTCCAATCATTATAATGGGAGTGCTTTAGATAGACAAGTGCTGTACTTCACAGACCACCAACCACTGCTACATTCAGAACGGGGAACAAAAGACCCCTATTTCCTGATCAGTGGGGGACTAAGAGATTGGACCCCCACTCATCTACAAGATAACTTGCTTTGGTGGGAACCCCCTTTAAATTACAGAATATGTATCAGTATCTGGTTACAAACAGTAAAGAATAAAGATGGTTACCTTTAAGCTGCCAACTTTAGAGGTGCCATCCCTTTAAGTCAATGCACAGATGAAGCTCTGTAACCATGAAGGCTACTGTAGTTGGGCTTGGGCTAAACTTTTGCCACGCTTTAAATTGTCCAAGTGCAAACTCAAAGGGGTGCTTGGGTATCAATAAACCAAGTTTAGAAGGACTCATGGATTTTTACCCCAGTTGCTGAGTTCTCCCACAAAAAAAACACCTATGGAGAACGTTCTACCAGCTTATTTTTGGAGGATCTCAGAGTGTTTTCCAAGCCAGACAACCCATTATGCATCTTATTGTGCTGCAAAATTCCACCATTGTATCCCACAGCAAAACTAACCATGCAGCCCCGCCATGAAAGTGTCACCCCGGGCCTCTACTCACAAATATATGCAGGAATTTCAGCAGGCGTTTGTGTGTGAGGATGTGCAGGATGTTGCCGGACACTGGCTCCATTACTGGTAAGCGGTGGATCTTGTTCTTGATGAGTGAATAGACGGCATGGAAGAGACTGAGGAGATACAATGTATCACAGGTCACTAATGACCGGCACCACTAACCAGCTCTCACTACAGGACGCTATACTCTCACCTGTCACCGGGGGCGATGTAGATCAGGGGCTTGAAGGAACTCTGCAGGTAAACTTCTACAAGACAAGAAAATCACTGAGAGACACCGATCACTGAAGCATATGAAAGACAAAAATACTAAGATGTTTTACCTCTCCACGTCTCTATCTTATGTTCCTCCAACTCGTATATTTGCACCTATGAAGAAGAATGTATAATAAGCCAATTATATGGAGACTACAATCTATGCGCACATCAGTCATTTTGGATTCTGGAAGCTATTACAGCCATTCTGGATACTGGTAGAGCTGGATAGCAGCCACTTGGTGGGACTGTAAGACATAAAGCTGGATGACAACTATTTCCAGAGCCGCATATAAGTAGTCTTGCAGTGATAACATACTCCTATACTGCTGCATCAGGCAGACTTGCCATTCAGGGATCTAGGAAAGTTGAGGCAACCTCTGTAGGAGCTGAGATGGTGGTCATATTGGCTGTCACCCAGCTTTCCCAGACTCATAAGCAAGACTTGGTAATGATGCAGTGATCTATTTCTTGTCTGTACTGGTGGCTGCATTAGTTGTCACCCAGCTTTCCTAGCAATTGAACAATTCTGGGCAGTATTGCAGTGCTGTATCATGAATAAGCAGATCTGCCATAGAAAGACCTGGGAAAGTTGAATGACTGACAACCTGTGTGAGAGTAGTAATGGTGCTTGTATTGGTTGTCACATACAAGCTGGGGTTATATGGAAACTTTGGCTGCAACTCTAGTCGCCTCACCAAAGATCGCCATGTCATCCTGCAACTCCTTCACTAATGTAAGTGAATGGAGTCGCATTCTAGTCGCAAAATCAAAAGAATCCATCATTTACATTAGAGAAGGAGCTGCAGGGTGACATGGCGACCTTTGGTCGCACTACAGAAGTTGCGACGTGTAGCCCTAGCCTTAAACATGTCTGGGTAGTTTTACAGTGATATAGATGGTGGTCATACTGGGTTTACTCTTCACTATTAGACGACTAGACCACCAACCCCATACATTGTATGTAGCCAATCAGCTTCCATCATCCATGTAGCAAATTGATGTCAGAAAATACAAGCCGGGCTGTGATTGGTTGTTTTTATAGATACTTCACCGTCCTCGTACCAGTGGAGCTTTGTAGTATCTGTGCAGGATGTTGATGAAGTCGGTGATGGTCAGCATGCCTGCAAAAGCGAGATGACACATCCATCATTAGTAATGAGAGCGCTAATGATATCCGGCATATGGATAATTCCAGGACCAATAGCCTAATAATAATCAGTAACTACCAGCGCCCGCATCATAGTCACTGACTGTAAGAACTTGTGAGGTCAGCAGACAGGTTTAGCTTTATATGCTGGGCATTGTAGTTCAACGGTGATGGATAAAGTAACTTGTATATCTCCTTGTATAGCACCATTTTTTTTAGTTATCTATTAAACCCAGATAGATAAATCTAAAAAAAAAAAATTCACATCTTTTTATTTTCTGATTGTAGATTTTTTTATTCCATTTTCTGTATATGATTATGGGGGCGGCCATCTTGTCTCAAAAGTTTACAGCATTTAGTGATCTGCTTTACAGCACAGTCATGGCCATAGGTAGCCATAGTCTGGAGCCGACTCATTGAGGTCTAAGCAAGGAGGAGGAGATAAGCTGTGACGTCATAAAATAAATCAATCAAAAATGCTTAAGAATTTTCTTTAACATAAAAACTTGGTTTAATAAATATTAATTTTGTCATTTTTGGTGACACATTAAAAGGGAATTTATCAACATATATATGCCAGTTTTCTGGTGTAGATGCGCGATAATGGCATAGATGGGTGATAATCCGGCACACCTTTGGCGCAAGACCCTTTCTTGTTCCAAACTTGCAAGACATTTGCTGTGAATGTGGGTGGAGCAGGGCAGAGCGTGGGTGGAGCAGGGCAGAGCGTGGGTGGAGCAGGGCAGAGCGTGGGTGGAGCAGGGCAGAGCGTGGGTGGAGCAGGGCAGAGCGTGGGTGGGGCAGGGCGGAGCGTGGGTGGAGCAGGGCGGGAGCATGGGTGGAGCAGGGCGGAGCGTGGGTGGGGACACTTTGCCACAACATATTTATTATTATTTTCTGGCACGAGTTACGCAGGAAGTTCCTGATGGGCGTAGATTTCCAATCTGTCACATGAACCATGCACCAGGCATAATAAATATATCAGATTTGCTCGGAGTGTTCCTTTAATAGAGACCATAGATTGGTTCTTATGTATGAGCCACTTGTTTGAGGTCCAGGAGGGGAGAACATCTGACACCTGGCAGGCTGGAGGGTTACCACATGATTTCTCAGGCTCTCGGACTCCAGTATGAAAGCCAAGAGTTGAAACAGTGGCGAATCTCTGAATGAGCGGCCAGACTGCCAAAAGCTCTACAAGGACCTAGCGATATCCCATTGAGAAAAACACAGGAAATCCCAGAACAACGTCCAAAGAACCGAGGCCCCGCAAGTGTCATGTGAGGTTATTGTTCATGGGGCCATGAAATGGGCTGGGCAAAATGGGGCTCACAAGAAGGAACCACTGCTATCGGAGAGGAATGCCAGTGCTCCGTGATGGATTTCAAGATGTTTGGGATAATCCAGTTCTGAGTCAAATGTGGAATTAAGGAGAACACAGGTCCTGTTATGACTGGGGTGAACCAAATCCAGCATCGGCCTTCTGGCCTTGGAGAGGTCCTTGCATAGACAATCTATTCATTTTAATAGACACTATGCAATACTTCTTTTCTCCTGTGGTGGCGCTGCATTGAATTGAACCCCAGGGCCTGTGTTCCCTTGCAGTATACAATTAAGCTCTGGGGGTCTCAATCCCCTGTGCATTGAAGGCGTATGGGGGGGAGTGAGAGCCATCGACCGGTTCCTTACCTCACAATCATTTGGGATGTTCTACGTCCTATAATACACATTGTATCAAACATTTATTGCATCTCCTTTAAGACATGATGTGACCCAGAACAGATTTAGCCTCCTCGATTAGTTCATGTATTACTGATATCATCCCCACCATCATACAGGACATTGACTCTTACCCACAAAAGAGTGCTGCTTGCTGTCCCAGAGAGGCGCCGCCCGCACCCCATTTGCCACCAGGGCCAAAAAGGCTTTCTTAATCTGTCGACAGAAAGGAGACAGAAATGGAAGAACATCAACAAGATGAATACGATGCGAACAAAGAGAGAAACAAGGTCGTCTTATTGCCAGGAAACGCTGCGGCCCGGAACTTCAGATTTTTTTTGTCTTTTTAACTTTCCAGATGACAGATGATTTATAATGTGCTTGGCTCGTATACACACATGGCTGGATCAGGCTCTGTGGGGGCCCCCCCCCCCGGATAAATATGTGTGGGAGCTGCTGCCTTCAAAGTTCTTAGGAAAGAGTAATAATACAGTTACACTGACCAAGCAATAGAGCTGTACAATGTAGTACTGCCATACAGTGCAAAACTAAGAGTGCTATACAGTGGTCGCAAGTACCTACATATGTTATACAGTGCCTATATAGTAGTGGTACACAGTGCTTACATAATAGTGCTATACAGTGCTTACATAATAGTGCTACATAGCGACCGCATGATAGTGCTACACAGTGCATATATATAGTAGTTCTATACAGTGCTTATATAATAGTGCTATACAGTGCTTAAAAATAGTGCTACATAGTGACCTCATGATAGTGGTACACAGTGCATATATATAGTAGTTCTACAGTATACAGTGCTTATATAATAGTGCTATACAGTGCTTAAAATAGTGGTACACAGTGCATATATAGTACTCGTAGTTCTATACAGTTCTTACATACTAGTGCTACATAGTGACTGCATAATTGTGGAACACAGTGCATATATAGTAGTTATATACAATGCTTACATAATAGTATTATACTGTACAGTGCTTACATAATAGTGCTACACATTGTCTATTTAGTAGTGTTATACAGTGCTTATATAATAGTGCTACACAATGCCTATATATTAGTGCTACATAAGTAGTGCTGTACAGTACCAAATTAATAGTGATATTCAGTGCCCAAATAGCATCATATATTGCCTAAATAATACTGCTATACAGTGCCATAATAGTAGTACAAAACAATGACCACAGTGCAGTTCACCCCTGACACCAGAGCATCATAGTGACAACATCGTACTACTATATAGCAACATACACTGTACATAACTTTGACATATTAAATACATGTAACACTAAAATAACATAACCGTACTATACAGTGCAACATAATATCGCTATACAATGTCTACTCAATACAATCAAGCTGTGCTAATAGTATTGTAAGAGACAGCCAATGTTGTCCTAAACTTTATTTGTCTGTATAAACTGTTAATGTTGAATGTATTTCTGTGATTCTGTTCCTTTAAGACAGCAGCCATTGTAATTGTGACATGATGCTGGAGTGAGACCCCCCCCCTTTTATGTCAGCCTGCCTGTTCTGCAGACAGAGTGTGAGCAGAGAAGCAGGAAGTGACGAGACAGAGAGCAGCAGCCATCTTGGCAAGTGTTGTATTGAACTGGTGTGGAGATTTTTCTGTACAGCTAAGCTGTATCTTGGTCCAGAGACAAACAGAGTGTAAAGAGACAACAGGACTAGTGAGTCCACGTGAAAGGAACTGTGCTCAGTGGCTGATCAGTGAGACTGACATTGTGACTGTGTATTTGGATACCACAGATAGAGACTCGCAGTGCTGTTGATGTACTGGACAGCACCTGCTAAATCCCGGCTTACATCCCAGCTCAGTGTATGGATTCGGCAGGACTGTCAGTGTGCTGAGTGGAATCTGCTGTTGGATTACATTGCATTCAGTTGGTTTCCCTGTCTGTTAAAGAGGACTTCATTTCTCCCAAGATCCTGATAACCGTGAGGAGAGGACGCTTCACTATAAAAGAAAGGACCGACTTTGGGCCCCACCGCGCGCTTCTACGGACTGTAAGCGGTCCACCTGGACCACTGGGGAAAAGGGGGTGCACCCAAATGTGAAGTCAGGGTCAGTTAGGGATAGTTTTGAGTATATTGTTCATTCAGTGTCCATACTGCAGAAGTGGACAGAGTAAAAGTAGAAACCATTGCAGAATTTGCCTTGAAATTGTTCATGCTATATTGTATATTTTGCTTGTCTTTAGCCCTGTCATTTTACCTTTAACTAGCCTTTATTAACTTATAGTAAATATATATTTTTTCTTGAACTACCGCGTGTGCGTTCATTTCTGGTTGCGGAGTCCAAACCACCTGCCTTGCTCTCGGTTCACAGTATCATAGTACCCACATAGCACTGTAATGTATCATACTGAAATATACACACGCCATATA
Source organism: Leptodactylus fallax (assembly GCA_947044405.1). NCBI lineage: Eukaryota > Metazoa > Chordata > Amphibia > Anura > Leptodactylidae > Leptodactylus > Leptodactylus fallax. The sequence continues at coordinate 464,840 of CAMRHE010000659.1, forward strand.
CATTCCACAGACTATAGGTCGGCAGGTTTTCCGTCTGTTTTCAGTTTTTGGCGGTGTTATTTTTACATAATACTAAATGAGGCGAATATGTGAAGAATGTGCAGCCCTGTGTCACCTACCTACATGTACTTACCTTTCTGTGTATCGACAAGCAAATGATCAGATTATTCACTATTATGTAATTTGTTGCTATGTATGCTATATGCTATGCTATATATATACACATACAGTGTGTATATATGTATACAGTGATCAGCCAAAAGATTAAAGACACTGGCAGGTAAAGGGATTAACATGAATTATCTGGTGACAATGGCGCCTGTCAGGGCTGGGATATAACAGGCAGAAGGTGAACACAATATATCAGAAAAATTGGGCAAGAATAAAGATTTGAGCGACCGGACAAACTGCGATGGCTAGTAGACTGGGTCAGGGCATCTCCATACAGCGGGTGTTATGGGGTGTTCCCAGGGTGTAGGACCTACCAAAAGTGATGCAAGGGAGAACAACCAGTGAATTGGTGACAAGGTCTTGAGTACCTAAGGCTCATTGATGTGTGCATGGAGTGATGGCTATCCAGTCTCACAGAAGACCTGCTGTAGAGCAAAGTGATGAAAAGGTCCTTGTGGGCTATGATAGAAAGGTGTCAGTACACACAGGGCATCACAGCTTACTGTATATGGGGTGTGTAGTCCCTGACGTGTGTTGTCCCGTCCATCACCAAAGCTCCTATAGTGGGCACTTGGGCATCAGAACTGGACCATGGAGCAATGGAAGAAGCGTCTGGTGTGATGATTCACAATTTACATAATCTGGACAGACGGGTGCGTGCGTGTTACGTGCCCCGAGTGCACCAGGATACACTGTGATGAGAGGCAGGCCTTGGGTCTTGGTATCATGTGGATGATACTATGACACGTACCACCTACCTAGTCATTGTACAGCCAAGTACACCCCTTCATGACAGTGGTGCCCTCTAGTGGCAGGGGCGTTATCCTTATGAAAGAGGCCCCTGCCATTGCAAAATTGTCCAGGAACTGTCCAAAGAATATGACAAAGATCAAGGTGGTGTCTTGGCTCCAAATTTCTCCTATCTCAATCCGATTGTGCATGTGTGGGATTTCCCGGAGAACAAGTCTGATCCATGGAGGCTGCAGCGGGCAATTTACAGGACCTGCTAATAATGTCTTAGGGTGGGTACCACAGGACACCTTCAGTGGTCTTCAGAGCCAAGTCACCACTTTGATCTCTTTGTTATGCTCCTTAGATGCTTCCAGGATAATTTTGCAGTTTGGTCAGGGCGTTAGTCCTTATAAAAGAGGCCACAGCCATTAGGGATCACCACTACCATTAGGGGCCACCACTATCATTAGGGATCACCACTGCCTTTAGGGGCCACCACTGCCATGAAGGTAGGTACTTGGCCGTACAATGGATAGGTGGTGCATGTCACAGTATCATCCACTTGATGCCAAGACCCAATGTTTCCCAGCAGAAGATTGACCAGGCCATCACACTGCCTCTTATCACAATGTCTTTTTCCCATAGTGCCCCCCGGTCATGGGTCAGAGCTGTTGAGATTACATGAGGGGGACCTCCACAATGTCCACTCCTCTATGGACACCCCTGCTGATTTATATACTGACCTGTAGAGACGTGTCAAACACAACCAGCTTGCAGCTTGTGGGGATGGCATCGTAGCATCGGCGCTTCATCATAAACTCCATGTATACCCCGGCGTCCTCCCCGAGATCGGCTGAGACAGAAGAGGATAAATCACATAATAATAGTAATATTGTGCAACACTCAGAGGGAAAGTATTAAAATGGCGTTCTGTACGCCAGTCTTAATCCAGTTTTCTGGCGTGAGTTATATTAAATTTGTGTGGCCAAGGTTTCCTTATTCAAGTCCTTCTTGGGGCAGAAAAAGAAGGAAATGGTGCAAAAAGGGCTCATGCGCAAAAGATGCACCATACCTATTCCCATCTGTGCCAGTTTTCTGGTGTAGCTGGGATAGTAAATTCTCCCCCAGTATATATAAAGTTACCTTTACAGATAGAAAACCAATAAAAACTTTCTGGATTATCGAATGACGGAATAAAGGAATCTATTACAATGAGTTTTGACCATATAAATGGGCACCGACACCCCTGAGGACACAGGACAGCAAACTGAATTTTTTACCCCAGTCCTGCCTGTGACTCTGACGTCATCCCGGCCTCTTTTTTAGCAGGATAACAAGGCTGTGTGAACGCAGCCTAAATAAAGCCGGTCGTGCACAGGAGATAATGGACGGCACTTATCAACCCCGCACTATTAATGTGCCAGCTTTCCTTGGCAAGGCATACATGTTAATTCCTATGGAGGGAGGAGCAGGGTTGGGGTGAGCGGCAGAGTCATTGACTGACAATGTACGGTAGTTATAGGTTTTACACTAACAATGGAGGCTGCTATAAGTGCCATATCTGCCCCTCCTCAGGTGACCACTCGCCTCTCAACATGGAGGGCATACAGGCGGAATACAGGCGTTATTACATCAGTCTGTATTCTGTAAGCGGCCTGGTCCTAGAGGGTAGGCATGTTACCGTTGCCTATAGCAACCAATCAGTGCTCATGTATTACAGAGCCTATGGAAAATGAAAGCAGTGATCTAATTGGTTGCTATGGGCAACTGCTCCCCTGTGCACTGCCATTGCCCTGGTAACCGATAGCATCTACTCTGCCCAAAACAACCAGAGATGTTACTATTAACCCCTTCACTGCCCTAGGCTACAATTGATGTTATTATTAACCAGTTCTCTGCTGTAGATGACCATGAAGGGTATTAACCGAATTAAGGGGGGGGGGGGCATCTATCAGGCATCAGCAACCACTACAACACTATCATAGGGTGCTGAGGCCGTTACATGGCAGCCGGGCGTTAATAAAGGCACCCAGGTCTGTCTAGGGCAGGGGAGGCAACCTTTGGCACTTCAAGGGCTGTGAAACTACAACTCTCAACATGATTCATTCAGTTTTATGGGAGTTCCAAGAACATCAGAGTAAGAATGTATGCTCGGAGTTGTAGTTTCACAACAGATCGAGCGCCAAAGGTAATTCCATGTTCATGAAGCCAGTATCATTTTGCCATAATTTGATGCCATAATCCACTGTACTATGTAAGTAGCGCAACGTATTATGTAAGTGATCAAAAGACCACAAGATCAAGTCTCCAATGATAACAAAAATAACGTAAAAAACATTCAATAAAGTACAATAGGAATAAAAAAGGGAAAAATAAATAAAACAATTTCTCTTTTCCAAAATGAAAAAAAAATAGATAAAAAATACACATATTGGGAATTACTGAAGCCATAAAGACCTAAACGATAGAAATGTCACATTATTTATCCCTCATGGTGAATGCCTCAACTACTAGGGGTGTTGTTATTTCCATTTCCAGAGAGACAGCAGTTTGCAAACATGAGCAGGGGTAGGTTGTAGGTAGGTTGGCAGAAGGAGAATAACAGTTGTCTGTGTCTTCCCCGGATCAGTAGACGGGTTTGGTTTTTCCCTGCAATGAGCAGCCCCAAAAAAGGAGGCTTATTATGATTACCTGGGGTGGGGTACAGAGGGAAACTGGGGCCAAAAACCATGTCTTCCTATAAAAGAAAAAGAGAGTATTAGTTACCAACATCATGTGAATCATCTATCTCATATCTATCTATCTATCTATCTATCTATCTATCTCATATCTATCTATCTATCTATCTATCTCATATCTATCTATCTATCTATCTATCTATCTATCTCATATCTATCTATCTATCTCATATCTATCTATCCCATATCTATCTATCTATCTCATATCTATCTATCTCATATCTATCTATCTATCTATCTATCTCATATCTATCTCATATCTATCTATCTATCTCATATCTATCTATCTATCTATCTATCTATCTATCTATCTCTCATACCTATCTATCTATCTATCTCATATCTATCTATCTATCTCATATCTATCTATCTATCTCATATCTATCTCATATCTATCTATCTATCTATCTATCTATCTATCTATGTCATATCTATCTCATATCTATCTATCTCATTCTATCTATCTATCTATCTATCTATCTATGTCATATCTATCTATCTATCTCCTATCTATCTATCTATCTATCTCATATCTATCTATCTCATATCTATCTATCTATCTCATATCTATCTATCTCCTATCTATCTCTCATATCTATCTCTCATATCTATCTATCTCATATCTATCTATCTATCTATCTATCTATCTATCTATCTATCTATCATCTATCTATCTCATATCTCTCTCATATCTATCTATCTCATATCTATCTATCTATCTATCTATGTCATATCTATCTATCTCCTATCTATCTATCTATCTCATATCTATCTATCTCATATCTATCTATCTATCTATCTCATATCTATCTATCTATCTATCATCTATCTATCTCATACCTATCTCATATCTATCTATCTCCTATCTATCTATCTATCTATCTATCTCATATCTATCTATCTATCTATCATCTATCTATCTCATACCTATCTCATATCTATCTATCTCCTCTCTATCTATCTATCTATCTATCTATCTATCTATCTATCTATCTATCTATCTCATATCTATCTATCTATCTATATCATATCTATCTATCCCATATCTATCTATCTATCTATCTATCTATCTATCTATCTTATATCTATCTATCTATCTATCTATCTATCTATCCCATATCTATCTATCTATCTATCTATCTATCTATCTTATATCTATCTATCTATCTATCTATCTATCTATCTCATATCTATCTATCCCATATCTATCTATCTATCTATCTATCTATCTATCTATCTATCTATCTATCTATCTCATATCTATCTATCTCATATCTATCTATCTATCTATCCCATATCTATCTATCTATCTATCTATCTATCTATCTATCTATCTATCCCATATCTATCTATCATGCACAGTTCAATATGTATTAACCCTTACCCCCCTTATAATCCGACTGAAATAAACACCACAAATACGGAACATGTTACACTAGGTTGACACCTGTGCTCGGGTTTTCCATTCGGGGGGGTCTGCTTGGAGAACCCCCAAAACTAAAACCCAATCCACTTAAAAAGCTATTATCCACGGAAACCTGCAGACTCCTATAATGGGGTCCACCAGGTTTCCCCCAGAAAAATACAGAGAGAAAAAGCACTGCTTGCAGGACTTTTCTCTCCGCATTTTTCAAGCGGATTCAGGGACAGAATCCCCGAACATAGACCGAGCGCAGGTGTGAACTTAGCCTTAGAATTATCATATAAATCTAGTATTATCATAAAACATAAAGCAAGGACAAGCAGGAATGTAACTATAGAGCCATAAAGAGACATCAGTATGATACATGGCACATGGTACAGTATGGGGGGACCTGTTACAGAATTTGGCCAGGAGCTATAGGTTCTTCTGTGGCACTACAACTCTCAGCACAGCACAAATACTATGGCAGACATTTCCTGTAGTCACTGCTAAGGTCATATGGGCAGGGTCACATTACAGGAAGATTCAGGGGCCCCTTACCCAGAATCTATGGATGAGTCATAGCAGGGGCCAATTTTACATCACTGCGGCATCAGTACCAGGACTCGGTCCTGAGCACTGCTTATTGGGCACCATATGGTGGTATTCAGTAGGTGTTATATCAGTTTTAGGCACTCTGTTATTGGGGTACTGCTTTTTAGGCCCTTTATGATATTATTTGGATATTTCAGCACAATTCTTTCACTATTGTTCGGCAGTATTATTTAAGCACTATGTTGTGGTATAATTTGGGTTCTGCACTGTATAGCACAGTTAATAACCATATAGTACCCATATAATACCCCATACAGGTCTTAAATAGTAATTCAGTGCGGTGCCAAAATAATAACCTATAGAGCACTGCAATAACTGAATACAATACATCATTATCACCGCCATACAGCGTGCAGATAAAGTCACCTATGGTTCATTTATTGGATCTTATTTGGGCACTGTTTAGAGTTATTATTCAGACATTGTATGGGGGTATTATGTGGAGATCATGTGGGAACATTATATGGATACTGTAGGTATTATTTGGGTCATCTATGGAGCATTATTTGGGGACTAAATGAGACATTTGGGCACTGTGTGGGGCATTTGTACACTGATGCAAAATTTGGACATTCTAAGGGAGTGTCAAAAGCTTTACTTGGGGGTGTATGTGGCATTTCTTGGGGGTTGTACATGGTATCATTTGGGTACAATAAGCCTCCATTTTATTGTTTTGCCCCGTGGCCTCCACCTTATGGTTCTGCCCCGTGGCTTCCATTTTATTGTTTTGCCCCGTGGCCTCCACCGACCATATTTCGTTGCTCCTTTACACAAATCTCACAGTACAAATTGTCCCTCGGCAGATGTACTTTCCAGTCAGGATCTGTGACCGTAAATCAGACCTACAGACAACTGAGGTCGCTCATATATCCAAGAGGAAATCTGATGTTTTGGCCGACCTTTATCTAATAAACCCCAGATATACACAGACTCCAACCCAAGCAGCCGCAGAAACTGCGCCATATCTATCTACACAGCACAGAGCTCCAGGGAACTACAACTCCCAGTACAACGTGCTGTATGAAGATGGGAACGTTATCCACTCCAACAATAAGATGCTCTGCAGAACAGAATCTCATTAAGATATAAACAATAATCTGCAAAGAGACAAATCATTCAAAAGTAGCAAAGACTATAGCGGTGCTGACTACGACTACGACATGTAGCAGAGATACATTTGTAACATGCATCAAAACTGAGCTTGTCATTTGGCATGTAGTGATGTCACCCAAAGCAGTAAATGACATGGTCAGCTCTGCTACATCTGTGCATGCTAAAGGTAAAGCAGAGTAAATAAGTGATGTGTGATCAGAAGCGCGCAGGATCAGTTACCTGTTGGGGGTCATCCTCGTCCATAATCTCCATGCTGAAGCCTTGGGATGGGGGTGCAGGTTGAGTCCTGGGGTGCAGTCACTATGCGCTGCCTCTTGAGCTGCATGGAATCCTATCCCATCCTGAGTCCTTGTTTCCTTATGTGGATCTATCAGTACAGCAAAGTGACAGTCCCAGAGAGCAATGCACTAAATGGGTCACTCAGTCAGCTGCGCCCTTCTTACACCCCCCTCCCCCATCTAGGAGGCTTTATCCCCCTCTGCTCCTCTGTATTATCTTGTACCCAGCTCCTTCTTGCTCCCCAGTCTCCTTGCACATTCTCCCAGTCTATGTCCTCAGCCTGTGAATCTGTTCCTTCCCTCTGATTCCTCCTCTTCCTCTCTTCCCCTCCTCCCTTTGCAGGTTGTGTTGATAACATTTGCTCCTAGGATAGAATGTCATTGCTGGGCTGTCAGTGCAGGGTAACCCCCTGGCCGCAGCAGCCCCATACACTGACTGGGCACCTGCTGTGGCCATGCCCTCTGTAAGCCCAGCACATTCCCAGTCCCATATTTCACATCACCCCCAGCTGACTCAACAGATATGGAGCGGTATTATGTAGGAGCGCTGCAAAAAAATACCAACTCAGCTGTAATGGCGTGCATAATGGGTGTAGTAGTATTTCTGGGGACCTCTGTATGGATCAATAGGGACACATGGAATTCCTACTACAGTCTATACATTGTATCTTCTTGTATAGTCTTAAATTTTAATCATTTGTATTTTTAACTACTTGTTATTCAGACTACACCAGGCTTGTTTGTAGTCTGTAACCATGGAGACACATATTAAAAAGGGTTTGATTTCTTTCCAGAATGACGCCTCCCTTGTCCATGGTCTGGTACTGCAGCGATATCGCTTTGGTGGATAACAAGGCACACTGATCCTATAGATTACACAGGGGTAACCATGAAGGCGCATACATCTGCAGAGGAGCTGTATACACAAAACATAGGCAGGAGATGTTAAATCAAGATTATTTGCAAAATTGCAAACTTTTTTAATTGTTTCTATTTTTTATTATTGGTTATTCCATATACGCAGGTATATCATGTGTATGATTTGACAATGGCTGATAACAAGGCACAAAGATATAGGATCACACTACACAGGGTGGTTTCTGTAGTCTGTAACCATGGAGGCTCCTACATTTAAAATTTAATTTTAAATAATTTTTGTTTGTTTCAAATGGAAGGAATAAGAATTTTGGATACGTCATCACTATGAAATTTTGATTTGGGGCCAGAAAACCCCTTTATTCTGTGGCCGCCGGTCTAAGGCGCCCCATAATTATTGATCGGCACAAGCGTGTCTGGAGTGTCCTGAGCACTGGAAACTAAAAGCTACTCAAGCAAGGAGCAGGAATAGTTTTAGGCAGTATGAGCCCCAGTTATCTGTGGATACTGCACAGGTTTACTATTTTCTATTATAGTATATAGCAGTATTATATGGGCACTGTAAGACAGTATTATTTAGATGTCGTGTATCAGTATTATGTGATCACTGTATACCCCTATAAGGTAGATACTGTATTATATGACAATATTATTTGGATGCTACATGCCAGTATTATGTAGCCACTATAGGTCAGAATTACATGCGCACTCTTAGGTTTTTACCATATGACACTATATTATATTATATTATTTATTGTTATGTAGGCACTGTATGGTGGCATTATCTAGATATATAGCAGTATTGTGTGAGCACTGTATGGCACTGATGTCTATTTTCACAGTATGAAAACACTATATGTATTATGTAGACACTGTATGGCGGTACTATTTAGATACTATTCAGCTACTGTGTAGCACTGTATGGCACTGATACATGTATTCACATTTTATATACAATATATGGCGGTATTATATAGGCAATTTTGCATTACTCAACATTATGTATAGAGTGATCACAGTACAGTTATGCCTATAAGTGGAGCTAGGGGATAAGATTCACCTCTAAATGTATTTGCTTACACTGGGAATGTCCATTACATCTTTCTTTTGCTTCACCAGCCACAAAGAAATAACTTTTGTGTCTTATATTTTTCAGCTAAGCAGACATCTTCCTAGTATGTGTGCCCTCTGCAGAGGAAATATAGTATTACGTGGTGTCCATTCTCCTCCCTATCTCATACTGGGGGTGCCTGAATAAAGTACCCCCTCAATAATGATCATGTATCCATATAAGCTGTATGATCTATCCCAGGTATATAAGCGTTTCCCAGGCCTCTCGGTTCTCTGTACGACCGCTCTCCTGGTGCACAAGTGTCCGCTTTCATTCCTATCACCTGCTTGGTTGATGCATTATCCTGTACAGATCTGTAATAATGAGCGCAGCCTCGGGGGCTCCTGAGCTGGAAATCTTATTTGTTACCAAGGAATCTCCAGCGAAATCTGATAATGAGACGCGAGATCCGATACTCACATAATTCTGCCTAACCAGTGCCCAAACATGAGAAAATCATATCAAAAGGAGAAATGTTCTCTTCAGATTGTATTAGAAACATGTATAAGTAGTGCACCCCCTAAACAATGTCATTACTGAGCTCCCGGGATATGGGAATGGCCCAATAATATGATCAATGGTCACATAATACTCCCACAGGGGCCAAACAGCCTTCCTGGCTATACATCAGTATCTTGGTCTTGTGTGAGATTCATCTGAGAATCCTTATAAGGATCGGCACCTCTACTTGTCTCTGACTCCATGTAGCGTCTTCTCAGCATTTTTGGTGTTGTTACTCTGCAGGCAGAGCGGGTCACTCCCAGCACAACAATGGGGTGGGAATGAAAGGGTTATGTTCTGGTTCTTGCAAAGTATGGGATACAAGCCAAATGTTACTGGCGCTCTACAGGGACTTCATGAAAAGTTATTGGATATCCACAAAGACTAAGAGTCCTCCTGTATCTGATCCAGAAATCCTATGATCGATGGAAACAACTCCCATCATCCCTGCCATGTCTTATGTTACATGTATCACACAGAAAACATGTATAGTATTATAGCAGTTATATTATTGTACATAGGGGGCAATATTATAGTAGTTATATTCTTGTACATAGGAGCAGTATTATAGTAGTTATATTCTTGTACATAGGAGCAGTATTATAGTAGTTATATTCTTGTACATAGGAGCAGTATTATAGTAGTTATATTCTTGTACATAGGGGCAGTATTATAGTAGTTATATTCTTGTACATAGGAGCAGTATTATAGTAGTTATATTCTTGTACATAGGAGTAGTATTATAGTAGTTATATTCTTGTACATAGGAGCAGTATTATAGTAGTTATATTCTTGTACATAGGAGCAGTATTATAGTAGTTATATTCTTGTACATAGGAGCAGTATTATAGTAGTTATATTCTTGTACATAGGAGCAGTATTATAGTAGTTATATTCTTGTACATAGGAGCAGTATTATAGTAGTTATATTCTTGTACATAGGAGCAGTATTATAGTAGTTATATTCTTGTACATAGGAGCAGTATTATAGTAGTTATATTCTTGTACATAGGTGCAGTATTATAGTAGTTACAGTCATATGAAAAAGTTTGGGCACCCCTATTAATCTTAATCATTTTTAGTTCTAAATATTTGGGTGTTTGCAACAGCCATTTCAATTTGATATATCTAATAACTGATGGACACAGTAATATTTCAGGATTGAAATGAGGTTTATTGTACTAACAGAAAATGTGCAATATGCATTAAACCAAAATTTGACCGCTGCAAAAGTATGGGCACCTCAACAGAAAAGTGACACTAATATTTAGTAGATCCTCCTTTTGCAAAAATAACAGCCTCTAGTCGCTTCCTGTAGCTTTTAATCAGTTCCTGGATCCTGGATGAAGGTATTTTTGACCATTCCTCTTTACAAAACAATTCCAGTTCAGTTAAGTTTGATGGTCGCCGAGCATGGACAGCCCGCTTCAAATTATCCCACAGATGTTCAATGATATTCAGGTCTGGGGACTGGGATGGCCATTCCAGAACATTGTAATTGTTCCTCTGCATGAATGCCTGAGTAGATTTGGAGCTGTGTTTTGGATCATTGTCTTGCTGAAATATTCATCCCCGGCGTAACTTCAAATTCGTCACTGATTCTTGTACATTATTCTCAAGAATCTGCTGATACTGAGTTGAATCCATGCGACCCTCAACTTTAACAAGATTCCCGGTGCCGGCATTGGCCACACAGCCCCAAAGCATGATGGAACCTCCACCAAATTTTACAGTGGGTAGCAAGTGTTTTTCTTGGAATGCTGTGTTTTTTGGACGCCATGCATAATGCCTTTTTGTATGACCAAACAACTCAATCTTTGTTTCATCAGTCCACAGGATCTTCTTCCAAAATGAAGCTGGCTTGTCCAAATGTGCTTTTGCATACCTCAGGCGACTCTGTTTGTGGCGTGCTTTCAGAAACGGCTTCTTTCGCATCACTCTCCCATACAGCTTCTCCTTATGCAAAGTGTGCTGTATTGTTGAACGATGCACAGTGACACCATCTGCAGCAAGATGATGCTGCAGCTCTTTGGAGGTGGTCTGTGGATTGTCCTTGACTGTTCTCACCATTCTTCTTCTCTGCCTTTCTGATATTTTTCTTGGCCTGCCACTTCTGGGCTTAACAAGAACTGTCCCTGTGGTCTTCCATTTCCTTACTATGTTCCTCACAGTGGAAACTGACAGGTTAAATCTCTGAGACAACTTTTTGTATCCTTCCCCTGAACAACTATGTTGAACAATCTTTGTTTTCAGATCATTTGAGAGTTGTTTTGAGGAGCCCATGATGCCACTCTTCAGAGGAGATTCAAATAGGAGAACAACTTGCAATTGGCCACCTTAAATACCTTTTCTCATGATTGGATACACCTGGCTATGAAGTTCAAAGCTCAGTGAGGTTACAAAACCAATTTTGTGCTTCAGTAAGTCAGTAAAAAGTAGTTAGGAGTATTCAAATCAATAAAATGATAAGGGTACCCAAATTTTTGCACCGGTCAAATTTTGGTTTAATGCATATTGCACATTTTCTGTTAGTACAATAAACCTCATTTCAATCCTGAAATATTACTGTGTCCATCAGTTATTAGATATATCAAATTGAAATGGCTGTTGCAAACACCCAAATATTTAGAACTAAAAATGATTAAGATTAATAGGGGTGCCCAAACTTTTTCATATGACTGTATGAGCAGTATTATAGTAGTTATATTCTTGTACATAGGGGACAGTATTATAGTAGTTATATTCTTGTACATAGGGGGCAGTATTATAGTAGTTATATTCTTGTACATAGGAGCAGTATTATAGTAGTTATATTCTTGTACATAGGAGCAGTATTATAGTAGTTATATTCTTGTACATAGGGGACAGTATTATAGTAGTTATATTCTTGTACATAGGGGGCAGTATTATAGTAGTTATATTCTTGTACATAGGAGCAGTATTATAGTAGTTATATTCTTATACATAGGAGCAGTATTATAGTAGTTATATTCTTGTACATAGGAGCAGTATTATAGTAGTTATATTCTTGTACATAGGGGGTAGTATTATAGTAGTTATATTCTTGTACATAGGAGGTAGTATTATAGTAGTTATATTCTTGTACATAGGAGCAGTATTATAGTAGTTATATTCTTCTACATAGGAGCAGTATTATAGTAGTTATATTCTTGTACATAGGAGGTAGTATTATAGTAGTTATATTCTTGTACATAGGAGGTAGTATTATAGTAGTTATATTCTTGTACATAGGAGCAGTATTATAGTAGTTATATTCTTCTACATAGGAGCAGTATTATAGTAGTTATATTCTTGTACATAGGAGCAGTATTATAGTAGTTATATTCTTGTACATAGGAGCAGTATTATAGTAGTTATATTCATGTACATAGGGGAGTATTATAGTAATTATATTCTTGTACATAGGAGTAGTATTATAGTAGTTATATTCTTGTACATAGGAGCAGTATTATAGTAGTTATATTCTTGTACATAAGAGTAGTATTATAGTAGTTATATTCTTGTACATAGGGGCAGTATTATAGTAGTTATATTCTTGTATGTAGGAGCAGTATTCTAGTAGTTATATTCTTGTACATAGGAGCAGTATTATAGTAGTTATATTCTTGTACATAGGAGTAGTATTATAGTAGTTATATTCTTGTACATAGGAGTAGTATTATAGTAGTTATATTCTTGTACATAGGGGCAGTATTATAGTAGTTATAGTCTTGTACATAGGAGGAGTATTATAGTAGTTATATTCTTGTACATAGGAGCAGTATTATAGTAGTTATATTCTTGTGCATAGGATGTAGTATTATAGTAGTTGTATTCTTGTACATAGGAGCAGTATTGTAGTAGTTATATTCTTGTACGTAGGAGCAGTATTCTAGTAGTTATATTCTTGTACATAGGAGCAGTATTCTAGTAGTTATATTCTTGTACATAGGAGCAGTATTATAATAGTTATATTCTTGTACATAGGAGGTAGTATTATAGTAGTTATATTCTTGTACATAGGAGCAGTATTATAGTAGTTATATTCTTGTACATAGGAGCAGTATTATAGCAGTTATATTCTTGTACATAGGAGTAGTATTATAGTAGTTATATTCTTGTACATAGGAGCAGTATTATAGTAGTTATATTCTTGTACATAGGAGCAGTATTATAGTAGTTATATTCTTGTACATAGGAGCAGTATTATAGTAGTTATATTCTTGTGCATAGGAGGTAGTATTATAGTAGTTATATTCTTGTACATAGGAGCAGTATTCTAGTAGTTATATTCATGTACATAGGATGTAGTATTCTAGTAGTTATATTCTTATACATAGGAGCAGTATTATAGTAGTTATATTCTTGTACATAGGGGCAGTATTATAGTAGTTATATTCTTGTACATAGGAGTAGTATTATAGTAGTTATATTCTTGTACATAGGAGCAGTATTATAGTAGTTATATTCTTGTACATAGGAGCAGTATTATAGTAGTTATATTCTTGTACATAGGGGCAGTATTATAGTAGTTATATTCTTGTACATAGGAGTAGTATTATAGTAGTTATATTCTTGTACATAGGAGCAGTATTATAGTAGTTATATTCTTGTACATAGGAGCAGTATTATAGTAGTTATATTCTTGTACATAGGGGAGTATTATAGTAGTTATATTCTTGTACATAGGGGCAGTATTATAGTAGTTATATTCTTGTACATAGGAGTAGTATTATAGTAGTTATATTCTTGTACATAGGAGCAGTATTATAGTAGTTATATTCTTGTACATAGTGGCAGTATTATAGTAGTTATATTCTTGTACATAGGAGGTAGTATTATAGTAGTTATATTCTTGTACATAGGAGTAGTATTATAGTAGTTATAGTCTTGTACATAGGAGCAGTATTATAGTAGTTATATTCTTGTACATAGGATTAGTATTATAGTAGTTATATTCTTGTACATAGGAGGTAGTATAATAGTAGTTATATTCTTGTACATAGGAGGTAGTATTATAGTAGTTATATTCTTGTACATAGGAGCAGTATTACAGTAGTTATATTCTTGTAAATAGGGGGCAGTATTATAGTAGTTATATTCTTGTACATAGGAGCAGTATTATAGTAGTTATATTCTTATACATAGGAGCAGTATTATAGTAGTTATATTCTTGTACATAGGAGCAGTATTATAGTAGTTATATTCTTGTACATAGGGGGTAGTATTATAGTAGTTATATTCTTGTACATAGGAGGTAGTATTATAGTAGTTATATTCTTGTACATAGGAGGTAGTATTATAGTAGTTATATTCTTGTACATAGGAGCAGTATTATAGTAGTTATATTCATGTACATAGGGGAGTATTATAGTAGTTATATTCTTGTACATAGGAGGTAGTATTATAGTAATTATATTCTTGTACATAGGAGCAGTATTATAGTAGTTATATTCTTGTACATAGGAGCAGTATTATAGTAGTTATATTCTTGTACATAAGAGTAGTATTATAGTAGTTATATTCTTGTACATAGGGGCAGTATTATAGTAGTTATATTCTTGTATGTAGGAGCAGTATTCTAGTAGTTATATTCTTGTACATAGGAGCAGTATTATAGTAGTTATATTCTTGTACATAGGAGTAGTATTATAGTAGTTATATTCTTGTACATAGGAGTAGTATTATAGTAGTTATATTCTTGTACATAGGGGCAGTATTATAGTAGTTATAGTCTTGTACATAGGAGGAGTATTATAGTAGTTATATTCTTGTACATAGGAGCAGTATTATAGTAGTTATATTCTTGTGCATAGGATGTAGTATTATAGTAGTTGTATTCTTGTACATAGGAGCAGTATTGTAGTAGTTATATTCTTGTACGTAGGAGCAGTATTCTAGTAGTTATATTCTTGTACATAGGAGCAGTATTCTAGTAGTTATATTCTTGTACATAGGAGCAGTATTATAATAGTTATATTCTTGTACATAGGAGGTAGTATTATAGTAGTTATATTCTTGTACATAGGAGCAGTATTATAGTAGTTATATTCTTGTACATAGGAGCAGTATTATAGCAGTTATATTCTTGTACATAGGAGTAGTATTATAGTAGTTATATTCTTGTACATAGGAGCAGTATTATAGTAGTTATATTCTTGTACATAGGAGCAGTATTATAGTAGTTATATTCTTGTACATAGGAGCAGTATTATAGTAGTTATATTCTTGTGCATAGGAGGTAGTATTATAGTAGTTATATTCTTGTACATAGGAGCAGTATTCTAGTAGTTATATTCATGTACATAGGATGTAGTATTCTAGTAGTTATATTCTTATACATAGGAGCAGTATTCTAGTAGTTATATTCTTGTACATAGGGGCAGTATTATAGTAGTTATATTCTTGTACATAGGAGTAGTATTATAGTAGTTATATTCTTGTACATAGGAGCAGTATTATAGTAGTTATATTCTTGTACATAGGAGCAGTATTATAGTAGTTATATTCTTGTACATAGGGGCAGTATTATAGTAGTTATATTCTTGTACATAGGAGTAGTATTATAGTAGTTATATTCTTGTACATAGGAGCAGTATTATAGTAGTTATATTCTTGTACATAGGAGCAGTATTATAGTAGTTATATTCTTGTACATAGGGGAGTATTATAGTAGTTATATTCTTGTACATAGGGGCAGTATTATAGTAGTTATATTCTTGTACATAGGAGTAGTATTATAGTAGTTATATTCTTGTACATAGGAGCAGTATTATAGTAGTTATATTCTTGTACATAGTGGCAGTATTATAGTAGTTATATTCTTGTACATAGGAGGTAGTATTATAGTAGTTATATTCTTGTACATAGGAGTAGTATTATAGTAGTTATAGTCTTGTACATAGGAGCAGTATTATAGTAGTTATATTCTTGTACATAGGATTAGTATTATAGTAGTTATATTCTTGTACATAGGAGGTAGTATAATAGTAGTTATATTCTTGTACATAGGAGGTAGTATTATAGTAGTTATATTCTTGTACATAGGAGCAGTATTACAGTAGTTATATTCTTGTAAATAGGGGGCAGTATTATAGTAGTTATATTCTTGTACATAGGAGCAGTATTATAGTAGTTATATTCTTATACATAGGAGCAGTATTATAGTAGTTATATTCTTGTACATAGGAGCAGTATTATAGTAGTTATATTCTTGTACATAGGGGGTAGTATTATAGTAGTTATATTCTTGTACATAGGAGGTAGTATTATAGTAGTTATATTCTTGTACATAGGAGGTAGTATTATAGTAGTTATATTCTTGTACATAGGAGCAGTATTATAGTAGTTATATTCTTGTACATAGGAGCAGTATTATAGTAGTTATATTCTTGTACATAGGAGCAGTAATATAGTAGTTATATTCTTATACATAGGAGCAGTATTATAGTAGTTATATTCTTGTACATAGGAGCAGTATTATAGTAGTTATATTCTTGTACATAGGAGCAGTATTATAGTAGTTATATTCTTGTACATAGGAGGTAGTATTATAGTAGTTATATTCTTGTACATAGGGGGCAGTATTATAGTAGTTATATTCTTGTACATAGGGGAGTATTATAGTAATTATATTCTTGTACAAAGGAGTAGTATTATAGTAGTTATATTCTTGTACATAGGAGCAGTATTATAGTAGTTATATTCTTGTACATAAGAGTAGTATTATAGTAGTTATATTCTTGTACATAGGGGCAGTATTATAGTAGTTATATTCTTGTATGTAGGAGCAGTATTCTAGTAGTTATATTCTTGTACATAGGAGCAGTATTATAGTAGTTATATTCTTGTACATAGGAGTAGTATTATAGTAGTTATATTCTTGTACATAGGAGTAGTATTATAGTAGTTATATTCTTGTACATAGGGGCAGTATTATAGTAGTTATATTCTTGTACATAGGGGCAGTATTATAGTAGTTATATTCTTGTACATAGGAGTAGTATTATAGTAGTTATATTCTTGTACATAGGAGCAGTATTATAGTAGTTATATTCTTGTACATAGGAGCAGTATTATAGTAGTTATATTCTTGTACATAGGGGCAGTATTATAGTAGTTATATTCTTGTACATAGGAGTAGTATTATAGTAGTTATATTCTTGTACATAGGGGCAGTATTATAGTAGTTATATTCTTGTACATAGGAGCAGTATTATAGTAGTTATATTCTTGTACATAGAGGAGTATTATAGTAATTATATTCTTGTACATAGGGGAGTATTATAGTAGTTATATTCTTGTACATAGGAGCAGTATTATAGTAGTTATATTCTTGTACATAGGAGCAGTATTATAGTAGTTATATTCTTGTACATAGTGGCAGTATTATAGTAGTTATATTCTTGTACATAGGGGGCAGTATTATAGTAGTTATATTCTTGTACATAGGAGGTAGTATAATAGTAGTTATATTCTTGTACATAGGAGGTAGTATTATAGTAGTTATATTCTTGTACATAGGAGCAGTATTACAGTAGTTATATTCTTGTACATAGGGGGCAGTATTATAGTAGTTATATTCTTGTACATAGGAGGTAGTATTATAGTAGTTATATTCTTGTACATTGGAGCAGTATTATAGTAGTTATATTCTTGTACATAGGAGCAGTATTATAGTAGTTATATTCTTGTACATAGGGGGCAGTATTATAGTAGTTATATTCTTGTACATAGTGGCAGTATTATAGTAGTTATATTCTTGTACATAGGGGCAGTATTATAGTAGTTATATTCTTGTACATAGGAGCAGTATTATAGTAGTTATATTCTTGTACATAGGAGCAGTATTATAGTAGTTATATTCTTGTACATAGGAGCAGTATTATAGTAGTTATATTCTTGTACATAGGAGTAGTATTATAGTAGTTATATTCTTGCACATAGGAGCAGTATTATAGTAGTTATATTCTTGTACATAGGAGCAGTATTATAGTAGTTATATTATTGTACATAGGGGGCAGTATTATAGTAGTTATATTCTTGTACATAGGGGGCAGTATTATAGTAGTTATATTCTTGTACATAGGAGGTAGTATTATAGTAGTTATATTCTTGTACATAGGAGCAGTATTATAGTAGTTATATTCTTGTACATATAACATCTCAGTGTTAGTTGCTGCATTGATGTTATTATGGGGTTTGGTCCAGTTTCCCTTTTAATATAGAATCTGCTGAGATTATTAGATGACAGGGTGACATGATGTTGGCCTCTCTGGCTGTAAATTTACTTGTGGGTCTGAGATATCTGGATGTTGATGAAAACACGACAGCTCCAATATCCACAGTGAGTGTCCTGCATGGGCCGGTCCAGGGTTAGTAACCTCAGACACAGGGTCTATGTGGCTATCTTTAGTGTCTTTGGCACAACTCAAACTGCTGAAATCCCCAAATCACTGCCCAAGAAAACAAGTTGCTGCCCATCTGAGCAGAGGAGTTAAATCTTCCCTGACTAGTGATCCCTAGGTAAGCTGCTTCTTATAGGGGAGGGGGTCAGTCTATAACCATAACTTGTCATAAAAATAGGGAATCATTGATTTAATATATTCACTCAGTTGAAGGTAAAGTCTATTTATTATGGATGGTCATCGTCTAAAATTCTGTATCAATTTCTACCTACATCTTATATGGGTAATGTGAGAAAATTCAGTTTTCCTGCAGACACCACTAGAGGGTACTCCGGAGTGTACTGGATACTTAGAAATCAATAATATCACCGGATGCATGCAGATCGAGCTCCCTCTAGTGGCGGCTTCAGGCAGACAATTTTATTGTGCCTATGCACAGGATTTGGAGCTGTGTATCAGAAAAACAAAGTTCTGGCTTTTATAAAGCTGTATTAAAAAGTTATTTAGCACAGAATTTTGGGTCTAGAAGGCAGAGATTTTACAGTTTAGTGCCAGTTCATGAAAACAGAGAAATCTTACCTGCAGCTTCACATAATGTAGTGCCAGAAGCTCGGATAAAGAAGCCAAGTATATTGCAACATTACATAAAATATATTTAAAGTACGATCTAATCCTAGTTTTTAGTCTTAAGTGCGAGTTTACATACCGTAGGCAAGGTCCAGTGCCTAGGGCGGCGCTCTAAGTGCACTCAGGTGCAGCACCTGGTTGATGAATAGAATGCCAGATTGCAGTAAAGACTGATACAAATGAAAAGCAATGGAAAGTGGCAACTAATGAACGTGTAACTTTACATTACTATATAAACTGATATACCATTCAGGTTCTCTGGAAAGCTCAATGCAGTCAATAACACTATGTCAGATCTCAACTTCCAGGACTTGTGATTTAGCTCTGAGCAGGTGCTTGAATATTCTGTCCATGAACAGGTTTCCAGGGGTCACTGCTGGCGGTGTGGAGGAATGTGCTGTGAGTGACAGATAGCTCTCCTCATGTCCGCACCATCTGTGCCAGGTTACCCCCCGGGTGCTTATTGACAACCCATTTGCTGTATGTGAGGTCAGCATTGCAGGGATGGTGGAGTGCACCTGTCACTGACACGTATACACCACACAGACTATGCGGCAGGTAATGGGTACGAGCAGCCATTGGTATTACACTGGGAGACTGTCCTATCCACTAATAAAGGGTAAATGTTATTTTTGGGGCAGTGTTCCTGGGGCCACCTGTGGCTCTGAGCCTCATATGACATGGCCAGGTCTGAGCAGTTACAGGTACTGTATATCATATCATAGCATTACCGAGACCTGGCACCGGGTATATCATAGCATTACTCAGACCTGGCACTGGGTATATCATAGCATTACCGAGACCTGACACCGGGTATATCATAGCATTACCGAGACCTGGCCCCGGGTATATCATAGCATTACCGAGACCTGGCACCGGGTATATCATAGCATTACCGAGGCCTGGCACCGGGTATATCATAGCATTACCGAGACCTGGCACCGGGTATATCATAGCATTACCGAGACCTGGCACCGGGTATATCATAGCATTACCGAGACCTGGCACCGGGTATATCATAGCATTACCGAGGCCTGGCACCGGGTATATCATAGCATTACCGAGACCTGGCACCGGGTATATCATAGCATTACCGAGACCTGGCACCGGGTATATCATAGCATTACTCAGACCTGGCACCGGGTATATCATAGCATTACCGAGACCTGACACCGGGTATATCATAGCATTACCGAGACCTGACACCAGGTGTGAAAGATCCTCCGCGCGCCAAACCGCTTTGGCCACACCCTGAGTCCTCTTTCATATAAAAACCACACTCACCGCCAGTGAGTGCCGGGTTCACCAGATAAATACAAGACAAGACTTCTAAATTTTATATATTTATTAACCCCTAAATGGGTCGGTATTAAAATCTAACATATACAGATCAGAACAGATATGCAGACATATGCAAGCATTAACAGTTACTAGTTGCAAGATACAGTACAAATAAAATAAAAGGGATTAAAGGTGCAATGATTACTTTGCCCCACATGTCCTTGATGTGGTTCTATAGTCCAATACTCACACATGGCATGTGTGAGTCACCAGTGGAGGCTTTTCAGCATGTGGCATTAAAACGATAATCCCGCCTGCATGCTCTCATAACAGTCTCTCACAGTCTCTTGTAGGCTCATCATCGTCAGCAGCAGCATTCCAACCTGCCTGCTCATAGTAGCATCTCAGTCAAAGTCTGTCTCAGTGGAAGTCTGTGATGGTCTCAGCCCAAAACTCCATAGCATGATCTCTTAGTGTAATCTCCTGCATAATATCCTCCCACAGACCTCTTACCTCATCTTTTATACTCTTTATGCCCCCTCCCAGAATGAGGTCACCGGCGACAGTATGTCTGATGAGTTAATTCAATCACGTTCAGACCCTTTGTATGTAGATGAGACAAAGTGAATTGATACCCTGTTATCAGTCATATCTGATCAACAGCCCAGGCTTGAACAATGCACTATTGTTTGATCAGCCAGGGCAGTATAGGAATACAATGGAGCCCTATTGTTCCAGCCCAGACGCCACTGCCAATATGCACCTAGGCTTGTAGCCGCACACAGTATGCAAGCAAGGAAGAGGGGATATCCTATACCCAGAGACCAAAATATAGCTGAGTTATGGCCATATTTAGGCAGAATCATCACACCAGGTAGATCATAGCATTACTCAGACCTGGCACCGGGTATATCATAGCATTACCGAGACCTGGCACCGGGTATATCATAGCATTACCGAGACCTGGCACCGGGTATATCATAGCATTACCGAGACCTGGCACCGGGTATATCATAGCATTACCGAGACCTGGCATCGGGTATATCATAGCATTACCGAGACCTGGCACCGGGTATATCATAGCATTACCGAGACCTGGCACCGGGTATATCATAGCATTACAGAGACCTGGCACCGGGTATATCATAGCATTACCGAGACCTGGCACCGGGTATATCATAGCATTACCGAGACCTGGCACCGGGTATATCATAGCATTACAGAGACCTGGCACCGGGTATATCATAGCATTACCGAGACCTGGCACCGGGTATATCATAGCATTACCGAGACCTGGCACCGGGTATATCATAGCATTACAGAGACCTGGCACCGGGTATATCATAGCATTACCGAGACCTGGCACCGGGTATATCATAGCATTACCGAGACCTGGCACCGGGTATATCATAGCATTACAGAGACCTGGCACGGGGTATATCATAGCATTACCGAGACCTGGCACCGGCTATATCATAGCATTACTGAGACCTGGCAAAGGGTATATCATAGCATTAGTCAGACCTGACACCGGGTATATCATAGCATTACTCAGACCTGGCACCGGATATATCATAGCATTACTTAGACCTGGCACCGGGTATATCATAGCATTACTGAGACCTGGCACCGGATATATCATAGCATTACTGAGACCTGGCACCGGGTATATCATAGCATTACCGAGACCTGGCACCGGGTATATCATAGCATTACCAAGACCTGGCACCGGGTATATCATAGCATTACCGAGACCTGGCACCGGGTATATCATAGCATTACCGAGACCTGGCACCGGGTATATCATAGCATTACCGAGACCTGGCACCGGGTATATCATAGCATTACCGAGACCTGGCACCGGGTATATCATAGCATTAATCAGACCTGGCACCGGGTATATCATAGCATTACCGAGACCTGGCACCGGGTATATCATAGCATTACTCTGACGTGGCACTGGATATATCATAGCATTACTCTGACGTGGCACTGGATATATCATAGCATTACTGAGACCTGGCACTGGGTATATCATAGCATTACTGAGGCCTGGCACCGGGTATATCATAGCATTACTCAGATTTGGTACCAGGGGTAGCAGAAGGGTTATTTCTCCTGTACCGCTCAATGGCTCCTTATATTCTGAGATCTTTGAGGATCAACTGAAATGATATTTAATTGTTGGAATGTTCTTTTCGGGGGGGGGGGGGGGGGTTATATGTTATGTCAATCAATTCCTACAACTTTCCCTTTAAAACTTCAGGAATTTGCCATAAATATGTCCTTATGTTCTCCCTTACTACAAATGCACACAAACCCAGATTAAGATTCCATGACTCTGCATTGCTCACATTTTCCATCGCTTGCACCCACAGGAATACATGACTGTCCTGTGAACCGGATACTTGGCCTTCTGATTCCAGCATGTCACGTCCTCTAATTCTAGGAAAGCTCCAGGCATCTCTATAGGCATCTCTATAGGGACTGTTCTATGGTAGGGCCCTGATAATCTAAGAATAGGTTGTGATACCGGGAATGGGAGTATAGAAAGGGGTTACAATACCAGAAACAACCTTCGGATAGGTGTGGCACTCTTTCTGGAAGAAGGCAGCCATATTTTTCTGATTCAGGACAATTCCTTCAAAGCAGGAGGGCTCCAATACTGTGTAAGTAAAATATCAGGATTTTGATAATGTAAAGGTTTGCAACTTTCTAATAGGGTTGTCCCTAGGTTCACACCTGTATTGGGGTATCCGTTCTTCGCATCCACTTTGGGATCCGAAGCAAGGGCCGCAAAATAGGACATGTTCTATATTTTGCGGCCTGGACTGTCGGCCCACACACGGAACCGTGAAATTCACGGTCATTTGTACGGGCCCATATAAAAGAATGGGTCAGTGTGCGATGTGTGAAATACACGGATAACACACTGATCATGGCCACAGTCGTCTGCAACCGGCCTTAATCTGTGTCTGTGACTTCCTGTCTCCTGGACATGGGCCATAGACACATTAGCCCGGAGCACACCCTATAGACTTCTATGGGAGAGTTTTCTAGGCCTGCTCTATGACCGGTGCAGAGAGGGGAGTAGATAAGATGTGACATCATGTCCTGTGAATGGTGGATTCTGTGTCTTATCTATATATAAACATGATCACTGTGATCATCAGTGTGCTGTAAGTGAGGTGATTGCTGCAAAGAAATCTCCTAAAGAAAACAGGAAGTCTCTGCCTATTATTTGACTTATTGTCATGATTGTAGGATTTTTAGAACGGTTTTAAAATAGATAACCTGGGAAATTTTAAAAACCTTACTAAAAATATGTTTAACATAAAACTTGATTTTTCATTTTCAAGGTCTCTGCTTGCCGTCAGTGAATGGATTGAAAACATGTCCCTACCTTATACTTCACAGAGCTGAGGGTTTGCTCCCAGTGTAAGTAGCTTCATATTCACCAGTAGTCAAGAGCATGTATGATAATTTACATATATGTTATAGAGACGGCCACCCCCTGTGTACCAGCAACAGGTGCAGCTATCAACACGCAGGCTGTAGTCGTGGACACCGGCACCAGATGAGGTGTGCAGATGGCCAGGAGAGGCTGCTAAGTGCTAGAGCATACAGTGAAATCTATCTGAGCAGCGGACGGCTCTCAGATGGACGCGAAGATATGTGTAATGATTTGTAGAAATGATGGGAGTTTTCATCACATGCTCAGGAGAAATTAAAACAAGATCCAGCTTGGGCTCTGTTTACACCACGCAGTCTGCAATTTCCGATACGGCAGGCTACCACATAAACACCGTGGCCAGTGGCAGACATATGCCACTGTATATAGTAACACACATCAGAGGTATATATCTGTGAGTGTCCTAATGTGTACATGATAATAGGGCCTAAGGCTGAGCCATACGTGTGGGCTCAGCCTTAAAGGGTTTGTCTTATTAATAACATAGCTCCCCTTTACACAGAATAGAAGGCCTGGCGTACAGATCACTAAACATGGCGCCTGCCTAGGAGTTGAGTGGGAGCCATAACCACCAGGTCTCCTATTTTACACAGCAAAGACCTGGCGGCAATGCTTGTGATCTGAGTCCTCTCTGATCGTGGCCATTAACCCTTCCGATGACTGGCATCTGATCACTGGTTAGTGCAAACACGCAGGCAAAAGTTTAATATTTACAAAAAAATATTTCCCTAGATTGCAAATAGAAATAAAACACACATTAGGGATCTCTGAATCTGAAAACGCCCGAACTAAAAATATCCAAAAATATTTACCCCATATAGTGAATACCAAACGAAAAAAAAAACAAAAAAAAAAAAAAAAAATAGATGGTCGACCACTTTTTTTGTCATGAAAACATCATGACAAAACATCATTTCCCACGGTGCATTTCTGGCACGGTTTTTCCCCACAGTGCTTTGTGTCTGTGGCTCGCTATGTGGAGCCTTAGCCTTAATCTGGTATTGCCGCAATCATACCAACGGAATAGCCAACACGTCATTTTGCCTGCACAGTGAACGCCATAAAATAAAGCCCATAAGAAAATGGCGCAACTAATTTTTTGTTTTCAAGTTTGATTTTTTTTTTTTTTTTATCTTCCTAGTACATTGTATAGAATATTGAACGATACCATTTATGAAGTGCAATCTGTCTTGCAAAAAATAAGCCCTCATAAAACTCTTAACGGGGAAAAAAAAAAAAAAAAAAGTTATTCCTTTTATAAGGTGGGGAGTAAATACAAATGGAAAAATGAAAATGTAGCCGGAAGGGGTTAAAGAACATGAAATAAGAAAGTCAGAAGTTACAATATTAACCTGCTGCGGCATCACAAGAGTTCACCAGCTGAAGGAGCTGTAATGTCACAGCAGGCGCCCGGCCAAACTATTCCTGGAGCTGAGGTCAGAGGATGAGGGTCATGAGTGACACCGGCTCCAAGGACGACAAGCTTCATCCCATACTGGTGTTATACGACATAAGGGACGTTTCCTTTAAATAGTACAAGCGAATATATGAAAATGAATATATCTTAAGTGGAGAAAGAACTATTCTTCTCCACTTATCAGGATCTCCTCCTTAATGCTACTGAATCAGTCTGACTACAATAAGACTGACTGCAACTCACAGAGGTATCTGAGCTAGATATCTATGGAGAAGGGAGGAACGAGCAGGCACTGAGAGACACCAATACAGGCACAGGCTGCTGGAGATAGAGGAAGTTTTTATCTTACCTCAAGTGCTTTATTTACAGCAATACAGCTTGGGACATAGCTAGAAGGTCCTGTACGATTCTGCTGAGAGTTATGGAGCGGATTCTCCTCTACTTTGTGTTTTGTCTGATGGAAACATGTCTACGATGTCTGCCTGGTCAACGTCACGTGTGCCCAGGGCTGGTTTTAGACAAACTGTGGCCCTGGGCAAAATTAAAAGCGGGGCCCCAAATGCTGATATACCAACAACGCCATCATATTTCCAGTGGAAACCCCTTTAATAACGCCCCCTTTCTGCCCCCAAAAGAGTAACAACCACCTCCCTTATGCCCACACACAATTCAAATAACCACCTTTGCACCCCCGCATCAGTTATAGCGCCTCCTTATAAATAATAGTCCCTGCTTATAAACAGTGCCCCATATCAGTAATAGCCGCCCTCACAAATAATACTGCTCCCTTATATATAGTCCCCCTTATTAATAGCCCTCTCATAAATAATACTGCTCCCTTATATATAGTCCCCCTTATTAATAGCCCTCTCATAAATAATACTGCTCCCTTATATATAGTCCCCCTTATTAATAGCCCTCTCATAAATAATAGTTCTCCCCTTTTCAGGGAGGCTATTATAAGGGGGAGTACAATTATACTATTATTAATAATGGTGCTATTAAAAGAGAGGAACTATAATATATAAGGGGACTAATAAGGGGGGAACAATTATATACAAAGCACCCCCTTATACGTATATGTCATTTCTTATAATAACCCCCTTATATATATATATATCAGTGCCACCTTATAAATAATACTTCACCCTTACAATAGCCCCCCTTTATATTTAATAGTTCTCTCACTATAAATATCCCCCCTATAAATAATAGTTTGCCCCTTGGCAGGTAATTCCTTTCCCTTACCAGAAAACAAATCTTTTACTCACCTTACCGCACTCCCACGATGAGCGGAGCAGCCGACATCTCTCCCTGTAGTAGTGGCACAGGTGGCGCAACGCAGTGACGTCATCATGCCACCTGCATCGCGACGTCCCGTGTGTTTCCGTAGCTCTTCTATGACACAGCAGGGACTTTTAAGCTCCCTGCTCGTCATAGGATTAAACAGTATCGGCGTGCACATCACAGCACACTGATACAGCAGTGGATCTCTCGAGATTCAAGCGCTCCAGATCGAATCCCAGGGGCCCCTTTGGGGACGGGGGCCCTGGGCAATTCCCCCCAATGCCGGCCCTGCATGTGCCTTGTCCTGTCAATTAGTAAAGAGGGAGGAGCGCAGGGAAGCTTACCTCTATGGCGCAACGGCAACACCTTCATTGCTCCCAAGAGCTCATTTGCATATTGACAAAACAATGGTCTCGGCAATGGAGGCAGCGACTGACAACAAAACACTGTGATTCAGGTGACCCTGACTATCTGTGGGGTTGGGGGTGATATGCTGGGTTCCAGTAACAAAGTCCCTTTAAGTCCTTAAAGGAGAATTCCATTTTATAAGGTACTGGCATTTCACTAGGATATCCCATGAATGGGATCAGTAGTATGCAGACCTCTAGGAAACCCACAGATTATAGTTTACAGAGTGAGAATACCCCTTTATATGTTATTGACACCCAGTTTTCTATATACCCTCAATGGTATATATCAGGGGTCAGCAACCTTCGGCACTCCAGCTGCTTTGAAACTACAACTCCCAACATGCTCCATTCACTTCCATGAGAGTTCCAAGAACAGCAGAGCAAGTATGCAGGCTGGGAGTTGTAGTTCTACAACAGCTGGCTTGCCGAAGGGTGCCTACCCCCTGGGATAAACATTGGGTTGCCTCTAGGCACCATCATGGCTGCTCCCACCCACCATCTTCTTCCTTCGGGTTTTATTCACATGCAGCAATGTTGGAAATATTTCTCTGAATGGAGTTTTGTGAAATCCATTTGATGCTAGAATGGAGTGGTTAGAAGTCGGTTCCCTCTGGTGTGGATCCAGTAGGTGGCGCTGCCTCGTCAATCTGTGCGGTCTAGCAGGCTCCGCCCACCAGTCTGTCACAGCTCACACCCCCTCTGCTTTGGCATTTGGGTCAAGTACATAACTAAGCAGGCCTCTCCTCAATGCAGCCTCTAACCTGCCTGGTTTGCCACCTGCACACAGAGATGGCGCCACCTAGTGGATCCAGGCCTGGGAGAACCTATTTTTATCCTCTCCATTCTAGCATCGCCCGTGCACATCCTGCCGAAACAAAACCCAGTTCAGATGGCTGGAATTGATTCTCAGCTGCACACCTTTCTGTAACAAATCTGTGCTGCATGTGAACATGCCCTTACAGATGACCCAGTAATGGCAGACTAGTGTGTGCTGAGTGAGCGCTCACCGCTATGGTACAGGCCGCAAATCTAGTCCTGGCTCTGTGACAGCTGCAGGATTCCAGAGTTTAGTTTGCAGCTTTCACAGGGAGGACTTGGCGTCCTGAAGGCTCCACTACATGACACCCCAGCTGTGCGGGGCGAGGGGGGTGGGGTGTCACTGCTCCGGATTATTTTGGTACTTGCTAAATATTGTCAGCTAAAGGCCTGTTGCTTAACCCTATTCACTTAAGAGTGACTTCAAACAGCTATCTGCCACTTAGGAGGAGAAGATGGGGGAGTAGCAAAGAGCCCGTGATCTGACGCTACGGTGTAATGATGTGTGAACACATTAGCCCTGACGGGATCTCAGGCTGAGCGCCGCTTATCAGCTCTGGCTTTATACTTCTATATCAGGTCATATTAAAGGTTTGCCAGGACTTCAATACTGAGAGATTATCCTCAGGATAAGTCATTACTATCATATGGGTGAGGGCCCGACTCCTGGCACTCCCCCCCGATCAGCTGATTGTAAGGGTTGTAGCTTCACATATTCCATAGTGGCTGTGCCCGATACTTCAGGCCCAGTCACCTCAACGGGACAAAGCTGCAATACCAGATACAGCCATTAGAAAAATGGGGTAAGAGTTGGACCAATTGGATTATCTCTAGGATAGGCAATCAATATCAATCAGCTGCAATCCCCCCCAGATATCCAATTTTAGGCTTGGGATACACGGGGAGAGTTTGCGGCAGGTCAGCTGCAGGAAATCCGCTATAGACATCCAACAGCAGACTCATCCTGTGTGGTTTTAAAGAGGTTTATCTGAGACCTAGGTATAATAGATACTGATGACGTATCCACAGGATACGTCATAAGTATCAGATTAGTCAGGGTCTGACACCCAGACCCCGCACCGATCAGCTGTCAGAAGCCATATACAAGATTCATTCTGCTCCTATTCAAGTGAAAGGGAACAGAGCTGCAATTCCCTGGCATCACCACTACAGCAGACGGCTCCATACACTGTATACAGCAAACTGCTCTGTATACTGTAGTGGTGGGGCCCAGAACTGAAGCTCTCCCATTCACTTGAATAGGAGCAGAGCCAATGCCTTCCATATACCTTGTATACCGGGGGTCTGATCCTCACCAATCTGATACTGATGACCCATCATGTGGATAGATGATCATTATCCATTATGTCGGTCTCAGATAAGCCTTTTAACCTAAAGCTATTGCTATACATAACTTACAGACATGGGGGTCACTTTCGATGTAGGTCAGGAGGACAGCACAGACTTCAGAGACGCCCAGCGCCATGCAACAAGAACGTCACCTCACTTTTCTGTTTTGTGTATTTTTTATTAATATATTATTTTGGCAAAGAGAAAAAAAAACGTAAAAAACTCAATCACAACAACAGGACGGACAACGAAGGCCTTCCCGAAACCCTCCTGGACTGAGACCTGGACCTGGCTGTGCAGAGGACTATGGTCCCGATGAATGTGAAATAAGACAATCCCTATAACCAAAAATATAGGGTATCGTTACTAGAAAGGAGCACAACTCTCATCGGACACTTCATCCCAGGCACTTACTGAGTCCTAACACTTTATAAAAATAGATGATATGTAGGAAATCCTGTCCCCATTGCGCCTCGCTGTAATGCATTTTCTTGTGGAAGCACAATCTGCCCTGCACCCTTGTCACAGATGTCTTGGTCAGTGTACACATGAGAACTCATCATCCATTGAGGTAGATTTTGAGCAGGGCGGAGAAGGCGGAGCTGAAGGTAGCAACGCTCATCACATGACCAAGGCAGATTCTGGCACATTAGACAGAATATGAGAGAGGAGGGGGCCGGTGCTGAGGTCTTGCTGCTGATGGACCGGGGACGTCCTGAATGGTTTCAGTTGTTCGTCTGGGGAAGGGGGCAATCTGCTGCAGATACAGGGGGGGGAAAAAAAAAAAGTTATGATGGAAAATCAATCATAAAAGGGACAGTTAAAAAAACCAAAAAAAACAAACAAACTGATTTTGCACTGATTTTTTTTTTCCATTAAATGTGTGTACTGTATGCCAGTCTTAATAAAGTGCCCCACTGGCACAGGGAAAGAGGTCCTAAATCAGTCAGACGTCCCTGTGCCAGAATTTGTTACAGGGCGATTTGGGACACTAAACTCCCGGTCCATAAGGACCTGTGCATCCCTTTAAACAGGTTTCCCCACTATATACAACTCCCCATCCATGGATCTCTGGCAGTGCAATAGAAGTGAATGGATTGGTTTAAAGTAGGAGCACCATTGCTCCCATTTGTTCCATGGGATCGCAGTAGTCTGACCCCCTGCAATAACACATTTCTGCCCTATACTGTACATAAGGGATAAATGTCATGTGACTGAGTCCATGGCCTTGTAGGCAGTAACCACTGACCTGGGTTTTGTAGAATCTCCTTTGTTGCAGCCATTGAGACACGTAACACTCTGACCAGGAGATCTCTGCGGTGACCACTGTAATAGATCAGAAGTCTTCAATGATCGTTTTAATGCGCAATCTCACAAGGCGGACCCCACTTTGTATCCCACGTAGAAGGTAAAGTAAGTGACAAGAATCAGCTTACCAGTGAGGAGTGTGGGGCAGTCCCGATGTGATAGTTCATCAGGCAAAGGCTTCTCAGTAGTTCTCGCCCTAACAAACAAATAATCCACAGTCAAAGAGATTCAATGGTGTAGAGAGAACGCCACGTTCAGGAAATGGCGCAGCTTAAAAGCGATACCAGGGGAGTAATAAAAGCATTCCCGGCACTGCATAAGCATTATTACAAATATACACCACAGTCCCCAGGACCTGTTTATTACTTTTGTGGAGGGCAGAGCTTTTGTTCCTCTGTCTCCCCAGTAGCCGCTCCAATTCTCAATGACATCACCAGCTTCCTTCTACTCGGGCTGCAGGACTATGGAGTAAAATGGAATTGGTCATGTGACCCAGACCAAGAGATCCAGCCTTCCCTGCTGACCCCCACAAAAATAATAAATGGGACTCTGGGGTCCAGGGTGTATATTAGTTATAAAACATTAATCACTGCAGGGCATCGGCAAGCTATATTACTTCCAGGATAACCCCTTTAAGATACAGTAATACGTCCTTTAAATTAAAGAGGTAGTCTCATCTTAGACATTTATGATATATCCACAGGGTTCCACAAATGTCTGACTTGGACCTCTCCGCAGAATGGAGTCCCCCAAACCCTGACCTGTGTAGTGAGGAGGCCACAGTACCCAGGTGGGGAACAAATGAAGAGGTGGCCTTGGGCTCGTCCGCTTCCATAGCCCCCAGAGGTGTGAAAGGAGGAAACCATGCCCTGGAGTGGCCAACTCTCCGTTTACTCACCAACTACCTTGTGTGGCTACTACCTTGCCAGGCTTGGTGAGGGTTTCTGAGCGGCCACCTACCTTTCTCTCTGCTGGCGTAGTATTTCTGCTCCCATTGGTTGGTTAGAATATTGAAATAACGTTGCTGTTCAAAGAAGCGCAAATATCGCGAGGAGATGGGGGAAGGGAAGACGCGTTCAAACTGCCCACAGCGCGAGAGCTCATCTTCAGTCTCCACTAGGACTCGCACGTCCTCTGGAGTAAGCTGGTCCAGTACTGTGGCATAAAGATCCTGCAAGACAGACCGTCTGCGGTATTAACTCACAGGTTACCGCATAGTACAACAACATGGCCGATACACTTACCAATGGCTTGCATTACCTTATCGGGAATCTTCTGGCTGAGGTAATATGCCCGTTTCATCTTCTCTTCATTCACAATCTCTGCTGATCGGCTATCCTTCCCCAAGACACTTTAAAAACCCAAAAAGTAACAATTATTAAAAAGCGATGTCCATGATGGCACCCTATAGATACATTTTTGCTCCCAACATTTAGTATACAAAAAATGGACAACCCTTTTAAAGTTTAAATAAGCTGGGGGCGGTGAAAAAAAAAACCCCAAAAACCCATACTCACCTGTCCCCGTTGCTCCGGTGTCCTCCCCCGGGTCTCTTCCGGCATTGTGCTGAAGCCGCTGATTGGCCTCAGTGGTCACCTGATCACTGAGGCCAATCAGCGAAGGGCCTGAATGTCACTACCTGTGACATCACAGGTCCTCTTCCAGATGTATACCTCTGTACAGGGCTTTAGTCAGTCTTCATCTTGCACTCACCTGGAGCATGTGCCCTCTTTATTGGGAAGCAGGAATCCAGCCAGATTCAGGAGGTCTCGGATCATCTGACCTTTGATCTTCACATCCAGTGGGGAATTAGAATGCAGACTGTGAGACAGAGAAATGAACATGACCAGGAGCTGTGAACAGGCAAGGTAGTTTTCACACGTGCCATTTTTTTTTTGGCTGTCGCACGAATTTTAAGCAGTTTGTCGCACGAGATCACAATACAGGAAATTCCATTGTAGGTATACAAAAAAAGAGGAAAGATGAAATCTAACTTCCCCGAATGTGTGGATGGATTCTAGAAACAGAGTGATTAGTACATGAGCTGAGTGGTCACAGCCCTTTAATTGTAAATCCTATACAACTATACAAATATACTAGTATTGCTGCCAAGTTCCTGAGACTATAGAGAGCACATCTGGAAGTTGCTGTGATATTTTCATTACCTCAGCAGTACAACATTTCCATGTACCGACATGAGGCCTGGCCAAGTAGAACAACTTAATACAACCGGCGGCATCACAAATGGAAGAACCAATGCTATTCTGAATAGAGAAAGCAAGTAAAAGGTGTACAAAAGGGCTTAACGGGAACCTGCACGGTCAATATGTGACACTAAGCCACCCACAGGTCCTTATGGAACGGGGATTTACTGTTCCATACAGACCTGTAGCCATGCCATTTGTACCTGCATTACAAAAAGCAAACCAACCTTTACACTTGCCTACAGAGGACTTGCATCAGACTCCTCTCTGGTGCACCCGGCATTTTCGCAGCTCTTCAGTGAACTGCGCTGGAAGTGCAGGAGCCAGGCAACTATATATGTTTAGGTTTAGTGTCCCAAATAGCACCAACAGGTTCCCCTGAAACATAGTTAACCTACTCTTAACTATCATTTCCTGTGCAGCTAAATGAAATCTAGTGTTCCCTATCATCAGCCATTTTAGACGGGGGAGAGACTGACTGTACTGTTCAGTACAATTAGTGACAGTCCAAAACCTCACAGTCCCATGACCTCTACTTTATGTCACATAGGTCAGTGCACAGAGAACCCAAAAATTCTTACACATTGTCGTTATGTTGCAGTTTTTTTTGCTGAGATTTTCTGAAATTGTGGCAAAATTGTAGCAATTTAAATACAAAAAATAAATAAATAGACCTTTAGGGCATGTTCACATGGCAGAAACAGATGAAGGAATCCCTATAAACCAACAGCAGTAGCTGACAGGGATAGCTCACCTGGTGCCCAACACTCTGCAAATTGTCTGAGCAGTGCCTTTTTTTTGTTCTTCTAAAATTAAAAAGGACCCCAGCGCAAGTACAATGATGAAATTAAGTCAGGAACATACGCCTGGCTTCAGCATTGAGCTTAACATAGGGCAGGATTTCATCAGGCCGGAGCAGTAATGTCACAGCGGCTGAGGGTAATACATTACAGCATAAGCAAGGAGCTGGGCCATAGAGAGCTTGACTTTATACACTAACTCTCCACCCCCTTCACTTCCAAAACTCCAATTTACATATTCAATTAAAGTCAGTGTCAAATAACTAAGACACTACTTGTGACGGGGAGCCAAGAAGATTCTTTCCAATGCCAATGGTATTAGCAGTTTATATGTTACCTTGGAGAGATGTTCACTTCTAGAACCCACGGCTTCAGGTTCTCGTCCAACATGATGTCGAACCCAAACAGTTCATGGCAGCTGTACGGGTTCTGGACGTGCATCTTCATTAGGCTGTTCACATAAGGCTCAGAGCTAAATGAAACATGAAAAACAGCATTAACAAGGCAGATGGTAGTCTCAGCCGCACCACAACTTCTTCCATACAAGACTAGAGCAGGGTTAAGTTTCCTTACAAAAGAAAATCTGAAGCAATTTGTGAAGAGAAGAAGATTGGCCAATGTCAGAGGGGAGAACAAACAGGTCAAGGAGAGGGTGAAGACAGAGCAAGGGTCAGCACTTTCCACTAATCCAATGGAAAATACTCTGCAAGAATTCATCAAATCCATTATGCCATAGAAGTGGCACCAAAATAGCAGGTAATCTGTGATTTGCAACTATTTAACACCACTTTGTGCCCGAACGTGCCATTTTTCAGAAATATGGAACGGACGATGGCCCCATCCACTCCATAATAATAATCTATATGGGGTGTTAATGACGGCAGAATCTATGGCAGTCCCGGGGCTGCTGTAGATTTGCACCTAGGCACACGGGCGTGGGGAGGAGGAACCTAATATATGATGGAGCAAAATGTAAACTATGGTGGTCTTGATGAATTTCCCCCCTTCTGTGCTGATCCTTTTTAAGATTTCTACTAGGAATGGGGGACCCCATTCTAGAGATAGAGTTGGGACTCTCCTCTGGGACCTGCACCTATCAGATATTTATGGCATTTCCTGGGATATGCCATAAATATCTATGGCTATGGCCACACACAACATATTTGCAGTGGGCTAGCCTCTGCATTATCACCAGGGACTAACGCTGTTATGTACAGTAGCAGTAAAGTGGATGGGATTTAACTAAATCTCATCTATATAAAAGGAAAAAAAAAAAAGAAAAAAAAGTGGATTTAACCCTTTACAATGCAAAGGATGTAACCCAGACTACCTGCACGGGAAACCGCCTGTGAAACCTGCAACACAAACCAGCCGATGTGAGCTGCATTTGCAGCAGGCGGGTCTGCTGCGAGACACACGACAAAGACTCTACTGAAAGCTTGCAGTGCATGGCCATAGTCTAAGAAGGGAATATGCCATTCATGATTCCATTCACTGACAGAAAGCAGGTGCTATGTAAACGGTGAAGTGCTGAAACAGCACAAAACTGATAAAATGTACCATATAATACTTCTATGTAGAGAGGAGGGTTCTGCATGGCGTCTAATACCAAGATAGGACTTGAAGCAGAAAGTTATTACCCATCGTGACTTACGCAATTATTGTCTTTACCACCATCTCTTTGATCTTCTCCCAGATTTTGTCACTACTGAATCCTTTCTGGTTGAGGTAGCTCCACAATGCCTTAAGTGCCCTGCAGGGAGAGTCAGACATGTCTCAATCATATCGTCCCTATAGATTTTATATGCGATATGGGTCTATGTAGGGGGAAGGGCTGTCTGGAGGCAAGAAAAGGAAATAGGAGCTTCAGCTCTCACATAAGAATATTTCATGTTTCTACTGGATTAATATTAGGAAATCCTAGAATATGAAGAGACAGCGGAGTGACCGGGTCTCAGGACCCAGCTGGATCTGTTCAGAGCCCCCTACCCATCTGTCACTTATATCTCCCATTATAAGAGACTATGCACTTACCATTTATGTCCCTGACAGGCAGATTCATCTGTATTCGCCTTGTAATCCACATTCTTCTTATTCACAGAGTAGTTTGTTAAGTGCATGAATTTGTTGCTAAGGCTTTTCATGGATGATGAATACCTGGAGAGAGAGGGAAAACAAAGTGTATTATAAGGAGCTCACAGGGCAGAAGACACTAAATAATAAACCATAAAGTTGTGCACAGAGGAGCGTCATATGCTCCTGGGGTAGTCATCCACCTATTCCTCCATTCTAGGGTTTGTCCGCCTCAAAATCAGCTCCAAATTCTGTCCAGAATCTGACGCCCATTGTTTTCTATAGGAGGCAGCGACAGACACTGCTTATTTTCTAGTGTCTTGAAATACAAAGTCTTGGGAGAGTTTTGTAGACATGCTCTGTGCATGGAGGGGGGAGGAGAAAAGCTGTGACATCATCTATTGTCAGTAGTGATTTAACGATGGCTTAGTGGTGTTCTCTTCTATTGTAACCCTGTCTGTGATGAAAATGAGGAGACTGCTGCAAAGAAAATGCCTTCAGAATTGGAAAGTGTCAGTCTATTATTAGGCTTAGTGGCCAGAGTGAAATTGCAAGATATATGATTTATTTTTAAAAGTGACATGAAAAACGTATACATATTGTTTTTTAGTAAAAACATGGTTTAAAAAAATAAATATAGGTCATTTCTGGTGACACATCTTCACCTTTAAGTGAAGGCATATAGCTAGGATATATATTTACAAGATGTGACTACCCTTTAGGTGCCAACTTTATGAGACTTGAAGTTACACATTTTGACCAGTAGAGGTCCCCATTAACTGCAGTAAAATATTCTAATAATGTCATAGGTTTATAGTTATGACCTGGAGCTACTTTATAAACTCTATGAGAAAACAGGTTAAACTCAACAAATCAAAACTTTTCAAGCCCACCCCAAATGCCGACCACTGTGTTATAGTGAAGGGAACTACTTTTGTCAAATCGTCACTTTGCATTACCCCCACGGATCATCTGTTCTTGGACAGTGCCATAAACTTCAATGGGACAGCCCTAAACTACCTAAAGCTGCTGCTACAGTTTGTACAGAGAGTGAGAAGCAGCACACTGTCACGAAGCTGCTGATCTGTGGGGGTTCCCGGCAGTCGGAACCTCACAGATCTAATATTGATGGCCTAGTTCAAGGATAAGCCATCAATATTAGAAAGTGGAAGACTCCTTTAAGGGACTATCTAATATATTGGGAGCAGAACTTCATTCTAGAGCAGTGGTCTCCAACCTGATGCTCTGCAATCATTGCATAACTACAACTCCTAACATCCCCTGACAGTCATATATTTATACACCAGAACTCTGGAGGGTAGATGAAATAATTTAACACAAAAAACAAAACCTCACAATAAAGAACTTACTTGCAGCTGGCGAACCGCACCAGGCCATCGGTAAACAAGTACACTCGGAGGGGGTCATACGAAGGGACGTAAACATAGATCCGCAAGTCAAACTTGCTGCCACTGATGAGGTAGGGTTTGTGCAGGTACCTGATGGAAGAGACATTTTCATATACTGTAAAAGATTACTAAGCTATGTATCCCAACAAAAACAGAGTGTTCACACATGGCAGGTTCATGGCAAAAAATTCTGTGTTTTATAATAAAAAAAAAAAAAAAAAAAAGTTTGCATCTGAATAGGTTTGTTACTGCTGCAAGCACATGGATTTCTGCAAGCACCATTGCATGAAAAGTAATTTTCTGCAATAAATCTGCTGCGTATGAACGTAGTCCGACCAGGCATAACTTAAATTGAGAACAAGAGGAGTGAAACGACAAAGGAGAAAGACAACAGTGGCCATATTGGTTTACGTTAGAAAACTTAGAGATTGGCACTAGTCTATTTGGAACGTGGCCAGCAGGAACATGCATAGAAAGCAATTCAAGGAGATCAATCCGGCAGCCATGACCTCACCCCATCCCGCTCCCCAATTGGCTCAGAGATGGGCATTACCTCTGTACCAGCAGCGGTCTCTTCTTCGGAAGCTGGATCCATTTATGTATAACCTGGATCCCCATTCCCCTGGCTGATGCGGGCTAAAAGGGAATCAAAGACATTAACATTTAAGGTTCATTCAGCATCTCCAGATGTTCCCCATACAATACAACGTGCATCATGGAAAATCATATACAGGGTGGTCCAAAGGTAATGGCGATACCTGAATAAATGGAAAGCGGTGGATGGAACTCCAACCTGTGTATAACATATTGCTACGGGGAAGAGAGCAAATCTGTGTGTGGCAGTGTCCAAGACAGCAACCATTTTGAAAGCCGCCATCTTGGAACCAAGCCCTTTCTTCAAAATGGGAAGGAGTATATGCAACATATGTATCAGAGAGATACATACACATATATAACCCAAGGAACACGGAGGCCAATCCCAACCACTGCTTTCCATTTATTCAGTTGTCTCCATACTTTTAGACCACCCTATATATCATTGCATAAATGACCAGTGTTCTGACCAATGGGGCAGGTCGCTTTTTGTAAGACAGATATATCAATATTCATTAATGATCAGTGAATAATCATTAGGTTCATTAATGATAATGTTGCATTTATGATCAGCTTCAAGCCTTGTTCACAAGACTGAGCTGCAGGGACTCCGTGCCAACGTATGGGGGTCTAAGGCAGAATGCCTCTAATATGGCACCCAATAAGACGTTCCGTCATTTGCTATCCCCTGTGAAAATCAGCAATTGACTACAGCTATGATGTGGTTATACAGGTGTGCGCTGCAGCCTATTCACTGAATACCAAGCACAGCGCCATACATTGTGTAGTGGCTGGGCTTGATATCGCAGCTCAGCCCATTCACTTGAATGGGACTGATCTGTGATCAAGCCATGTGACCGAAGCACATGACATGACATAGGTGCTCTGGAAGGGTCACCGCTCTGAACAACTGATCCACAAGAATCCTGAACGTTGGACCCCTACAATTCTTCAATTAGTGACCTACCTTAAGGATAAGTCATAAAAATAAAAGGTCCCTGAAAACCCCTTTAAGGCAAGGTCCACACAGGATTTTCCTGAATGGGTTGCTATATGCAGTAAAAACCTACAGTGTAAATTGACATGTCAAGGTTTGAAAATCTACAGGTCAATTTGGCCTCCAGCAAGACCGCAGCGGCTATTCCACTGTTTGAACCTCCAGCGTTGACCCAGCATTACAGTCCATAAATTGGAGGCTGCCCTGAGACGTAATATAGATGTGTCCGTAAAATTCTAAAACAAGTCGACTGGTTAGATTCATCCCGTACCGGCTTTACGATCCATTTCTGCTGCGTTCCGCCCTCCTCCCAGGCTTTTCTAAGCAGTTTGATGTCTTGAGGCAGAACAAAGGACTGGGGGAAGAAGTTGAATTCTTTCCTTCCATGGCGAACTTGCATTTTGGACAGGTTTCTCCACAGACGGTCTTTTCTTCCAATCTGAAAGGATCCTGGGAAATGGTTCAGCTGCCGGACACAAAAGAACAAAAGGTCAGAAAAGGAGACCAGGGAATAGAAAAAACTGGAGTAACCCCTTACTTTAGGGAGATTTACCTTCTGGTAGCCTCGGATAGCTTTAAAGCCGGTGGACTTCATGTGATGACCCCAGCAACCTAACCAATCGTGATTCTCTGCAAGAAAGATTTATCTGTTATGTAATACAGTGACAGCCTAATGGAGCAGGCCCCACGGCTTACAGAACAATATTACATCTTAGACACCATCCTATACAACAGGGAAATCTGGAGGACCTGGAATGTGAACTGATTTCCATGGGAAGAGTGTAATACTTTATTTCCACTGTGGTGGCACTGCAGAGGAATGTAATACTTGACGCTAGGTTCTTCTATAATGTACAGCTGCGCATTCCCCATCAGTGGGACATCTTGTGATCAGCTTATAGTCTATGGCAGTGATTTCCAGAGGATTTTGAGACCAGCAATAATGGCAGGCAACAGGTCGCTGTGTATTACACAGAGCTCTGACCCTGGCTGGGGTCAGCCATGTGTGCACTGCCCTGAAGAGAAGCCAGGAGTTAGGAGAGCTAAGTAGATATAAACTATATTTTAGTCTGCTTTAGGGTAGGATTGATTTAGTGGTGTAGTTTCGACATCCTGCTAGGGGTTCCTTCTGGAGTCTGAATTAAATTTGTAGACTAGGCTGTTTTCTCTGTGTACAGGTGGGCGAGGGAAGTTGAGCTTGAGATGTTCTCTGCACACAGTTGTACCCTGGGCACTTTATAATGTGGCGATTGTGGTGTCATGTGAAAGGCGAGATTCTCAGCTTTCCTATGACACCACAGTCTGAACTGGGTGCAGCTGCATATAAATATGCCAATCTGTACTCTCCTGCCCCCCCACACCCGAACTGAAAACAAATGAAGCTTGACAAAACCAAGTGTGCATGTATATAGCAGGGGTTGGGAGGAATAGCTGCTGACCAAAACTGTTTGGCCAACAGCTATTGAAGATCTATGAACACCTTAAGCATAAATAGACAGAACAATTCATGATCACTGTGTCAGAAAGTTTACTCACTTTTGGTGACCCGGAAGTGGGACCTTGCAATGGTCTGTTTTACTATATTTGGGGTTACTGTGCTCATTTTCCATTTCAGCAGTTTTCTTTGTGGCCAAGGCAACAGCTCCACTAGAAACACAACAAGCAAAAAACCATACTGAAGCCATATAAGCATTACCCTACAGAACATG
Source organism: Leptodactylus fallax (assembly GCA_947044405.1). Taxonomy (NCBI): domain Eukaryota; kingdom Metazoa; phylum Chordata; class Amphibia; order Anura; family Leptodactylidae; genus Leptodactylus; species Leptodactylus fallax. The sequence goes on from CAMRHE010000659.1 coordinate 505,538, forward strand.
GCGTGACATGGAGATAAAATCATTTAGTGCAGAGGAGCCGTCTACCAGAGAGAGGATGAGAATTTGTACAAACTATTTGTAAAGTTACTTAACTATGTTTATTGTTGCTCAAATGCATTAAAGTGCACATTGTCTTTAAAGGTGTTATCTGGGCTTAAGCTTTTTATGGACTATTCCTATTGTTAAATATCTTATTGAGGGGGGGGGGGGCTGACACCAAATAAATCAGCTCCATCCCCTGTATAGTTGACAGACGTAAAAATGGGCAAGGTAAGAGGCTCCGGCCGGGAGCCAGCTGTTACCCCCTCACCAATCATGCTGAGGATAGGCCATAATAAACTTACCCGGACAACCCTTTAAGGATAGGCTCAAACACGTAACCATCATACTCAACTACATAAAACGTTAGGTGTATGGATATGCCGAAGGACCGTGAAAGTGTCACAGGACGGACCATTATACAGGCCACAGAACTTTGGATCTTACCCTTTTCATCCTGAGTGGCAAAATAAATAGTTGAGGACATGTTGGGGAACAGGCTTGAGGTGAGGGCGGGTCTCGCAATTAAATCCACATCTGAGGGCACTGGGTCCATATTCAGAGTACACTGCCTAGAAATGAACATCTTCATTATCATTGTTATAATACATGGTTTACCAGTCAAGAGGAAAGTGAAAAGAAAAAGTGCAAACATTTATCCCCTCTGTCTTTACCTCCTGAACATGGACACAAATGGCCACTGAAACACACACGGTTTAAAACAATGAACCACAAACTCTCCTGTGTGGTGTAGTATATAGAGGATCTGTCCTCTCTCCTGTGTGGTGTAGTATATAGAGGATCTGTCCTCTCTCCTGTGTGGTGTAGTATATAGAGGATCTGTCCTCCTCCTGTGTGGTGTAGTATATAGAGGATCTGTCCTCTCTCCTGTGTGGTGTAGTATATAGAGGATCTGTCCTGTGTGGTGTAGTATTGGGCTCCCTGTGTGGTGTTATATATAGGGTCTCTCCTGTGTGGTGTAGTATATAGAGGATCTGTCCTCTCTCCTGTGTGGTGTAGTATATAGAGGATCTGTCCTCTCTCCTGTGTGGTGTAGTATATAGAGGATCTGTCCTGTGTGGTGTAGTATATAGAGGATCTGTCCTCTCTCCTGTGTGGTGTAGTATATAGAGGATCTTTCCTCTCTCCTGTGTGGTGTAGTATATAGAGGATCTGTCCTGTGTGGTGTAGTATATAGAGGATCTGTCCTCTCTCCTGTGTGGTGTAGTATATAGAGGATCTTTCCTCTCTTCTGTGTGGTGTAGTATATAGAGGATCTTTCCTCTCTCCTGTGTGGTGTAGTATATAGAGGATCTGTCCTGTGCGGTGTAGTATATAGAGGATCTGTCCTCTCTCCTGTGTGGTGTAGTATATAGAGGATCTGTCCTGTGCGGTGTAGTATATAGAGGATCTGTCCTCTCTCCTGTGTGGTGTAGTATATAGAGGATCTCTCCTGTGCGGTGTAGTATATAGAGGATCTGTCCTCTCTCCTGTGTGGTGTAGTATATAGAGGATCTGTCCTCTCTCCTGTGCGGTGTAGTATATAGAGGATCTGTCCTGTGCGGTGTAGTATATAGAGGATCTGTCCTCTCTCTCCTGTGTGGTGTAGTATATAGAGGATCTGTCCTCTCTCCTGTGTGGTGTAGTATATAGAGGATCTGTCCTCTCCCCTGTGTGGTGTAGTATAGAGGGGGTCTGCCCCCCCCCCTGTGTGGTAGTATATAGAGGATCTGTCCTCTCTCCTGTGTGGTGTAGTATATAGAGGATCTGTCCTCTCTCCTGTGTGGTGTAGTATATAGAGGATCTGTCCTCTCTCCTGTGTGGTGTAGTATATAGAGGATCTGTCCTCTCTCCTGTGTGGTGTAGTATATAGAGGATCTGTCCTCTCTCCTGTGCGGTGTAGTATATAGAGGATCTGTCCTGTGTGGTGTAGTATATAGAGGATCTCTCCTGTGTGGTGTAGTATATAGAGGATCTGTCCTCTCTCCTGTGTGGTGTAGTATATAGAGGATCTGTCCTCTCTCCTGTGTGGTGTAGTATATAGAGGATCTGTCCTCTCTCCTGTGCGGTGTAGTATATAGAGGATCTCTCCTGTGCGGTGTAGTATATAGAGGATCTGTCCTGTGTGGTGTAGTATATAGAGGATCTCTCCTGTGCGGTGTAGTATGTAGAGGATCTGTCCTCTCTCCTGTGCGGTGTAGTATATAGAGGATCTGTCCTGTGTGGTGTAGTATATAGAGGATCTGTCCTCTCTCCTGTGTGGTGTAGTATATAGAGGATCTGTCCTCTCTCCTGTGTGGTGTAGTATATAGAGGATCTGTCCTCTCTCCTGTGTGGTGTAGTATATAGAGGATCTGACCTCTCTCCTGTGTGGTGTAGTATATAGAGGATCTGTCCTCTCTCCTGTGTGGTGTAGTATATAGAGGATCTGTCCTCTCTCCTGTGTGGTGTAGTATATAGAGGATCTGTCCTCTCTCCTGTGTGGTGTAGTATATAGAGGATCTGTCCTCTCCCCTGTGTGGTGTAGTATATAGAGGATCTGTCCTCTCTCCTGTGTGGTGTAGTATATAGAGGATCTGTCCTCTCTCCTGTGTGGTGTAGTATATAGAGGATCTGTCCCTTCCTCTCTTCTGTGTGGTGTAGTATATAGAGGATCTGTCCCTCTCTCCTGTGTGGTGTAGTATATAGAGGATCTGTCCTCTCTCCTGTGTGGTGTAGTATATAGAGGATCTGTCCTCTCTCCTGTGTGGTGTAGTATATAGAGGATCTGTCCCTCCTGTGTGGTGTAGTATATAGAGGATCTGTCCTCTCTCTCCTGTGTGGTGTAGTATATAGAGGATCTGTCCTCTCTCCTGTGTGGTGTAGTATATAGAGGATCTGTCCTCTCTCCTGTGTGGTGTAGTATATAGAGGATCTGTCCTCTCTCCTGTGTGGTGTAGTATATAGAGGATCTGTCCTCTCTCCTGTGTGGTGTAGTATATAGAGGATCTGTCCTCTCTCCTGTGCGGTGTAGTATATAGAGGATCTCTCCTGTGTGGTGTAGTATATAGAGGATCTGTCCTCTCTCCTGTGTGGTGTAGTATATAGAGGATCTGTCCTCTCTCCTGTGCGGTGTAGTATATAGAGGACTCTCTCCTGTGCGGTGTAGTATATAGAGGATCTGTCCTGTGTGGTGTAGTATATAGAGCGCTCTCTCCTGTGCGGTGTAGTATATAGAGGATCTGTCCTCTCTCCTGTGTGGTGTAGTATATAGAGGATCCCTGTCCTCTCTCCTGTGTGGTGTAGTATATAGAGGATCTGTCCTCTCTCCCCGTGTGGTGTAGTATATAGAGGATCTGTCCTCTCTCCTGTGTGGTGTAGTATATAGAGGATCTGTCCTCTCTCCTGTGTGGTGTAGTATATAGAGGATCTGTCCTCTCTCCTGTGTGGTGTAGTATATAGAGGATCTGTCCTCTCTCCTGTGTGGTGTAGTATATAGAGATCTGTCCTCTCTCTCTCCTGTGTGGTGTAGTATATAGAGGATCTGTCCTCTCTCTCCTGTGTGGTGTAGTATATAGAGGATTTCTCCTGTGTGGTGTAGTATATAGAGGATCTGTCCTGTGCGATGTAGTATATAGAGGATCTGTCCTCTCTCCTGTGTGGTGTAGTATATAGAGGATCTGTCCTCTCTCCTGTGTGGTGTAGTATATAGAGGATCTGTCCTGTGTGGTGTAGTATATAGAGGATCTGTCCTCTCTCCTGTGTGGTGTAGTATATAGAGGATCTGTCCTCTCTCCCGTGTGGTGTAGTATATAGAGGATCTGTCCTCTCTCCTGTGTGGTGTAGTATATAGAGGATCTGTCCCTCTCTGTCTCCTGTGTGGTGTAGTATATAGAGGATCTGTCCTCTCTCCTGTGTGGTGTAGTATATAGAGGATCTGTCCTCTCTCCTGTGTGGTGTAGTATATAGAGGATCTGTCCTCTCTCCTGTGTGGTGTAGTATATAGAGGATCTGTCCTGTGTGGTGTAGTATATAGAGGATCTCTCCTGTGTGGTGTAGTATATAGAGGATCTGTCCTCTCTCCTGTGTGGTGTAGTATATAGAGGATCTGTCCTGTGTGGTGTAGTATATAGAGGATCTGTCCTGTCTCTCCTGTGTGGTGTAGTATATAGAGGATCTGTCCTCTCTCCTGTGCGGTGTAGTATATAGAGGATCTGTCCTGTGTGGTGTAGTATATAGAGGATCTGCCCTCCTGTGTGGTGTAGTATATAGAGGATCTGTCCTCTCTCCTGTGTGGTGTAGTATATAGAGGATCTGTTCTGTGTGGTGTAGTATATAGAGGATCTGTCCTCTCTCCTATGTGGTGTAGTATATAGAGGATCTGTCCTGTGTGGTGTAGTATATAGAGGATCTGTCCTCTCTCCTGTGTGGTGTAGTATATAGAGGATCTGCCCTCCTGTGTGGTGTAGTATATAGAGGATCTGTCCTCTCTCCTGTGTGGTGTAGTATATAGAGGATCTGTCCTCTCTCCTGTGTGGTGTAGTATATAGAGGATCTCTCCTGTGTGGTGTAGTATATAGAGGATTCTGTCCTGTGCGGTGTAGTATATAGAGGATCTGCCCTCCTGTGTGGTGTAGTATATAGAGGATCTGTCCTCTCTCCTGTGCGGTGTAGTATATAGAGGATCTGTCCTCTCTCCTGTGCGGTGTAGTATATAGAGGATCTGTCCTCTCTCCTGTGTGGTGTAGTATATAGAGGATCTTCCTCTCTGTCCTCTCTCCTGTGTGGTGTAGTATATAGAGGATCTGTCCTCTCTCCTGTGTGGTGTAGTATATAGAGGATCTGTCCTCTCTCCTGTGCGGTGTAGTATATAGAGGATCTGTCCTCTCTCCTGTGCGGTGTAGTATATAGAGGATCTGTCCTCTCTCCTGTGCGGTGTAGTATATAGAGGATCTCTCCTGTGTGGTGTAGTATATAGAGGATCTGTCCTCTCTCCTGTGCGGTGTAGTATATAGAGGATCTGTCCTCTCTCCTGTGCGGTGTAGTATATAGAGGATCTGTCCTCTCTCCTGTGTGGTGTAGTATATAGAGGATCTGTCCTCTCTCCTGTGTGGTGTAGTATATAGAGGATCTGTCCTGTGTGGTGTAGTATATAGAGGATCTGCCTCTCTCCTGTGTGGTGTAGTATATAGAGGATCTGTCCTCTCTCTCCTGTGCGGTGTAGTATATAGAGGATCTGTCCTCTCTCCGGGGTGTGAGGCTCCTGTGCGGTGTAGTATATAGAGGATCTGTCCTCTCTCCTGTGTGGTGTAGTATATAGAGGATCTGTCCTCTCTCCTGTGTGGTGTAGTATATAGAGGATCTGTCCTCTCCCCTGTGTGGTGTAGTATATAGAGGATCTGTCCTGTGCGGTGTAGTATATAGAGGATCTGTCCTCTCTCTCCTGTGTGGTGTAGTATATAGAGGATCTGTCCTCTCTCCTGTGTGGTGTAGTATATAGAGGATCTCTCCTGTGTGGTGTAGTATATAGAGGATCTGCTCCTGTGTGGTGTAGTATATAGAGGATCTGCTCCTGTGTGGTGTAGTATATAGAGGATCTGTCCTGTGTGGTGTAGTATATAGAGGATCTGTCCTCTCTCCTGTGCGGTGTAGTATATAGAGGATCTGCTCCCTGTGTGGTGTAGTATATAGAGGATCTGTCCTGTGTGGTGTAGTATATAGAGGATCTGTCCTTTCTCCTGTGCGGTGTAGTATATAGAGGATCTGTCCTCTCTCCTGTGTGGTGTAGTATATAGAGGATCTGTCCTGTGTGGTGTAGTATATAGAGGATCTCTCCTCTCTCCTGTGTGGTGTAGTATATAGAGGATCTGTCCTCTCTCCTGTGTGGTGTAGTATATAGAGGATCTGTCCTCTCTCTTGTGTGGCACAGCAGAGAGTAGCAGTCCCCTACAACAGGGCAGAAAACCAATGCCTGGCTGGCGATTACCACTTTCTGGGCTGCTGAATAGTTCGCTGTGACGCAGGGCTCAAAAGTTTCTATGGCACTCAGATTGCGGGCATTATCTATTCTGGCCCCTACAGTACCATACAGTAGGAGTCAGGGGAGCCGGGAGGAGAATAGAAGATGTATATAGGCTGTGTGCAAGTTAATCTCCTGCCCACATGCTGCACCACTGCTCTTAAATGTAGGGGGAAGGGGCACCTGAACTGTATGTGGGGTAGGGTTACTAACTTTGGCAGGGGGCATTATTATAGTAAACAAATGTAATAATTAAATAAGCACTTTGTGTACTGTTATGAGCCACCCGACCACCCGTCCCGTCAGCACACTCCTTACTGGTGTAGCACAACGGACCAAAGACCACGGGGCTGACTGATGTGTGGGATGAGAAAACATATTAAACACCTTTCAACAGATTTTGGCGCACAGACCAGCTGAGAAGCACCAAAAATTATCTGGGGAAAATAATGTTATAATTAGTCAGGTCATCCCCTCCTATCCAGAAGTGGCAAGTGACGGGTAAACAGGTGAAAATTTTTAATTTTTGCACAACTGAAAAATTGCACAGTTGCAGTCGCAAAGTCCTGCAATTTCTTTTTTATTACAGGCATATCATACTGTAGAAGCCTAAGATTTCCTTGCTAGGATAACCAAGGCAGAGGATACAAGCATGCACGACAGACGTTCCTATTGTATTAAATTGATACCCATTTCATATACTGGGTGCCCAGGTCTTAGCTCAGTGGTCCTGGGTGGTCTGAAAACCCATTAAAGTGAGAAAGGCATGCAATGTAAGTTACAGCGCAGTACACAGACATACCTGGATGCGTCTGTGAATGACGTAGTGGAGGATGCTTGGATAATGGCAGGATCTGTATCAGAAGACAGTGAATACATACTAGTTAAGAATCCGCATTACCTTACCCATGTCCGACAAACATCAGTCCAGGAAACTGGTAGGTTCAGTTATAGGAATGAAAGAGAAGTGAATGCGGAAAAACAAACCTTCCTCATCCTCCTCTTCCTCCTGGCTGTCGTACAAGCCTTCAGGGAGCTCCTCCTCAGCACCGTCCTGCTCACAGTTTGGCACAGTAATGCTAAGTTGGAGAAAAGATTGAAAAAGTATAGCAAAGCCGACCAACCAAGCAAGTCTCATGCAAAGCATCTGATTCCTGGCCTGTAGCCAACAAGAACGGACGATATTACACTACATGATTTCACATATGACCCTACAATAAATGAAGACCTGCACATGATGGGATTGATGCGGTTCTGATTAAATTTCCTGCAAGATAGTTTAAGGGGATACTCATGGACTGTTTAAAAACTTACTTCCCCTGGCCTCCATTGGGTCGAAACTCAGCTTTCAGGGCTGGTTGAGACTGTCACATGCTTCACTTCTGCCCGCCTCACCTCTATACATAGACATTTACCTGTACTACGGGACTGGCAGAATAGATCACTAATAGTACAGTAAGAGGTGGCGGATAGACCTGGTGCCAGTTTCTGGTTCTGATCATGTGACCCAGAGTCAGAATCAGCCCGGAAACCCAAGATTTGACCCAAACAGAACCTGAGGGATGTAAGTTTTTAAACAGTCCCTGGATAACCCCTTTAATGGGAACCTATTAGGTGGCTTGGGCCTACTAAACCAGCAGTATACCATTATGCAAATATTATTTACAGCCATCTGCCCCAAAACATGAAAATTAGGTTCTAACACACCAGCAGATGCGTCCAGGAGTGCGTGTGTTAAGCATGGTTGATGCACACAAGTTCACCTGCCGATGAATTATATATAACAGGGAGGGAGGGTGAACTTTACTTAGGTTTGGGATCCTGAACCGCGGCTGTATAACAGCATGTTGGCATTTAAGTGACTTTAAACTACCAGATAGGTTCCCATTAAACAACCCCACAGAATTGTTGACAGACCCCTCCCCCCCCCATCAGTCATGATAAGGAGGGTCCCAAGTCCACTTGTTGAAAAGGAGATAACCCTCCATCCTTTTCTTCCAACCTTACCCACTATTCTAATAACCCTTTAATGGAGCACAACTTACTCAAGGTGATTGGCTACAACTTCACAGGACTTATTAAGAGGTATCGTCAAGATCTCGGAAGCCATCACAGTTATGTTCCCTTGAGGATTTGTCTCGCCATTCACTGAGGGTAGGGGTTCACATTTCAAGGCTTGAAGATGATCAGAGGCATCAAGGAGGCACATGTCACCCTCCATGGCAACAAGGTGGGCGCTAGTTTGTTGGGTGCAGATGTTGGCACGACTGATGTCACCTTTAAGGTCCGGACCCTCTGATGTCAGGCTGCGAGGTGCAATGTCTATTTGGTGGCCAGGATGTGAGGAGGATTGTGCTGATGCACTACTGGCACACATCCCTTCATTTTGGCAGACAGCTTTTGTAGAAATTTCAAGTTGTGCTTCACATCTTACAGGCAAATGACTTTCTGTCAATCGTCTTACAGCCTCTGTTAGTTGGACACTTTTATGGGGAGAGGTGGCAACTTTATTATTTTCAAGTAGGCGCCATGTAGTTTCCTCAACATTGGCAGTGCCCTCCACGAAGTTGGCTGAAGAAGCGGTCCCTGCACGAATGCCAGTGTGATGAAGGGAAGGTACCACCCCATTAGGTTGGCCGAAGTCTCCTTTCTCAGTAGAAAGCCAAGAAACAGACTTTGCTCCAACCTGAGGGGGACTTGGCATCTTCTTTTTGTCTATGTGTGGATGTAAAGGCACTTTAGCACTGTTTGGTCGTAGGAACGAGTTGGTTATTAAAGCTGGCCTGGAAGGATCTGAGGTCAGCTTGGCTGCCACACTGGAAGGTCTTCTAATGCCAACGTCGGGGAGCTCGCCGGCTGCACTTGGCAGGTGGAACTGATCTACTAATGAAGAGGTCATGGCACTTTCAGTTTTGGCAGATTTAAGGAAAGGCCTGACTGGTGGACACTTATAGCGGGTGGAGAAATTCCTCTGACTTTCTATTTTTGGACCTATGGAAGGAGTTGAGGGTTTTTTGGAAGTTCTACGGAAAACCAGTTTTCTTTCAAGGGTGTCATGCAGTGAATGTCGCCCAGTCGGTGGAGGAGAAGGCGTTAAATGTGCTGTCGGCCTGCTGGGCTCAGAGAATAAACAGTAAGGGCGAGGGAACGTGTAGTGAGCATTTTGGTGATCACGAGCCAAATGGGCATGTTCCCTCTTCAGCTTCCAGCTGGGCGACAGATTTGCAGCAGGGCTGTTACTTTTGGGTTCTTTAAGTGTGTCTGGATTAGAAGTAGTCAGCTTCTGATGTCGGTCTCCTTTAAGGTCAGAAATATACACCTGTGCTTCGACTGATGCCATGAATGGCCATCCCCGAATAGTAGTCCAGTGTGACAAACACGCTCCTTAGTGCTTCATTGTTCTATGGTGGAACCTTTCATCTGCAACAATCAAGAAGAGGTTAATGTCACACGACTTAATGCCTAAGATTATTGAGATTTCTATGGAGAGAGCAAATTGCAGGAGCCAACTAGCTAGGAAGCCTAGAGGTCTGCAAGATATCTACACAAGGGGTTGTGCCACAAAACATTTATCCTTTACCCATCAGATACACACGTGGACAAAGTTATTGGTCCCCCTCGTTTAATGAAAGAAAAACCCACAATGGTCACAGAAATAACTTGAATCTGACAAAACTGGAATTTGCCAAACTACATGTTGACAAGCCACAAAGCTTCTGGGATTTTGGCAAGGCACATCAGCTCTATGTTCACAGACGAAAAAATGAAGCATATCTTGAAAAGATCACTGTCCCTACTGTGAGACATGGAGGAGGCTCTGTTATGTTCTGGGGCTGCTTTGCTGCATCTGGCACAGGGTGTCTTGAATCTGTGCAGGGTACAATGAAATCTCAAGACTATCAAGGGATTCTAGAGAGAAATGTGCTGCCCAGTGTCAGAAAGCTTGGTCTCAGTCGCAGGTCATGGGTCTTGCAACAGGATAATGACCCAAAACACAGCTAAAAACACCCAAGAATGGCTAAGAGGAAAACATTGGACTATTCTGAAGTGGCCTTCTATGAGCCCTGACCTAAATCCTATTGAGCATCTATGGAAGGAGCTGAAACATGCCGTCTGGAAAAGACACCCTTCACACCCGAGACAACTGGAGCAGTTTGCTCATGAGGAGCGGCCAAAATCCCTGCTGAGAGGTGCAGAAGTCTCATTGACAGTTACAGGAATCGTTTGATTGCAGGGATTGCCTCAAAAGGTTGTGCAACTAAATATTAAGGGAACCCTCATTTCTGTCCAGGCCAAAGCAATGTCTGACCTTCATTTGTTCATTTTCAGAGAATTTTTATATGTTATTACTTTTGTCAGATTCAGGTTATTTCTGTGACCATTGTGATTTTTTCTTTCATTAAACGAGGGAGGGGACCAACAATTTTGTCCACGTGTGTATATCGGTGGGGGTCTGAAGGATGGGCCCATAATTAGAAACTGCTGGACAAAAACGTTTTTTTACGTTCTTTTGTTCCTAGAAAGAGCAACATAAATGTCAACGTAGCATTAAAAAGGAACCTGTCAGGGTGATTTGAGAAACTAAACCATTTACAGGTCCTTATGGGGTTTAGTGCTCTGTCACCCTGCTGTAAAGCCATATGTGTCCGTAATTAAAAAAAAAAAAAAAGCTTTATGCTCTCTCTGGCTGTTCTCCCTGCACCGGCGCTGTTCTTCACTGATGCCAGAGGTGTACAACTCTGCTTCAGTACGCATGCGCCATGTACATGGCAGTGAAACCAGGGTGTGCATCCACAGCTTTAATGAAAAACCGCGCAAGTGCCCAATGAGACTCAGACTCACCTCTAGGTAAGTATAAAGGTTTGCCACATATTTCTTCAGAACAGGGTGATTAGGGACACTAAACCCTGGTCCCAAATTGACCTGACAGGTTCTCCTTAAATTCTGGAAAAACTCTTTTTACTTGTAACAGGTTGTCCCTTAGCTGTAAGGCCACATGGGTCAGGACTGCTGATTTTCACCACGGCCTCCAGCTGACTTTCAAACTTTGCATTGCTCTGAAACTGTAGCAGAATACTCCACAATGATGGACAGGCTGCACGTTCACAGAACAAAATACTCTGCATTGTCGGGTTTTACTGCAGTGCAAGGTGGGATTTAAATACAGTTCATTACTCTAATACTGTATATCACAGCAGCTAAACTGCTCCGAGTACACCAAGTGTCCTGGCCTAAACTAAAGAATTTTGCAAATCTTTCTGGGCACTTAAGTGTGCAAATTCCATTTATTACTTTGGTCCCTTCTCAAACTTTGCTATGTCTTTCTTAAACACTGGTAACCTCTAACCATCTCAGTGATGACTGATGTCTGGTTACCAATGGATGCGACCATGAAAGCAGGAACTTTCTGTGGTCTGGTCTAGTGTCCCCTCCTGATAACCAGCCATGAGGTCCTTATTGTGGTCGGGTTATCTTCTCATACATGTAGTGTCCCCTCCTGATAACCAGTCATGATGTCCTTATTGTGGTCGGGTTATCTTCTCATACATGTAGTGTCCTCCTGGTAACCAGCCATGATGTCCTTATTGTGGTCGGGTTATCTTCTCATACATGTAGTGTCCCTCCTAATAACCAGCCATGATGTCCTTATTGTGGTCAGGTTATCTTCTCATACATGTAGTGTCCCCTCCTGATAACCAGCCATGATGTCCTTATTGTGGTCGGGTTATCTTCTCATACATGTAGTGTCCTCCTGATAACCAGCCATGATGTCCTTATTGTGGTCGGGTTATCTTCTCATACATGTAGTGACCTCCTGATAACCAGCCATGATGTCCTTATTGTGGTCGGGTTATCTTCTCATACATGTAGTGTCCTCCTGATAACCAGCCATGATGTCCTTATTGTGTCCGGGTTATCTTCTCATACATGTAGTGTCCTCCTGATAACCAGCCATGATGTCCTTATTGTGGTCGGGTTATCTTCTCATACATGTAGTGTCCCCTCCTGATAACCAGCCATGATGTCCTTATTGTGGTCGGGTTATCTTCTCATACATGTAGTGTCTCTCCTGATAACCAGCCATGATGTCCTTATTGTGGTCGGGTTATCTTCTCATACATGTAGTGTCCTCCTGATAACCAGCCATGATGTCCTTATTGTGATCAGGTTATCTTCTCATACATGTAGTGTCCTCCTGATAACCAGCCATGATGTCCTTATTGTGGTCGGGTTATCTTCTCATACATGTAGTGTCCTCCTGGTAACCAGCCATGATGTCCTTATTGTGGTCGGGTTATCTTCTCATACATGTAGTGTCCCTCCTAATAACCAGCCATGATGTCCTTATTGTGGTCGGGTTATCTTCTCATACATGTAGTGACCTCCTGATAACCAGCCATGATGTCCTTATTGTGGTCGGGTTATCTCCTCATACATGTAGTGTCCTCCTGATAACCAGCCATGATGTCCTTATTGTGGTCGGGTTATCTTCTCATACATGTAGTGTCCTCCTGATAACCAGCCATGATGTCCTTATTGTGGTCGGGTTATCTTCTCATACATGTAGTGTCCCCTCCTGATAACCAGCCATGATGTCCTTATTGTGGTCGGGTTATCTTCTCATACATGTAGTGTCCTCCTGATAACCAGCCATGATGTCCTTATTGTGGTCGGGTTATCTTCTCATACATGTAGTGTTCTCCTGATAACCAGCCATGATGTCCTTATTGTGGTCGGGTTATCTTCTCATACATGTAGTGTCCTCCTGATAACCAGCCATGATGTCCTTATTGTGGTCAGGTTATCTTCTCATACATGTAGTGTCCCTCCTGATAACCAGCCATGATGTCCTTATTGTGGTCAGGTTATCTTCTCATACATGTAGTGTCCTCCTGATAACCAGCCATGATGTCCTTATTGTGGTCAGGTTATCTTCTCATACATGTAGTGTCCTCCTGATAACCAGCCATGATGTCCTTATTGTGGTTGGGTTACCTTCTCATACATGTAGTGTCCCTCCTGATAACCAGCCATGATGTCCTTATTGTGGTCAGGTTATCTTCTCATACATGTAGTGTCCTCCTGATAACCAGCCATGATGTCCTTATTGTGGTCAGGTTATCTTCTCATACATGTAGTGTTCCCTCCTGATAACCAGCCATGATGTCCTTATTGTGGTCGGGTTATCTTCTCATACATGCAGTGTCCTCCTGATAACCAGCCATGATGTCCTTATTGTGGTCGGGTTATCTTCTCATACATGTAGTGTCCTCCTGATAACCTGACCACAATAAGGACATCATGGCTGGGTTGCTAACAAGTCTCAGACCATAGAAAGTTCCTGCAGTCATGGTTGTATCCATTGACAACTGATCAAGACAAAAGATGTCACCAATAAGATGCTTGGAGAAAATCTATAAAACTGCAATTTTTTTAAAATTATTTACAAACTTTATCATTTGCAAAAAAAAAAAAAAAAAAAGGATTAACTTTTAATTGTCTACAAATGTAACTATGGTTACGTTCATGGGAAACCCCTTTAATATGCACCCATAAACTGAGCTACAAAATTTACACCACAATAGTATTTTAAATACTTTTTTGCCCAGTCTGACACAGGAACATGGCTTACATAAGCAAATATGCATCAAAATTGTGGGTTAGGTGAATCTCTCTCGGTAGTGCAGTGATAATTGTCACATGGATTTAGACGGTCCTAGACAGAATTAGTAAGTGTATAAATCACTAGTCAGATGTAATGTTCTCTGTGCACCTGACTAGTGATTTGCTTCAATGCCTTTTGTTGTTCCCCCTGAGCTTATTTGCCTTGGCAGCAGCTGCCTGACACTGGTTGCACGCCAAGTCTTATTCCACGTCAGTTTTCCCCCAGTGTTTCTCCATTTAGTGCATAATCTGGTCATCTCCCCTCCATATTTAGAAGATATCGTGTATCCCCCTCCAGGGATCAACATTCAATGCTTTTCAGATGAAAAAGAACGAGATCTTGCCATATCACACAACTGCTTTACAGCTAGGTTTCAGGTCCTGACTGGTGACTGTAACAAACCTGTTGTGACATTTACACAGGCAGAGCATCAGTGAGCACGAGAGGGATGGGAATAAGGCAGCCAACGATGCAGATTTATATGGAGATCAGCAAACTCTACGGCACTGGAAGGCAAGCTGCAAAGGTGTTTTTATGGTGCGGGAAATATGGTCTGTACTTCCCAGACTACACTGTGTTCAGAGACCCGGACCCCCCCGCTATCAGGGTTATTTAGAATGCTGGGAGCCAATGCCTCACCAAATGACTACTGTCTTATAAGGATTACAGTACAGAAAGTAGTCCTAAGGTGAGGCAGTCAAGGCTGCGGAGACCACTCTGGAGGCCAAGACTCCCAGCATCTTAGATAACTACAATACTGAGCGTCCAGGTCTCTGGACAGAGAGCAGTCAGTGAAATACAGGCAATACAAGGAGCCCTTAAAAGCCTTATTGCGCCACTTTTATGGACTCTTAGCAAACTTATAAGGGAACGCTCTCTCAGGCTTTTTGCTGTGGTTTTCAAGTTGTAATGGTGGCGCATGTAAAACAGTTTATTTTTTAACCTGCAGAAACAAGTAGCCGTATTAAATAGATCCTTGAAAGCCGCAAAATTCTGCTGATAGACAGTGGGTTCTCTATATAAACAGATGGCCATAGGGGGGCATACAATAATTCTGCTCACCTGTCTGTGTGGTGGAGGATCCTGTTGAGAGTCTCTGTTTAGGTCCTCCTGATGTCTGGCCTGAGCATCACTGGTTGGCTGACCTGCTTGTGTTCAGACCAAAGGTCAGGAAGACCAAGGAACTAAATGGAGACCCCCTGCTGGATCCTCAGCCAAACGAACAGGTAAGTATGTACTGAATTACTTTAAGCTTACCCATGGGTAAAGAAAATAAATAAAATAACTGGAAAACCCCTGACTGGTGTATATTTCAATTCTGGAGCAAGGGGGGTGCACTTTATTTATTAAGAGGCCTCTCAAGACCGGCGTAGGAAATGCCAGTCTTAAGGAGGACCTTTCTTGTCCTTTGATACTGGCAGTATTGTATATCGCTAGTAAGCTGACAGTGCACCGAATTCAGCTTGCTGGGTGTCAGGGATGTCAGTGTGTGGGCATATCTGTGCCGAAACTAACAGATCTGATAACTCCTGCACCAGGGTGAATACCAGCAAATCTGATAGTGCTCTGAATTCAGCACACCTCCAGCTTTCTAGCAGTATATAATGCTGATATCAGACAACATGAAAGGTCCTTTTTAAAGGGGTTGTCCAGGCAAAAATAGACAACCCTTTTAAATTTTAAATCAGCTGGAGGCAGTGAATAAAATAAAAAAAATGTATACTCACCTGTCCCCGTTGCTCCGGTGTCCTCCCACTCCGGCAGGTCATTCATTACATTTTTTTATTTTATTCATTGCCCCCAACTTTCAAAGGGTCGTCCATTTTTGCCTGGACAACCCCTTTAATGAATCCCCCACAATGTGTAATAGATATAACATATCTACATTGTGTCGGTATAATATGTATATACACGTGCACACATGAAGCCCTGCGTGATGTATAGCGATGACTGAACCTCACATCTGATAGGTAATAAAGTCACACAAGATGGTAAACACGGAAACCGGAGAGGAGGACAATTAGTGCGGCGACTGGCGAGACTTACACAAAGCAGAGCTTAGCACAACACTAATTCATTATTTCCGCCACTCCTGACATATTAATGAGGGTGGATTTCCAGCAGGTGGATTAAATGTCTGACAAACGGTAAGTCAGGGATCAAACAGCGCACTTCATGCTGTCAGAAAATCAGCTCCGCTATAATACTCGCTGAAGGTGAAGGGACGATGAAAGGGCTTCATGAAAATGATTCCAATAATATAAAGGGCAAGGTTTCTGCTGCTATTTAAAGGTCCCTAAACTGTATCCACACAGTAAAGGGGTATTCCACTTAGAACAAGTTACCCCCTATCCAATTTGCTGATTGGTGGGTGTCCCACCACGGGACTCCTGCAGATCACAAGAACTGGGATGTTTTTACACCCTTGTTCCGACCAGGGTGTCCAGTTATACAGCGCTCACTACTCCATCAGCAATTTATTGGGGCCACCACACAATATAATGAGGCATCATTGTAAGGGGAGGGGGGGGGGGGCCACTAGCGAGGCATTATACCGGAGTGGGGGGGGGGGGGCACTAGCGAGGCATTATACCGGGAGGGGGGGGGCCACTAGCGAGGCATTATACCGAGTGGGGGGGGGGGGGGGGGGGGGGGGCCACTAGCGAGGCATTATACTGGAGTGGGGGGGGGGGCCACTAGCGAGGCATTATACCGAGTGGGGGGGGGGGGGGGGGGCCACTAGCGAGGCATTATACCGAGTGGGGGGGGGGGGGGGGGGGGGGGCCACTAGCGAGGCATTATACCGGGGCTTCCGAGGGGGGGGGGGGGCCACTAGCGAGGCATTATACCGAGGGGTGGGGGGGGGGGCACTAGCGAGGCATTATACCGAGGGGGGGGGGGGGGGGGGGTTGGCCACTAGCGAGGCATTATACCGAGTGGGGGGGGGGGGGGCCACTAGCGAGGCATTATACCGAGGGGGGGGGGGGGCCACTAGCGAGGCATTATACCGAGTGGGGGGGGGGGCCACTAGCGAGGCATTATACCGAGTGGGGGGGGGGGCCACTAGCGAGGCATTATACCGAGTGGGGGGGGGCCACTAGCGAGGCATTATACCGAGGGGGGGGGGGGGGGCCACTAGCGAGGCATTATACCGAGTGGGGGGGGGGGCCACTAGCGAGGCATTATACCGAGTGGGGGGGGGGGGGGCCACTAGCGAGGCATTATACCGAGTGGGGGGGGGGGGGGCCACTAGCGAGGCATTATACCGAGTGGGGGGGGGGCCACAGCGAGGCATTAACCGGGGGGGGCCACTAGCGAGGCATTATACCGAGGGGGGGGGCCACTAGGGGGCGCAATAGGGGGGGGGGGCCACTAGCGAGGCATTATACCGAGTGGGGGGGGGCCACTAGCGAGGCATTATACCGAGTGGGGGGGGGGGGGGCCACTAGCGAGGCATTATACCAGGGGGGGGGGGGCCACTAGCGAGGCATTATACCGAGTGGGGGGGGGGGGCCACTAGCGAGGCATTATACCGAGGGGGGGGGGGCCACTAGCGAGGCATTATACCGAGTGGGGGGGGGGCCACTAGCGAGGCATTATCACCGCAGCGGGGGGGCCACTAGCGAGGCATTATACCGAGTGGGGGGGGGCCCTGGGGGGGGGGGCCACTAGCGAGGCATTATACCGAGTGGGGGGGGGGGCCACTAGCGAGGCATTATACCGAGTGGGGGGGGGGGCCACTAGCGAGGCATTATACCGAGTGGGGGGGGCCACTAGCGAGGCATTATACCGAGTGGGGAGGGGGGGGGGCCACTAGCGAGGCATTATACCGAGGGGGGGGGGGCCCACTAGCGAGGCATTATACCGAGTAGGGGGGGGGGGGCCACTAGCGAGGCATTATACCGAGGGGGGGGGGGGCCACTAGCGAGGCATTATACCGAGTGGGGGGGGGGGCCACTAGCGAGGCATTATACCGAGTGGGGGGGGGGGCCACTAGCGAGGCATTATACCGAGGGGGGGGGGGGCCACTAGCGAGGCATTATACCGAGTGGGGGGGGGGCCACTAGCGAGGCATTATACCGAGTGGGGGGGGGGGGGGGGGCATTATACCGAGGGGGGGGGGCCACTAGGGGGGGAGGGGGGCCACTAGCGAGGCATTATACCGAGTGGGGGGGGGGGGCCACTAGCGAGGCATTATACCGAGTGGGGGGTGGGGGGCCCACTAGCGAGGCATTATACCGCGGGGGGGGGGGCCACTAGCGAGGCATTATACCGAGGGGGGGGGGGCCACTAGCGAGGCATTATACCGAGTGGGGGGGGGGGGCCCACTAGCGAGGCATTATACCGAGTGGGGGGGGGGGCCACTAGCGAGGCATTATACCGAGTAGGGGGGGCCACTAGCGAGGCATTATACCGGGGGGTAGGGGGGCCACTAGCGAGGCATTATACCGAGTGGTGGGGGGGCCACTAGCGAGGCATTATACCGAGTAGGGGGGGGGCCACTAGCGAGGCATTATACCGAGTAGGGGGGGGGCCACTAGCGAGGCATTATACCGAGTGGGGGGGGGCCACTAGCGAGGCATTATACCGCGAGTGGTGGGGGGGGGCCACTAGCGAGGCATTATACCGAGTGGGGGGGGCCACTAGCGAGGCATTATACCGAGTGGGGGGGCAGTGGGGGGGGGCATTATACCGAGTGTGTGTGTGTGTGGGGGGGGGGGGGGGGCCACTAGCGAGGCATTATACCGAGGGGGGGGGGCCACTACCGAGACATTATACCGAGTGGGGGGGGGCCACTAGCGAGGCATTATACCGAGTGGGGGGGGGGAGCGAGGCATTATACCGAGTGGGGGGGGGGGCCACTAGCGAGGCATTATACCGGGGGGGGGGGGGGGCCGGCCGCGAGGCATTATACCGAGTGGGGGGGGGGGAGGGGGGGGCCACTAGCGAGGCATTATACCGAGGGGGGGGGCCACTAGCGAGGCATTATACCGAGTAGGGGGGGCCACTAGCGAGGCATTATACCGAGTGGGGGGGCCACTAGCGAGGCATTATACCGAGGGGGGGGGCCACTAGCGAGGCATTATACCGAGTAGGGGGGGGGGGGCCACTAGCGAGGCATTATACCGAGGGGGGGGGGGGCCACTAGCGAGGCATTATACCGAGGGGGGGGGCCACTAGCGAGGCATTATACCGAGGGGGGGGGGGGCCACTAGCGAGGCATTATACCGAGTGGGGGGGGGGGGGGCCACTAGCGAGGCATTATACCGAGTGGGGGGGGGGGGGGACGGGGGGGGGGCCACTAGCGAGGCATTATACCGAGTAGGGGGGGCCACTACCGAGACATTATACCGAGTAGGGGGGGGGGGGGGGGCCACTAGCAAGGCATTATACCGAGTAGGGGGGGGGGGCCACTAGCAAGGCATTATACCGAGTAGGGGGGGCCACTAGTTTAGAGTCTCCTACACCGTACGTCGTCCTATTTGTGGTCTCCATAGGTCATAGGGACCTATTGTTTTCCCCACACAGTATTACTCTCCTTAGTACCCCAAAGTATAAGTGCCCATTAGCTCTCACACAGTATATTCCTCCCAATCACCGAGGCCGCTATTGTATGGGGGCATCAGTGGGGTCCGCCAGTTCATTATCCCTACTGTATTATATTGTAGGAGAAACACAGACTGATCAGATAGACGCGATCAGGCATTACTAGCAGATACTACGGATGTGTCATATGGGACTCTCTCAGAACTCATTTACCATGTCCTATTGACAGTTTTTAGCAAAGTAATGGAAACGAACGAGCAGACGCTGCACTAAATGCCACTTGTCCCTCTGACTCAGCGCATTACATTCAGACTGCAGACAGGCTCAGATCCAGCTGTGAGGCTGATGTTATTCTCATGACGTGACCTCATTGGGATTCCGGCAGCGCGGCCGCCAGCAGAACACGGCTTTATAAGTAGCAAAACCAAATTCTTGGTGGATTAAAGCTTTAAAACAGCTTAAGTACCGTCAGTGTTCTAACAGGAGCGCTCCCTGCCCCCAAACACAAGGAACAGCTGAGATATGTAGGCAGGAATCCCTGTCATGTGCCAACCGGGAAAACCAAAAGGTGAAAGGAAAGAGCAGAGATTCATTTAACCAAATATAGCACAGCACTATTAAAGGGACAGGAGACAGAAAATACATGTAGTCCAACTGGGTCTTAGGAGCAAAAGGGACAAGGATGTGCCTATAGGGCCCTATTACACTCAACCCCACCTTACATATGCACACTGAGCTAGACTGAGCATGCATGTGTTCTCAATGCAGAAAAGGGAATAAGATTTTGCCTCGTCATAATAATAAGGTCTAAAGGCTACAAAACACATTAGAAGGAAAGTCGGACCGTTCTAATATCTCCCCCAACAGATGAGGTCAGGGGAAAGAATTTCGGGATCAGGCACGCTGAATTTCAATGTTGATCATTTTGTTCTAAGGAGAGATAAAAGACGGGCAAAGGTATCTGGCAGTAGGTTATTCCCATCTCCCCATTCACGGCACATGCACTCTCAGATGAGTCCAAAGTGATTGTGTAAGGTGGGCGGGAGGAATAGCTATAACCTGACTGCGCATTCAGCCTACAGCTATTACTTATTAATGGTGAATGGCCAGTTTTAGCACATTCCTGGTGTATAGGCCAATAGTTCTACATTTACCCAATTCCTGGGCAACTTCCATCTTTTCAGGAGTCTCTTTTATAAGAATGAACATTAACAATGGACAATCTGCAGAGCAACTGACGAAGAGCAATAAAAAGTCCAGTATTATTTCCTGGAAATGTCAAGTTTATGGGCTCATTTACCATTAATGCTGGGCAATTCCTTTCAGTGTCTGTCACCTGCCCAAATTATGTTATATATGCTGGTCAGTCTGCCCAGAAAACTGTCATCACCAACGGTACCGTATTATACTCCAGAGCTGCACTCACTATTCTGCTGGTACAGTCACTGTGTACATACATTACATTACTTATCCTGTACTGATCCTGAGTTACATCCTGTATTATACTCCAGAGCTGCGCTCACTATTCTGCTGGTACAGTCACTGTGCACATACATTACATTACTTATCCTGTACTGATCCTGAGTTACATCCTGTATTATACTCCAGAGCTGCACTCACTATTCTGCTGGTACAGTCACTGTGCACATACATTACATTACTTATCCTGTACTGATCCTGAGTTACATCCTGTATTATACTCCAGAGCTGCACTCACTATTCTGCTGGTGCAGTCACTGTGTACATACATTACATTACTTATCCTGTACTGATCCTGAGTTACATCCTGTATTATACTCCAGAGCTGCGCTCACTATTCTGCTGGTGCAGTCACTGTGTACATACATTACATTACTTATCCTGTACTGATCCTGAGTTACATCCTGTATTATACTCCAGAGCTGCGCTCACTATTCTGCTGGTACAGTCACTGTGTACATACATTACATTACTTATCCTGTACTGATCCTGAGTTACATCCTGTATTATACTCCAGAGCTGCACTCACTATTCTGCTGGTACAGTCACTGTGTACATACATTACATTACTTATCCTGTACTGATCCTGAGTTACATCCTGTATTATACTCCAGAGCTGCGCTCACTATTCTGCTGGTACAGTCACTGTGTACATACATTACATTACTTATCCTGTACTGATCCTGAGTTACATCCTGTATTATACTCCAGAGCTGCGCTCACTATTCTGCTGGTACAGTCACTGTGTACATACATTACATTACTTATCCTGTACTGATCCTGAGTTACATCCTGTATTATACTCCAGAGCTGCACTCACTATTCTGTTGGTGCAGTCACTGTGTACATACATTACATTACTTATCCTGTATTATACTCCAGAGCTGCACTCACTATTCTGCTGGTACAGTCACTGTGTACATACATTACATTACTTATCCTGTACTGATCCTGAGTTACATCCTGTATTATACTCCAGAGCTGCACTCACTATTCTGTTGGTGCAGTCACTGTGTACATACATTACATTACTTATCCTGTATTATACTCCAGAGCTGCGCTCACTATTCTGCTGGTACAGTCACTGTGTACATACATTACATTACTTATCCTGTACTGATCCTGAGTTACATCCTGTATTATACCCCAGAGCTGCACTCACTATTCTGCTGGTACAGTCACTGTGTACATACATTACATTACTTATCCTGTACTGATCCTGAGTTATATCCTGTATTATACTCCAGAGCTGCACTCACTATTCTGCTGGTACAGTCACTGTGTACATACATTACATTACTTATCCTGAGTTACATCCTGTATTATACTCCAGAGCTGCACTCACTATTCTGCTGGTGCAGTCACTGTGTACATACATTACATTACTTATACTGTACTGATCCTGAGTTACATCCTGTATTATACTCCAGAGCTGCGCTCACTATTCTGCTGGTACAGTCACTGTGTACATACATTACATTACTTATCCTGTACTGATCCTGAGTTACATCCTATATTATACTCCAGAGCTGCACTCACTATTCTTGACATCTAACATACAAATGCTGGACTATCAGTCTTGACCAATGGCATTATCACTGCAGCAAACAAGAACCGCACACCCGTCCATATAACCACAGTGAACACCTATGACTAGGCAGGGCTGACTCAGTCCCATTATTTTATCTCTGCGGTCTCCAAGCAATCCTTGGGATAATCTTGCATTGTGATCACTGTGGATAGAAGACGTCTCCAGTAACAGCCGCCTTCTGTGTTCCTGACAACCGGCTAATAACAGACCTGTGTTCTGTGTTTGCACTGGGTATCAGGTGGGCAGAACACGCACAGAAGTGTGCCACCTTATCACATGACCAGAGAGCCCTGAACAAAGGAACACAGTTCTAACATCACAAAGGTTTATTCACAAGGTCTCCACAAACCACCCCAAAAAATCCACAACCCACCCAGAGCTAGAAGCCGGGGAACAGAAGATCAGCAGTGTATGAAGCACCGGACGTCACTCAGGGATACACTCACTGCTGTATACAGCTTATTTACCCTGAAAGGCTGGAGTTTCCGGAGGTTATGAAGACAGCTCTTGTGCCTTGTTCACATTCTGCATATAATACTCCTGATGTGTATACAGAGAGAACACATTCACTATATACAGCTTGACATACCTTAAAGGCCAACATAAACTATGGATAAAGCTGCCATATACAGCACAGTGTCAAGACCATGTGCCTACTAATGGCGTCTGACAATATCCAAGACACCTTGTAAGATTTGCGAGTTCTGATGAGACCGTACATGTCACTACAGGAACCACCCAGCTTTCCCAGAGCCCTGAATTGTAACAGTTACTATTGATTCTCCTATAGAAACCATCAGCCTGTCTAATGACTGCAAACAGAACATCACACAGATTCACACCCACAGACCTACCGCTATGTTCCTGAACCTGTGCCCTCCAGGTATTGCAAAACTACAACTCTCAGTATGTTAGGAGTTGTAGTTTTGCTACAGCTGATGGGTTGCAATTTGAGGAACACTTGGGTAGAACGTTAAATGCTCTAACAGTTGGCCAGAAGACACTACAACTCCCAGCATGCTCCATTCACTTCTATCAGCAATTGCCCATGCTGGGAGTTGTAGTGTTTGAGCAGCTGGTGTGCCTAAAGTTGCTGACCCCTGCAGGATACCTCTCAGTACTGCAGCCTGGGACTAAATATAGACTGTGGAAGATTTATGACATGTCGCCACAGCACATGCTGGGAATTGTAGTTCAATAGTCACTTGAGAACCACATGGCACAAGCTGGTATCACCAATCAGGTTATCCTCTTGACTACTACAACTCCCAGCATCTTAAAATATCCACAATGAAGAGACAATACAGTAAGCCGTCACCTCAGATAGTGGACCATCTATAATACACACTAAATGTGGTACTACAAGTCCCAGCCTGCCTCGACCAACATTTGAAAGCTTGGATAGGATTGCAAACTCTACCATAGCAACTAACTAAAGAAAGGGGGCGCTATAAAAAGGGGCAGCATGACTGACCAGGATAATACTGAACCCCATTGCCGCCATTATCTGTTAGAGACCCCTAAAAAATCCTAAACACACATTCCCTCCATTTATCGGTGGTCACCTCTCGTCTACCACTCACCCACTCCACAGGACACGTGTCCCCACGCTGCCCGGACTCTCACAATGCCCGGACTCTCACAATGTCCGCTCCACCCGCCGCTCCCGGGCTTGGCGGCCTCTCCTCTCCTAGCAACCACGCAGCTAAGCTAAAAAAGCGCGCTGCGTCACTTCCGGCTCCAGCCGCATTCCAGCCAATAGAATCCGAGCTGGGTCATGTGATATGGGGCGGGTGTATGTCTTATGCGGCGCAGCCTGGAAGCCATCTTAGTACACTCATCAGCAGGGGGCGTTTCCTCCATACTAAACTGCTGGTGGCCATGTTGGTGCTCCCCATTAATACAGCATTTGTGAGGGCTGAAGCCGACGGAAGCAGCTCTGCGGAGCCTGCCACATGAAGGACACGTTCTGCCTGCGTGTTATATGTGTGATATGTGTGCTCAGTCATCAAGAAACCATGGCCAGGGCCAAACTGCTGTGTGTGTGGTGGGGGTCAACTTATAATTATACACTATTTATATAAAAAAATGGCTGGGTTTACTTCCAAAACAGCAAGTGCTGCTATAGCAGTTATAGGAGTAGTATTATAGTAGTTATATTCTTGTACATAGGAGCAGTATAATAGTAGTTATATTCTTGTACATAGGAGTAGTATTATAGTAGTTATATTCTTGTACATAGGGGCAGTATTATAGTAGTTATATTCTTGTACATAGGAGCAGTATTATAGTAGTTATATTCTTGTACATAGGAGAAGTATTATAGTAGTTATATTCTTGTACATAGGAGCAGTATTATAGTAGTTATATTCTTGTACATAGGAGCAGTATTATAGTAGTTATATTCTTGTACATAGGAGCAGTATTATAGTAGTTATATTCTTGTACATAGGAGTAGTATTATAGTAGTTATATTCTTGTACATAGGAGGTAGTATTATAGTAGTTATATTCTTGTACATAGGAGTGCGGTGACCAGATGGAAGGTAACGCTGCAGTTGGGATTGCGGGGTGCAAACAGCGCAGACTTGTCACGGTCTCTGGGCACGAGGGCGCAGCGCTTGTGCTGTCCCACGTTACCACCACTGGTACCGGTGATGAGGGGGCTGCACAAATGTTGGTGGTGATTGTTCCCCCGGGGCGCTTCCCCTATACTGTGCGACTGGTGGTGTTTGGGGCGCCCTGATGTTGTCGGTGCAGAGTCAGACACAGAAACGGTTGTAAAGTTGAACTTTTCCTTCCATGGGTGTGGAGGCACAAATGCTTAAACAGTTTCTTCAATACAAAACAACGGGGTACGCCTGGTGACACAGCAAAGTCCTGGGGTGCAGGGTAGACTTGATGAAAGGTGTTCCTAGCCCCTTATACTTCAGTGTTACAGCCCTAAGGTGCGTCTGGGCTCCTATTTGGCTCATAGGAGGATGCCCACCATGATACTAGTACATAATATTCCCCACTCACATTATGTGGTCCTGATAGCTCAGAGTTTCGGGGTGCAATAGTCAGGGTGGCAGGATATTCCACAGGTCTGGCCTTGGCCCCTGGATCCTGTGATACTTGCTATGGAGCACGTGTTCCAGAATGTTCTCTCCACAGTCTCATGCTGACAAGATAATGATGCTTGACTTCCTTCAGTGCGATGGCTAGGCAGACAGGAGACAGGATCTTCTGAATAGCTGGAGTATGTCAGCTCTCCAACCTTCCTGGGCCTGTCTAGGACTTGAGATTTCTGCACTAAACTCACTGCTTTCTTCACAGGACATCACACTTATCTCCTCACCTCCTCCTCCTAACACTCCACACTTCTCACTCCTCACACGCAGGACCTTCCTGCAGGGGTGATACCATGGGGACCCAGTGATCAGCTGACTCCTCCCCTTTTCCCAGGCGATGTCCTCCCATTGGACATTTGGTTACTATTCAATCCTATGGGAGGTGTAATGCATGTGTGAGGCTCACTAGGTGGCGCTGTGTTGTGTGAGACTCAGGACCCCCTGCTATGTCACACAGGCTATGAAGCAACAGGAAATAATACAATGCACAGAGATCACCCTCAGCCCAGCCATAGCCAGCTCTGGGATGCCACAGGAGCAGTATTATAGTAGTTATATTCTTGTACATAGGAGTAGTATTATAGTAGTTATATTCTTGTACATAGGAGGTAGTATTATAGTAGTTATATTCTTGTACATAGGAGCAGTATTATAGTAGTTATATTCTTGTACATAGGAGCAGTATTATAGTAGTTATATTCTTGTACATAGGGGGCAGTATTATAGTAGTTATATTCTTGTACATAGGAGCAGTATTATAGTAGTTATATTCTTGTACATAGGAGTAGTATTATAGTAGTTATATTCTTGTACATAGGAGTAGTATTATAGTAGTTATATTCTTGTACATAGGAGCAGTATTATAGTAGTTATATTCTTGTACATAGGAGTAGTATTATAGTAGTTATATTCTTGTACATAGGAGCAGTATTATAGTAGTTATATTCTTGTACATTGGAGCAGTATTATAGTAGTTATATTCTTGTACATAGGAGCAGTATTATAGTAGTTATATTCTTGTACATAGGAGCAGTATTATAGTAGTTATATTCTTGTACATAGGAGCAGTATTATAGTAGTTATATTCTTGTACATAGGAGTAGTATTATAGTAGTTATATTCTTGTACATAGGAGCAGTATTATAGTAGTTATATTCTTGTACATAGGAGTAGTATTATAGTAGTTATATTCTTGTACATAGGAGCAGTATTATAGTAGTTATATTCTTGTACATTGGAGCAGTATTATAGTAGT
Organism: Leptodactylus fallax; assembly: GCA_947044405.1. Taxonomy (NCBI): domain Eukaryota; kingdom Metazoa; phylum Chordata; class Amphibia; order Anura; family Leptodactylidae; genus Leptodactylus; species Leptodactylus fallax. The sequence continues at coordinate 532,225 of CAMRHE010000659.1, forward strand.
TATATTCTTGTACATAGGAGCAGTATTATAGTAGTTATATTCTTGTACATAGGAGCAGTATTATAGTAGTTATATTCTTGTACATAGGAGCAGTATTATAGTAGTTATATTCTTGTACATAGGAGTAGTATTATAGTAGTTATATTCTTGTACATAGGAGCAGTATTATAGTAGTTATATTCTTGTACATAGGAGTAGTATTATAGTAGTTATATTCTTGTACATAGGAGCAGTATTATAGTAGTTATATTCTTGTACATAGGAGCAGTATTATAGTAGTTATATTCTTGTACATAGGAGCAGTATTATAGTAGTTATATTCTTGTACATAGGAGCAGTATTATAGTAGTTATATTCTTGTACATAGGAGCAGTATTATAGTAGTTATATTCTTGTACATAGGAGCAGTATTATAGTAGTTATATTCTTGTACATAGGGGGCAGTATTATAGTAGTTATATTCTTGTACATAGGAGCAGTATTATAGTAGTTATATTCTTGTACATAGGAGCAGTATTATAGTAGTTATATTCTTGTACATAGGAGTAGTATTATAGTAGTTATATTCTTGTACATAGGAGCAGTATTATAGTAGTTATATTCTTGTACATAGGAGTAGTATTATAGTAGTTATATTCTTGTACATAGGAGGAGTATTATAGTAGTTATATTCTTGTACATAGGAGCAGTATTATAGTAGTTATATTCTTGTACATAGGAGCAGTATTATAGTAGTTATATTCTTGTACATAGGAGTAGTATTATAGTAGTTATATTCTTGTACATAGGAGCAGTATTATAGTAGTTATATTCTTGTACATAGGAGTAGTATTATAGTAGTTATATTCTTGTACATAGGAGCAGTATTATAGTAGTTATATTCTTGTACATAGGAGTAGTATTATAGTAGTTATATTCTTGTACATAGGAGGAGTATTATAGTAGTTATATTCTTGTACATAGGAGCAGTATTATAGTAGTTATATTCTTGTACATAGGAGCAGTATTATAGTAGTTATATTCTTGTACATAGGGGCAGTATTATAGTAGTTCTATTCTTGTACATAGGAGCAGTATTATAGTAGTTATATTCTTGTACATAGGAGCAGTATTATAGTAGTTATATTCTTGTACATAGGAGCAGTATTATAGTAGTTATATTCTTGTACATAGGAGCAGTATTATAGTAGTTATATTCTTGTACATAGGAGCAGTATTATAGTAGTTATATTCTTGTACATAGGAGCAGTATTATAGTAGTTCTATTCTTGTACATAGGAGCAGTATTATAGTAGTTATATTCTTGTACATAGGGGGCAGTATTATAGTAGTTATATTCTTGTACATAGGAGGCAGTATTATAGTAGTTATATTCTTGTACATAGGAGCAGTATTATAGTAGTTATATTCTTGTACATAGGGGGCAGTATTATAGTAGTTATATTCTTGTACATAGGAGGCAGTATTATAGTAGTTATATTCTTGTACATAGGAGCAGTATTATAGTAGTTATATTCTTGTACATAGGGGCAGTATTATAGTAGTTATATTCTTGTACATAGGAGGCAGTATTATAGTAGTTATATTCTTGTACATAGGAGCAGTATTATAGTAGTTATATTCTTGTACATAGGAGGTAGTATTATAGTAGTTATATTCTTGTACATAGGAGCAGTATTATAGTAGTTATATTCTTGTACATAGGGGGCAGTATTATAGTAGTTATATTCTTGTACATAGGAGGCAGTATTATAGTAGTTATATTCTTGTACATAGGGGCAGTATTATAGTAGTTATATTCTTGTACATAGGAGCAGTATTATAGTAGTTATATTCTTGTACATAGGAGCAGTATTATAGTAGTTATATTCTTGTACATAGGAGCAGTATTATAGTAGTTATATTCTTGTACATAGGAGCAGTATTATAGTAGTTATATTCTTGTACATAGGAGCAGTATTATAGTAGTTATATTCTTGTACATAGGAGCAGTATTATAGTAGTTATATTCTTGTACATAGGGGCAGTATTATAGTAGTTATATTCTTGTACATAGGAGGCAGTATTATAGTAGTTATATTCTTGTACATAGGAGCAGTATTATAGTAGTTATATTCTTGTACATAGGGGGCAGTATTATAGTAGTTATATTCTTGTACATAGGAGGCAGTATTATAGTAGTTATATTCTTGTACATAGGAGCAGTATTATAGTAGTTATATTCTTGTACATAGGGGCAGTATTATAGTAGTTATATTCTTGTACATAGGAGGCAGTATTATAGTAGTTATATTCTTGTACATAGGAGCAGTATTATAGTAGTTATATTCTTGTACATAGGGGGCAGTATTATAGTAGTTATATTCTTGTACATAGGAGCAGTATTATAGTAGTTATATTCTTGTACATAGGGGGCAGTATTATAGTAGTTATATTCTTGTACATAGGAGCAGTATTATAGTAGTTATATTCTTGTACATAGGGGCAGTATTATAGTAGTTATATTCTTGTACATAGGAGGCAGTATTATAGTAGTTATATTCTTGTACATAGGGGCAGTATTATAGTAGTTATATTCTTGTACATAGGAGCAGTATTATAGTAGTTATATTCTTGTACATAGGAGCAGTATTATAGTAGTTATATTCTTGTACATAGGAGCAGTATTATAGTAGTTATATTCTTGTACATAGGAGCAGTATTATAGTAGTTATATTCTTGTACATAGGAGCAGTATTATAGTAGTTATATTCTTGTACATAGGAGCAGTATTATAGTAGTTATATTCTTGTACATAGGAGCAGTATTATAGTAGTTATATTCTTGTACATAGGGGGCAGTATTATAGTAGTTATATTCTTGTACATAGGAGGCAGTATTATAGTAGTTATATTCTTGTACATAGGGGCAGTATTATAGTAGTTATATTCTTGTACATAGGAGCAGTATTATAGTAGTTATATTCTTGTACATAGGAGCAGTATTATAGTAGTTATATTCTTGTACATAGGAGCAGTATTATAGTAGTTATATTCTTGTACATAGGAGCAGTATTATAGTAGTTATATTCTTGTACATAGGAGCAGTATTATAGTAGTTATATTCTTGTACATAGGAGCAGTATTATAGTAGTTATATTCTTGTACATAGGAGCAGTATTATAGTAGTTATATTCTTGTACATAGGAGCAGTATTATAGTAGTTATATTCTTGTACATAGGAGCAGTATTATAGTAGTTATATTCTTGTACATAGGAGCAGTATTATAGTAGTTATATTCTTGTACATAGGAGCAGTATTATAGTAGTTATATTCTTGTACATAGGGGCAGTATTATAGTAGTTATATTCTTGTACATAGGAGGCAGTATTATAGTAGTTATATTCTTGTACATAGGAGCAGTATTATAGTAGTTATATTCTTGTACATAGGAGGCAGTATTATAGTAGTTATATTCTTGTACATAGGAGCAGTATTATAGTAGTTATATTCTTGTACATAGGGGCAGTATTATAGTAGTTATATTCTTGTACATAGGAGCAGTATTATAGTAGTTATATTCTTGTACATAGGGGCAGTATTATAGTAGTTATATTCTTGTACATAGGAGCAGTATTATAGTAGTTATATTCTTGTACATAGGGGCAGTATTATAGTAGTTATATTCTTGTACATAGGAGGCAGTATTATAGTAGTTATATTCTTGTACATAGGGGCAGTATTATAGTAGTTATATTCTTGTACATAGGAGCAGTATTATAGTAGTTATATTCTTGTACATAGGAGCAGTATTATAGTAGTTATATTCTTGTACATAGGAGTAGTATTATAGTAGTTATATTCTTGTACATAGGAGCAGTATTATAGTAGTTATATTCTTGTACATAGGAGCAGTATTATAGTAGTTATATTCTTGTACATAGGAGCAGTATTATAGTAGTTATATTCTTGTACATAGGGGCAGTATTATAGTAGTTATATTCTTGTACATAGGAGGCAGTATTATAGTAGTTATATTCTTGTACATAGGAGCAGTATTATAGTAGTTCTATTCTTGTACATAGGGGCAGTATTATAGTAGTTATATTCTTGTACATAGGAGCAGTATTATAGTAGTTATATTCTTGTACATAGGAGCAGTATTATAGTAGTTCTATTCTTGTACATAGGAGCAGTATTATAGTAGTTATATTCTTGTACATAGGAGCAGTATTATAGTAGTTATATTCTTGTACATAGGAGCAGTATTATAGTAGTTATATTCTTGTACATAGGAGCAGTATTATAGTAGTTCTATTCTTGTACATAGGAGCAGTATTATAGTAGTTATATTCTTGTACATAGGAGCAGTATTATAGTAGTTATATTCTTGTACATAGGGGGCAGTATTATAGTAGTTATATTCTTGTACATAGGAGGCAGTATTATAGTAGTTATATTCTTGTACATAGGAGCAGTATTATAGTAGTTATATTCTTGTACATAGGAGGTAGTATTATAGTAGTTATATTCTTGTACATAGGAGGCAGTATTATAGTAGTTATATTCTTGTACATAGGAGGCAGTATTATAGTAGTTATATTCTTGTACATAGGAGTAGTATTATAGTAGTTATATTCTTGTACATAGGAGTAGTATTATAGTAGTTATATTCTTGTACATAGGGGGCAGTATTATAGTAGTTATATTCTTGTACATAGGAGGCAGTATTATAGTAGTTATATTCTTGTACATAGGAGGCAGTATTATAGTAGTTATATTCTTGTACATAGGGGCAGTATTATAGTAGTTATATTCTTGTACATAGGAGCAGTATTATAGTAGTTATATTCTTGTACATAGGAGCAGTATTATAGTAGTTATATTCTTGTACATAGGAGCAGTATTATAGTAGTTATATTCTTGTACATAGGAGCAGTATTATAGTAGTTATATTCTTGTACATAGGAGCAGTATTATAGTAGTTATATTCTTGTACATAGGAGCAGTATTATAGTAGTTATATTCTTGTACATAGGAGCAGTATTATAGTAGTTATATTCTTGTACATAGGAGCAGTATTATAGTAGTTATATTCTTGTACATAGGAGCAGTATTATAGTAGTTATATTCTTGTACATAGGAGCAGTATTATAGTAGTTATATTCTTGTACATAGGAGGCAGTATTATAGTAGTTATATTCTTGTACATAGGAGCAGTATTATAGTAGTTATATTCTTGTACATAGGAGCAGTATTATAGTAGTTATATTCTTGTACATAGGAGCAGTATTATAGTAGTTATATTCTTGTACATAGGAGCAGTATTATAGTAGTTATATTCTTGTACATAGGAGCAGTATTATAGTAGTTATATTCTTGTACATAGGAGCAGTATTATAGTAGTTATATTCTTGTACATAGGGGCAGTATTATAGTAGTTATATTCTTGTACATAGGAGCAGTATTATAGTAGTTATATTCTTGTACATAGGAGCAGTATTATAGTAGTTATATTCTTGTACATAGGAGGCAGTATTATAGTAGTTATATTCTTGTACATAGGAGTAGTATTATAGTAGTTATATTCTTGTACATAGGAGGCAGTATTATAGTAGTTATATTCTTGTACATAGGAGTAGTATTATAGTAGTTATATTCTTGTACATAGGAGCAGTATTATAGTAGTTATATTCTTGTACATAGGAGTAGTATTATAGTAGTTATATTCTTGTACATAGGAGCAGTATTATAGTAGTTATATTCTTGTACATAGGAGCAGTATTATAGTAGTTATATTCTTGTACATAGGAGGTAGTATTATAGTAGTTATATTCTTGTACATAGGAGCAGTATTATAGTAGTTATATTCTTGTACATAGGAGTAGTATTATAGTAGTTATATTCTTGTACATAGGAGCAGTATTATAGTAGTTATATTCTTGTACATAGGAGGCAGTATTATAGTAGTTATATTCTTGTACATAGGAGCAGTATTATAGTAGTTATATTCTTGTACATAGGGGCAGTATTATAGTAGTTATATTCTTGTACATAGGAGCAGTATTATAGTAGTTATATTCTTGTACATAGGAGCAGTATTATAGTAGTTATATTCTTGTACATAGGAGCAGTATTATAGTAGTTATATTCTTGTACATAGGAGCAGTATTATAGTAGTTATATTCTTGTACATAGGAGCAGTATTATAGTAGTTATATTCTTGTACATAGGAGCAGTATTATAGTAGTTATATTCTTGTACATAGGAGCAGTATTATAGTAGTTATATTCTTGTACATAGGAGCAGTATTATAGTAGTTATATTCTTGTACATAGGAGGTAGTATTATAGTAGTTATATTCTTGTACATAGGAGCAGTATTATAGTAGTTATATTCTTGTACATAGGAGCAGTATTATAGTAGTTATATTCTTGTACATAGGAGCAGTATTATAGTAGTTATATTCTTGTACATAGGAGCAGTATTATAGTAGTTATATTCTTGTACATAGGAGTAGTATTATAGTAGTTATATTCTTGTACATAGGAGCAGTATTATAGTAGTTATATTCTTGTACATAGGGGCAGTATTATAGTAGTTATATTCTTGTACATAGGAGCAGTATTATAGTAGTTATATTCTTGTACATAGGAGCAGTATTATAGTAGTTATATTCTTGTACATAGGGGCAGTATTATAGTAGTTATATTCTTGTACATAGGAGTAGTATTATAGTAGTTGTATTCTTGTACATAGGAGCAGTATTATAGTAGTTATATTCTTGTACATAGGAGGCAGTATTATAGTAGTTATATTCTTGTACATAGGAGCAGTATTATAGTAGTTATATTCTTGTACATAGGAGCAGTATTATAGTAGTTATATTCTTGTACATAGGAGCAGTATTATAGTAGTTATATTCTTGTACATAGGAGGCAGTATTATAGTAGTTATATTCTTGTACATGGGTGTTTATAGTAGTTTATTCTTGCGGGGTTTATAGGAGTAGTATTATAGTAGTTATATTCTTGTACATAGGAGCAGTATTATAGTAGTTATATTCTTGTACATAGTAGTATTATAGTAGTTATATTCTTGTACATAGGAGCAGTATTATAGTAGTTATATTCTTGTACATAGGAGCAGTATTATAGTAGTTATATTCTTGTACATAGGAGGTAGTATTATAGTAGTTATATTCTTGTACATAGGAGCAGTATTATAGTAGTTATATTCTTGTACATAGGAGTAGTATTATAGTAGTTATATTCTTGTACATAGGAGCAGTATTATAGTAGTTATATTCTTGTACATAGGGGCAGTATTATAGTAGTTATATTCTTGTACATAGGAGCAGTATTATAGTAGTTATATTCTTGTACATAGGAGCAGTATTATAGTAGTTATATTCTTGTACATAGGAGCAGTATTATAGTAGTTATATTCTTGTACATAGGAGCAGTATTATAGTAGTTATATTCTTGTACATAGGAGGTAGTATTATAGTAGTTATATTCTTGTACATAGGAGCAGTATTATAGTAGTTATATTCTTGTACATAGGAGCAGTATTATAGTAGTTATATTCTTGTACATAGGAGCAGTATTATAGTAGTTATATTCTTGTACATAGGGGCAGTATTATAGTAGTTATATTCTTGTACATAGGAGCAGTATTATAGTAGTTGATATTCCAGTCCTTTCTCTATTTCTCTCGCAGTCTCAGCTGTAATAGATCTTTAGTCAAACACCAGGACATTTAGTGAGAACAAGTTCTGCTTTTATTGTGTAACATGAAATCTGAGATTTTGTGCAGAAAAAAAAATTAAATAAAAACGGTGTAAATTTTTTTTTTTACTGTTACAGGAAACCAAATCCTTCCAGGTGGTTAATATGTGAAAGTTAGACGTGTCACTTCATGCAAATAACGTATGGAAAGTAGTAAAATGAACAGACCAAAGCAATCTAACAACAATGTCTAATATCTGACATTACAAAATTAAAAGTGATAAGTGCAGCATATAGCTAGGGATTACCTGGAACTACAGCCATAGAGTGAGATCAATGAGGTTCGGTCACCAGGGCAGACCTCTAGGGCACCTGTTGGTGGATATAATATAGAACCCACTGAAGGTCCATCTAGAGTCTTAAAGGGAACCCTGTCACGGCGAATTAGGACACAGCGGAATGCCCCGCCTTGACAGTACTCTTCCATAAGCCTTGTACAATGATGCTGGGGTAGCAACTGGCAAATCTGAATTTGGCACACTGTCAGCTTTCCAGCGGTATATCACACCGCCAGTGTTAGAGGACATAAAAGGTATTCTTTAAATGTGGGCACCATTGGCTTACAACAAAGCGATTTGGGAGACTGAATTTCCAGTCTATAAGGACCCTTGGGCAGTTTAGTGTCCCAAATGCCCTGACAGGTTCCCTTTACGTGGGAGATTAAGTCTAGGGCTACACAGAGACTTTGGCTGCAACGCCTGCAATGATGTGATCAACCTTCACTAATGCAAGTGAATGACATTGCATTGTGACTGTGACTTCTAATCATAAAGATCAAGCACTGATGCAGGTAGCAATAAGACTCCATTCACTAACATTAGTTAAAGAGTCATAGGGCGTCATAGTACTCTTTCTTTACGCAGAGGTCACAGCCAAAGTCGCCATGCATCTATAGCCCAAACTGGACTGACACACTTCAATCAGGTATGGTTGAGTATATCCAACTCACATGGTGCAATTTCACCTTCTTAGAACGAATACACCCCCTTGCAGCTTTCACATACTTTGACAATACAATTACCTGTGAACTTACAGTCACCTTCTTGGTACTGACCCCGCCTGCACCACTACTGGACTGGTGCTACAGACTGGTACTTAAGTCCTTTTTTCTTTCCTCGTCTCCTGCATTTAAAGAGCACCATATCTAACAATGGAGACCTTTTTATGTATTATCCAGGACAGATGCTACATCCAAAGTGTCCCAATAGCTACAAACATACAGGAAGAAAGTGCACCCTGTAACTCAATGGGTCAGGTTGTATTGGAAGTTTTAAGGTGAGTGCACTGCAACTCTGGATTTTCATCTACTCCTATTGTAAGGCAACTCGAAGGAACAAAGTTGTAGCCTCTGATTTAAGCCAGGCCATGGAGGAGACTGTGTACAGGACTGCAAATTCAAGACCAACTGTGGGCCTAATGACCTGAACTAGCACCATCATGGTAGGGACAGGATTTTTGCCTCCATTATGCCCATCTGAATTAAGCCTTAGGGTTTACTTACATGGGTAGGCAAAACCATAGTGCAAATGTATGCAACTTCGCAATCAAGTATTTGGCTGCACGCAGTGGATAAACATTAAGGTTACATGCACACCACAGCCCATCTGTGTGCTGTCTGTGCCTTCAATGAATGAGTCGTGACTGTGAAATGAACAGGAATAGACGTGTCCCAAGGCTCATGACCCTCCGTACATACTGTGATAATACACGGACGTGTGTATGAGGCCAAGGAAAAGAATGTGGCCTTAGCCTTAAAAGGTTCTTCACCTGTGTACAGTACAGCCTACTACTAGATTGCAAAACTGCAGAATTTGCGGTAAGTGCGCACCACATGAATACAAAGGTTTTCTGGTTTTAGATAAGTTTTGCAAATTTCCAATAGACTTTGCATTTCAATTCCAATTTAATTTAAAATCTCTGCTTGCATATCAATAGCATAAACCTGGGCTCTGTCCGGATAGACGTTTTAATGTATCAGTGCAGTTGATGTTAGGATATATTAGTTTAGACTCCATTCTGATACACTGTAACAGCTATCAAGACAGGATACTTTACTGTATACAATTGTAACAAACCCTCACCTGTGAAAAATTAGGTCTGTACAAGCTTTTAGCCTCTGTATGTAACAAGGTTGCTCCTATTTCACTGTGCAATGACTTGTGTAGAACCAGGAGGTGCAGCTTAAAAGGGGTTGTCTGACCCCATATTGATTATACATACTGATGACCTATCCATATGATAAGACTGCAGCCCACATTGTTCAACTATTTCAGCAAACTCTGGGTGCCGGAAGTGGCTAGTGGATGGGAAGCCCGTGCAGTAAAGGAGCTGCAATTCCCTGGAACCAGCACTATACAGTGGACTGAGTGGGTGCTGGAAGCTGCACGCGCTCTCACAACCTGGAGTCTGCTGAAATAGCTGATCAATCCGGGGTCCAGGCGTCAGACCCTACAGATCACATATCTCCTGTAGATAGGTCATCAGTATGAAAAAGCAAGTTGGGGCTTTTAAGTAAACAATCAAGTCTCTGTAGGTTACCCACTATGCAGTTACGTCCATCTGTAAAGCGGACCTGGCATAGAAGGCATCCCATGAGGCCTGGCTGAACCCCTTTATTATTTCTAGTCATATGTTCTAGAAGCGCCACGTAAACACCAATATTAGCAATATCCTATTAAAATAAAAGCTATTGTAATTTGTATATAGCAAGTTCTAATCTTAAAGGAAGTTCTAAAATCAAGCACAGGCCTGACTGGAGGGGGGTTGAGGCTGTACCACCTTGCATACTGGCTAACCTGGAACAATGAGGGTTTTTAACTTGTCCAAGCTGCTGTCACCGCAGAAATAGGTCTTTAACTCTAAATTCCTGGACAAGTCCGTGTTAGTGGAGCCACCTGGAGAGAGGACGCCGGAGTTAGGGCAGCTGGAGCAAAGCAGCGTGTCATGGAAGCTGTAATGGTGGAGTCCAGAAAAGGCACGTACGACTGGTTGGGCAATACCGCAGCGGGTGTCGTTCTTCTGATGGTAGGTCTTAGGCCAGGAGGACAATTTTGGTTTAGAGCAATAGGGACAGTATTGGTCAGGGGGTTGTGGTTCCTCATGTGCAGCCCCCCTGGATCGTTGTAAGTAAGTGCAGTCAGCACCGAGCCCCATAGATACAATGCTGTAGCTGTAACACCCGATCGCTTCTCCACAGACTCTTCTTCCAGGGAGCATGGAGGAAAGGTCGGATTGGCGCTGGTGACCTCCACTGGTGAAACCGGAACAAGTAGAGGAATGGAAGTATCTGAAGTTATCTCCATGACAGGGGGAAGAAGCGTTGTGCCGTTAATCTCACCGGTAGCCTTGTGGAGTACAGCAACGGAGGCAAAGAAGGTGGCAACGCCAGTGAGGTACACAAGACCCAGGAGACAGGCCAGCTGCACAAGAGAACAGAATCAGCAAGTGTACAAATGCAGAGCACTGGAAATCATGAAGATATTAGTTACAGAAGATTTCCTTACCTTGGTTACTTGCTGGCAGAAATCACTGAAGGCTTTTTGCCACAGCTCCTGCTCCAGCAGCACAGTCAGGTCTGTGTAGGTGAACCAGCCGCGTTTCATACCCTGCTGCCCGGCCACTCTAAGTGAATGAGAGAATATGCACTTTAAAGGGGTGTTCCAGGACTTTACATTGATAGATGACTTACCCTCAGAACAGGTCATCAATATCATATCAGTTTTGTCCAACTCCTAGAACTCCTACCAGTTAGCTGTTTGATGCAGCTGCAGCGCTGTAGCTTGATATGTGTCAGTCACATGGTCCTTGTTGCAGCTCAGTCCTATTCAAGTACATGGGACTGAGTTGCAATACCAAGTATGGCCACTGTACAGTGAAAAGGCAGAGCTAGACCAAGCACCAGGTTTTTGGTAAAATGTACTGTACAAGCACAGAGCTTTGAATCAAGGTGTTATAGGTTTTCCAGGATAAGGTTTTCCTTAGGATAGGTCCTCAATTGAAGATCCATGGCAGTCTGACCCCAACGGGCCCCGGCGAATCAGCTCTTTAGAGGCCATGTGACATCACATTCAGTCACTGACTGTGACACAAAGCACAAATGCTGTACAAATGTATGGCATTCTGCTTGGTAAGGAGTGAAGAGGCTGCAGCGCTCACCCTTAAACAGCTGATCTGCTGGTGTCCCAGGCGTTGGACCCCTGCAATCTTTCAATGATGTCCAATCTTAAGGACAGTTCAACAATCAGAAGTGTAACATGAAGCTAAGCCCCAATGCAAAATCTGAAGGGGCCCCTACCTATCTTATACCATTCAGAATAGTGGTTTATTTTATGAGGTAGAGGGACCTTTGGGGTCCCCTCAGGGTCCAGTAGCAGCTGCCATCTCTGCACCCTTTCTAGATACACCAGTCATCATTCACAGTACAAAGAAGTCATGACTCACCGTCCTTCCAACCATCGCAGCACCTCAAAGAACTCCCTTGGGTGAGTGTACAAACTCCAGTCCTGTATGGAAGAAGAAAAACTGATTGAAATCTTTATTGTAGCAGAATTCCATCTGCCTGCAGCCACCACCAGGGGGAGCCTTGGCAGTTACTGCAGACTGATGTATGATCAGGTTCATAGTCCGCTGTATACATTTATGTGGTCCAGGCAGGTAACATTTTATCAGGTCCCCTTTAACGCTGGTACTACAGTCTCATACAGAACACTTCAAATGCAAATGAAACAAAAAAAAATACAATGGACTTACAATCGCTCGGAGGAAATTCATCTCCAAATTATTCACTGTCTGGACATCCAGTTTTCCGGCTGCTCCCCACTCATCATTGAACACTTCTTCCTCCTCCCCCTCATCATATAGATACTTACTGGCTACCATCTAGGGTACAAAAAAAACAATACTTTTTATGCAGTAGCTATAAATGAATTATTTGGGTCTCAATATGAATGGGTGACGTTTCTGTTGTAGAATGATGGGGTCTGGGCTGACAGTCCCCCTGAGGAGGGGGTTTTGCATTAGAAATGGAGAATGCCTTAAAGTAGTTGCTTGGGACTATGATGGCGTTTTTTTTTTTAACACACACACACACACACAACTTGGCAACTGCAGCACCATACACTGGATAGTGGCTGGGTTTGCTATAGTATCATCTCCTTTCATCTGAATGGGGCTGAGCTGCAGCATGGCCATGTGACCAATAGATGTGATGTCAGCAGTCTGAGAAGAGGAAGTGGAGCTCAATATCAGTCTCTGACAAGCCCTTTAATCTTAGTCGGCTTTGCCAGGGCATCACTGCATTTTGCTTGGTTTATCAGGGGACCAGTTTTCTGAACCCAATGAAGTTTGTTTTTAACCACTGGGGAATATAGACCGGAAAATCCTGGTCCAAACCCGGTCCGGAGACTATGAACCAATGAAGAAAAATATTTGCCGTCCTGTATGACTCACGTCACGTATGTGTCACAGGCCAGGTCACATGTACAGATCACCTGTCCTGGGAGTGCAGATCAGCAGACCAGAATAGCAGGTAGTGCAGCCGAGAGCCCTGAACAAGAAGTCACGTGACTGAATCTCTTATCACTTACCATGGATATCAGGAAGAGATCGGATGATGAGATCTGCTGCAGGTATTCGGGGTTCCGGTGCCGCAGCCTCTCTATGTAAACCAAGGCCAGCATCATGGAGCAGGGGGAGATGCAGGCCTCCCTAAAGACAGACACGCAGCAGTCAGCAAGGCACAGATCTCTGCAGTGTTACATGCTACAGTCATGGCTGTGTGTACTGGTGGGAGCCTAAGAGAGTGTGTGTATAATTTGTATAGAACTCAAAAAAGCATTTGTAGCTGCACCAGCAAAACTGGGTATCGTCCCATAAATTGCACGGCAGAAAGCCCTCTCCAGCCAGAAGGGTTCCTAATAGAAAAAACAATCCAATCTGCCAGCAACTTGTAGAGATGGAAAATGTCCTTTTATCGCTTTTCCAATAAAAGGACATTTTCCATCTCTACAAGTTGCTGGCAGATTGGAGTATTATATATATATATATATATATATATATATATATATATACATATAGAGATAGAGAGAGAGAGATATAGATATATATATGTATATATATCACACACCCCTATGAAGAACAGGAGACTAGTGCCTCTTTGCTGAGGATACGTGCAATGAGAGCTGAGGTCATGATTTGGAGGAGTCACAGGGTGACATTTTTTAGTGAGTCAGCTCCAGTGTATAGAGGAGGATACAGAGGACATTATGTAACACCCCGGGCACATTGCTGCAGACCATTCTTTTCTGGTTTCTTCATCTTGGATCTCCATAACTAAGCACTAGCTCACTGGTGACCTGGGGTTACGTCCACACCTGATGTGGCAATACAGCCTTCTCCACCTGCACTCACTTGAGTAGGGTCTTCAGGACACAAACTAAGGCATGCTGGGAATTGTAGTTTAACACTAGGGGGAGCTGCAGAGCACAGACTGCTCTTTAGATTGTAAACACTGGGGGAATATATGTGTATATATAGAGATCTATATATCTATATGGCTTGTACCGACCACCACTCCCTGCAGGCTATACGCAGTCCCTGCACTCACCTGGACACATGAGCTGCATATTTCTTCTGCAGGCGACGGATGGGACTTGGCGCGGCTTTCTGCAGCAGTTCCACAGCGATGTCTGTAAAAGAGGACACAAAAATTAAAGGCGACTGCAGGACCAGACTACACAGGGCTTGCTTGTAGTCTGTAGCCATGGAGACACACAGCTCTGATAAGGGATATAGTGGTTCACCCCCTGAAATCCTCAGTATAAGTAGAAGCGCTGCACTCACCGGCCACTGGACTGGACAGGTTCTCCATGGGGCACTCCGCCTCCCAACCATAATACAGGCGCTTCCGCACCCGCTCGCTCAGCTGGGGGTGTCCGGGTAAAAACTGTAAAAGAAAAGTGTAATTACTCATAATGAGCCATCCAGAAATAGGGGGCAACTGCAATAAACCTCAATATCACTACTGTCAATGGAGATGGAAGCTCAGATATAAGGTGCTGTATGCCGGGGCCTTCACCAGCAGCAGACTACTACTTAAAGGGATTGTCAGGGACTTTTTAATTGATGACCTATCCTTAGGATTGGTCATCACAAAGATTCGTGGGGATCTGACACCCAGGACCCCCCCGGATCAGCTGTTTGAAGGCCATGTGATGTCACGCTCCTTGGTCACATGGTCCAATAACCGCTCAGTGCAATTCAATTGCCCATCTTTAATAGATGACCAAAGTCCCTGAAGACCCCTTTAAGATCTGCCAGCCTATCAAGCTCCTGTGAATACAGCACCGTACGCTTTAGCACATCAGTTTATCAGGATTTTGTCACCCCATCATCAATGCAGCCTTTCCTCGGTATCCGGGCCTGGGAAAGATGGATTACAACCAGTATGGCCACCATTAGATCTCTTAACCCTCAAATCACCAATCCTAGGTAGTCCTTGTCTGTCATGTGGTCACACAGCAGAGAGGAACACAAACATCAAGTCACTCAGCTTTCCCAGAACCTACACAGTTCCAGTGTCATAATTTCCGGTTTCCCTTCTCCTCCAATAGTAAGCAGGTTTACCATTCAGGGGTCTAGGAAAGTCAGAGCTGTAACTGCAGCCATAAAGGTTGTTGCCAAAGTTTCCCAGATGCAGCCACCATTACAGCTAGCAATGGGGTCTTCACTCAGCTTTCCCACAACCCTGAGATCAGCCTAGTTATTAAGCAGTACAGTCCTATCAATTTGGTAAGCTATGTGATAAGCAATACGGCCGCTGCCCTGGGGTTACCACTCAGCTTTCCCACAACCCTGAAAGGAAAAATCTGACTAGCTATCTCTCAGTCTCTATCACTACAGACCTGGACACATTTGTTCTTGACGTCAAGAGATGAGACAAGCACGAAGCAGCGGCCATAATGGTGGCAACTCAACTTTCCAACAGCCCTGAACAAGTCTACCTAGTAATGAAACTTTTCAATCCTCCGACAACAGAACAGAGTAGATTTACGAAAGACTACAGTATGCATGATAACCCCAGGACCATATTGGTCGTCACCCAGCTTTCCCACAGCCCTGAAAGAGGGATCTTCTTAGTTAGGAAATGGTACTTTCCTATATCGCTACAGAGCTGAGCCGATCTGAAGCTCAGAACCGCAGAAAACATGGATGACCCAAGGGGCAGTGGCCATAGAGGATGTCACTCAGCTTTTCCACAACCCTGAAAGGGAGATCTGCCCAATTGTGAAGTGGTACAACCAGAAGATCCTCAATTACTACTGACTTCAGGAGACGCGATGATCCCAGGTGAGCAGCCATAATAGTCACCCAGCTTTCCAACAGTCCTGAAAGGCAGACCTGCCTGGCTATGACACATTGCAGTCCTCTATCAATACAGAATCAGGAAGATTTGTTGTTTAAGAGTTTCAGGATACGTGATAACGCCAGCACAGCGGCCATATTGGTTGTCACCCAGCTTTCCCACAGCCCTGAAAGGCAGACCTGTCTAGCTACAACACTTTCCAGACTTCTAGCACCACAGAATTGGGTACATTTAGCACTGACAATACCAAGCTACGTGTCTGCCCCAGCACAGCGGCCATATTGGCGGTCACCCAGCTTTCCCACAGCCCTGAAAGGCAGACCTGTCTAGCTATAACACTTTCCAGACTTCTAGCACCACAGAATTGGGTACATTTAGCACTGACAATACCAAGCTACGTGTCTGCCCCAGCACAGCGGCCATATTGGCGGTCACCCAGCTTTCCCACAGCCCTGAAAGGCAGACCTGTCTAGCTATAACACTTTCCAGACTTCTAGCACCACAGAATTGGGTACATTTAACACTGACAATACCAAGCTATGTGTCTGCCCCAGCACAGCGGCCATATTGGCGGTCACCCAGCTTTCCCAAAACCATAAACAACAACAAAAACTTTATTCGACGGAAGACAAGATCTGAGACTGACCGGGAACTCCATGAAGTCGTGTGATGGCAGCTGGAAGCCGCTCCGGCCGCCCTCCTCCCGGGGGTGGTGACCGCACATGCGGCCGGACATCCTGCGCTCCATGAAGGCTTCAAAGTTAGGCTAGTCCGGTGTGTGAGCCCGCTGTGAGGCCTCCCCGCTCCGCCGGTGTCCGCCTCCTCCTCAGGGTTATTGCCCGCTCTAGGCCGCGAGAGCTGCGGAACTTCCGGGACCTGAGGGAGGGGCGAGGAGGGGCTGGGCGTGCGGCGATAACGTCATGTATTTACAGGGAGGCACGGAGAAGCCCCGCCTCAGTCTCCCGTGACGTCATCACTGTTGGGGTAAACACTGCGAAGCCTGGGCTATAGTAATAGAATGAGAATACTTTATTATTAGAAGTGATCTGTGCCTGGGATAGCTGGGTGATAACACATATGGCCGCCGTTACAGCTCTGTCTGGAGTAGCCCAGCTTTCCTAGACCCCTAAATGGTAAACCTGTCTAATAATAAAGTAACGTGGAAGTACGGAGGTATAATATATATCATTGCTATTACTAGATAGAGGGGCGAACCTTGCAAGATTCATATTACCAATATTTGTGGGATTCGTCGCAAGTTTTGGTTCAGATCGAACCAAAAGTGCTTTTATTATAGTCCGGGGTCTGAGTAAAATAATCGGAGGTCCCGGGAGGTTCGGTAAACTAATAAACACTGATACGCACCATTCATCCTCCCTCCAGGGCTCCGACACGGCGTTTGGCGTTCTTTACGAGTTTTCCAAAAATGTTCCCAGATTGTTGTACTTTGCCGCCTACAAATTGTTATTCTTCAGACCCCAGAGTATAATAATCGGGATATAATAAACAGCTGGTGCTCTCCTCACCCCACCTATCGGGGGCTCTGCTGCGGCATGTTATTTTCCAGCCCCCTTGGTGAGGTCATTGGCCCCGGGGGTCAAAGATCACATGGAGGGCATCAATGTCATAATGCGGATCGCAGTCACAGGGGGCGTATCATTGTTATGCGTCACAATGTTGATGCACTCCACAGGACACTTGAGGACCAATCACAGGCTTCAGCGTCCACCCTGGGCCACTGAGGTCACCCAAGAGGCCACGAGAGAAGACCGCATGTGGCGGCAGAGCCCCCGAGACGTGAGCTAAGGTGAGTACGAGTGTTCATTATCTTTCCCCACATTCTGATTACTATTTTCTGGGGTCTGAAGAGACTGTGGAGGAGGACTCAGCTATTGTATCCTCCATTTTGGATTCCAGGGCCATGTGGGCCATGCCTGTAGCCATTTTACATTCCTCCTTTGTCCCGAGAGCTCATCCCCCAACAGATGGCTTAATGGGATGTGGCCCCTCTTTTGTTTCTTATCCAATAGCCATGTGCCAGAACTATTTTACAACTTTGCCACCAATCATGTTATGCTAATTATAGTAACCCGACCTGTTCTCTGGCCACACTGTACTTAAAAACGACATTATTCTCTCCATTGAAGCAGAACCCACTATATACACAATAGCTTTGTGATTCTCTATGCTATAGCTTATACATCAACTTTATTCATCTGGACTTCAATACGGTGATACTTAGAGCAGATTGCGCTCACAAGACTATAAAGTGTAATGATTTGTAGGTGCAGAACCCAATAAGTGTTGTCAAACCCCAAATTTTTGGAAAACTCAAACCCAGTTTGTTATGAGATTCTTCACTCATCCCTAATCATTGCCAATCCCCCATATTTTAGAGACATTTCAAGACTATAACTCTGTTTTTTGGGTTATTCAAACTAAAATTTTTGCACCTTTTCACTTTATTTTTTGTCTTAATTTTTTTTTCCCCTAAGGGTTCACATGGAGTTTTCTGTAAGCTGATTGTGAGACGGCATCCGTCCCAAAAAACGCCTGCCATTCATTTCCATGGGAGTCAGTAGCAGATTTTTTCAGCTAGAGGAAATAAAGAGCGACATGACCAGATCTTCTGACAGATTCCGCCTTGAAAAACCTATTGGAAATCAATGGGAGGAGGAAAAAACGCAATTCGTTTTTTTGATGCAGTTTTTGCAAAAAATCAAATGAAAAAGTGTTAGTGCTTTTTTTTTAAAGTATAGTTTCCAGGTCCATACAGTGTACTGGAGTAAAAAAAACACATCAAAAACAGCGGGAAGAGTTTCCTAATTCCTGAAGCAGATTTTTTCAACCTACAGAAAACACTGTGTGAACATACTCTAACAGGGCAGTGTTGTCTTCTTGATCCATCCACTAGGTCAGGAGTCAGCAACCTTCGGCACTCCAGCTGCTGTGAAACTACAACTCCCAGGATTCTTATGGGGAAGATATAGAAGGACTCACACACTGCATAACGGACTACATTAATTTTTGTGTGGACAACACAGTACCCACAAAAGTGGTGAGGTGCTTCTCCAATAACAAACCATGGATTAACTCTGATATAAAAACACTACTTAAGGAGAAAAAGATGGCATTCAGGACAAGAGATAAGGAGGGGTTGAGGAAAGTACAAAAGGAGCTGAGGCATCAAATCAGGCAGGGAAAATCCAGTTATAAAGAAAAAATGGAAAAGCAAATGGAAAGAAAAGACATAAGGGGGGTCTGGGAGGGGCTTAAGTCAATTTCGGGTCATAAACAGTCTGTCTGCCAGATTGAGGCAGATGTTAACTGGCTTAATGAACTAAACCTATTCTTCAACAGATTTGATCACACACCAGCTCCTCCCACCCCAGTATGTCCTTCAGCTCCCCCCACCACAATGACTTCTCCCCATGCGGCCACTTCCCAACAGACCAGTAAATCCAGAAATCCATCTTTATCTGGCCACAGTCTGACCTTCACACGGGCCCAGGTGAGGAAGGAGATGAAAAAGATCAAGGCGAGGAAAGCCGGAGGGCCAGATGACATCAGTGCAAGGCTAATTAAGACTTGTGGGGACCAGCTGTGTGGTATAATTACATATATGTATAATATGAGCCTGAGGCAGGAAATAGTCCCTGAATTATGGAAATCTTCTTGTGTGGTACCAGTTCCAAAGAAACCCCACCCTATGGACCTCAACGACTACAGACCTGTAGCACTGACATCCCACCTGATGAAGATCTTGGAGAGATTGGTTCTCACACATCTCCGCCCTCTAGTGAGCCCCGCTATGGACCCACTCCAGTTTGCTTATCGGCCGGGCATTGGGGTAGATGATGCCATCATCCATCTTCTGCACAGGGCTCTGTCTCACCTGGAGAAACCAGGGAACACGGTGAGAATAATGTTCTTTGACTTCTCCAGTGCTTTTAACACCATACAGCCCAGGTTATTGAGGGACAAGCTGGGCCTTGCTGGAGTGGACCACCACCTCTCCAACTGGATCCTAGACTACCTCACAAATCGACCTCAATACGTGAGAGCCCGAGACTGTGTGTCAGGTACAGTGATCTGTAATACGGGGGCACCTCAGGGTACGGTTCTCGCCCCTTTCCTCTTCACACTGTACACTGCAGATTTTAGGTGCAACTCATCCAGCTGCTACCTACAGAAGTATTCTGACGACTCTGCAATAGTGGGCCTCATCACAGATGATGATGACAGGGAGTACAGAGAACTGAACCGGGATTTTGTGGACTGGTGCCACCGGAACCACCTGAAGATTAACGCGGGGAAGACCAAGGAGATGGTGGTGGACTTCCGCAAAGGCAGAAGCCCTCCTAAACCAGTGGACATCCTGGGGACGGGCATTGAGATTGTGAACACCTATAAGTACCTGGGTTTGCTCCTTAATAATAAGCTGGACTGGGCAGATCATATGGAGGCCCTGTACAGGAAGGGCCACAGCAGGCTCTACCTGCTTAGGAAGCTGAGAGCCTTTGGAATCCGGGGGGCACTTCTTAGGACTTTCTTCAACTCGGTAGTGGCATCAGCCATCTTCTTTGGAGTGGCCTGCTGGGGGAGCAGTATATCAACCAGGGACAGAAATAAACTTGACAAGCTGATTAGAAAGGCCAGCTCTGTCCTGGGGAGCCCACTGGACCCAGTGCAGGTGGTGGGTGACAGAAGGATACTGTCCGTGGTGAGCTCCATGCGGGAGAAGAACTCCCATCCCATGCATGAGACTGTGATCGCGCTGAGCAGTACTGTCAGTGACCGACTGCTCCACCCTAGGTGTGAGAAGGAGCGCTATCGGAAGTCTTTCCTCCCCACCGCGGTTAGGCTGTACAACCAACACCGACCTAAGCGGAGATCATTACACACAGAGAACTGAAAATATCTCTCTGCCTGTTAAATCCCCCCCCCCCCCCCCCCCCCTGCTACGCCCTATCTGTCTGTCTGCTATCAATGTAATGCCTCTTACCTTGGAATATTCCTGTACATGTTGTATTTGTATTTGTATCTTTTTATCTTTGCTGCTGTAACACACTGAATTTCCCCATTGTGGGACTATTAAAGGACTATTATTATTATTATTATTATTATTTGCGAGGTTCTACCTGCAATTTCATTCGGACAGAACACGTCTGATTCGGTACTGCTATTATACTCGGGGGTCTCTCCTGACCCGAGTATAATGAGCAGAGGCCTGGGGGAGGTGATCAAACATAAAAAACAGTGTTAGGCTAAGGCCCCACGTTACAGAAACGCAGCAGGAAAAAAACGCTACATTTTACATTGCCTGCAAAGTGAATGAGATTATGGCTAATCCCATCCACACATTGCGGAAAAAAAATAAAAACGTTACGGAAACTCTCGCGTTTTCCCCGTAGACTTAATATGGGAAGAAAAATTCAATGTGTTTCCACTGTGTTTTTCAGGTATGTTCCACAACGTGGGGCCTTAGCCTTCCTCTCCTCTTCTGGGCGGTTCCCTGTTCTTTTTTGGCGCTTCTGCCTAAAGTCAGGGACCGCTGAGACCTGTGATTGGGCCTCAGCAGTCACCTGGGTCACATGGCTTTGCGACACTTGTGTCTATGCGTCATAACACTACGTGACACCGATGCCCAATCACAGGTCTCAGCGGTCCCTGACGTTTGGCAGAAGAGCCAAAGAGAACAGGGAGCCGCCCAGGAGAGGAGAGTAAGGCTAAGGCCCCATGTTGTGGAACACACCTAAAAAACGCTGTGTGACAAAACGCAGCGGAAACACATTGCATTTTCCTAAGCAGTTTTTCTTCCCTTCTGTAAAGCACAAGCGTACAATCTGGTCCGATGATACAACACTTCCAAGTAAGGCTGTGTTCGCATGGTGCATTTTTGCTTAAAAAAAATAATAATAAATAAATAAAAAATAAAAAAAAACGCATGCAGTTTTCCGATCTTGGAGCAAAAACCCACTGTGTGAACACAGCCTGAGTAGGACCCAGCATGATGCTGATGATCACGCATTCACATACATTGCAACTGAAGTCATGTGCACAATGAATGACATATGATCATTGTTGCTCACACAATTCTGCAAAAGAGAAGGAAATTTTTATGTGGTCTCAATTAGAAAAATTAACTTCACCACATAAAAAAAAATAATAATAATATCTCGGAAAACCCCTTTAAAGTTTCAGATTTTATTTTTGTCATCATACAATACTTCATTCGGCCCACTGATGGCGCTGTAGAATAAATACTAATCTACCCCCCTCCGCTGAGTAATCAAAAGACCCGTTTAATTATAGAAAACATTAACTAAAAAGCGGAGGCGGGGCTATAATGAACCCTAAACCTGAGGTTATCCTATATACACACACACGTCACAGGTGTGTACGAGGTATCATACATAGGCACAGAGCGCCCCCATATATTGGCTGCAATGTACCAAAGCAGTGTTTAAAGAGTTAAATAGTGATACAAAAGTCCCCGACACCTTCTATTAAGGGAAACGAGAAAGCGACATGATGTAAATATATTCATGTGATAAGTGATAGCCGATCGCCGCTTATCCTGTCCTTCATACAACGTGGCCAATCTGAACAGGATTATATGGGTGATAAGCGATCCTGAGAATTAAAGGGCCATAGCACTGCACCCCCTGTATGGTAGCGTTACCTACTGAAAGAGGTTGAGCACAGTTCCTTAAAGGGGTTGTCCAGGACCAGAAGGACAGGACAGGTTCTCAGTATCAGATCCGTCAGGGTCCACACCTGCTACCCATCCAGATCAGCTCTTATGGCCACCAAATGCCATATACTAGGTCTACGGCAGGAAGGAACACTACAGCGTATGGAACTCCGTACACAATATACAGCTTCCCGGTCTGTACACGGTGGCCCCTGGAACTGCAGCCCCGTTCCCATTCACTAGAATAGGGGCAGAGCTGCTGCCGGCCGTAGACCTAGTATATGGGCAAAAAACCTGATAGGTCATCGGTATCAATTACCTTCAGGTCCTGGACATCCCCTTTAATCTTTCGGGCGGCCTGGCTCCACTGTGCAGGTAAAAGCAGGTACATGCAGCGCTATGGACCCTTCGTTCTCGGGGTCAATGGCGGGTTCCAGAGATCAGACCCGATCACTCACCGATCCTAAAGTGATCATATGACATTGCTATTAAACTGGAATACCCCATTTAACCCAATCCCTGCTCCTCCCACACAGACAACTTTACAAGGGTCGGTCCCAGAAGACATGGGCTGCTGCCTGTAAGGTTTGGAGAGCCATCCGAGAAGACAGTAGACATAAATACTCCCCTTCCCGTTTGAGCCCTGTAGAGCCATCAGAATCAGTTGTAAGAACCTGCAAACAGCAGCTCAGATCTCAGCTTCTTGGATCCCTGTAAATATGACTTGTTAGTGGAGTGGATGGGGATAATGAGCATACTCCCATTAAAAACTTAAGGGGCTGTTCACACACGGCAAAATCGACCAGGATGTTTGGGTTTTTTTTTTTAGCATCCTGAAAAAAGAAGAGTCAGTCACTCCCATCTAAAACAATTGTGAGCTGGAATGTGGAGCTGATTTTGAGGTGGAATCTGCCCTTAAATCAGCTCCAAATTCCTCCTAAAGGGGTTGTCCAAAAATAATAGGAAACTCAGGGATGGCCAGGGAGGGTGTAAAATTAAAAAAACAAAAAAGTAAAAAAACAGAGTGGCAGGGATAGGTGAGGATAGGTAGGAAAGCAAAGCAGGACTATACAACGGAGCGCCTGGGAGAGGTGAGGATGGGAGGGAAAGGGGACCGGGATTGTACAATGGAGCGCTGAGGATATGTGATGATGGGAAAGGGGACCAGGATTGTACAATGGAGCGCTGAGGATATGTGATGATGGGAAAGGGGACCGGGATTGTACAATGGAGCGCTGAGGATATGTGATGATGGGAAAGGGGACCAGGATTGTACAATGGAGCGCTGAGGATATGTGATGATGGGAAAGGGGACCGGGATTGTACAATGGAGCGCTGAGGATATGTGATGATGGGAAAGGGGACCGGGATTGTACAATGGAGCGCTGAGGATATGTGATGATGGGAAAGGGGACCAGGATTGTACAATGGAGCGCTGAGGATATGTGATGATGGGAAAGGGGACCAGGACTGTACAACAGAGTGCCCGAGATAGGTGAGGATGACTTTTTCTTGTTTTACAATAACCCTGAGTTCCTATAACTCCTGGACAACCCCTTTAATTTAGGATTAGGATAGAAGTGTGAATACGAGTCACTGATAGAGGCAGCTTATAAAAGTGGAGCATTATAAGGCAAGCAGCTGATACAAGGATGTAGACGTGTCTGGAGCTTGTCAGAACTGGAGATAAAGTAGTGATTATGGTGGCCGGGAGGTTTCCAGACTGCCTGTCAGTTATTCCATTGAAGGACATTACAGTCAGCTTCTCGCCAGCCTAAAGTGGCTGATAACAGCGGACAATAGCTTACATTCAACTGTGCAACATACAGAAAATAGACTTTAGGTTGCGTGTCACTTCACATGTGGCACAGCAAAATAAATTTCTGGGAAAATCCCCCATTGACATTGTGCTTTTGGAAGCTTTGTTCCTGGGGGGCCATTTTCTGCCCCCTCCCCTTATAGCAGGCCATTAGGTCATTGCGGGATTTAATCCACCCAGAATGCTGAGGCAGGAGAACTATTCAGTAGCAGCCGCCGGCGCGGTCCACGGCTGCAGCCCTGCCCGGGGGTTCGGACGCCAGTGCTCTGCAGTCTAATGAGGTTTCCTCAGCGCTGGTTTTGGCTGCTGTAGTTTTTCTGATGTGCGGTCCTTTCTCTCAGACTCGGAGTCAGACGACGACTCGTTGCCGCTCTGCTGTTTCTGCCACATTCCTGCATAGACGCCTCCCTTGGCGAGCAACTCGTCATGCCTAGAAATGAAGGAGACTGACAATGAAGCTCTGATTTCTTCCTTACACTGATCCACTGGATCCCAACTAGTGTATTAGAAATTGTGGACATTCGTCATTAAAAGGTTAAAGGGGTTGTATCAAATTTAGAAGTTACCCCCTAACAATAATGTGTCCCCACCGATCCCAAGAATGGGGGGTCCGATATCCCTTGTTCTGATGGAGTTCCAACCCGAGTTCTATGGTAATCCCATAGAAATTGAATGGAGTGGAAGGGAGCATGCTCGACCTCCCGTACCATCAAGACGGGGGACTCGGATCCTCGTTCTCAGGCTAGGTGGGGGTGTTTTCCATACAGTAAAGATATTCCTGATGCATACTGCAAGATGGGAAGCCAAATATAGTGGGAGCCTATGTATACACCAGGGGAATTCCTAGCATGGGGGATGCAGTCTGAAAGGAGTCTAAATGGTACAGTCATTATGACTGATGACCAAAGGGTGTATAGATAAAATATTGTTTTGCAATATAATGCATCTAATATATAACCTGATACAACTATGTAAATAGTCTTGAATAAAAGTCTCATATAATATATATATATAGATCATATAAAATATGTTGCCATAGTAACAGACTACAAACAAATCCTTTGTGTAGTCTGGCCTCTAGCAATTTACAGGTAGCAGTTGAAAGGCAATGTCAGTTCAGGATCAAAACCACACACAGGGTTTGCTTGTAGTCGATAACCATGAGGGCATGTAGGTCTGCACAGGAGCTGTATACTCAAAACGGTAGGAAATTCCTATTCAAGACGAGTTGCAAAGTTGCTTCATTTTTTTATTTTCGACCTGGCTACATGACTGAGCGCACTCACCTTCCTCTTTCCATGATCTGCCCGTCCTTCAGAACTAGGATCTGGTCTGCGCTGATGACAGTGGAAAGTCTGGAAACAAGATTGGAAAAATTGGTCAGAGTCAGAACTGTAGGATTTTTAGGATTTTTTTTTTAAAAATATAGATAATAACATGGAAAATTTTTAAAAACCGAAAATTCTTTAAAAATATGTTTAACCTAAAACTTGATTAAAAAAAAACAAAAAAACGTCATTTTCTGGCCACACATTCCCTTTAAATGAAACTGTTCTCTTACCTATGGGCGACCACAATTGTTGTCCGGTTTACGCAGACCTTGGCTAAAGAAGCTTGGATGTTCCTCTCAGTTTCTGTGTCCAGGGCGGAGGTGGCCTAGGAAGAGAAAACAGAGAAATCAATGTCCACTATATATTCTATAGGCCAAATGTAAATGAAAAACTTCATGGAAAAACATGGAAATTCCACCTGACGGTAACCTATGGTTTGTAGAGAACCGCATAGATAGCAATTCCCGAGTATGTCGTCATTATTGGAGTGGCTACCAATAGGAGGACCCCGATACCCGCAGGCTTGAGGGGTTATTACCTGACCCGCTAGTAAAGGAAGTGATTACCATAATACCATTATATCAGGAAATCACTCAACAAACAATTCCTCAAAACTGCAGACTCGGTTTAATCCACTAGGTTTACCTCATCTAGCAGGACGATCTGTGGCGCCTTTAGAATGGTACGTGCAATGGCGACTCGCTGCTTTTCTCCGCCACTCAGTTTTAGACCTCGTTCCCCGACTTGTGTGTCATAACCTGCAAACGTGGAAAGATTTGGTAAGGTGTATGATAACGGCAAGTATACAGCTAGATACAATATAAAGCCCATAGATATAATATACAGCCCATAGATACATATACAGCCCATAGATATCATATACAGCCCATAGATATCATATGCAGCCCAGCTAGATACAACATACTGCCCAGCTAGATACAATATACAGCCCAGCTACATACAATTTACAGCTCATAGATACAATATACAGCCCAGCTAGATACAATATAAAGCCCATGGATACAATATACAGCTCATAGATACAATATACAGCCCAGCTAGATACAATATACAGCCCATAGATACAATATACAGCCCATAGATATCATATACAGCCCAGTTAGATACAATATACAGCTCATAGATACAATATACAGCCCAGCTAGATACAATATACAGCCCATAGATACAATATACAACCCAGCTAGATACAATATACAGCCCAGCTAGATACAATATACAGCCCAGCTAGATACAATATACAGCCCATAGATACAATATACAGCCCAGCTAGATACAATATACAGCTCATAGATACAATATACAACCCAGCTAGATACAATATACAGCTCATAGATACAATATACAGCCCAGCTAGATACAATATACAGCCCAGCTAGATACAAGATACAGCCACCAGCTAGATACAAGATACAGACCAGCTAGATACAATATACAGCCCATAGATACAATATACAGCCCAGAGATACAATATACAGCCCAGCTAGATACAATATACAGCTCATAGATACAATATACAGCCCATAGATACAATATACAGCCCAGCTAGATACAATATACAGCCCAGCTAGATACAATATACAGCTCATAGATACAATATACAGCCCAGCTAGATACAATATACAGCCCAGCTAGATACAATATACAGCCTACCTAGATACAATATACAGCCCAGCTAGATACAATATACAGCCCAGCTACATACAATATACAGCCCAGCTACATACAATATACAGCTCATAGATACAATATACAGCCCATAGATACAATATACAGCCCATAGATACAATATACAGCCCAGCTAGATACAATATAAAGCCCATAGATATAATATACAGCCCAGCTAGATACAATATACAGCCCAGCTAGGTACAATATACAGCCCAGCTAGATACAATATACAGCCCATAGATACAATATGCAGCCCAGCTAGATACAATATACAGCCCAGCTAAATACAATATACAGCTCATAGATACAATATACAGCCCAGCTAGATACAATATACAGCCCAGCTAGATACAATATACAGCCCAGCTAGATACAATACACAGCTCATAGATACAATATACAGCCCAGCTAGATACAATATACAGCTCAGCTAGATACAATATACAGCCCAGCTAGATACAATATACAGTCCAGCTAGATACAATACACAGCTCATAGATACAATATACAGCCCAGCTAGATACAATATACAGCTCAGCTAGATACAATATACAGCCCAGCTAGATACAATATACAGCCCAGCTAGATACAATACACAGCTCATAGATACAATATACAGCCCAGCTAGATACAATATACAGCTCAGCTAGATACAATATACAGCCCAGCTAGATACAATACACAGCTCATAGATACAATATACAGCCCAGCTAGATACAATATACAGCCCAGCTAGATACAATATACAGCCCAGCTAGATACAATATACAGCCCAGCTAGATACAATATACAGCCCATAGATACAATATACAGCCCAGCTAGATACAATATACAGCCCAGCTAGACACAATATACAGCCCAGCTAGATACAATATACAGCCCAGCTAGATACAATATACAGCCCAGCTAGATACAATACACAGCTCATAGATACAATATACAGCCCAGCTAGATACAATATACAGCCCAGCTAGATACAATATACAGCCCAGCTAGATACAATATACAGCCCAGCTAGATACAATATACAGCCCATAGATACAATATACAGCCCAGCTAGATACAATATACAGCCCAGCTAGATACAATATACAGCCCATAGATACAATATACAGTCCAGCTAGATACAATATACAGTCCAGCTAGATACAATATACAGCCCAGCTAGATACAATATACAGTCCAGCTAGATACAATATACAGCCCAGCTAGATACAATATACAGCCCAGCTAGATACAATATACAGCCCATAGATACAATATACAGTCCAGCTAGATACAATATACAGCCCAGCTAGATACAATATACAGCCCAGCTAGATACAATATACAGCCCACTAGATACAATATACAGCCCAGCTAGATACAATATACAGTCCAGCTAGATACAATATACAGCCCATAGATACAATATACAGTCCAGCTAGATACAATATACAGTCCAGCTAGATACAATATACAGCCCAGCTAGATACAATATACAGTCCAGCTAGATACAATATACAGCCCAGCTAGATACAATATACAGCCCAGCTAGATACAATATACAGCCCACTAGATACAATATACAGCCCAGCTAGATACAATATACAGCCCAGCTAGATACAATATACAGCCCATAGATACAATATACAGCCCAGCTAGATACAATATACAGCCCGCGACTATACAGCCTAGCTAGATACAATATACAGTCCAGCTAGATACAATATACAGCCCAGCTAGATACAATATACAGCCCAGCTAGATACAATATACAGCCCAGCTAGATACAATATACAGCCCATAGATACAATATACAGTCCAGCTAGATACAATATACAGCCCAGCTAGATACAATATACAGTCCAGCTAGATACAATATACAGCCCAGCTAGATACAATATACAGCCCAGCTAGATACAATATACAGCCCAGCTAGATACAATATACAGCCCAGCTAGATACAATATACAGCCCAGCTAGATACAATATACAGCCCAGCTAGATACAATATACAGCCCAGCTAGATACA
Source organism: Leptodactylus fallax (assembly GCA_947044405.1). Taxonomy (NCBI): domain Eukaryota; kingdom Metazoa; phylum Chordata; class Amphibia; order Anura; family Leptodactylidae; genus Leptodactylus; species Leptodactylus fallax. Next base: position 561,909 of record CAMRHE010000659.1, read on the forward strand.
ATATACAGCCCATAGATACAATATACAGTCCAGCTAGATACAATATACAGCCCAGCTAGATACAATATACAGCCCACTAGATACAATATGAAGCCCAGCTGGATACAATATACTGCCCAGCTAGATACAATATACAGCCCAGCTAGATACAATATACAGCCCATGGATACAATATACAGCTCATAGATACAATATACAGCCCAGTAGATACAATATACAGCCCGCAGCTCATAGATACAATATACAGCCCATAGATACAATATACAGCCCATATATAGGGAGCCGCTTATCTCCTGCCTGTTCTTTGCTCCTTTTATAGAGAATTTGGGAGACTGCTGAGTTGTCCTAGGGACAACTTCTCCACAAAGGAAACAGATATTGGACAGGAGATAAGCAACGTAAGAAGTCTGGGAGCCGCTTATCTCCCCATTATATTGTTTAAGACCATTTTCAGAAGTTACAGTCCACTGAATATTTTCTGTAATTGACCACTCACTATCACGGAAAGTAAGGATCCGCTCGTGGATATCAGCCGCCATCGCTGCCTGCTCAACTTCCTCATCTGTAGCAGTGACTCGACCATAGCGGATATTGTTGCGTATGGTGTCATTAAATAATACAGTGTCCTGAGGTACTACACCAATATGGGAGCGCAGGGACGCCTGCAAGACCTAATAGATAGATATGAGATAGGTAGGTATAGAGATATAAGATAGAAAAAATAAGATAGATAGATAAATAGATAGCTCCAAGTAATGACTAATTCACTCACTGTGGAGATGTCTTGTCCATCTATTCGGACACTGCCACCTCTGACATCATAGAAACGGAAAAGCAGTCGTATGATGGTGCTTTTTCCAGAGCCAGAAGGTCCCACCTAGAGATGACAACATGTGGGGGTTAAGTTCAAATCTTCACATTTTTTTAATACATATTTCTCAATATTTTCTTGCATTATTACAATGTTTTTTGCCCCATTGCACACAAAATAAAAGCAACTTTGTAAACAGCCTTGATTAAAAATCTCCTTCCGTTGTGTGTACACAGCTCCTAAGTAGACCTGTGTGTGTCTCTATGGTTACAGACTACAAAAAACCCGATGTAGTCTGATCCTGCAGTCATGTGTTACTCCTCTACTTTACCCCTTTTCTTGCTAGATTACAGACAGTAGTAAAGGGAGCAAAGAGAAGGTTGCATTAAAATTAAGCGGGTGTTCCGTGATTTTATATTGAGGGCATAACCTTAGGATGGTCCTTCAATAGATAATCAGTGGGGGTATCACCGTGGGAAGGAAGTATTGAACACACCAGTGCAAGCATGTAAGGCTGTGTCTGGTGTCACATGAACAGAGCAAAGCTGCAATACCAAATACAGCCACAAAGACGAGGGTGTCGCTGTTTCAGTTCTGCAGTGAAGGAATGCTGGTCATCATGTTAATCTGGGCGACAATGGTTTCACATACATATCATGTCCAGCATAAGGAAAACAGGATGTGGTTTGTGTCCATAACTATTGTTATCCAGAGCAAAGCAATAAAATAGATCCCCCAGGGTAAAGTCCACAACTCACCAGTGCCACCGTCTGCCCCGGCATCACAGTGAACGAGATGTCGCGAAGAATCTCCCTCCTTCAAGAAAGTAATAATGATACAATGTTATAGAAGGAAGCGTAATATGTGAGACAATTGCCAATAGTCAGTGCACATGTTTGCGTGCACAGGGGCTTAATGCAGAATAATCTAGAGAATCGGTTCCTGCTGGGGTGTTGCTCATGTCTCCAGTTTGGGATTCTCCAGATTATTCTGCATTAAGCCCCTGTGCGCACAACATACTAGCGTGTTATTCACAGCTAGCACACTGAGCCATTATTTTCTATGCCGCATACACACGCCCGTGTATTATCATGGGTCCGTGAGCATGGGGCAAAACTCAGGACAGGTGCAACAGCGCCATCTAAGGCGATGAACATTTGATATAATAGACAGAAAAGAAGTGAGAGCTGTATGCAAAATTATACATGCTGGCGGGATCACAGACTCTATGGCTGTCTGTCAAGATCCTGCTTTGCAGGATACCTTGTCCTGTGGATTTGGGATTTGTCTTTTATGGCACAACCCCTTTAAGTATCCGATCGCTGTGGACCCGACCATCCAGTCCAACAGTGATCGAGGACTGGCGATTGGCGCTCCATTCACTTCCATGGGGCTGCAGACGATGCTGGAGATTACAGTCCCATAGAAGGGAATGGAGCGCCGGTCATGCAGGCTCCATTTGCATGAAGGCTTTAGGTGGACTTTCGGTCTCCTGTTCAGTGGTGGACCCATAGGTTGGGCCCCCAACGATCGGACACTTATCCAATGTCTTGTGGATAGCAGATAAGTGTCCTTAATGGCACAACCCCTTTAAGGGGTGTGAAACTTGTAGTGGGCGCAACGCCAGACAGACTGATAGGGCATCTGATAAAATAATCCAGAATCAGGAGCAGCAGATTATGCAAACATGACCAATAAATCCAGCAGAATATATAGGTTATTTATGTTAGTAATTAAAGGGGTTGTCCAGGATTACAAAGCAGTTTACACTATACAGGAATTTACAGATTCCAGGAACTTTACTGTATATTAACTGCAAATACAAGAGAAATGCGGCCAAATGACCCTCGTACCCATCTGTGTAGCTGAAATGCACATTCTCAAACTCAATCTTTCCAGAGCGGAATCTCAGCCCTGGGGCATTCACCAAATCCTTCACCTGCAAACAAAGGAAGAAGATGATCAGGAAGAGGAAAAAACAAACAAACATTCTACTTCCAATCTGATGTAAATAGGTAAAAAAAAATTCTGTGTTGATCAATAACCAAAACAGAAGTACCAAATCCCATAAAGAGTTAAATAATAAAAGTCTGTTTGCCTGCAGCTACCACTAGGGGGAGCTCACTGCGTACAGAATTACACATTGAACTGAATAATATAATAAGTATGCAGTAAGGGTTCCCTAGAAGTGACCTCAGACAGCCAAAACTATAATATAAAAGAGTTTTCCAGGCTAAATCTATTGTTGACCTATCCTAATAATAAGCCACTAATATCAGATCGGTGGGGTATAACGCCCCGAAGCCGCACTGATCATTTGTTCTCAGCAGTTGATACAAAGAGAATGGAGCAGGAAGCAGACAGCACTGTTCTCTGTGTAGTGATCCAGCCTGGTACTGCAGATAATTTCCCATTCATTTAAATGGGAGCTGATCTGCAGTGACACTGTTCAGCCACTACACAGAGAACAGTGCTGTCTGCTTCCTGCGCCATTTTCTATGTATCATCTGCTGAGAGAAGTTGATCAGTGGGGTTCAGGGTGTTGGACCTCACAGATCTGATATTAGTGAGCTATTTTTAGGATAGATAGTTCATTCATAATAGAAAACAAAATCACTATAATGAAATGAAAGGAGTTTTTCCGTCTTAAAAAGTTATCTCCTATCCACAGGATAGGGGACAGCTTGTAGATCAGTGGAATCACTTAGACCCCCACCGATCGGGAGAACGAGGAAGTTTTGTCCCCCACTCTGGAGGCAGCAATGGTTGGACCAGCGCACTCACCGCTCTATTCATTTCTATGGGAGTGCCAATAGAAATCAATGGAGAAGTGCATGGTAACCTGACTACTGCTCCCTTCTAAACAGGGGATAAAACTTCCCCGTTATTCTGATTGGTGGGGGTCAGAATGGTCAGTTAATCCCTAATTTTAGGCTTACCTCTTTGGAGCAACAGCAATGCCTTCATTGCTCTAAAGAGCTCATGTACATATTGACAAAAATGGTGATATCTTGGCAATGGAGGCAGCGATTCACAAGAGAACACCATTTCATTCAGATGACACTAACCTATCTATCTGCAGGACTGGGGTGATATGCTGGGTCTGGTGACACTAACCTATCTATCTGCAGGGCTGGGGTGATATGCTGGGTCTGGTGACACTAACCTATCTATCTGCAGGGCTGGGGTGATATGCTGGTTCTGGTGACACTAACCTATCTATCTGAAGGACTGGGGTGATATGCTGGTTCTGGTGACACTAACCTATCTATCTGCAGGGCTGGGGTGATATGCTGGTTCTGGTGACACTAACCTATCTATCTGCAGGGCTGGGGTGATATGCTGGTTCTGGTGACACTAACCTATCTATCTGCAGGACTGGGGTGATATGCTGGTTCTGGTGACACTAACCTATCTATCTGCAGGGCTGGGGTGATATGCTGGTTCTGGTGACACTAACCTATCTATCTGCAGGGCTGGGGTGATATGCTGGTTCTGGTGACAGTAACCTATCTATCTGCGGGGCTGGGGTGATATGCTGGTTCAGGTGACACTAACCTATCTATCTGCAGGGCTGGGGTGATATGCTGGTTCTGGTGACACTAACCTATCTATCTGCAGGGCTGGGGTGATATGCTGGTTCTGGTGACACTAACCTATCTATCTGCAGGGCTGGGGTGATATACTGGTTCTGGTGACAGTAACCTATCTATCTGCGGGGCTGGGGTGATATGCTGGTTCTGGTGACACTAACCTATCTATCTGCAGGGCTGGGGTGATATGCTGGTTCTGGTGACCCTAACCTATCTATCTGCAGGCTGGGGAGATATGCTGGTTCTGGTGACACTAACCTATCTATCTGCAGGGCTGGGGTGATATGCTGGTTCTGGTGACACTAACCTATCTATCTGCAGGGCTGGGGTGATATGCTGGTTCTGGTGACCCTAACCTATCTATCTGCAGGCTGGGGTGATATGCTGGTTCTGGTGACACACTCCCTTTACGGGGTTAATACAAACTATAATACAGATGTGAACAGAGTCAGAGGAAATAGAGGATCCAACCACAAGTTATGTAGACACCAGAGTTATTCTGGTCATGCTGATCGGGGTGCGCTCACCTCTTGGTCTTCACTGAACAGCTCAAACATGTTCTCCATGTCAATGAAGGAATTCTGAATCATCCTGATGAAATATACAAAATGTAGAACTCAATAACTTAGGTAAAGCTCATATTATAGTTCTATTAAAGTTACTTCACCTCCTCCCTCATCAGAGGCTCGGACAGCAGCTCAGTCCCTTCCCCCATGCTCTACACTGCAGCTCAGTCCCTTCCCCCATGCTTTACACTGCAGCTCAGTCCCTTCCCCCATGCTTTACACTGCAGCTCAGTCCCTTCCCCCAGGCTTTACCCTGCAGCTCAGTCCCTTCCCCCATGCTCTACACTGCAGCTCAGTCCCTTCCCCCATGCTCTACACTGCAGCTCAGTCCCTTCCCCCATGCTTTACCCTGCAGCTCAGTCCCTTCCCCCATGCTCTACACTGCAGCTCAGTCCCTTCCCCCATGCTCTACACTGCAGCTCAGTCCCTTCCCCCATGCTTTACCCTGCAGCTCAGTCCCTTCCCCCATGCTTTACACTGCAGCTCAGTCCCTTCCCCCATGCATTACCCTGCAGCTCAGTCCCTTCCCCCATGCTTTACACTGCAGCTCAGTCTGGTCAGACCACTGCTGCGTGTAAGCAGCAGAGGGATGATTTACATTACAGTAAGTTCTCACATTTGTCACACCTCTTACCTGTAGTAGGTGCCGAACCAGTTAAGAGGTGTATAGAGCTGGATAATGTAGGTCCCAAACAATACATAGTCCCCAACCTGTAAATCCAAGATGGAGACGTCAGCAAAATCCATCTGTACAGAATCAACTAGAACTCGGATAAATCTGCCGTCAACTTACTTTGAACTTGTTCTCTGTGACAAAGTAGGCGCAGAGCAGAGACCCGGCGAGGAGCCCGAGCCCGATGATCAGGTTCTGGGTCTGATTTAAGAAGGCCAGCGTGGCATTAACCTTCCACTCTGACACCTGCGAGGGTGAAAATAACAGGACACGTGTAAAACCAAAAGTGGCAAAATGTCTATAATCCCCATCCAATAATCCAGAAATTCTGAATTATATAGTCAGTGAGCAGTCAGCAAGGGGTTAAGTTTCATCTACATTTATAGGACCATCCTATAATATAGAACATCTGATAAACTGGCACCTGGCAGGCTCTACTAATGCCAGATAACGCTAAATTCACACTAGCATCGCCTGTCCGTTGTTCTGGTTCAGAACAACAGACAAGCGGACCGCTAAACTTGGAGTTACATACAGAGACCACACGGACTCCATTGACTATATTAATAACTATAATGGGGCCCATTACTTTAAAACTGAAAGCAGGCGGAGATTGTGACGTTCCAGTGTGAATGTGAACGCAGCCTTACAGGAATGTTACTGTGTAAGGAATAACAGCTCAGTCTTACCTGATACTTCACTATAGCATCGTTGAATCGGCTGACTTCGTAAGACTCGGCATTGTAGTACTTCACCTGGCAGAAGAAAATAGGTGTCAACTTTAAGTGATTCTAAAGATGGCCATAGCTATTCCTCCTGATCCGCCATTCACATGCACACCCAGATTAACCAATGGGAAGAGCAGAAAAAAGAATCAGACATATTGAAATCTAACCGCCTGATCCTTCTCCCCTGACATCATCAGCCATCAGGGATGAGTTGTGAGGACACATGAGATGGCTGGTTGGTGCACCAAAATCATCACGTCTGGCCGATGTTCACCTAATGTGTACGGCTAGCTCCAGGTATTAGCTTGGCCAATCGACCGGCACAATAAACCAGGAGCATGGAAACTAAAAAGGGAGAAACCGCTTAAGTGTCCCAAGGAGGCCAGGCCTGGCTGAGAACGTCTGCCCCGATACAGCCTAAAATACAATCTTGACCACATTCCAAAACACTTACAATGCAAAAGTTTTAGGCATGCGTAAAAAAAATGCTGCTGAATATTTTCAGAAATACAAGGGTTAATGGTTTATTTTTGTCAATGAACTAAATGAAGTGAATGAAGAAAAGAGAAATGTAAATTCCATCAATATTTGGTGTGACCTTTGCCCTTTGCCTTCCATCAGTTCTTCTCGGTACTTGCAGACAGTATTTGGCAGAACTGGGCAGGGAGGTTGTTCCCGCCGCCATCTTGGAGAACTAAGCACAGATCTTCTGTGGATGTTGCTTGCTCCAATCCGTCTGTCTCTTCATGTCTTCCCAGACAGATTGGATGATGATGAGATCAGGGCTATATCTGTGGGGGCCGGATCATCACTTCCAGGACTCCTCCTCCAAAGGGCAAAGGTCACACCAAATATTGATGGGATTTACATTTCTCTTTTCTTCATTCACTTCATTGACAAAAATAATCTATTAACCCTTCAGTTTCTGAAAGCATTTTTACTTTGTAGCATTTCCTGCCTAAAACTTATGCACAGTACTGTAGCTGCAGCCTGGGTCATCCTCATCACTTCTCATGATCATCTATTTTGATCCCTAAGTGCACCCAGTCTTATAAGTAGCATCGCCAGATTTTTCATGCATATAATGTATCAGATATTCCAGTAAGAGATGGCCGGGCGCAGCACACACACAGCACACTACAGCCGACGGAGCAGCAGAGAGGACTCAGTCACCGTTTCAAAGTTCAGCAATGAATCCACAGCCCGAGATTTGGCCTCGTTGTCTCGGGTGTTCATGTCCCGGCGGTATTTAGTCCTCCATTCAGTGATGATGATGGTCAGGGCTGAAAACCAGGAATGAGAAGAGTAAGAACCTCAAACTCCTAGACCCTACTGCCTAAGACTCCTAGCTCTAAGATTCTCAAACCCTATCATCTAAGATTTAGGATTCTAAGATTCTTGGCCGTCACTGACTAAGATGTCTGGAACTCTAATTCTCAGCCCTTATAGCCTAAGTTTTTGGAATCCAAGACACTCAGGGCCAAATGTCTAATATTCTGAATTCTAAGATTCTCCACTATTCTTACTATTTTTGGTAAGATCTTGGGGTCTACAATTCCCAGCATTATCACCTGAAATTGCAGGATCAAGACACGACGTCCAAAGATTTCAGGCTCCTAGATTCCCAGTCCCCATTACCTAAGATTTCTAGATTAACCACTTCATGACCAGGCTATTTTCCCATTTTAATTTTTTTAGTAAATGCGGTTATGAGGGCTATAACTTTTTTTTAAGGTGATACTTGCGGCTTTATTTTTCAATCTTTTAAATTTATTTATTTTTTTTTAATATACAGATAAGTGTAAAAAAATGTGTCTAATTAGTACAAAAATAATAGTCTTCCCGCTCTGTTACAGCGATTTTCACGTAGGTGACACAGTTTTGTGTCGCCGAGGGTGGGGATAAAACCTGTGATGTGGGCGTGGTTGTAGTGTTCTTTTAAAAAAAAAAAAAAAAAAAATTAACACACTGTGCCCCCACCATAAGGTCACAACAAACTTTTGGGGACAATTTTAATATTACCTTTTCTTTTTTGCTGATACACTAGCCCCAGTTACAGCAGGTATACAGCCACTTAGTATACAATGCAGAGTTGATCTGGATCCTCTAGGACCCAGCAGCTCCTGCAGTTCCTGACACCCAGCGGATCACATAGCTGCCGGGCCGGCCATCATGTTGGCTTTCCTATCTGAATACACATTGAGGACTTTGTATACAGTGATCAGGAAGGTCAGGACTGTAAGGATAGGTCATCAATATACAACTTTCAGAAAACCCCTTGAAGATTCTTAACCCTAATTGTATAGGATTTCTGACTCAGGGACCCCATTTTCTAAAATCTCTCTCTCTCTCTCCAAAATACTCACTCAGGTATAAAGTCATACAGATGAAAATGATCAGTCCAAACCAGGCGTTGAAGGACGATGTGAAATAGATGATGCCGATGACAATATCCGCGATGGTTGGAAGGATACTGAATACAATGTAACTGTAAAAGACAAACACACCGGACACTTATATAGGGCTCCAGCAACCTGACCCATGGCCCCAGTCATCAGTCTCCCAACGTCCTCACCTCAAGAGACTGTTGATGCTACTGGTTCCTCTGTCTACACTGCGTAGCACTTCACCCGTCTTACGGCCAAGATGCCAGCGCAGAGAAAGGGAGTGCAGATGGGCAAACAGGCGGATCTGCACCTCGCGGTTTGTAAACTGCTGCACTCGGATCCACAAGAAGGTGCGCAAGTTGCTAACAAAGCCAGTCGCACCTTAAGAAAAGTAGGTGGAAGGAAGGAAAGTTTAAAAAATAAAAAAACAAGGACATGGCAATCTTAAGACACATCTATGAGAAATGTACACCAGACACTGGAGAAGAGGTAGGGGGCAGGCTTATAGCAGGGGTAAAGACCATGGATCCAGAATGGACCAGAGATTCCAACTGTCCGGGGTCCCAGACCTGCAAGAAGCCTCAGACCTGCCATCCTAGATGCATCGGAGGAAGGTAGTACCTACCCCAATGCATGTAAGTGAAGAGGACCCTGGATGGGTAAGTATATATATATTATTTATTATTGTTATCTGGACATAGTGGGTTGAAAAAAGGCCTAGGTCTATCAAATTCAACCAAGGTCCTGGGTGTCTGATTTAATTTTAGGGGTCTAGGGTCTGATTAGGGTATAGTCTGGGGTCCTAATTCATTTGGGGCTAATGTCTGGTTTTCTCACTAAGAAATAATAAATGATGTAAATAAGTGCCAACAAGACAACATCTCTACTTTGGTGTTCTCTACGTGGAACTTCTCCTGACCCCAGACCCTGATGAAACTACAGTAGCTAAGCGTATCGTTCCTAGGACAAGGCTTATATGGGAGGCAAAAATCCTGACACTAAATTGCTCTGTGATTGGCTAATGTGCTTCATGTAATCACAAGACTATATAACTGTTACAATGTATCACTGTTTCTCTACAATTATACATGACGGGACACTCCGCTTTCCTCCCACACACCAAAAACATTCTGATAGGGAATGTAGATTGTGAGCCCTATATGGGATAGCGATGTGTAAATGTCTATAAAGAGCTGTGGAATATGAGGGCGCTATACAAGTAAGGCCTGGTTCACATCTGCTTCGGGTTTCCGTTCGGGGACCCCCCCCCCCCGGGGGAACCCCCCGAATGGAAATCTATATGCATAAAGCGGTTACCTGGGAAACCACACGGACCCCACAGACTATAATGGGGTCCGTGTGGTTTCCGCAAGAAACATGTGGAGAGAAAAGTGCTATGGGGTCCGTGTGGTTTTCCAGGTAACCGCTTTATGCGTCTAGGTTTTCCGCTTGGAGACCCCCCCGAATGGAAACTCGAACGCAGATGTGAATCGGGCCTAAGAAAAATAAAATAAATGTTACAATGTATCACTGTTTCTCTACAAATATACACGACTGTATAACTGTTACAATGTATCACTGTTTCTCTGCACTTTAAACTTTATAGCACCACTTGCTTATGTTCTGGGGACTTATACAACAAGTGTAGGGGCCCCCTAGAAACTTTAATTGCTACTCCAATCCCCTTGTATATAACTGTATCTATGCAAGAAGAACCTGTAATGAAGACTAGAGGTATCAGATATTACCTGCTCCTCCACCTTGAAGTAGCTTGAGTAGAACATATATGCAGACAGTGAGCGCCAGGGTGTGCCAGGTAGACCCCTCCGTCATCTGGTCCACTGTTTGAAGAGATAAAGTGTGCAGAATTATATAACTAAGCCAGAATTATAAAGGCAGGGGGATCCCCTTCCTTCAACCCATTGGCTCCCATTAGGTGAGATTGCGGGGTTCTGTGAAGTTGCCAAAGTAGCCAAAAGGCCATTCAACAGGCATCAAGCTGCCATGTACAGATGACCAATAGGACAATATACATAGTCAATAATGTACTATATACTGCCATATAGACATATGGCAGTATATAGTACAGGGGATCAAGCAATTACAGGTTCCAGTCCCATTGTGGGAAAGTAAAAAAGCAAAAAACATAAAAAAACAAAAAAAAAAACACTTTGTCATTTCAAATATAAATAAAATAACCATAGTAGGTATCATCGTGTGTACGGTGAATACGGCCATAAAAATATAATTCATGTAACGAGCAAATAAATGTGCTTTGGTCACCTCGCCAACTATATGTGTGTGTAGATATATATATAAATATATATGATCAAAAGGTTGTACATACCAGAAAATAGTACCAACAACAACTACAACTTGTCCCACAAATAAAGACCCCTCATGTAGCTCAGTCAATAAAATAAGTAAAAAATACTTATGGGACTTTAGAAAATTGTTTAATGCCACTTTATTCATTAAAAGTGGAAAAAAATAAAACCAATAAAAATATGAGGTCCCCATAATGGTTATAATCTGACAGGAAATGTTGCCATGTCATCTTTAATGCAGAGTGAAAAAAATAATGATAGAACTGTATGTTTTTTTTTTTTTTTTTTTTTTACAAAAACATTAATAAAAGCTGCTGAGTAAAACATTCCAGGTATCCCAAAATGGTGGCAACTAAAAATATAACTTGTTGCACAAAGAATACGCCCTCATATAGAAAGAAATCAACAGAAAAATGTAACATTTTTGGAAGCCGGAGATGGAAAATATGAAAAAAAAAGAGTCTTAAAGGGTAAAATTTAAAGGGTTAAAATGTATTAATGAGTAAACCAGAGATCCCACCTCACCTATAGTTTTATAGTATATGGGAACAAAGACATTGATGGCTCGTTCGATGCCCATCAGTCCCATGCAGAGGAGAACTAGAAGCTGAAGCAGAACATTCCCTTGCGGCCACATGTACGGTACCAGAAGACGGACCTTCTTCCAGAATCCCTGCCAGGTGGATTCATTTGGGTTTCTCAGGAGAGGCTGATACAAGAGAATCATAACAGCAGATTAGTCAGTGACCAATGACAATGATTTGTAGCCTGCGGTGCGTTGTATAGGAAAACCACAACTCCCAGCATATCAACTACATGAAGCTGCAAAGTCAGCTCTACATAAGAGACAAAGACGGCACTGCTACATCTATTAACAGTCACTAAAACTACTTCTATAGTTTTGGATTCACAGCCCATGGGAAACAACTCCCTATGAACGCTGAAACACTCACCATGTCCAGCTGAACACAGAAGTATCAAAACTACTACCCCAGCAGAACACCAACCAGGGTGGACGCTGCACTGAATCATCATAATCCCCAGCAGGCCGAATGTGAGGTTATAGAGAGGTCTATGGGCAATGGCTCCTGTATATTATATACACCTGCAAGTCTATATCACAGGGGTCATATAACTGACCTCACCATCACACAAGAAACCAAAAATACATCCAAAAAGGCTAAAGGATTGGGGGTATTATAGTAGTTATATTCTTGTACATAGGGGGCAGTATTATAGTAGTTATATTCTTGTACATAGGAGTAGTATTATAGTAGTTATATTCTTGTACATAGGAGTAGTATTATAGTAGTTATATTCTTGTACATAGGAGGTAGTATTATAGTAGTTATATTCTTGTACATAGGAGCAGTATTTAGTAGTTATATCCTTGTCATAGGGCGTTTGCAGTATTATAGTAGTTATATTCTTGTACATAGGAGCAGTATTATAGTAGTTATATTCTTGTACATAGGGCAGTATTATAGTAGTTATATTCTTGTACATAGGAGGTAGTATTATAGTAGTTATATTCTTGTACATAGGAGCAGTATTATAGTAGTTATATTCTTGTACATAGGAGCAGTATTATAGTAGTTATATTCTTGTACATAGGAGCAGTATTATAGTAGTTATATTCTTGTACATAGGAGCAGTATTATAGTAGTTATATTCTTGTACATAGGAGCAGTATTATAGTAGTTATATTCTTGTACATAGGAGCAGTATTATAGTAGTTATATTCTTGTACATAGGGGGCAGTATTATAGTAGTTATATTCTTGTACATAGGAGTAGCATTATAGTAGTTATATTCTTGTACATAGGGTAGGTATGGGAGTATTATAGTAGTTATATTCTTGTACATAGGGGCAGTATTATAGTAGTTATATTCTTGTACATAGTTATATTCTTCGAGCAGTATTATAGTAGTTATATTCTTGTACATAGGAGTAGCATTATAGTAGTTATATTCTTGTACATAGGAGCAGTATTATAGTAGTTATATTCTTGTACATAGGAGTAGTATTATAGTAGTTATATTCTTGTACAAGGGGGGTATGGATTTGTAGTATTATAGTAGTTATATTCTTGTACATAGGGGCAGTATTATAGTAGTTATATTCTTGTACATAGGAGGGGGCAGTATTATAGTAGTTATATTCTTGTACATAGGAGGAGTGTTTAGTGTTTTTCTTGTCATGGGGTGTTTTTATTATAGTAGTTATATTCTTGTACATAGGGGGCAGTATTATAGTAGTTATATTCTTGTACATAGGGGGCAGTATTATAGTAGTTATATTCTTGTACATAGGAGGTAGTATTATAGTAGTTATATTCTTGTACATAGGAGCAGTATTATAGTAGTTATATTCTTGTACATAGGAGCAGTATTATAGTAGTTATATTCTTGTACATAGGAGGTAGTATTATAGTAGTTATATTCTTGTACATAGGAGTAGTATTATAGTAGTTATATTCTTGTACATAGGAGGTAGTATTATAGTAGTTATATTCTTGTACATGGGGGCAGTATTATAGTAGTTATATTCTTGTACATAGGAGCAGTATTATAGTAGTTATATTCTTGTACATAGGAGGTAGTATTATAGTAGTTATATTCTTGTACATAGGAGCAGTATTATAGTAGTTATATTCTTGTACATAGGAGTAGCATTATAGTAGTTATATTCTTGTACATAGGAGTAGCATTATAGTAGTTATATTCTTGTACATAGGAGGCAGTATTATAGTAGTTATATTCTTGTACATAGGAGGTAGTATTATAGTAGTTATATTCTTGTACATAGGAGCAGTATTATAGTAGTTATATTCTTGTACATAGGAGTAGTATTATAGTAGTTATATTCTTGTACATAGGAGTAGTATTATAGTAGTTATATTCTTGTACATAGGGGGTTAGTAGTTTATTCTGCGGCCTCTTGTACATAGGGGGCAGTATTATAGTAGTTATATTCTTGTACATAGGGGGCAGTATTATAGTAGTTATATTCTTGTACATAGGGGCAGTATTATAGTAGTTATATTCTTGTACATAGGAGCAGTATTATAGTAGTTATATTCTTGTACATAGGAGCAGTATTATAGTAGTTATATTCTTGTACATAGGAGTAGTATTATAGTAGTTATATTCTTGTACATAGGAGGCAGTATTATAGTAGTTATATTCTTGTACATAGGAGGTAGTATTATAGTAGTTATATTCTTGTACATGGGGGCAGTATTATAGTAGTTATATTCTTGTACATAGGGCAGTATTATAGTAGTTATATTCTTGTACATAGGAGGTAGTATTATAGTAGTTATATTCTTGTACATAGGAGCAGTATTATAGTAGTTATATTCTTGTACATAGGAGCAGTATTATAGTAGTTATATTCTTGTACATAGGATATAGTATTATAGTAGTTATATTCTTGTACATAGGAGGCAGTATTATAGTAGTTATATTCTTGTACATGGGGGCAGTATTATAGTAGTTATATTCTTGTACATAGGAGCAGTATTATAGTAGTTATATTCTTGTACATAGGAGGTAGTATTATAGTAGTTATATTCTTGTACATGGGGGCAGTATTATAGTAGTTATATTCTTATATATAGGAGCAGTATTCATGTACATAGGGGTAATATTACAATAGTTATATTCTTGGGCTTTGCTCTTTAAATCATAAAAAATTACTTCATCTTTACTTTTATAACTCACTACGTTTGATCTCCTCGTACTCACCTGGGTATTCTCAATATCTCTTTCATCTTCATTGATAAGGATAATATAAGGCTTGTGCGGCCTCCCAGGGGCTAGAAATCCCAGCATAAATAGGAACAAAGTACAGAGGTATCTAAGAGTCCACAGGCCAAACTGCACCTGTAAAGGCGTCAGATTAGAATTTAATATGATGAACACTGAAAATTCCTCTAGACATGTCTGAGCCTCAATAATTCTGAAAACACTTCTGCAATATATCTGTACAGGAAGACTGCAATGAAGTATACAGGACTGCAATGGAGTATACAGATACAGGAATCCGGAATCTGATAACTTGCTGCAGTGCGATATCTTATCACAAGAGCCATTGAAAAAGTCAAATAAAAGTTTCTTGCATCTGTTTATTTAGACGGATTGTGCAGCCAGAGTTATGATCTATCCATTACTTGTTATCATTGACGCTTAGGGCTGGGTTAGGCCTAAATAAAAATCATGAAACTGCAAATATTGTAATAACCGAACCAAAATAACCGACGTGAACAGAATCACATCGGTTATCCAGGTTGACGTTCAGCTTTGGTTATTTTTCGATTAATTGCCCAGCCCTATTGTTGCTCCATTTACACGGGGGAGATGGGACCAGTGTTCGGACCCCTTCTAATCGGCAAGTTATAAAGTATCCTGTGGATCGGTCATAACTTTGGTCGCACAACCACAACCTTAAGAGTCAAGTTAAAGTTTTCTACATCTGAATATATGTTCTGGTTGTACGATATATATTTATATAGTTTAAGGAGTTTTCTGGGACTTTTTTTAATGCGTCCCCTATCCATCTCTGGATATTACTGTTGTAATGTAACTGAAGATGAGGGAAGCTAGATATTTTAGATTTAAGCTGGGGTTACACAGACCTTGTATTTCTAGAAAGTGATATTTTGTCACATGAAAGTTGCTCATGCGATTGTCACATGATTTACATGAAAAAGGCTGCACTACCTACATACGATTTAATAGGGGAGATTTATCATGCCTTGTATGCCAGTTTTGCGGGGTACAAAGCATGAAAGTTAAAAATTTTTGCTCAAAAATATTCAACTTTTTTCTCTTTTATGTCTCCCTCACCACTTTCCTGAAATCTGAAATGATCCCTGAATTCTATGCCTATGGTGTAGATTTCATCACAGGCGCACAACCCTGGCGGGGGATGCGTCTGATTTATGAGGAGGCCTGTGCGCACCCTCCACCGTTGCAAGGGATATGAAGACTGGCATTGAAATGAGTTCTTATGGACTGTGGCTGTTGCACTACAGATGATACTGAAGCTGTTCCATAAGTCTGTGCCTAGCTGCACCCTTAGGTCTTGGCTAGACGACAACTTCAGATGGTTGTACTTCAGACTCATCCACAGGAATGAAACTTATGAGAATCAATTGCAAATCAATATTAAGCTCTATTCAGATCCTTTGGATGTCTCTGCTGCACCAATGAAAACGTATGCAACAGTTGTGTAACTAACACCATAGTGCAGCCCTGGATACCCATCACACTACAGCTCTACAAGCAAATGTAGCATGACAGACATCTGGAAAATAAAAAAGAAAATTGTATTCTGATATTTTTGTATGCAATGGTTACATGTTACAATAGTTACATGCTCAGTTTACTTGAATGGATGGTCTATTATTACCAATACCTTTCTATCAGTATGTAGAACAGATAGAAATGGCAGGGCTTACCTTCTGTGACGCACTCTCCATCGATGTCCACCACCAGTGTGGACTCATCCATGATATAAATGCTAAGTTCTCTGCAGCAAAGGCCAGGGCCCAGAGCAGGAGGAGCACCACCCCGTGGCCCCTACTGCGCTCACGCTCAAGAGCCCTTGTGCGCTCCAAATGAAGCAGCCAAATGCTGAAGCCCCAAGCCCCTGCCGACAGGCAGCCATGTACAATCATGTATCCATACAGGACCTTGGTGCCTGCAGCCTGCCAGATCAGACCTCCCAGGGCCTGGACTATCAGTACAATGGACAGCGCCAGCTGCAGGCGGTATAGGCGGGACTTGGGCACATACTTAGGCTCCATTGTTCGGCTATTCTTGGCATAAAAGACGGACTGCAGGGTCCCCAGAAGAAATGAGAAGCTGAGAAGAACGGATGGGACCAAGGTGAAGTAAAAACAGGGAGACAGTCCATGGTCCAGCCATGCCTGGGACACACTGCCATTGTGTTCACAGTAACTTCCTAGTACCGCCATTCTTCCAGTAGGGGTCAAATCCCTAAAAAAATAAAAATATTATTACTGCAATGAAATCTCTCTAATCCGGCATCCAAAAAATCTGATAATTCACATATCCAAGACCAGAAATTGTACAGGACCAACAGCGACTTTCCTATGGAAGTAAAATCTGCTATTATACTAACAAAGGGAGCCCTATGAATACATTTAGCAGATATGTTTGGAGCCTTTCCTGTTATGCGTCAAACATACGGCTCAAACGTAATGTGAATAGAGCTTAAGGCCTCAGACAAGTGCATAGCTGTGTGCACATTACCTGCACACGGACACACAATAATCTTGTGTATAAGTATATAGTCCTGGTGCAACTACCACCAGCACTCACAATGCACCAGCTAGTCTTATTAAATTGCTCCTAATACTTCTAAGGATAAAACATCTCTGTAATACGGTATCCCACGGAGCACAACATGGATGGATTACATATAAATCCATGAGAATAAACCTGCCTATGTAGTGTGTGAAATCGGAAGCAAGTATTGCTATGAGTGCTATACACTGAAACCATATTATGGCTGTGTGAATGAGTCCCTAAGTGACAACCCCTCTGAGTGTGCACTGCATTGGCCGTGACACAGCAGGAAAGATATCTAGTACTTGTAGTCCACAAAATGGCTGCTTTATTTCTCTGGGTGATAACATGAACCGAGCTGCCACAGGATGATCTTATTGTCACCAGTCATGATGAGGTCAGTGTTGTACCCAGGTTGGGGAGGGGTCCAGGACGCTTCATGTACACCATTGCCATAATTAAAATGTAAACAATACAGCTACTTATTATGCTTGTGTAATGTTGGTTTTGTGTGACGTCTCTTTCTCAGAGAAGGTTTAGGAAGTCAAAACTCACCAAGCTTTGTGATATGGTATCCGATGTAAGATCATGTCACCAAAATAAACTACAACGATGGATGCGCTACAAAGTCGGAAAAATACTGGTGGTATATCGTGTCGGTCGGTAGGTTCACCCCTGAGCCCTCCATCAATACCGCCAAACAAGAACAAACTCCCCCCTCATGTTCACTCCCATCAGGCTTGTGTATGAACTAGACCATCACGGTGTCCTGACCACAGCAAATACCTGGCAACTTAGCGCTGGCCATTTAATTCTGCTGCTTAGGAAACACCACGTTTGGACATGTCCCACTTTATGGGACAGAACAAAAAGATTTTACCAGGATTGTCGGGATAATCCTGGCGAATTTGTGACTGTTGGCAATTACAATAGTTATGTAAAGTCCTGCAGCAAAGACTGGACAACAGAACCACACAACGTTACATCGCTATGGACACAAGGCTAGAGAGGCCTAGCGTACGAATACAGGCCTGAGGACACAAGAATTTTGGCGATAAATACACTAGGACGCATCAGTCAGACTGTTTTTGTTGCCCACAGCAACCAATGAAGGCTCAGTTTTTATTTTTATCAAGCTGAGCTTTGACTGGTTTCTATGGGCAACAAAGACAGTCTTACTATTAGACAGTTTGGATAAACGAGGCCTAGTATTTTAGTAAATTTAACTATAGGTCTCATCTACGCAACCAGAGTCCAGCTTTCATTTTCTGCCATGGAAAAATTAAGTATGGAGACCGCATTTTCTCCAGTAGGCCAAGTTGCCATTTTTTTCTCCACAAGGGTTATATGATTTTATTGGATGTGCTACTTTTTTTTCTAATACTATATCCATCCAAGTTTTTTACTAATAAGTTGTGTGACAGAGAATCACCATATTCCTCCCCATTAGAAGCAGAGGCTACATTCACAAGGGATGGAATTGCCACAGATGGAAAAACTGCAGTAGAACATAACAGCAGCCATTCTGAATAAGGCTAGCCGTGTTCTTCATGGCTAGCACACTGACACATTCATTTCTATGGCCCCATACACACAACTGTGTATGTTCATGGTCCCGTGTATAGGGCAAAATTCAGGACAGGTCCTATTCCTGTCCATTTTGCGGCCGATGCTCACGGACATCAGTGAATGTAGCCATGGAGACACGGGAGGCACTCAGTTGTCATCCATGTGCCGTCCATGCCACATAATTAAATTCCGGTTACACATACACGTGCATGTCGCCTAGACAGTGTTTTTGGCCACGAGTCCAGTCACGTGACCAAAGATCATTGTCTTGCCCTGTGACTCCTTCACTAATATAAGTGAATGGAGCCGCATTGTGACCCCAAAGGTGCTACAACTGCATCTTCTAGTCGCAAAAAAATTGAGAAGTGCTGGATTTTTGAAAGCAGACGTGTAAATAATGTTCACATCTGCATCAGAGGTCCATCAAAAATCATGTGCCTGCAAAACTACAGACACCATGATGGATAACTCATGGATCCCAGTATACATACTGTATCAGAGTCATCATTGGGACCTTTCTGTGTCCATCATATGACAGATCTGTCCCCATCAGGATTTCTGTTTTTCTGCTTCTATAATGGTACAAAAAAACGGAAATCCTGACTGAGAGGTGAACATAGCCTAGATGTCCGACCCCCACCTATTTCCAAGGGATATATTATAATATCTGAAACGGGAATACTCCTTTAGGCTAAGGAAAAACTGCAGCGGAAGCGTATTGAGGTTTTTCCCGCAGCGCTTTTTACAGAAACTCTGCAGTATTTTCCTCTGCGTACTTTCTGCTTCCATTACACCTACAGGCAAACCGCAGGCATTTCCGTAGGTCTAATTGACATGCTAAGAGTTCCAAAAATGCAACTATTTTTCTTTAACATGTGGATGGGATTCGCTAGTTCGCAGTTTTTGCCGCAGTGTTTACAGCAAGTGGAGCCCCCGGGCTTAAGGAAGATTTCTAAGATGCTTTTTCTACGTTGCATCAACAAGTGCAATATGCACGGCGATCTTCACGCTGTATCATCATGGTTTATCTGTTGGATGGTCCTTCTCCAGCCCCTGCTCTGTAGTGATGTAACTTACTGTAGGTATCTCACTTGTACAATTGTGGAAGAACCCTGTGTGATTTTGTGCCTTACTATACTAGTGTTAACCCATCAGCTATAAGAAGAGTTAGTTTAGACAGTTGAGAAACTATATATGAACTTGTCACCCAACTGAGAAAACATCTCAAGAACAAGGTGAGTTAGAGATGAGGAAGACAGTAATATTACTTCATACATGTAATTTACTGCAGGTCGCACATCTCAACACAGACACACATGGGATACATTAAAACCATACTGTGCAGTGTTACACACTAGACACATGTATACTATGGTTCTGACATATATACCATATTAGCAACCTGTAACCTAGCAACACACTGATACATATATCCCAAAGTATCCAATCCAGAATACACAATTCCAGGATCACTACTCTGTGCGGTACCTTTAAGAGACTCAAGTTGTACAATAATCCACATTGTGTCCTTGTCACTCACCTTTTCAGTCAGATGTCTCTTCTTCCTGCAGCCTCTCCGGGCTGGTTATATATTAGCAAGTCCCTCTCTTTGTATTGAAGACAGTCTCTCAATGTATGTAGTAGGTCAGTTTCGTCCCACCTTCTTTAGACAGTCTCTGTCTCTGGCAATTTCAAGCAGTGTCTCTCCCAAGCTATCCTTCTGCATGCACTCTCTGAGTTGAGCCTGTTTCTAGCTGTCTCTCTATTTACATGCAGCAGTCTCTGAGCTGTATCTGTCTTTAGCTGTCTCCTTGTTTACACGCAGCAGTCTTTGAGCTGGGTCTGTCTCTAGTTGTCTCCTTGTTTACATGCAGCAGTCTCTGAGCTGGGTCTGTCTCTAGCTGTCTCCTTGTTTACATGCAGCAGTCTCCGTGCTTACATGCTGCAGACGTCAGTGTGCTCTGTCTCTCTGCACCTAGCAGGGATTGTATGTCTCTCTGGATCCAGTGACTGTCAGCCTGTCTCTCATTGCCGGTCTCAGTGTCTTGCAGGGCGCATGTTCTCCTGTAGTCGGCAGAGCGCCCCCGGGTCCCTGCGCCCGCCCTGTTAGCAGCTGTGACTCAGCAGAAGTCTTTGTGTACAGTGACTCAGCTTCTGCCGCCTCACTAGTCGCACAATGTGATCAATCACTGTCACCCCTGTCACCATGTGTAGGCACTCTGAGAGCAGATACCCATCCTGATGTCATGTCTATAGCCAGGCTGTCCCTGCTGTGTCATAGGAAAGTAAAATTCTACAGCTATCTATTATACATTATGTAGCAATTCCTCATTGTTTTCAAGATCTCTGCTTGCTGTTTGTAAGGGGTTGAAACCAGATTAGAAATGTTAGTGCGTTCTCTATCGTACATAGCCTTTAATTGTTGCTATGGGTTACTTTTGGGTTCAAGACTATTGTTTACATACGTCCCAAGTGTCCTGGATTCAGTGGTAAAGTCCTGCATTCTGGGTGCTGTCCTAGTCGGCTGGAGGTATGTAATAAATTCAACTCATCCAGCCCCTGTCTCTGCTCCCGGCTTCTTGGGAGCTATAGACATGATGTAGTGACATCACACCTGCCACTTCCCGAAGCTGCCAGCTGCAGAAACAGTAGATGACCGTGGGGGAACAGGGGAGGTGAGTATTTGTTTTTTATTTGTTTGATACATTATACTATGGGGAAGGACATAAAGAGGGGCACATTATAATTTGGGGGCATATCATTGGGACATTATAATGCCGGGGCATATTCAGGGGACATTATAATGTGAGGGTACCAGGAGAGGGACAATATACAGTGAGGACATATTCATGAGGACATTATAATATGGGGTACCAAGAGGGGGACAATATACAGTGAGGACATATTCATGGGGATATTATAATGTGTGGGAACTAAGAGGGGGACAATATACAGAAATGGCAGATTCAGGGGGACATTATAATGTGGGAGTATATTCAGGGGGATATTATAATGTTGGGGTACCAAGTGGGGGACATTATAATGTGGGGCATATTCAGAAGGATATTATAATGTGGGGGTATATTCAGAGGAATATTATAATGTGGGGGCCACAATGAGGGGAGCATTATACCAGAGAGATTTCCGGGGGACATTATACTGTGTGGGGACCGAAAGGGGCATGATACAGTGTCAGAGCCTCTATAGGGGCATTATACTGTGTTGGGACAAAAAGGAATATGCGGGGAATGGGTAGAGCCAAAGTGGAAGTGAATGGGCCTAAGTTTATGTAAGTTTGCCACGGGGCATGTAGTGTGTAGCACATTTTGTCCCTCTTTCAGATTTGTCACAAATGGACAGTTTTTTTGATGGATGCCCATTAACTAATCTGTCAAAAAAGACAGACTATGGTATGCTCTGTGTAACCGCTAGAAAACGTTTCTTGACAAATCCGTTATTTTTTTAATATGGGTTTGCAGCAGACGGATACCAGGCCCAAGTATGATCCTTGCCTATCAGTGTTTATGATGTTTCTGCATCTCTCTTGGGCCGTCACTTTTTATACTTTGGCTATGAAGAGCCCCCGGAGCATAGTAATCACACTTCCGTTTCAGGAAACGAAACCAATAGGCAAACCTAATGAATATTTGCAAAATTAATCTCGCAAGGTCCACCAATCTCCAGTCAGTGGTGTCCGTTGGATGCCATTGGTATCTTTAGCACCCGATGAGCCCCACTACATCAATGTGAACAGGGCATATGGTTACAGGCTACGTTCAGTCAGCCATACCAGAACCTTTGAGCATTTGAGCCTTGTGAAGACCAAGATTGGACCCGATTTGTTGTTTGGGAAGACTTCCGCATTTTGCACCAATCCTGTATGCACCCTGCGCCATAATAAAGACGGCCATAGATATTTTTTGCAGTGGTTTTCAAACTCTAAAAATATAAGCCAAAATGTTCCATTCACTGACAGCAGATGAGATCATGAAAACGATGAAAAAATAAACCAAAAAGGAGAAATTCATGAAAACGTCATAGAAAGACATATTGTTGCCCATAGCAACTAATTGCAGGGTTGCTTTCATTTTATAAGACCACTATAGGAAATAAAAGCTGCCCTGTGTGTGGTTGCTATGGCCAAATTCCCCCCCTGAAGTGTTTTTACCGAACTTTTAAGCCTTGATAACATGGCGGACACCCCCTTTATTGTACTCAGGCCTGAGAGATTTATTTATATTCCGCTACCCAGTAGTTGATCCCAGTTTTACTCGCAGTTATACAGCATCGCTGTCAGATATTGAAAAATCACAAATCAGATAGATAAGAAGTGCCCGGTATCGATCACATTCATGTCCTAGTACAAGCCAAATATCGAGCTGGGTCATGGCAGATGTGATCGATGGTGTAACCTGCTCCTCCGCTGCTCAGAGCTCGACTGCTATCAGTCTATTACAAGGGAGTTGGGGGACAACCAATATGGCTGCAAATACATTGACTGATATATCCCCCAATCTGAATCAGTATATTTGGGGGAAAATTAGGCCAATTTGACATTCATGAATCCTGCTACGGTAGGTCAGTGGTTCTCAGTACCCAGGGGGTACTCCCTGCATCCACAAGGGGTACATGCTGTGAAGCACTCCTCTGAAGAGCCACCATCTTCAGTGACTGAATGGTCTTCAGTATTAGTAATACTGATGTCTACCCTCAGCCACTGCTTTCAGCACAGACAACAGCCAGATATCTGCCAAGAGGGAGAACACTGGACAATGGAGTAGGTGAATGGGGACAGCATAAGACCAAAGATACATAAGGAAGGATAATACGCCAAGCATACTTCCCAAGCGTCCTGGATTCAGCGGGACAGTCCCGGATTCTGGGTACTGTCCCGCTGTCCTGATCGGCTGGAGGAATGTTCCAGCTTCAACTCATTTGCATCCTCGCTGCTTCACCATTCGTCCATTGCTCTGGGGGTAGTAGGCGCAATGTGATGACATCACTGACATCACGCCTGCAGCGCCCTGAAGGCTCCGGACCAGAGACAGCAGGCACAGCAGTATGGAGGCAGGAGAGATATTAATTATTTTTTATGTTTATTTGGTAGGAGAGGACATAATACTGTGGGGGCAGCTGGAGGGGAAAGTTAAACTGGAGGCAACAGGAAGGGGATATTAAGCTGGGGGCAACTGGAGGGGGGAAATTATATTGTAGAGGTGCTAGAGGGGGACGTTAAATTGATGGCAACTGGAAGGGAAAATTATACTATGGGGGCAGCTGGAAGGGGACATTAAAATGTCAAGACAGCTTGAGGGGAGCATTCTGCTGTGAGGGCAACTGGAGGTGTCATACCATGTTAGGGTGACTTTAGGGGTGTTATACTGTGTGGGGGCACAAAGAGAAATTAATTTGATTGGGGGTGAGTCAAAGTGGAAGTGGGTGGGGCTAAATTTGCCACAGCTCGCACCCTGTCCCTCTTTCTATCCTTTGATAGTTAGTAGGTATGCACAAACACAGCTGACACTGGGGATCGGGAGGGGGAACAGCACAATGGCTTGGAGCTGCATTAATATTTTGACTTTTTAGAACAGATTTTTTGGCATGCTATGTGCGCCATTTTATGTTCTCCACTTCAGATCAGGGGCACGCTTTGTCACATGAAGGATGCCATGGTGCCTGTTGGGGGTACTCGGTTGGACCTTTTTCATGAGAACTGCTTGACTGCGGTAGAAGCCACAATCACCCAACTGACCTCGTTGACATATAATAGTGTCCTTTTTGGTCCGTTGTGTCTTTTACGGGAAAATTATCCTCCAATGCACAGGTGAGTATAGCCTTAGAAAGGGTTAAATCGAATTTTTCACCATTTTAAGGCTTGCTTCACACCAGATGTCCAGACCAGATGTTGCCAGTATTTCCCAGACTCTCAGCGCCAGTCATCTATAAATATATATATATATATATATATATATATATAATAAAACTGTAATCTTTTTATTTTTTTTAGTACAAGGACAGAAGAGTTACAGGAGGAAAACATAAAGATTTGTATTTACCGGGGAATTTTTTAAAAATTTTAGGGTAAAAAACTAATGCTGACACCTGATTGGTCATTATTTGTGGCGTCGATCCTGCCCAATTCTCCAGTTTTGTGTTATAACCTGGAAGTACTTATTATAGGTCTTATTTTCCACAGATCATGAGCTACTTTTTTGTGAAGATTGTGATTTCCTAACCTCATACAAGCCTATCCTTAGGTCATCAATATTAAATTGGTGGGTCTGAGTCTCGGCACCCCTGCTGACCAGTTGTAGGAGGGGTTGTGGCACCCATGCGGGCACTGCAGCCTCTTCCAAGGTTTGCTTGGGGTTGCAGATTAGTTCATACTTGCTAACGTAATACATAGTACGTGCCAGCCTGCAACCTCATGCAAACAGCCCCTTAAAACAGCTGATAAGCGGAGGTGCCGAGAATAGGGTCCCCACCAATACTACATTTGCCACATGTTGACTGCTTATTGGGTTGATTTAGTGCTATACACTTCCATCTTCTTTAAAGGAGTGGTAGAAAATTACATGGATGCTTCTTTGTAAAAACAGCGCCACACCTGTCTACAGGTTGTGTGTGGAACTGCAGTTCAACCCCATTTAATGGAGCTGAACTGTAATACAGGAATATGTCCAAGATAGTGAAAATAATACGGAAATTACTGGTAAATGCAGCATGTGAACTAGGGCTAATACCGCTCCATTTTTAATCTCATCTGCTGGGGGGCTGTTACAGTTGCATCATATACAGTATATTTGACACATGCTTGTATCAGTGGTTGTCTGGAGAATTTTCTTCGTTCTGTGGATCTGTCTGACATTGGTCCACACCCTGTGACCCCTTATCAGAATGAACCAGAAGACAAACACGTAATGATGACATCACGAGAACAAAAAATGTTGCATAAATAGCTGATATTTTTGTAATCTGTGGTGGAGACTCCATACAGATCTAAGAAAGGAAACCGCAGGCAGCACGATTTAGTGACAGATCTCACAATCCAAATAAAGTGTGAGGTTTTCCTATTGGGTCTCATGCACACTTGTGAATTTTAGTCAGTACTGGCAATCCAGAGCCAGGAAAAGGTTCAAAACACAAAGAGGGACAAATATGTTCAAAAATACTTCTGTGTTACATAGTTGGCATGGCACCCCCTGCTGTTTTTACGATTCCCTCTCAGAATGTCCATCTAATCCATTCAGTGCTGGTGGTCGCACATGCTCAGTCTCACCAAACTGATCTTCTTGTACATGGACGCAGAATGGTCCCTACAGCTAGCCAATTAGAAGCAGCTTCTTCTCACCAGGACTTTACATGTTAGGTGGATGTTCTGAGAGAGACTCAAAAGAACAGGGGGCACCAAAACATGTATATAGCAGCAATATCTACACACAGAAATATTGGGGCAGATTTATCATGCCCTGTGTGCCAGTTTTCTGGTGTATAAGGCATGAAAAAGGTCACAATTTTTTTTTTCCATTTTAAACTGCCCTTGCCTGAAAAGGGGCATGATGGGAGGAAGGAGTGAGAGCAGTCCCATCAGATTTATTATCATTTACGCCAGAGAACTTGCATAATAGATGCCTAAAATCTATACTGGCTATAAGCTAGTGTACTGTAGACTTCAGTGCAGACACACAGCCCTGGCAGAGGGTGCACCTGACTTATGAGGAGGTGCACACTTGGCTGATGCAGGGGATATGCATATCACCCTCAAATCTAACAAAGTAATGTAACACTAAATGGCCATGGCACAAATCCCTTTATCCTTCGGATGGGGGGGGGGGAAACGGGGGGATATCAGCTGCTAAAAGAACCATACCCTCAAAGGCCACAAAAATGTAGTAGTGCAATCCCTTAATCTTTATCTATGACAATACTAAAGAGGCTGAAGGTATTAGACATGGAGACATAATCACTGCCTGCACTTGGGGGCTCGTCTGGGACGCCATGTACAACACTATAGTAGTTGTATATATACATGTATAAAATTTCGTACATGATATTGTGGACATGTGAACAAAAGGATGACTTATACAACAAACACTTTTTGAAGTCATTTTAGAACAATACGTTTTAATAACACAATTGTAGAGCTAGAAATGATTCAGGGACTGAGTAACATCTTTAATGATTTATAATCAGAGAAGAGGTGATTATGATGAACGGACTGTAAATACAAGGCTCTTATTTTTTCGACTTTTGAGGGGGTTGTTAGTCATTATTATACACTGTACACACATAAAAATTTTATATTTCAACAGTTGTACACCTATACACAGACTTACAGATACAGCTAAGTACACCGCTACAGACATGTACACAGCGTCCTACACTAAGAGATGAGATTCTGCTCACACACTCAACATACACACACTCAAAACACCACATAGAGGAGGAGAAAAACTTCTCCCTCACTGTCATATTAAAACATAAAGTGACCTACATCATTGAAGGCTTTAATCCACCTCTGAACACTGTATACAGTTTATATAAAGACACAATTTATGGAGGAAAAAAAAAAGAATGGCTTTGTAAATGAATTATGCATCTTGTATTATACTCCAGAGCTGCACTCACTATTCTTCTGGTGCTGTCATTGTGTACACTGGATCAGTACAGGATAAGTAATGTAATGTACATACAGTGACTGTACCAGCAGAATAGTGAGTGCAGCTCTGGAGTATAATACAGGATGTAACTCAGGATCAGTACAGGATAAGTAATGTAATGTATGTACACAGTGACTGCACCAGCAGAATAGTGAGCGCAGCTCTGGAGTATAATACAGGATGTAACTCAGGATCAGTACAGGATAAGTAATGTAATGTATGTACACAGTGACTGCACCAGCAGAATAGTGAGCGCAGCTCTGGAGAATAATACAGGATGTAACTCAGGATCAGTACAGGATAAGTAATGTAATGTATGTACACAGTGACTGCACCAGCAGAATAGTGAGCGCAGCTCTGGAGTATAATACAGGATGTAACTCAGGATCAGTACAGGATAAGTAATGTAATGTATGTACACAGTGACTGCACCAGCAGAATAGTGAGCGCAGCTCTGGAGTATAATACAGGATGTAACTCAGGATCAGTACAGGATAAGTAATGTAATGTATGTACACAGTGACTGCACCAGCAGAATAGTGAGCGCAGCTCTGGAGTATAATACAGGATGTAACTCAGGGTCAGTACAGGATAAGTAATGTAATGTATGTACACAGTGACTGCACCAGCAGAATAGTGAGTGCAGCTCTGGAGTATAATACAGGATGTAACTCAGGATCAGTACAGGATAAGTAATGTAATGTATGTACACAGTGACTGCACCAGCAGAATAGTGAGCGCAGCTCTGGAGTATAATACAGGATGTAACTCAGGATCAGTACAGGATAAGTAATGTAATGTATGTACACAGTGACTGTACCAGCAGAATAGTGAGTGCAGCTCTGGAGTATAATACAGGATGTAACTCAGGATCAGTACAGGATAAGTAATGTAATGTATGTACACAGTGACTGTACCAGCAGAATAGTGAGTGCAGCTCTGGAGTATAATACAGGATGTAAATCAGGATTGGTAATGTAATGTATATACATAGTGATTCATCTGTATACGTAGATTATATCTATATGTGAACTGTAAGATGGTGTTCGGAGATGGACAGGCCCCTTTAGTATTTAAATATTCAGTAGAAAACCTTAGTTTTGTGTGTATTCAAATAGTGGACCGGACTTATTAAAAAAAACATGGCAGAGGTGTCTTCTGTCTTCATTGACCCATCTGCACAGACAGAATCCTCCTCACAATCTGAGCTCACTACTACAATGTAACATTGGAATAAATATTAGTGCTCCAGATCATCCAAGTCCTTTGCGATGCATCCACCACAGTGCAGCAGGATGGCCACATCCAGTAGTATCCAACATCATAGCTTATTTGGACAAAATATAACCAATTGGGAGGGAAATCCTGAGGGACAACCTTCTGGGATTACGTTTGCACTTGCCTTTCCACCACAGTCCTATATGGGATATACACAGGATATTTTGAGCAGGACACGACAGTCCTGTGCTCTGCCTGCTTGGGTGCAGCCAGACAACCCACCTTTTTATCGACTTCATCCATATACAGGGGCATCTCAATAAATGAGAATATCTGTGAAACGTTCATTCATTTCAGTAATACAATCCATAATCAGCGTCTTCCATGATTGTGTGTCCTACTGAACCAGACTGAGGGACCATTTATAGGCTTAGGAAACCTTGGCAGGTGACACTGAATTTACAAGACTAAACTGAACTTACAATATTCTAATTTTCTTAGATTTGGGTTTTCATTCCCTGTAATCCATAATCAACATTTACAGAAATAAAACACTTGGAATAGAAGACTCTGTGTGTAAAGAATCTAGAAAATATAGGAGGTCACTTTTTGATTTAATTACTGAAAGAAATAAACGTTTCAAAGATATTCTAATTTATTGAGATGCTCCTGTATTCTCCATGTACACTACTAAGTTTAGGCTCCTGCACACGACCGTAGTGGTTTTTACTGTCCTCAAAAAACACGTATGAGATCTGCAATGAGACTACACTAATCTGTGCCGCAAATGTGGGCAAAAGAAGACAATGGTTCATAATCCATGAATCTATTTAATCCTTGTATATGGCATGGATACATGGCTGCAAAAACTACAGCCACGTGTATGGGCCCATATTTTTATTACAGTCGTGTGTATGAGGCCTAACTTTGCAAATTGTGTAATTGTGAGTTCTGATGCACAGGTATAAAAAGAGAAATTCTATCTGCAGCTCTGGTTGGGACTGGAGTATAAGATATGTAAACTCAGGATCACTATTATGGGAAAGCATTTGCAAAATTGCCCAATTTCAATATGTATTTGTAAGTGTTATTTTATGAAATCAAATGGAGCCGGGTGACCACGGAGCAGCTAGAATTTTTTTTTTTTTTCAGGGGGGTGGAGGGGAATGGGCTGGGACTACAAATACAGAACAAGAACAATTATCAGAATAAAAATCCACAAACCCGGGGTAACACTTTTACAAAATCGCGCAGCTGTTTGGATTAGTGAGGTTGTCGGCCGCTGAAGAGGTTAGCAAACCTATTAAATGAACGTAATAACACTAAAAGCAAGTCCATGGGGGAAAATTTAAAATATGGTGGGGGGGGGGTGCTCTGATTGGTTAAAAGTCTTGTCGAGAAGGTTGGCGATCATCTGTGCTTTAGACCAACTCCCACATGTCATACCGCTTCCATGCTGCAGAGGGCGGCGCTGACAATGGCGTGCAACTTTTAGTCAGACCCAAACTTTCGCTCCTGAAGGCCAGCCTTAAGACTCCGGCCCCTGCTGAAGAGGTTTAGAAGAAGGTAACTGGTTCTCAGCTTCCTCCAGCTCCTTCCTCATCAAATCCAGCTCGACTTGTTCCAGAAGCTCAAAATCCTCCCCATCCCCATCGCCATCTCCCCCGGGCTCTACAGTTTCAGAAGGTGAATGTTCCAGACTGGCTATAGGTGTTGGGGTGATGGGGCTACTAGCCGCTTCCTCGCCCACGGGGTGCATTTCACCTTCCTGTTGGGGAGGCTGACCCTTCCCATTGAAGTGTGTATTGACAAAATGAAGGGGAGAGGTGAGTGTGGGCAACAGCTCCTCTGGATTTAGGGTTAGTTGTTCTGCTGGGAAAAGCGGCATCTCAGAAGGGGGTAAACGCTTCTCATCATCGTCACGGTGCCTCAGCAACAACGGTGACTCGGTGGGATCTGCAGGAGCGGCATCTTCAGAGACAGCACCCGGCTGATCCAAATCTAAAAACAGGAGAACTGATAAGTGAAAAGCCTCAGATGCAAACATGTTAAAGTGTGTGCAGGTGTCAGGTCTGTGGTTGAATGGATAATGTCTGGGTGGAGCCCGTGTCTCCAGGGACCCTTTCACTTTCTTCAGTGAGGCCAGGCCACAAAATGGACAAGTATAGGCTATATGTATATGGGGCTATTACAGTATAGGGGGTCAGTGCACGGTATATGACAAACCCAGTTAGCACACTGAGACGTTGCATGCAGCCTTATGCTAGGTTTACACTAGCGTTTGAGTCTCAGTACGACACTCCGTCCTCCAGTCTGCTAAAAATTGGCAGAGAAAAAAAAAGTCTTGCAAGGTGGACTTTCCTCTCCGCTGTTTTCGGCAGAAACCATTATAACCTATGGGGTCTGCGGGTTTCCACATGTAACCATTTTTTTAAGCAGATGGGTCTCCGTTTTTCAGGTCCCCCCAAAAGGACCCAAAGGATGGAAACTGGAACGCTAGTGTGAACCTGGATGCTGTCAGCATGTAGTGTGCAAATTCACCACTGGGGGAGGGGGGGCTGGGTTAGTAATAGCATTAAGAGCTGTCAGTGTAATTACTAACTAAAGCCTAAATCTGCTTTTGCAGTTACTGTTTCTCTTGCAATGCATCTAAAAAAAATAAATATGAAACAACTTCAGAAATAGTCAGAATTTTTAGTCCATTTTGCGTTTACAGCTCTTCTGCAGACCTATGTGTCTCAATGACAGCAGACTGCAAACAAACTGTAGTCTGATTCTGCAATGATACTTACTGTTAACTTATCCAAAGAATGTTACTAAAAAGTAGCATGCAAGTGAAGTGGAGTATCACAGCGGGATCTGACAACAACAGGGTTTCTTTGTAGTCAGTAACTATGTAGACACATGGCTCTACATAGGGCTTATTTATTTAAGTTTATTTTTTATTGTACATGGCCATACATCTTCAAAGGTTATCAGGTGACTTGTTTGGCAGTCAGCTATTCCTCCCCATGCACATGAACGGTTGGCCGAGTATGCATGTTTTGAATTGGTAGAAAGTAGTAAGACGCTGCCAGACACCTCTGTAAATGCCAGGATCAGGCATGTAAAATGCAAAATGACTGACACCCCCGGCATCCCCCACTGATTAACTGATATCTGCACCGTGTACAAAGCTGGAAGCATTTGGCAGTGTAGTGGTCATGTCACGCTACTGCAGCTCAGCTCCAACTCAAGTGAAGAGGACAACCTCTAAGCTTCATAACTATAAAGGGCACTAAGTGGATCAAGGCCTAGACTGTCAGGGGGTCCCTGGGTGAGCAGGAACAGATCATTCCATACCACTGCCTGCAAAAACAACACAGACACCGGGGGTGCTAATTACATTTTTTACAAATTTTTTATGCTGCATCATGTGGAAAAGACTGAAAATGAAAATGACAGATATTGCAATCCTTCCTGCAAACAGGTTACATATTCCGGGAGGTCAGGACTGTAGCGGTGGGGTAACACTTTACAACGTACCCTCTGAGACATCAGTCAGCTGTGGTGTCGTCGCTCTGGATACGGAGAATCCACCGCTCTCCAAGATTGAAGCCTCTTCGTCCGACAGTTCAGAGTCAGTAATAGACAGGGCCAAGGCGGTGATTCTCACGTCCAGCTTGGAGAGAACACAAAGAGTTAATCTTATGATCAGACTGGCGATCCCAGAGAGTCCATGCATTACATTATACTATCTGCCATATAATGACACCAGATGCAGCTGGACCCATGGAGATCAGCCAGGAGCACGTCCACCCACCTGAGGAGAGAAGGCGGACAGCTCAATCTCGCTCTCACTGTCAGTATCTGCTGTCACTTCCTGTCCTTCT
The DNA here is from genome assembly GCA_947044405.1 of Leptodactylus fallax. Lineage (NCBI taxonomy): Eukaryota > Metazoa > Chordata > Amphibia > Anura > Leptodactylidae > Leptodactylus > Leptodactylus fallax. The sequence goes on from CAMRHE010000659.1 coordinate 594,631, forward strand.
TCCGGCTCCTTCTTGGATTGTCTTTCTTCAAGGATGAAGGAAAGAAAAAAAAAAAAAAAATAGCATTAAAATAGAAAGTTATTTGCAGTGATCAGAATATCTATCTATGAAGAGAATATTCAATATCTGTTTCTAGGAAAGTTAGGTGACAAATAATATAGCTGTGTAGTTTTTTTTATATAGGGGACACACTGCTTTTCTGGTTAAACCTGCCCAATTACGGATTAACATGGGAGCAGGGGAAGCTTTGATATTCCATTCTAGGAATGCTAGCACCGCCATTGGTGGCCATATTGTTTATTACCCATCTTTCCTAGAAACAATTAAAACAAAAAGCAAATTAGAATTTGTAACAACCTGACTCAGCAGGAGGACCCTGGGGTTTTATGTTTACTTGGGGGGAAATTAAGCGAATATGTATATTATTTACATGGCCAATTTTCAATGAGATTGTCGATTGGGCAATTCAACCCTGCAGAAGTTAAGGGGGCTGTCTGAGACCTGGACCTTACCCCGATCAGCTGATCCGGCTACCAGAAGCTATACACGAGGTATTTATTTAGCTTACTTGTATAGCACTGACATTCTGCAGCGGTATACAGACATTGTCGATCACTGACCCATATAAGGCTCACAATACAAATTCCCTATCAGTAATGTCTGTACAGTCAGACGCAGCTCTACTCTTATTAAAGTGAATGGGAGAAGAGCAGCACCACAAGCTGTATACTGTGTATGGAGACACACTGTAGTGGAGGCGCCGGGAACTGTATCTCTGCTCCCATTTACTTCTATAGGAACAGAGTTGCTTCCAGCTGTATACGGCTTTTATACTTACCTGCAGCCTCCCCTCCTCTGTATGTATATAGTGTGACTGCAGCAGTGACATCATGTTGACAAGAACCCAGCAGTCAGTCAATGCTCTTCTTGCTATACTGGGATTGGTTGTAGCGGTCCTAACAATGTGATGTCGCCACAGCAGCCACTCAGCAACAGACTGGTTGCAGTGACATCCGGCCCAGTGCAGAAACGAAGTGGAGGAAGGAGGTAAATAAAAATGCATTTTTATTTTGTAGCCTTCCCCTGCTGCTTGCATTTAATTTAACTCCTTTATTGCAAAAGGGTTGGCTTTAACCCCAAATGCAGCACCACTCCTTCCCATGTACTGTACCGGATATTGCAGTGAATGGGTCTGAGCCACAATACCAGGCACAGCCCATGGACAGGAGTGTTTTTTCTAATCCCAGACAATCCCTTTATGCCTGCAGGTTTGGGTCTCCTGCCTAGTACTATAAGGTAACACTTACTCTTATGAGAACGTGGCATATCCTCTCCCTTCATGCTGTAGTCCAGTTTCATGAGGACGGGTTCTAGAGTGGTGTACATCCGCTGGATGAGCTCTCGATACACAACCAGGGGCCACAGCAGAACGCTGAGCACTGTAACAAAGAGAGCAGTGGTCATGTTTGTATCGCGTCACGTAGACAATAAATGTCTTAGTGGTTGCGAAGTTCTTACGTATTATGTAGGAAATCATAATGCCTGGAACATAATGTCCGACAACAGCCAGCACCACACAGCACGAGCACACCATGGCACAGAACTGAGGATAGAGAAAAGGAAATGAATGTAGTGGTGAGAGGAAAGGCCCCCAGGGCATACTCAAGACAACAGCAGCAGCCCCCTCCCCAAATAACAAGCCATAACCATAGTACACTCAGGAGGGAGTCGGGCAAGACAACAGCAATCTTATGTCCATGGCCAGCTTAATGGGGTATTCCCACCGTAGAAAAATTATAGGATATTGCTAGTATATGACACCACATTCTGATTGCTGGAGGTCTAGAGATTTTAAGGACTGTGGGGGTCACAGCAGCCTGGATATCCTTGCTTTACTTAATAAAGTCACCTTTACAGGAATTTCTCTAATTCTTAGTTACAACTTTTGGAGGACCAACCAATATGACTATCACAACAGATCCCTTGGACGTTGTCACTTAGTTTTCCTGGAGAACTGAAATGCAAACCCTCTTAGCTATGCAGTGGTGCAGCCCCATACACTGCACTACTGAAGCAGCTTTGTCTTTAGCACTCAGACCAGTGTATTTTAGTCCATGTGTACAGCAGTAGTTGTGCACGCTCCCATTTACACCTTTGTTTTCACAGCCCAAGAAAAAGTTAAAAATAATAATTGCAGCACCTGCCATTTTAGTTTATGATGCAGATGACATGGACATGGAGACAATTGTCTGCAACAATCTCTAGGTCTGCCTGAGACCCCCACATACAGTGAGCGACCTGGACTAGAAAATCTGGTCCATACATTGGCTGAAACTAGTCAGGAGATGGGACTCCCAACAGTATAGAGCACTATGGTGCAAGGAGTCCCAGCCTACTGTCTGCACAATGTATACTACAGAAAGCTAGAACTCCAAGCAGTATAGATCACTGTGATGTGAGGGGCTACAACTCCTAAGTTCAAACTGGAAAATCCAGCCAATGTATTGACCAGATTTTCCGGTTTGAATTGCACCATGTGCATTGGGCCTGAGATGTAGCAGCATCAAATGTTTAACTACACCATAGAAGAGGAGGGCCTCCACGGCTCCAATCTCCTCCCACTATATTAGGGGAATACAAGTAATTTCGGGTTATACCCCATTAGCATGACTGGTATCTGTCACAGGCCCATAGACATATACAGTGTCCTGCACTATCTGAGTCCTCTCTGTGTGCCTCAAATACCCAACATTCACCCACCTTTCCTGGGTTTTGCTTCTTATAGAGCAGCAGCTCCTGGATGTATTGCTGTGAGGTGAACCAGGTCTCAGCCAGACAGTGGCACAGCTCCGGCAGACTCAGCAGGCGGTGATGACCTGTACCCCCAACCACAGCCTCACTGCAAATAGAGAAGAAAACCTACTTTACCAATCAGGATACATCCCTAGATCACAAAAATCTGGGAGTAGACATTCACTTCTCGTATCCATTAGAGCGAGAATAATGGAACATGTATGTGCAATATAGCGCCACCTATGGGATACTTTTCAGACAAAACTAATAAATCTGCTTCAATAACAATAAGAAAAATATCAGATGGGATAGAATATGTTACCTTGGTATCTAAGGCTGCAGTTTTAGAATGTGATACACCCCAACAGTACTGAAGTTTAGCAGGAAATCTATTAGGCAGTCAGTCATTGATTTAATCCCACAGTTCACCACCAACCCTTAGTATTCACATTCATACCCATACCCCAATTTCCCCCATTCCTATGCTCTCCACACATATACAGCTGTTTTGGGGTTTGCCAGCTCCTGCAGACTCCCGTCCCCCCTCTAATAGGACACAAAACATAATATATATACCTGTCAGTGGATGGATCTACCCGAGGCTGAACTGTAAAACAAAAGACAGGATGTTAATAACAGAAAAGATTTAGCCCCATAATGACCAGGCCTATTTTGGCTTTAAAGGGATTGTACGACCTCAAGTTGAATTTTCATAATGATGACCTATCAGACTAGTATGTGATGTATAAGGGTCTGACACCTGGACCCACACAGATCAGCTGTTCTAGGAATAAGAGCTGTTTAGATATGTGCACATGGAACACACATACTGCAGATTTTCCACAAATAAATTGCAGCTTCAGCGTTTCAGCAGCAGCAAAGTGGATGATATTCAAATGGATTCTCCAGGTTACAGATGACCGGACACCCAGCACCCCCACTGATCAGATGTTCAGCAGTCGTTGAAACCAACACAGAACAGAGCCGGAAGCACAGCTTCATTCTCCGTGTGGTGTCAAGCTGGGTTATTGCAGCTCAGCTCCCATTCACTACCAGGGTTTCCATTTCCTGACAGCAAACAGAGATCTTGAAAAAGATTATGCAAAAAGTTACAGATAACTTCAGCATATGCAAAAGCTGCATAGAGTTTTAGGAGTCACAAGGTGATACTGTAACTTTACATCCTAAGCTCCTCACACATGTACTATTGCGATTGTCAGGGTGTATCCTCCTCATTACTATACACTGGATTATATAATATGTAAATGAGTCACCTCGGCAGTGTCGGAGCAGCCACGGCTTCCAACGATCCACACCCAGCAGGCACAGCAGAAAGAAGCTCAGTAGAAAAACAGGTCTCAGCGACAGGTAGGAAAATAACCTACAAAGAAAGAAGCATAGGGGTTAGAACGTAAAGTGACGAGGGTCAAACTGCGGCAACTTTATAAGAGAGAGGGGCCCCAGTCTTAAAGGAGGGTACATGGGCCAGGATAGGCCATAACAATATAATCACTAGGGGGGTCTCCCTGCTAAGGAGCGCACTGGTCACCAGGCTGTGCAGGCAACTACAATGGCCCCATTTACTTGTAAGGGCTCACACCGCAGGGGTCACATCCTGCCTCCATCTCAGGATTGGGATGGGGGTGTACTGGTCATGGGACGCCCAATGATCATGATATATCCTAGAAATAGACTATCACTTTAAAAGAAGAAAATACACCTTTCATATTATCCTAGAGTCATTGCCGTTGATATGTCTAAGTGCACTACATGTACCTGAAACACAGGAGAGGTTTATGCTCTTGTTCACACTGATGATTTTATCCGGTCCTAAATAAAGCCATTGATTTTATTCAGAAGAAAAGAAGACTGAAATGTCTTCCTATTTCTTACTTATATCTTGTTTTGGGAAAGATGTGTGATAACCTACATAACCATTACTATAGGTCACCCAGCTTTCAGAGACTCCTGAATGGCAAGTTAAGCTTGTTATGCTACAATAGTGTCCCTGCATAGAAAACCAAACATAAGATTCAGGGTCAGGCCATCTATCTCTAAGACAGTCCATATCATGGCAGTGCTATGGGACTCACAAGAGAGGATCAGATCGCTGCAGGAAATGAGGGTCCTTGTGCTATAGCGCCCCCTTGGTTCTCTGCACACCACTGTTGACGCCAAAAACTTACAAGATTTTATCAAACAACTTAAAGTGACCCTAACCCTATAATCTATTACCCAACACAATGCAGCTGAATACAATCTAGTGTTATCTCTTATCAATCATTACAGGCTGGGAACAGGCAGACTCACCAAAAAGCCCCATGAAGAGCCGCCGCTGTCAGCAGACTAGGCAGTGGCCGCTCCCATACCAAAAGCCGCTGACCAGCCGTAAGCAGTGGCCCCCATTCACTGAGCTGCTGGTGAACAAAGGCCTCCAAGGATTTCATGTCCTCCTCCGAAGCTCCGGGGTCACGGACACCTTTCTCTTCACTAAGGGCTGGATCTCCTGATATCCAAGGTGTCACCTCTTCTCTGGCCATCTTCTTTACCCCAGGAGCTGACACTTCCTGTGCATCACTCATCCTTATACGTCCCGTGAATCAGACTTCACTTTCGAAACCTCCACGGATTATACTCTGCAAACAGCTCCTCCCAAGTCTCCCCACAACATTCCTTTTGTGCTGTTCCCTCTCTGCACCTTCCAAGGACCCAAGAGCCAGACACAAGTGACCGGACTTCTCCTCCCCCACTGCACTTATCTACACCATCTTACATTCATCAGACCGACCCCGCCTGTGCCCAACCTAAAAATAATTACTGCAATGCTGATGGCCCTCCTGTCCTGGATGTCTGTGCAACTGGTGCGTGCTCCTAACTTATACCTATACTTATATACCGCTGCCTGCCTTGTGCTTGTACCTGCAATGGCTGCCTACCTTAACCGTACACCTGCAATGGGTGCTTGCTCTTACCTTATACCTGCCCAAAAGATACAAGTGGTGCTTGCCCTGATCTTCCACCCCTGCTGCTGCCTGCCCTGACCTCACTGCTGCCTGCTCTGCCTATATCCTGCCATTCCCTCCCCTTATATCCCCGACCTCTGCCCTAAAATCCCCCTAATTCTCCGTTTCTACCCCCACAACCCCCGTGCTGACACTCCCGGCCTCAGCGCTGTGCGTGGCCCCTGCTCACAGCTCCCAGGTGTACGGACGCTTCTCAGCCGGGATGTTGTTATTATGATGCTGGGCGGATGTGACGTCACCCTACGGAACTACTTCCGTTTCACGTGATTGTGTCTGCGGGAACAGACGATGGTCTTGGGGTGGGGGACAAGTCTTGGCGAGCTGATAGGTGAGAGACCTGCAGACACACAGCCTACTCTTACACTTCGAGACGCTTCCTGATTTTATGTGTCTGCGTTTTGTTTTTAAAAGGCCTTTTTCTGTTTGCCCATAGTAAAAATGGCGGCTATGAGCTTTTCCTTTGGTCTCGTGACTGATCAAGATGGTGATTCCGCTGGGGGATTATGGGAAACGTTTGTACAAGCAGCGGCCATTTTTGTTCAGGGCACGATTGTGGCTGTGGAGTCACATCCCGGAGGAATGAGAGAGGAGAATCAGAGCGTCGCGTGACGTGCAAAGCAATTAGGGGGAGGTTCTGTCCGTAGCAACCAATCAGCAGACAGTGCTTATGTTGCTAAGGCAGGTGTAGAAAATAAAAGCGGTCTCCTGATAGGTTGCTTCATTTCATTTATTTCTTTATATATATATATATATATATATATATATATATATATACCGTATATTATATATATATATTTTTTTAATCTCTACAATGCTCAACTATGAGGGATTGTTATAGTGTGGAGGCCACAATGAGGGAGCATTATAGTGTGGAGGCCACAATGAGGGAGCATTATACTGTGTGGGGCACAAAAAAGGGATTATACTCTGTGGGGGCCACAATATTGGGGATTATAGTGTGGAGGTGGCAATGAGGGAACATTATAGTTTGGGAGCCACAATGAGGGAGTATTGTACTGTTTGTTGTGCGTGTGAGGGACAGAATATCTGTAGAAAAACAGATATTGGTTCATTCAGCCATCTTGTTCTGTATACTCCATGTTTAAACGCTGTACAGTATAACTGTTTCTTAGCATAGCGAGATAAGATTTTTCTAGGCGTTCAGCCAATAGTTTGTGTAAGCATATTTCTATACAAGACATGGTGTCTTACCTCTTTTAATAAGATTTAATTAAGTTTTACTGAACTGAATGAGCAGCCTTGAGACAATCTTCAAGGTTTAAGATAGTATTTTCCAGGCGCTTAGCCATGTTTCTAGGAGTATGGCCACAGTGTCCTTTGATGCTGCTTGTTACCATGAAGGCCGCACCTGATGGCTAGCGCATTTCCCACATGTTTCTTTGTTTAATAAATTTAGCTTATGTGTATTAATCTTGTAATGTCTGGGCCCTCCACCACAGAACTGCGGATGTATGATGATAAGAAGTTAGAGCTCATTAAAAAGTGCTTTATGAGATTTCCAAGGCCATATCATCTATCGTAGCAGGATGTGCTAATATGGTCAGATGCTAAGATGGCGGACACCGGAAGCGCACGCAGTGTTCACATGCTAAGTCATGAATGTCCATTCAGTTTTTAACCAATTGTATTACATGCTTGATATGATGTAGTGTGTGATGTGTAGGCTGGCATAACGCCATTATTTTCCTATAAAGATGCCTGACACCGCTCAATAAACTGAGATCTACTTTGGAAACAGAACTGTGTGTCTGTGTCTCTGTCCATCTCCCGAGCTCGATATTCTGCCACACCTACCTCTAATTTGGCACCTCAAGGCATACCTGCAGATCAGAAGAGTCGGGGTGTTCCCCCGACAGGCGCAAAAAAGGGGATTATACTCTGTGGGGGCCACAATATTGGGGATTATAGTGTGGAGGTGGCAATGAGGGAACATTATAGCGTCAAGGAGGGAGCATTATACTCTGCCTGGACTACAACAGGAGGGATTATAGTGTTGGGATCTCAATGAGGCAACTCTATATTGGTTAGGGGACCCTTATACTGTATGGGGGCCACAATTAAGGAACCTTATACAATGTGGGGCGACAATGAGCGGGAATTATAGCGTGTGGGGTTAGAATGAGGGGGCATTATACAGTGTGGGGGCCACAAGGAGGGGCATGATACTAGTGGGCCACAAAGAGGGGACATTATAATGTGGAAGCCACAATTTGGCACTATACTGTGTGAGTGCTACTGGGGGGACACTATACTGTTTGAGGTCCAAAAGCAGGACTTATACTGTGTTGGGCATGATACTGTATGGGGGCACTGTACACTGTTGGGGCCACTAAAGGGGCATTATACTGTGTGGGCACAAAGGGACTGGGTGAGATTAATTGGGGGCCAAAGCAGACATGGGTGGGGTTTATTATAAATATATTCGCTGAGTGCCACAGATTTTGTCCCTCTTTTAGCCATTTGAGTGGCCATTAGGTTTACGTCTATAGCAGACCTGGGGGTCATTTTTAGGCATGACAACCTATTGTCACCCCATATTTGTGTTGCAGAGTCGCTGATGGACTTACAAAGGGCACTCTTTCTTTTTTTGGGTTTGCTATTGATTGCAGTACTGTTGCTAACCCCTGAGACAGGACAACATCTGCAAGGAGTTTGTATGTTCTCCCCGTGTTTGCGTGGGTTTCCTCCGGGTACTCTGGTTTATCCCCACACTCCCAAGACATCCTGGCTGTATACCATATATACAACTTCCTGTGGCCGCATCAGCTGATTGGTGCGGGGTCTGGGTGACCTTTCATACTGGTGACCTATCTTGTGGTCAGTGTCTTCAGGTCCTGGACAACCCCTTTAAAAAGGATAGAGTCTTGTGATATTTCATTTGGTTTATTGGTTGGTCACTCGCTCATCACTGTGTTACTCTGGTTTCACCAGCAGGGGGCGCACTACACTTTTATATACATTATTTGGAAATATCTAAGGATTCAGCTGTATATTCAGGAGATATGTGTTTTAATGTAACTTGACTCACATGTGCAGTTTAACCCCTTCCCTTCTGTAGCATGAGCCGTCGCTGTGGTTTGTGTCTTACTTGTGTCTTCTTAAGTGCCACTGGACCCCCCTCCAGCTCCAGAGCCAGAGTGCAACCCCCACCCCCGTAGCTATGCCCCTGGTTCATTAATTAAAAAGCAGAGAATCCACCGACTGATTTCCCTCCATGTAATAAGATGCAAGAAAAACCATAAAGAACCCGCACAACATATAACGTGTCATATTTCTAGATTTCAAGTCGTAAATAAGAACCTAATGAAATTGGACAGAGTTCACTGACCGGAAAGAAAATTAATAAAGAGAGTGGACGACTTTAATCATAAAGAAAGCCTGGCTAAATTGGTTTGGTTATTTGTGGAGCGCGTCCTATATAGGTGCACAATTACCGTATACAAATATATTCAAGGGCAACACAAGGCCTCGGAGGATGAAGATTATACAAAACCAGCGACAAAGAGCCAAGTGTTCAGGCAAATAAAGAGACGAGAACACCTGTCTGATACCATAACTGATGCTTCTCTATTGTATCCTCATCCATAGGGGGCAGTATTATAGTAGTTATATTCTTGTACATAGGGGGCAGTATTATAGTAGTTATATTCTTGTACATAGGGAGCAGTATTATAGTAGTTATATTCTTGTACATAGGATGTAGTATTATAGTAGTTATATTCTTGTACATAGGAGGCAATATTATAGTAGTTATATTCTTGTACATAGGAGTAGTATTATAGTAGTTATATTCTTGTACATAGGGGGCAGTATTATAGTAGTTATATTCTTGTACATAGGAGCAGTATTATAGTAGTTATATTCTTGTACATAGGAGTAGTATTATAGTAGTTATATTCTTGTACATAGGGGCAGTATTATAGTAGTTATATTCTTGTACATAGGAGCAGTATTATAGTAGTTATATTCTTGTACATAGGGGCAGTATTATAGTAGTTATATTCTTGTACATAGGAGTAGTATTATAGTAGTTATATTCTTGTACATAGGGGTAGTATTATAGTAGTTATATTCTTGTACATAGGAGCAGTATTATAGTAGTTATATTCTTGTACATAGGGGTAGTATTATAGTAGTTATATTCTTGTACATAGGAGTAGTATTATAGTAGTTATATTCCTGTACATAGGAGCAGTATTATAGTAGTTATATTCTTGTACATAGGAGGTAGTATTATAGTAGTTATATTCTTGTACATAGGAGGTAGTATTATAGTAGTTATATTCTTGTACATAGGAGCAGTATTATAGTAGTTATATTCTTGTACATAGTAGTATTATAGTAGTTATATTCTTGTACATAGGGGGCAGTATTATAGTAGTTATATTCTTGTACATAGGAGTAGTATTATAGTAGTTATATTCTTGTACATAGGAGCAGTATTATAGTAGTTATATTCTTGTACATAGGAGGCAGTATTATAGTAGTTATATTCATGTACATAGGAGTAGTATTATAGTAGTTATATTCTTGTACATAGGAGTAGTATTATAGTAGTTATATTCTTGTACATAGGAGCAGTATTATAGTAGTTATATTCTTGTACATAGGGGGCAGTATTATAGTAGTTATATTCTTGTACATAGGGAGCAGTATTATAGTAGTTATATTCTTGTACATAGGAGTAGTATTATAGTAGTTATATTCTTGTACATAGGATGTAGTATTATAGCAGTTATATTCTTGTACATAGCAGGTAGTATTATAGTAGTTATATTCTTGTACATAGGAGTAGTATTATAGTAGTTATATTCTTGTACATAGGAGCAGTATTATAGTAGTTATATTCTTGTACATAGGAGCAGTATTATAGTAGTTATATTCTTGTACATAGGAGGAGTATTATAGCAGTTATATTCTTGTACATAGCAGGTAGTATTATAGTAGTTATATTCTTGTACATAGGAGTAGTATTATAGTAGTTATATTCTTGTACAAAGGAGCAGTATTATAGTAGTTGTATTCTTGTACATAGTAGTAGTATTATAGTAGTTATAGTCTTGTACATAGGAGTAGTATTATAGTAGTTATATTCTTGTACATAGGAGCAGTATTATAGTAGTTATATTCTTGTACATAGGAGCAGTATTATAGTAGTTATATTCTTGTACATAGGGAGTAGTATTATAGTAGTTATATTCTTGTACATAGGAGCAGTATTATAGTAGTTATATTATTGTACATAGGAGTAGTATTGTAGTTATATTCTTGTACATAGGGGGCAGTATTATAGTAGTTATATTCTTGTACATAGGAGGCAGTATTATAGTAGTTATATTATTGTACATAGGAGCAGTATTATAGTAGTTATATTCTTGCACATAGGAGCAGTATTATAGTAGTTATATTATTGTACATAGGAGCAGTATTATAGTAGTTATATTCTTGTACATAGGAGCAGTATTATAGTAGTTATATTCTTGTACATAGGAGTAGTATTATAGTAGTTATATTCTTGTACATAGGAGTAGTATTATATTAGTTATATTCTTGTACATAGGGGGCAGTATTATAGTAGTTATATTCTTGTACACATAGCAGTATTATAGTAGTTATATTCTTGTACATAGGAGCAGTATTATAGTAGTTATATTCTTGTACATAGGAACAGTATTATAGTAGTTATATTCTTGTACATAGGGGCAGTATTATAGTAGTTATATTCTTGTACATAGGGGGCAGTATTATAGTAGTTATATTCTTGTACATAGGGGGCAGTATTATAGTAGTTATATTCTTGTACATAGGGGCAGTATTATAGTAGTTATATTCTTGTACATAGGAGCAGTATTATAGTAGTTATATTCTTGTACATAGGAGCAGTATTATAGTAGTTATATTCTTGTACATAGGGGGCAGTATTATAGTAGTTATATTCTTGTACATAGGGGGCAGTATTATAGTAGTTATATTCTTGTACATAGGAGGTAGTATTATAGTAGTTATATTCTTGCACATAGGAGCAGTATTATAGTAGTTATATTCTTGTACATAGGGGGCAGTATTATAGTAGTTATATTCTTGTACATAGGAGCAGTATTATAGTAGTTATATTCTTGTACATAGGGAGCAGTATTATAGTAGTTATATTCTTGTACATAGGAGTAGTATTATAGTAGTTATATTCTTGTACATAGGAGCAGTATTATAGTAGTTATATTCTTGTACATAGGAGCAGTATTATAGTAGTTATATTCTTGTATGTAGCGGTAGCTTTATATTGGTTATATGGGGGCTGTATTGTTTTATTGCTCAGTGAGTGTCTCTGTACCATGGATTGTGGAGTCACCTATGCTGCTGTACTTTACATCCGGACAGTAGAGCCATGAATGACCTTGTGTAAGTTACAATTTTTCCCATTCCAAGATTTTGAAATACATTCATTTGATGGACGACCTGAAACTCTTCAGCGTTTCTATCACAGATCTGCTCTGGTGTTCTGTAGGTCTCTGCCGTTGGTTTGATAAGTATCCACATTTTTTATGTTTGGCAGAAATTCCATTTTTTTTTCTAGTAGGTAATTTTTTATTGCTCGCCAGCTGTAGCCAGATTGGAAGGCAGAGATTTGTTGCTGTATCTTGTCTGCGGTGATAAAATATTCATCACTATTTCAAGAAGTTGCTGATTCTGTGGCGGCTTCTGGTGCCAGAAATATTTGGAGAGAATTTTGTCAGGCACCGGAGAGATCGGACAGTTGCAGAAATAGATGAATAGGGGGAGGGATAATGGTTGCAGAGGTCCCCAGATAGCCTCAGGTGACATCCAGCACTGACTCTGACACGGGGATCCATTAAATAATAGAACATTGCATTTCCTGGACCGTTTTCACAAATCCTTCAATAGACTCAAGTCTTGTACTCTGGACCGCACACGACCTACTGCATGGCACATTTGTGTGAATATTCACTAAAAAAACCCCTAAAAACACTGAAGAAGCAAATTCTGTCAAAACCAAAATTTGTGTCAATTTCTAAACTTTTGAGTCAAGACAGATATTGATAGTGCCAGAATTGTGGAAATCTCCAGAAAGTGATAAGTTCTTCCAGTTACATATAAATAAAACGAAATCAGTTTTTAGGTTTTTTTTTTTTATCAATTAATGAAATAAAGTGAATGAAGAAAAGAGAAAAGTAAATCCCATCAGTATTTGGTGTGACCTTTGCCCTTTGCCTTCCATCAGTTCTTCTCGGTACTTGCAGACAGTATTTGGCAGAACTGGGCAGGGAGGTTGTTCCCGCCGCCATCTTGGAGAACTAAGCACAGATCTTCTGTGGATGTTGCTTGCTCCAATCCTTCTGGCTCTTCGTGTCATCCCAGACAGACTGGATGATGATGAGATCGGGGCTATATCTGTGGGGGCCGGATCATCACTTCCAGGACTCCTCCTCCAAAGGGCAAAGGTCACACCAAATATTGATGGGATTTACATTTCTCTTTTCTTCATTCACTTCACTTTGGTAATTGACATTAACCCTTTTATTTCCGCCTGCCTAAATCTTTTGCATGATACTGTATGTAAATGATAGGCAGAAAAAAAAAGATAATGGTAAGAAGGGACGGAGAATATGTCAGTTCTGTATCTTGATGTCTTGAGAATTTACAGATGCCATCTTTATCTTCCTGGCTGCTGTGATGGTCGCCCTCCACTGTCTGATGCTTCAGCACCTCCTGAGCGGTCATGTCGGTAACATATGTGCCCTCTGGCTCATGTTTCAGATGCCAATTGTGCTTTGTTTCGCTGGCCCGGGTGCTTTGCGCTTTCTACCTTCTCCTGTGTCCCCACAAGGCATTTGGTCTGTTTGCAGGCATGCCCTCAAACCTTAGTATATATAAGATTTTGGCAGGATCAGTCAGTAGTGACACATCATATCAAGAGGTCATCCCTAGAATTAACCCTTACAGTCTCTTAAAGGAATATTCCTCTTTTGTCATTGCTTTCTTCCAAAAACAGCCCCACACCTGGCGATAGGCTGTGTCTGGTATTGCAACTCAGACCCATTGAAGTGAATAGTGCAGAGATGCAGGTTGCATGCACGTTTTCTATTCCTGGACAACCTGTCAACAATCTACATCAAATGGTGCAAATACTTTACTGATCTTTAGTTGGATCATGATGCTCCAGTCACCTCCAGAGCTGCATTGAGAATGTTTCAGTTTGTTTGCTTGATCTTATTGCAGTCCCTGCTGGTTCAGTGTCTGTATACTGTAGAGCATTCTCTGGTACGTTGCGTGCAATGTACATCCTTCTAAAGTTGAACCACTACATCTCCCACAATGCAATGCACCAGAGCACATCTCTTGATGTCTAAATATAATGTGATCAGACAGCATTGACTTTGTCCAACAGATTACTAAATATGGCGCTGGATTGGAAGAAGTACAAGACTCCTATACACGACTACATCTGCTTCAGACACCACGGTATAATAAGTGGTGCACCCTGGGGAGGGGAGAAGAGGAGTTGTGTTAACATAACAAATGGTCTTATTCACCTCTTTTGGGTCCGTCGCTTGTCCGTTAGGCCCTTGGCATCCTCTATGGGCCTCTTCTGGCCTCCTGCATTACTTCTCATTGTCATGACATTGATTCCCCATGTGACCGCTGAAGCCCAATCACAGTCCTCAGCGACTCCTGGCAGCCACTGACATCATTCAGGAGGACAGAAGAGGACGTGGCGGGACGGCCGGATGCTGTGCCAGAACCCAGGTGAGGTGAGTTAGACCGTCTGGTATGTTTCTGCACCTGCCCGGGGACTCCGCTTATTATACTCTGCAGTTCTGCTTCCATTTACTTCCTGTATATAGCTATCAGCAGCTGATCAGTGCGGGGTCCAGGCCTCAGGCCCCCTATGATCTGACACTAATGGCCTATCCTATGGATACATCATCAGCATCCATTACCCATGGGTCTTGGACAACCCCTTTAACTCTCCATGCACTGATTTCCTGCTAAGTTTGTGCTTGCGGAGCTGCAGTGTAAAGCACAGGGGACAATCCTATTCTCTGGGTGGATTTAAGATGATCCACACTGAGGGAACCCACAGGTCACCATTCCTCATCCGCAGCGCTGGCGACAGCAACGATAACACCCAATATCCCGCCAAGTGCGACGTACAACAAATTCCAAAATATTAGTATGGTTTCTATAGAAACATCAGCCGTCCCCCCCGTCTTCACCACCTACATCTGTTCTGCCTCTATACAAATAATATATTTATACCGATACTCTTCATTATATCCTCCGCCGCCCCCAGAGCTGAGATTAGAAAACCAGAATCATGTTTACATGTGTAACTTGTCGCTACACACCATGGATGGGGAATATCGCTGCCTCCCGGCATCTTAAAGAACATTTCTTAAAGGGGCAGTCTTCTTTTAATAGCGTAGATTTCAGGTATAACTCATGCCAGCTTTCGTCCCGCTCCAAATGCGCTACATTTACACCAATGCATGCAGAAAACTGGTATGGATGGGTTAGTAAATACCCCCCAATAGGTTTAGATACAGGGGCTCAGCAGATAGTATCACAAGTGATAAATTTAGATACACGGGCTCGGCAGACAATATTACGTATGAAAAGTTTAGATACACAGACAGCAGACAGTATTACACGACACTCCACACTTTTTAGTGCTGCAAGCCTCTTCCCTGTCATGATGACATCATGGTCTTCAATCACATGATACAGCAGTAGCTCAGTCCCATTCAAGTGATTGGGGCTGAGCTGAAGTACCAAGCACAGGCACTATACAATGTATGGCACTGTGCTCAGCTGAATTCTGCAGCCTCTTCAACAAACTTCTTGGTGGGGGTCCTAGACCCCATTGGTCACAGATTGATGATCTGGGAAACTCCTTTAAGGATAAGGCCCCACGTAGCGGGCTGCAGTGAAAAAGCGCTGTGGGAAAAATCGTGTTGGAAACGCTTTTTTTTTTTCCCCGCAGCGCTTTTCACAGAAAGTCTGCAGAGTTTTCATCTGCGGACTTTCTGCTTCCATAGCACCTATGGGGAAACCGCCGGCGTTTCTGTGGGTATAATTGACATTCTGCGATTTCCAAAACTGTGACGATTTTGGAAATCGCTGCATTTCTGCTGTGCATATTTTTCTTCAATATGTGGATGGGATTCGCTAGAATCCTATTCACTTTGCAGGGACTGTAAAATGCTGCGGTTACGCTGTGTGGGGTTCTGGCTTAAAACTAGTGATACAAAGTGACTTTTTGGCTAGGACACAATTCACACTGCGGTGCTGACTATGACATGATGGTCTCCTGGAAATTCACCAGGTTTGGATATCCTGCAAACGTGTCATTGTTGCGGCTAGGTGCGGGTCATAACGCAACCACATTCACTTTCGTGACTTGTGATGTAGGCAGCGCCATGTGTGCCCGCAGGATGTGTGTTGTGTAGCGCACTATGTCGCTCCGTCCTTACACGTAACACGTTGTATCTTCAAAGCTTGATGTCTCCATCTCTGAATCTCACTTTTCTCATGAACCATCTGTTTTTTTGCTCAATCTTTCAGGGATCTTTGAAGTGTGAAACTAGTGAAGAATTCTCAAACGAAATTACAGATCCCAGATGTTAGACTCAATGCACACTGGGGTCTGGATACGTGTGGAGGAGGGGGGTGCATTGTATCCCCATTTTTCATTATTTCATTTTTGGGTTTTTTAATCCCCACTTTCCTAAACCAATAACTTTTTTATTTTCTGATCTGGCTTATTTGTTGCGGGACAGATTGTGCTTCATTATAGCCCCATTTAATATTCCGTACGATATACTGGGAAGCTGGAAATTCCGGAATTAGAAAAAAAACTAAATTTGTGCCATATGGGTTTACGTTTTCCACTGTGCAGCCAAAATGACGTTACTTATATTCTGTGGATCGGTATAATAAGGCGATACCAAATTTATGTAGATTTTGTTATGTTTTAACACTTTAAATAAAATCCAAATTTTTGAAAAATAAAAAATATCTTTTATTTCTTTTATTCTGACACCCATAACTTTATTACATTTCCACTACTAATATATTTTATGTGGCAAAGGAACCTTTGGGGACTCCTCAGGGTCCAGTCCGGCAATCCCCAAAATGGTATAAAGTAGGACATGTCCTGCAAAATAAATGACCCCTTAACCAGCTACGGAAATATAAAAAAGTTACTGAAATTTTTTTTATTTCTCCAAGTTTTGGATTTTTGTCAAAGTGTTAAAACATAACAAAAACGATATCGATTTGTTGTCCCCGTATTGTATGACACAAAGAATATAGGTAATACGTCCTTATGGCTGCACAATGAACGCCGCAAAAATAAAACCCGTAGGAAATGGTGCAAATGTGGGTTTTTTTCTAATTCCTCCCGATTCTCGAATTTTTTATGGCTTCCCAGTAAATTGTACAGAATATTGGTTGGTACCATAATAAAGTAGAATTGTCATGCAACAAATAAGCCCCCCTATAGCTCTGTGAAGAGAGTCATAAAAAAGTTATGGGTTTTTGGAAGACAGGGGAGAAAAAAACCCAAAATGAAAAATGGGGTTAAACTTGGTGCCAGTACCGCGCAGTAGTGGACGATGTAATGGAAAGGGGAGGGGCTTTGACAACTTCACTTTCTTTTTATGGCAATAGGCAGTGGTTTTCACTCTTAAAGGGGTTGTCTTCATGCATGTTAGAAAGGTTGTGTTGGTAGAAATTTGGCAGCTGGGACCTCATAAATGCTGAGCCAATCCTGGCTTACATGTAAGCGGAGGTCGTGAGGTCAAGTGAATGGAATGTACTGGAAGAGGTTTATACTGTACATTCCATTCAGTGTGACCTATCTGATTTAGAGGGTCCAAAACCAGCTCTTGGGGTCCTCCAGCTGCCGGGGTCTCCCCAATTTGACAGGTAACCCATTAGATAAGGTACAAATAATAATAATAAAAACCATCAACACTTAAAAATACTTTTTATTTTATAGTCTTAACATTAAAATATTATACAATCAAAACAAAGTCTTTGCCCCCAAAACCAGTCATTACATGGAACTGGACAGACGCACCACGCCAAGGATGATCCTGATGTACTAAATTAGGTCAAATCAGATCCAAAATATTAGTGCAGCCCTCTCCTCCTCATTTATAATGGAGAATTAAAGGGATTGTAAACAAAAAAAAAAAAGTTTTCTTCTGTAAACAGTGCCACCCCTGTCCACAGGTTGTGCCTGGTATTGCAGCTTAGCTCCCCTCCATTGAACTGAATGAGGCTGAGCTGCAATATTACACACAGCCTGTAGACAGGAGTGGCATTGTTTTTGAAAAAAAATCTAATATATTTTTGTAGTGTTGAAAAACCACCTTAAAGGGAGTGTCACCAAAACTCAGCACATCACCCCAGCCCCGCAGATAGATAGGTTAGGGTCACCTGAATCAAACACTGTTTTCCCTTTTTGAATCGCTACCACCGTTGCCGAGATATCGCCGTTTGGGTCAATATGCAAATGAGCTCTTTGGAGCAATGGCAGCATCCTTGTTGATGCAGAGCTCATTTGTATACTGAGAAAAATGGCGATATCTCGGCAATGGAGGCGGCGATTCACAAGGGGAAAACATTTTATGATTCAGGTGACCCTAACCTATTTATCTGTGGGGCTGGGTTGATTCTGGTGACACTCCCTTTAAGGGACCACAAGAATACCAGGGTCCCACTACTATTATTTACTATGTATTCTTCCATTTTGACAATCATCCTTGTGAAATACAGTAGTTTCTGGGCCAGGTTCCAGGCAGATGTAACGTCTTGCATGAGGAAGCATGTGCCATAGGACAGCCCATATGGCTAACAATGGGGTCAGTGGTGGGTATAGGGACATCACTAAGACTAGCCCCATTCCCTTTCCCCATCATAACCAGGGCTCATGTTGGGTAAACCAGACCTATGGTTTCACTCCGCCTCTACATGTGATGATGGGGTGGGGGGCACAGGACCCTCCAGTTCTGGGATAAGCGTCTAAACCAGGACTAGGGCCCCTATTCATATATGCTATGCATGTTCCTCTCCTCCCTGTGGCCCCTGAACTTGCCTTCATTAGTCAAACTCCTATAAATGACATGAAAAATATAACTATATAAATAATTCCTTTATAGATGATATTATAAATAAGTTTTTGATAAATATATTTGCATTTGGACTTTATATTTATGGAGATATTACCAAACCCCAGCATCCGTATCCCATGTGAAGTTATCCAGTATTGTGCAAAAATTTTAGGCAGGTGTGGAAATAATGGATGCTTTCAGAAATAGAAGGGTTAATAGTTTATTTTGGGAAGAAAAGAGAAATGTAAGTCCCATCAATATTCGGTGTGACCTTTGCCTTCCATCAGTTCTTCTCGGTACTTGCAGACAGTATTTGGCAGGACTCGGCAGGGAGGTTGTTCCCGCCGCCATCTTGGAGAACTAAGCACAGATCTTCTGTGGATGTAGGCTTGCTCCAATCCGTCTGTCTCTTCATGTCATCCCAGACAGACTGGATGATGATGAGATCAGGGCTATATCTGTGGGGGCCGGATCATCACTTCCAGGACTCCTCCTCCAAAGGGGAAAGGTCACACCAAATATTGATGGGATTTACATTTTCCTCATTCACAAAAATAAACTATTAACCCTTCTATTTCTGAAAGCATTCTTAACTTGCAGCATTTTTTCGACACCTGCCTAAAACCTTTGCACAACACCATAGAGCAGACTAAGAATTCCCAGAGAACCTGTCAGGGTTTTGGGGTCTGGTTCTTTAATGTTTCTCAAAGACTAACCCGGCACTTGTTCTAGATTCTGTTTGCCCTTCATCTTATTGGTTAATATTTTACCAGCCCACAGATGCAGGATATATATCGGCCCCTTGCTCTCCCTCGGGTGCAGGACATGTATGGGCCCCTTGTTCTCCCTCAGGTGCAGGACATGTATGGGCCCCTTGTTCTTCCTCAGGTGCAGGACATGTATGGGCCCCTTGTTCTCCCTCGGGTGCAGGACATGTATGGGCCCCTTGCTCTCCCTTGGGTGCAGGACATGTATGGGCCCCTTGTTCTCCCTCGGGTGCAGGACATGTATGGGCCCCTTGTTCTTCCTCAGGTGCAGGACATGTATGGGCCCCTTGTTCTCCCTCAGGTGCAGGACATGTATGGGCCCCTTGTTCTCCCTCGGGTGCAGGACATGTATGGGCCCCTTGCTCTCCCTTGGGTGCAGGACATGTATGGGCCCCTTGCTCTCCCTCAGGTGCAGGACATGTATGGGCCCCTTGCTCTCCCTTGGGTGCAGGACATGTATGGGCCCCTTGCTCTCCCTCAGGTGCAGGACATGTATGGGCCCCTTGTTCTCCCTCAGGTGCAGGACATGTATGGGCCCCTTGTTCTCCCTCAGGTGCAGGACATGTATGGGCCCCTTGTTCTCCCTCAGGTGCAGGACATGTATGGGCCCCTTGTTCTCCCTCAGGTGCAGGACATGTATGGGCCCCTTGTTCTTCCTCAGGTGCAGGACATGTATGGGCCCCTTGTTCTCCCTCAGGTGCAGTACATGTATGGGCCCCTTGTTCTCCCTCAGGTGCAGGACATGTATGGGCCCCTTGTTCTCCCTCGGGTGCAGGACATGTATGGGCCCTTTGTTCTCCCTCGGGTGCAGGACATGTATGGGCCCCTTGTTCTTCCTCAGGTGCAGGACATGTATGGGCCCCTTGTTCTTCCTCAGGTAGAGTACATGTATGGGCCCCTTGTTCTCCCTCGGGTGCAGGACATGTATGGGCCCCTTGTTCTTCCTCAGGTGCAGGACATGTATGGGCCCCTTGTTCTCCCTCGGGTGCAGGACATGTATGGGCCCCTTGTTCTCCCTCGGGTGCAGGACATGTATGGGCCCCTTGTTCTTCCTCAGGTGCAGGACATGTATGGGCCCCTTGTTCTCCCTCAGGTGCAGGACATGTACCTGATATGTGAACTAGGTTCTCTAATGTCCAGTGGGTAGTATCAGGCAGGAGCAGGCAAGTAGGTGTGACTCAGAGCTCTTACATTCTCACATCCCTTGCCTGCCCCTGCCTGACACCACTCACTGGACATTAGAGAATCTAGTTCACCTATCAGGTACTAAAACTAACTGCACTGATTGCTCAGTAATGGTGGGGGCTAGAGAAAACATTCCAAATACGCCAGAATCAGTGGAGTGCAGAATATTAAAAGATACTGGTATTGGTGAAAGGTCCTTTTTAATTGTAGTCTTCAACTTTGCTCCTTACTCCCTTTTCAGAACCTGGGGCTCTACGCCACCACCTTCAGCAGCAAGGTTCAAGACATGAAAGACCCTAGCCTCTTTTGAGGTGGGCCCATTGATTGCCATGTGTGCTCACCTTCTAGTATGTGTGAATCCAGCACTTTCATCACTGCTTCCTATATATCATGAAGGCCCTCTGCCATCACTATACCTCCCATGACCTCCCACCATTGGGTGTATCTTGTGTTTAGAGTCCCTCAATCACTCTACCACTCCAGCCCATCATAACATGAGCACTCTACCACTGGAGATATCTACAAAGCGCTCTTTGTACTGAGCTCTCTCCATTATACGGTTAGTCCTCTTGACTTTTTTATTGTTGTTATTCTCTTGACCTTCCAGTCTACAAATAACCCTACTTGGTCTGCAGGTTCTACTTCTAGTTACATCTCCATTATGTTTCCACTACTGAATTTATAGTTGTATAACCCATAGAAAGAGAGTTTTCTGTAAAGTGCATGTCTTCTACCAGTCCCTCATTCTTCTGTATCTTCATCTTCTGTATTGGACCAGTCTGGTAAACCGGTCTGAGCGATCTGCCAGTGGTTCCATATATAATATGTTCCCCATTCAATCTTAAATGTGTTACCCATTGGAACATAGCTCTTTCTCTAGCTCTTCTATAGTCACTATGATTCCAGTCTGCCATTGATCAGATGTCATGTGTAAGCCTTCTATATGCCCATTACTGACTTCATGGCCTTTAATTTAGGGTCCATAGATCCCTACATCTCTCTGTAGTGTTGGTTCTTCACCATCTGTCCTATACTCAGTGAGAAACCCTTCTAGTAATCCGTCTACCTTTTTATCCAAATGGCTTTAGTGCCAATGGTCATATATTCTGTGTAAGCTTTCTCCATACTATATATGTTACGCCCATTACTGCCTTCATGGTCTTTATGGTATGGTCCATGATATCTTAACCCTTTCTTCTATGTAAATCTGAGCTCAATGACCCCTCTTATTTCAAGTAATCTGAGCACGTCTCCATTTTAGTCCTCATGATCTAAATGTCCCTTCTATTGAACGTTGCGAATTGTCTTCCTCTACCTACAAGTAGCACTGGAGAGACAGAGTCTTACTTCATAGCTAACTTCCATATCTTCTCCCAGGGAGCATTGCCTGTAAAATTCTTTACTCCACCTAAAGTCTCCACAAGGAGAACCAGTCCCCCTGGATCTTTTGTAATGACCTTTAATATGGGCATTAATAACCCCTTTATCCACCTTTAAGACATATTTGCACACCTTGTAGATGCCCCACCAATGTACGAGCCTTATGAGGTACCCCCAACTTCCGGGTATCCTATACCCACGCAGTATTGCAGTGTTGTACCAACTTGAATATCTTCTTCAGCCCTTAAACACTCTCATTGTCTTCCATATTGTAACCCACCCTCTGTGTTAGTACCCTAACCTTCTACCAACCATAAATATTCTTCAACGAGACCCTAATATCTTCAGTGTCTTTGTAAATCTTGCAAAATATCTACATACATCGACCTCTGAAAACTTATAATATACAGGCTTACCATACCTCAATTATACCAATTCCACAAACCTTTCAATACTTCTGTGCTGGTATAGTAGTAGGGATAATACAGTTGTAAATGGGCCTAGTGGGAATGTAAATCTGTAAGGAATCTGTAGACATAACAGTAAGATGGTCACCACTCATAACTTTTCAAGTCCTTGCCTAGCAAAGCCTGGAAAACACTCAAGACTTGAGGAACCATGCAATTTGAATTGACTCATATGGTCCTACAAAGAGAAACTTTGTAGACTGAGAAACCTACTGTAGAACTGGAGGTCAACACGGGCTGGAGGCTGAGGATCCTCCATGATTCGCGAGCATATTGAGGAGTCGGTGTGCTTTATGTGTAGACGGTATGTATGTTACATCTGTTTAGCCATTGTGCCTGGGTTTTGCACTATATAAAACTAGTATAAATATTATTAAACACCAGATAATTTGGTGACTGTGCTGCTCGGAGAAGTCTATCTAGAATCCATCATATTCTAAAACCAGCTGTGAGTCGTAAATTTACATCATAATAACCATACATTGTGTAGATTACGTGATGTCATCTAACCCTGCGTCACTGCTACAGTGGACTTCTCAATGTTTTCACCTAATCCTCTGTGAGAGATGTAGATGGATGAAGAGTAGAAACTCAAGTAAAGAAGACCGGATCTGAAACCTGTGCGATAGATTTAATGACGACCCACCCAACTCTGTAGAGGAATGCACTCTACTGACTGGAGTAACCAGGATGTATCTTGATGTCCTTGATATCTGCGTGTGTGATACCTCACCCTCTTCAGAGGTTCTTCAAGGATCTTCTTGCATTACATAAGTACCTGAAAATTCCAGTTCATCCAAATGTAAGAGGGTTAGTTCCCAATTCCTTCAGAGTGCTTGAGAGGCAGGGTAGGAATCATACATAATGTTTTTGCCTCTGTTGAAAAAAGAGCAGTCGATTCTGGTGGGTATAACCCCACCATTATGTGTCTAGCAAGCAAAGTCCTCGAATACACCATGGTGTGTGTAGTGTCGATGATGGTTGGGGAGCATTGTGGTGGCATAGGCTCCTTCTGGATGTCGTCCATGGACCTCGGTGGAGCTCTAGATACAACAAGCCAGGTCAGTGAGGAGTTTGTTTATCCGGTCCAACATTAATAATACATGCAATCTGTTTTAGTATGTGTGACCTTGATACACTATTTACTGGTAGAAACTCAACCAACCTAGACCATCACTAGACTGGAGCTGGTCATAGACATGATGTCTACTGAACAACTATCCATCTGATAATTGTAATTGTTAAGATATGGTATTAAAAAGGATCAGTTCCAGCCAGGGATGTAAGTATAAGGGAAAGAGAAGTAGCAGTTTCACCTAAGCTTGTTGCCTGAGGGAGCCCAAAGACCATTTAGCTACAGAAGATCAATCATCATTAGACATGAGCAAACTGGCTCATAACAAGCTCAATTCATTACGAATTCCCGAGATTTTTGAAATTGCCATCCACAAATTATTATTATATTCTGGGGTCTCTTTAGACCCCAGAGTATTATAATTATAGGCCCAGGGGAGGTTCAGAAAATGAATAAACACTCATACTCACCTGTCCTCACCTCTCCTGGGCTTCCTTGCGGAATGTGGTGTTCTTTCCCGGACATATTCCGACCTCCTGGGTGACTTCAGTGACACACCAAGGCCTCAGTGGTCACGTGGGGCACGTCAACATCTTGGTGCTTGCAACAAAGTATCATGACGTTGACACACCCTCACGTGACTGCTGAGGCCCAATCACAGGCCTCAACAATGACCTGGGACCACTGATGTCACCCTGTCACCTAGGAGATCAGAAGAAAGGTGAGTATAAGTGTTCTATTATATTTCTGCACCCTGGGTCTCTGTTTATTTTAGTCTGGGGTCTGCAGAGACCTCAGAGTATAATAATAGCACTTCTGAAACAAAACTTGTGGGTGAACCTTGTGAATATTCGTGAAACGGATCTGGTGAGGTTTTCCCATTTCTAATCATGATGATCATCTGTCATTACATTCACTTGGAAATTAGCCCAACCAACCAAGTAACCAATAGACCAAATAACCAACCATCCCATTTTTACACTAGCGTAATAGCCTAAAAGATTATTTGTGAAGACTAAGGAACTATATAGTGGACCGGAAGGCCCTTCATACAGGATTGGCATGGTTGTGATGAAGGGGCACAAGTTTTTACCGTTGTAACATTTTCTCAAACTTGCTTTCCCTATATGATTCCCCACCCATCACATGGCACCCCTTATATATTCTATACATATGATTCTGTGTCTTCCTTTGCCTCCGTACCTGGTCATTTAGGTCATCCATGGCAAGCGTTGAAATGTTATCTTTAGGCTTTCTGGTGGGAGATGGTTTCCTCCGGAACAATTTGTTCACTTTATCTCGTATCAACTAAAGAGGAGAAGATACAAGTCACATGTCATAGTGAAGGTACATGAGATATGATGGTGAATCACTACCTACTGAAACTCACCTCGTACAGGTAATCTAGGATCTCCAGGATGGTGAGGATACTGGCTCCAATAAATAGACCCATCTGACCCCCGATGTCTCCTGGAAGGTGAGAAAAAAAAAGCAGTGTTGGGGGAGATTCTTTATGGCATCGGCATTTATCACATTGTTTCACAAATGCTTCATTAAGGTTTCTATGTCTACCTGTCAAACTTTGGCTGGGTCTGTTCAGCCAGTTAAAAGTTTGAGATGCAGAGCAAGTCAGGGCTGGACTTCAGCATCCAATCCGGGCTGAGGTGGGGTAATATAACCTGACACTTTCCTTGCTCAGGTGATTATGTTTGTCTCTAAGCTCTTAGTTCTCAGAATTCATTCCCAGTATCATTCCCTGTTTTCTGCTGATTTCCTGGTTTACTGATTTTGGCTTGCTGATCTCTTGACTGTGGCCAAGACCTCTGGTATTCTCTGCTATCGTCTGGCTGTTCTCCTACTCTCCTGGTTTTTGACCCTGGCTTGTATGTTACTCTTTCTCTCTGCCTGCCATAGGGTTTCTGGTTTGGTTGTTAGCCTGTAAGTGCACCAGTTTTCTTTCACCTTGTTTTGGGGTTGCAGCCTGGGTCCTGAGCCAGCAAGTCCATCCTGTCTTGTGGCAGGCTCTGCTAAATTCCTCGGAGCAGCCTTAGACTCAGCGAACCACAGTAGTGTTGGTTATAGATGGATTATTTACTTGCTGTCTGTTGATCCTATCAGTTAATTGCTTGATATACCTTTGGGAACTGCTTATATAGCAAGTTCCATAACAATTATATAGTATATATTATATAGCGTACTAACAGACCTAATGTCTGAAGAACCCACCATTATGGACTAATGTCCCATGTACTACTCACCGAGTAAACTGGCCAGGTCATATGCTTTCTTCTGTTCGATTGTCCCATAGTTGAGGGCTTCAAAGAAGATGTCTAGAACAAGGAAATTGTCCCTGTGGAGTAAGATATGGACGACTTAAAGGTAAAGTCTCGAGTATAAAATTTTAGTCCCTTTATTTAGGTTCCTGTTTGTAGAAATAATATGATTGGTTGGGAATTTAAATATGGTGGCCACTCATGAGCTCAGTGCCACCATAGCCGCCAGGTCTTTGCTGTATTACACAGCAAAGACCCAGGCGTAATGCCCACGATCAGTGCCAAGGCGCTATTTTCCGGGCAGTACATGGGCACCGCCATTTTGAGGAGTATTTCCAGAACTCAGAATGAGATATAATAGAAGATCCAATATTTTGCAGTGCTTTAGTGATCAGACTCCCTGGGGTTTAAGTATTAAAAAAAAACAAACCTAAAAAAATATAAAAAAAAAATTAAAAGGAATTAAAAATTGGAATCACCCCCTTTCCCTAGAATACAGATAAAAGTAAAATATTACTGTGAAACACATACACATGAAGTGTCTCTGTGTCTGAAAACGCTGGATCTACAAATTTATAAAAATAATTTTCCCGTACAGTGAACGCAGTAGCGATAAAAAAAAAATCAAAAGTGCCGAACAGCCGTTTTTTCGCAGTTTCGACTCTGATAAAAATTTGAATATAACGTGATCAAATAAATAGACTGTCCCCAAAATGTTATAACTAAAAAGTACACCTGGCCCCTCAAAAAAAGACGCCCTATGCATCCCCGTACACAGAAATATAAAAAAGTTACAGGTGTCAGAATATGGCGACTTTAAGAATTTTTTTTTTGCAAAGTTTTGGATTTTTGTAAAGGGGTTAAAATGTAAATAAAACTATATAAATTTGGTATCCCCGGATTCGTACCGAAACATAGAATACAGGTGACATGTCATTTTAGCTGCAGAGTGAACGCCGTAAAAATGAAGCTCGTAAGAAAGTAGCACAAATGCCCTTTTTCTCCAATTCCACCTCATTCTGAATTTTTTTCCCAGTACATTGTACACAATAATAAATGGTTCCATTATGAAGTACAATTTGTCCCACAAACATTAAGCCCTCATATGGCTCTGTGAACAGAAAAATAAAAAAGTTATGGGAAGGGGGTTAAATGGTGTTCTCTCTGATGATACATTCTCTTTAGAACTATGGCTCTTGTGCTGATGCAGATTTGGTATTCTCTGCTGTTTTTTGTGGTCACCAAACCAATGAAAAAGTAAGAAATGAAATAATCTAACAGTAACATGGAGGAGGCGATCTGTAAGGTAGGAAACATGGTGGGACAGAACTTTGATTGAATAATAAGAATGGTAAAACAGGGAAGAACGGGGATGGATAGTTAGAGATCTGATGATACGGAGGCATTGCTGCATGAGAAAAGTGAGCCGGCCATGAGCTAGTCTGAAATCCACTAACTGCCTCCTCACAGGCTACTGCTCTGCCTCTTCACCATGCTTTATACTGCAGCTCCACCTCCAGATTACTTTCTGTATATACATACATGTTCAGCAGGTGGTCTGTGCATGGGATGGAGATTTCCATTACAAAAAGTACAAAATCATTATAAGACCAGGGCTAAACTATTGAGTGACAGCTGAAACCACAAGATTGCATATAAGTCATTCCATTCATTTACATTTCAGCTGCTGCTCAATAGTTAAAATCAATTCGTAGCGCTACAAAAAGTTGCAGTGTAGCCTTGGCCAGGAGTTTATTAGGAAATTTTTGCACATGGACTGGGGGGAAGTGAGTATGGGGGGTGGGTGTGGGGGTCTCTGATGTTTCACCCCCTGAGAGGCGTCACTTACCTAATGTATGTCTCATTCTTGTTGTATTTCTTAGCCAGATAACGCGCTGAACCTTTATTGGGAATCCGGACCATGGAGATCTCCTTGCCGTAGCGAGTCATGTTACAGGGTGTGGGGCAGCTGCATTTATCACTATTGTCTTCCACCAGATTGTCTGTGAGGGTAGAAGAGACCGGTCTGTAGTAGATGGATACACGAGATCTATACAGTGATATCGATCACATATTGGGGTATGGACATGGTAAATAACAATGAATATTTTTGCAAATTTATCATTAAAGGGACAACTTCTTGCCATATGCCCTTACCAGGAATGCTATAGTGAGGGTTCCTGTGCTCTATGAACCACAATGGCGATCCGATAAATAATATGGTCAGTGCTTCAATGGGTCAATATGCAATACTGCATTTCACCACTAGTGGCCTCTGCAGATGAACCTTCCTTGGTGCTAGTGATCTGTTGATTGCTGTTGCATCTGTTCTTAGAGAAGGGGTTGTCTTTGTAAGACAATCCCTTTAATGGATGACCATTAAATTATAGTACATTATGTTATATTGCCTATACACAGTGGAAAATTCTTAGGGTAGCAGATACTTAGAAGGTAAGCTCCTAGTACAAGCATATGACAGAATGATCCAGAACATCAGGCGACGTCTTACCTAGCATGTTGTCAGCGCAGCTGATGTATTTGGAGGGGGAGCAGATTGTTTCATTTCCTGTGAAAATATTACATATGAAAATCTTACAACATCTGGATACATTATATCTGTCATTTGGCATCTTTATCTAAATCCATTAGATGGAGCTGCAGCAGAGGACATATTAGTTGTCATTCAGCTTTCCCAGGCTACCGAATGTCAGTGATATAAGTTATACAGCAGTTCAGAAGTGGAGGGGAACTATCACTGCTCAGCAAGGAAGATTTGCCAATCGGATGTCTGGGAGAGCTGGACGACAATCTAACTGTGCAGGTCACTATCACATGTACAGGCGGCGGGGCACTAGAGACATCACAGGACTTTACATGGAGGCAGTTAGTTACCTGGCATATGCACCATCCGACAGGAGCAGCTCCTCACCACCGCCTCCTTCTCACACTGTAGTCTGCAGGCAGAGATGCTGTATTTGCTGTAACCAGGAAGGAAGTTACCTGCTGGTGCTTTGGCTCTGCAGTTCCCCCATGGCTGGGGCAAATATGTTAGCTGTGTGCAGAAATAAGACATTGCAGTATACTGTAAATGTGGACTACATACAAAGAAATATTTCCTAGATAATATAATATTTACATAAAGTGTTATGTCACCTGGTAAATGCATTACATGACTTATCCTGTATTATACTCCAGAGCTGCGCTCACTATTCTGCTGGTGCAGTCACTGTGTACATACATTACATTACTTATCCTGTACTGATCCTGAGTTACATCCTGTATTATACTCCAGAGCTGCGCTCACTATTCTGCTGGTGCAGTCACTGTGTACATACATTACATTACTTATCCTGTGTTGATCCTGAGTTACATCCTGTATTATACTCCAGAGCTGCACTCACTATTCTGCTGGTACAGTCACTGTGTACATACATTACATTACTTATCCTGTACTGATTCTGAGTTACATCCTGTATTATACTCCAGAGCTGCACTCACTATTCTGCTGGTGCAGTCACTGTGTACATACATTACATTACTTATCCTGTACTGACCCTGAGTTACATCCTGTATTATACTCCAGAGCTGCGCTCACTATTCTGCTGGTACAGTCACTGTGTACATACATTACATTACTTATCCTGTACTGATCCTGAGTTACATCCTGTATTATACTCCAGAGCTGCGCTCACTATTCTGCTGGTACAGTGACTGTGTACATACATTACATTACTTATCCTGTACTGATCCTGAGTTACATCCTGTATTATACTCCAGAGCTGCGCTCACTATTCTGCTGGTACAGTCACTGTGTACATACATTACATTACTTATCCTGTACTGATCCTGAGTTACATCCTGTATTATACTCCAGAGCTGCGCTCACTATTCTGCTGGTGCAGTCACTGTGTACATACATTACATTACTTATCCTGTACTGATCCTGAGTTACATCCTGTATTATACTCCAGAGCTGCGCTCACTATTCTGCTGGTGCAGTCACTGTGTACATACATTACATTACTTATCCTGTACTGATCCTGAGTTACATCCTGTATTATACTCCAGAGCTGCGCTCACTATTCTGCTGGTGCAGTCACTGTGTACATACATTACATTACTTATCCTGTACTGATCCTGAGTTACATCCTGTATTATACTCCAGAGCTGCGCTCACTATTCTGCTGGTGCAGTCACTGTGTACATACATTACATTACTTATCCTGTACTGATCCTGAGTTACATCCTGTATTATACTCCAGAGCTGCGCTCACTATTCTGCTGGTGCAGTCACTGTGTACATACATTACATTACTTATCCTGTACTGATCCTGAGTTACATCCTGTATTATACTCCAGAGCTGCGCTCACTATTCTGCTGGTACAGTCACTGTGTACATACATTACATTACTTATCCTGTAGTGATCCTGAGTTACATCCTGTATTATACTCCAGAGCTGCGCTCACTATTCTGCTGGTACAGTCACTGTGTACATACATTACATTACTTACCCTGTACTGACCCTGAGTTACATCCTGTATTATACTCCAGAGCTGCACTCACTATTCTGCTGGTACAGTCACTGTGTACATACATTACATTACTTATCCTGTACTGATCCTGAGTTACATCCTGTATTATACTCCAGAGCTGCACTCACTATTCTGCTGGTACAGTCACTGTGTACATACATTACATTACTTATCCAGAGTGCATTCCCTCATGTCTTATTACTTTTCCACCCTCTCTCATTACTATATTCTGATATCCATGTCATACATACCCGCTGTTCCTGGCAAGAGACGAATGTCTGGAATCCGGGGGACACCCCCGAACCCCAGCTGGTGGATGTAGGGGGGCTCATCCTGGCTATGTATCTGCACTCTGATTCCAGCTTCAAAGGATGTCTCATCTGTGGAGGAAGAGATGGGAGTTGGTCTCATCTCCGGTTATTAGCATTGTTCTTGCGGTTACATTTAGGTTTCTAATGTTTCTCAGATACTTTGGGATCATTTATTTTCTTGTAATTCTTGTTCTGCGTTAAATTATTCATCAGGACAATCTTTAACCCTTGAAAATGTCTGTCCGCCAGACCACAGACCTAGCACAGTCATTACACTTTGCCTTTAACTGACAAATTTAAAGGGATCCTTGTCCAGTTTCAATCAATGAATAATCAGAAGTTCTGCAGCTTTCTAATAGACTTTGTTTTCATTTCTTAACATTTTCCAGGGCTCTGCTGTCAGTAAATGGGAACACTCGTGCTTAATTCTTCTTGCAGGTGTACCCCCCCATGTGGACCCCTTTCTTTGACTTCAATATGCCCTAATAGGTCATGTGATTGAGGCTGCAACCATTCTGCTTATTGCTAGAGTGCATCTAAAAGTGAAGCAGGTTTGCAAATAGTCTTAATTATAAAATCTTCTTTCATTTGTATCTGCAGCTCCTATGCAGACCTTTGTGTCTCCATGGCCACAGACTACAAGCAAACCCCTGTGTAGTCTGATTTTGTTGTCATGTGTTACTCGGCCTCTTCTTAATAATCTAGAGGAGGCAGGAATGGAGGAGTAACATATGACTGCAGGTTTTTTTTTGTAGTCTGTAACCATGGAGACACATAGGTCTGCAGTTGTAGTCATGAAATAGGAGATTTTCAACCAAAACTGTTTGCAAAGTTGCTTTATTTTTCAGTTTAGATGCACTTGAGCTGTAAAGAGAATACACAATTGTACATAGCCATAAAATGAGGAACCCCTTTAAGGTACCCTGATACTCACTGGTCTCTCTCCAGATAGGTAGGTATTCCTCTTGTTGGATGTCCAGCATTATTTCCAGTCCATTCCCCATCCCTCCTTGTCTGGTCACTTTTGGGTTTTTTTTGTCAGCGTTGAAGGTGTAACATTTCCCATATCTGGTGTAGACCTGCAAAAAAAAGGGAGACAGTCAGTATGGTAATGACAGCCATCAGTGCACAGGATGACACCTCATAATCTAGCAAGTGTATAGTCCCTGTTTATAGAGAAGTCAAAGGCATGCATATACCTAGGCCAGTGGTCTCCAACATGTGACTCTCCAGCTGCTGCAAGAGTACAACTCACAGGCTATCAGGGCATGCTGGGAGTTGTAGTCTTGCAACAACTAGAGAGTCACAGTAGGGGGATCACTGTCTTGGGTCGACTATGAGATTCTATGACACATAAAACGCAACTCATTATACATAGAAACAAACACCTATAGTACATTGTACTGATCTGAAGGGTAGACACTTTACAGAGCATTTTCCCTTTATAAGTTATCATCTTTCTTTAAACTTTCACCCAGCTTTTCCAGTCTCCTGCATGGTAATTCTGATCACTTGCACTTATGTACTTCTGGCTGTTGTATAACAACCATTGTCAAGTCTTCGTGTGATAATGTAGATTATACCAAGGAGGAAGAAGGAGGAAACAGTCAGCAGCACCCATAAACTACAGATGTGAAATAAATGGCAACATTGTAGCAGTGCATTAAAGTGCTTGCAATAATTATTATATAATGTTATTTTCTAATAGACTTTTTTTTGTCCCAATTTAACACCATTTTTCTACCGCTGTATACAGACTTAATGCTTCTCAGAGTTGTGGGTTTGTTACAATTGTAACCAGTCTAGACAATCCTCTGTAAGCAAACCAGCCGGGTCTCAAGACTGATACATTTTATCTACACTGATACATTATTGTCAACTATCAGGACAGGAGGGATATTTGTGCTGCTGGTGCGTTTATCTTCACAGAGGATTGTCTAGACTGGATACTATTGTGACAAACCCTCAGCTGTGAAAAGCTGTAGGTCTGTATGGGTTTTCAGGCAATGCCTGGACAATCCCTTTAACTTCAGGGAAGGATAGGAGACCTTTGGTGGAAGAAGGTAAAGATACTTAAGTGGTGTTTGACTCACAGGAGTAAAGTCTTGGCTCGAGCAGTTCCGTCCCCGGTAGTTGCACCTTACCATCAAGCTATCTAAGCTCTTCCACGAGTGATTGAATAACATTGGAAGTCCTAGCTCATTTATCGGAGATGGCTGCCCCAATGGCGAGGACATTTTGGGATATTGGGTGGCTCCATTCAGCTGCCATACCCTACAGATGGTGACTGCAGGAAAATTCAACTCTCTCACCCAGATCATATGGACATTAGTATGGGTGGGATAAGATTTTAGATAGAAGACATGTTCTAAGGAATAGGAGATGAAAAGCCCCAGCGAGACCGTGAACGCCAGTCCGAAGAATAGCCGATGATGGATAGAGAATGGGGTCCGCAGATGGAACAGTCCATGGATCTTGGTGGTTTTTAGAAACTTATCTGTAGTTTCAGCAGAGGATCTAGCAGCCCCAGTATCCAAATCCTTCTCCATTCTGCAACCTGATGGTCAAGCGGCTCCCAACCGGGAGTTAAGACCCAACTGGGCACAAGTAGGGATGTAGCAGAGACAATGGTGGACAACGCAGAGCGCACCGTCTATGATGGTCCGGCTTGTGTAATTGCTGGAAACAAACGCTCTCACAGCATCTATAACCAGCACTCTGCAGCTGACCCACAAGGGAGTGGTGCTGAGTGTGCTCCAATCCATTTCTATTGTTTTGCAATTACTATGTAAAAAGCTTACAAAAATATATCTAAAGGTGTTGCCCCGTCTGCTGTAAGTAAAGCCATGGAGAAATCCGCAGCTTTCTAATTGATTTTGCTTTTCCTGTTTACATCCAGAGACTGAATGGCTACGTAGACCTAAAGACGACCTCTCATCACCTCCGACAACTCCAACTCTTTACAGCCATCATTAGGTGCAGATCCGCTGATTGGAATTTTCTCCGTAGCCCCCACCATTCCTGAGCAATCAGTGCTGTTAATATCATCACACTTATGCTCTCTGCTGACAAGTGGGCAGTGCCTGTCTTTCTGCTCCAGTCCAGGACCGCCCACCTGACAGTAGAGCATTTAATTGTACTGAATAGATCAGAAATGATTGCTTGGGAACACCGGGGGCTAGAGAAAAAATTCCAGCTGTGCCGGAATCAGCAAAGCAGCACCTATGGAAAGATGCAGTGAGTTGTACGTTGGAGGTGGTGGAAGTTTCTCCTTAAAGTGCACCTACAATTGTAAAAAGAAAAATTATGAATGAATAGTGAAGGTGAATATAAGAAACTTTGTAATATATCTTGTTCAAGAAATAGGTTTCCTCCTCCACTTACTAGAGTTACTTTTTGGATAGAAATCTATGGAGAGGGGGAGGAGGAGGTTGCTGGAAAAGACACAAATAACTGCTGTTAAGAGAAACCGCATCATCCAGCTCATCAATAGCGGTCTCTCGGTCGAGAATATTGCAAAACTGCATCATGTGAGTGCCAGGACAGTGGGTAGAATATAAAATGAAGTCCGTCCATCCATTCAACAGCCATGAGGTGGCCGTGTAGGAAAAATATCGGAGTCAACAAGTCCGGTGGAGGTGAATTTTCAAAATAATAAAAATTAAATTTTTGATTTTTAGGAGCAAAACAGTAACAATGCAGTTACCTGACAAGAATCTGCAGAAATGATCATATGCTAAATCGTTACAAGTCACATTTATGTCTGAGATAGCCGAGAGGATTGTCTATAACAGGGGCCCCCAAACTACGGCCCGCGGGCCGCATCCGGCCCCCGGAGGCCATTTACCCGGCTCACGTCACAATTTCCTTTTGTTATTTCAATTGTGAGCGCACAGGCGGCGCTTACAATTGAAATAACCCACCGAGCGCTACACGGGAAGTCTCGTTCCTGTGTAGACGCTCGGCGCTCGTCGTCCGGACCTAGAATGATCACGTCATGACGCACGACGTGCTCATCTAGGCCTTACAGCCGAAGACAGAGGAGCCGGGACCACAGCGCGGGAGCGGCTGCAGTGCTAGGTAAAGTATATTTTCACTTTTTTTTTTTTTTTACTGGGCATGGAGGGGGATCAGAGAGCTGGATCTATATGGGGGATTGATGGGACCTATATGGGGGAGAGCTGGACATATATGGGGGAGAGACTTGGACCTATGTGGGGGAGAGACCTGGACCTATATGGGGGAGAGAGCTGGCCCTATATGAGGGAGACTGCATGGGACCTATATGGGGGGGCATGGGACCTATATGGGGGGGCATGGGACCTATATGGGGGGGCATGGGACCTATATGGGGGGGGGACATAGGACCTATATGGGGGAATTAGCTGGCCCTTTATGAGAGACTGCATGGGACCTATATGAGGGAAAGAGCTGGACCTATATGGGGGAGACTGCATGGGACCTATATGGGGGAGAGAGCTGGACTTATATGGGGGAGACGCTGGGACTGGGGGGAGGGGGCCCTATTTGCAAATATGGAACTGGACATTGACCATCTCATTAGCCAAAAGCAGGCCCATACTTCACATTGAAATAATGGTGAGTTTGTTGACTTAAATTTACTATTTCTTTATTTTGAATGTTGTATTTGTTCCCTTTTTGTTTTACTTTAAAATGAGATACGTGTAGTGTGCATAGGGATTTTCATAGTTTTTCTTATAGTCCGGCCCTCCAACGGTCTGAGGGACAGTGAACTGGCCCCCTGTGTAAAAAGTTTGGGGACCCCTGGTCTATAACATGATAGGAGTCTCACGTTCCAAGCTGTAGTGGATGGTGAGATCTGGAGCCGGAAAGTCACAAGGTCTAAGCATTGTTACCCTTTTTCCTTATAAATAAACAGTGAAGATGAGGAGGAGGAGGGAGCATAATATGTGGAGAAGGAAACAGGTTTCTTTAATAAGATATATTACAAAGTTTCTTATATTCACCTGGACTGTTCATTTATGAAAAGTGATTTTATATTTGTAGATAAACTTTATTAAAAAGCTACTAAATTGCAGGAAACTGACGGACCCAGAACTAGTCATCAGGTCGGTTATTAGGCCATATTCAGATCACGTTCTTTACATCCGTTTACATAGACGTCAATGTTAAAAAAAAAAAAAAAAAAAAAAACGGATCTGTTGCTTTCTATTTTGAAGAACACAAAAATGTACTAAACCATACTTCTATGTCTGTCCAAAACAATGAACAGCAACAACAATTTTTTTTTTTACTTTGTCATCAGATGGCCATCCTATTGCATCAGTTTTTACATCCGTTTTTTGCATCTGAATAGAACCTTAATGCCTAGAAATCAATTTGCATCCTAGTGACGGCTGATAGCAGCAGATCAGTGGGCTGTGTCAAAAATAGACCATAGTCCTCACCCATTATTGGCCTATTTAGTACATGTGTTTGTGCTTTGTATGTCTTATTGTGCACTGTACGTTGTACATTATGCTGTATATGCCGGTGACTTCTTGCGATGAATGATTTATATCCATCACTTTAATTGTGTCCTTTTGCGTTCCTCAGTCTAGCACTTTCTGGAAAGAAGGCGGTGAGATGATTCTAACAATATGTCTGGATCCCATTTGCACCTATTGCTTGTGCCGTGGGCACCTCCCGAGGTACAGCCTTCACATACTATGGCTCAATGCTTTGTAGTCAAACTGGGTGGGAAAGTCTTCCTATAAATGCCAGCTCTCCTGCACTTTTTGGGTCTCCGTTGCGACCATTATCAGTCTGTGTGGTGTACTTCGAGGATTGAGCATTGACTTGGCCATGAAGGCCAGTGAACCTAGCATGTGTCTGAGAGCCCATAGGAGCTGGGGGCAAATCCCAGTGAGAATTGGGCAATTGCTGTACGTTGCATTGAGGTGGCCACTCTCATATTGATAGAGGTTTCGGAGCATAGAGAAAATTTACTGCTGAGTTGACCTGCTGTTGTTGATCCTCCCCACAACTGTCGCTGACCCCCTTGTGACTGAATAACTTCTAACGTTCTTTGGTTGCCTCTCTACAAGACTACAGATCCGACTGCCCTGTCCTTGGTAAGTCGGCGTCAGGGGGAACAGAAGGACCTGGTGTAGTCGGTCACCATTACAGGCACACACCATGTACTCCAGATTCAGATCATTATAATGTGGCCATCTTTTAGGGCCCCTATTACAGACATAGCCATCAGAACCTCCATCGTATGGGTACACCCAAGTAACGTTACTATAGAAGCCAATGGCAAACTGGTCAACTCTTCTGGAAGCTCCGGGAGGCTCCCAAATAAAGGATCGACCTCTCAGACCCCTGGAAGAGCAGGCAAATCTCTCAAGCCATCGGGGTAGCTGTCACTTTATATGTGACTTGGGCACTCTATGTCACAAGAACGAGACATGGGTACATGTAGAAGGAGGCTCTGGCTACATCCAGAAGGGCATGGCCATGCCATGTGGGGCCTGGCTTTACCGGGAAATGTTTCCGTCATTTTCGCCATATTCCATGATATCACTGAGCCAGATGTTGGCGAGTATGACCTATAATGATCTAAGTTTGTCTCAGCAGAGCCGTGTCTGGGGCGGGGGATGATTCTAACATGCCGCCATATTACATCTATCTCAATTCAGCCTAATCCCCCCCCCATTTCCATCGGTTTTTTGTTTCGTTGGTGTTCTCATTCTCCATTCTGGACACACGTTGCATACTTATTTTCTATAATCATTCGGTAAACACAATTTCCCCTAAAGCGACTGTTTTTATAAAGCGATAATTCTCCTACGTCTCATAATGAATGGCTGACATTATATTAATTACACGCACGCCAAGAATCGCGGTGCGGAGTAAACGCAGGACGGAGGATAGCCACATAGTCTATGCAAGCAACAAGTAGATTCGCTATGCAGGAGAGGTTTAGAGATGCAATAATCTGCTGAAACAATGGTATGTTTACCAGAACTGTGTAATACTCTGCAGAGTCACAGGAAAGAGGGTGCGATCATCTGCTGCAGGGTTGTTGTTCTGATGATGAAGAACAGTGTGCAATGCTCTGCAGAACTGTGATTCTGATTATGAAGAAAGAGGGTGCAATAGTCTGCAGAGTTGTTCTGATTATGAGGAATAATGTGCAATATTCTGCATAAACCCTAATCTGTTTAACAAGAAAAAGGTGCCAGTGACTGAGCTGTGCAAAAATCTGCAAAGTCTTTGTTTTTTTTTCAGTGGAGACTATTTGCACAGTCACTCTTCATTGGTGTAATAATCTGCAGCGGCGCTGTTGAAAAATTGCAGTGCAAAAATGAGTGACTGTTATAATTACAAGTAAAAGGAAATGTGCAACAGTCTGCAGAATCTCTGGGTTATAGGGAAATAGGCTGTGCAATAATCTGCAGAGTGAAAAAGTTACAATAGTCTTCAATTGCTTCCAAAAGTCTAAGTATAGGTGAAGATGTTGGCAATAATCTGCAGAATGACTGCAAAATATTGTGCAATAATCTGCAGTAACAACCTACAACGCCACCATTTTTCTTATCAGGGAATAAGTTGTGCAATAGTCTGCAGAGTCACTGTTTCGGTTCAGTGTGCAATAATCTGCAGAATCTCCACTGATACTTCATATAGAAGGAAGATGTATAGGAAATCTCCAGTTCCACCAGTCTGTATGTAGAGAGTGTAGTTGTGCAATCATCTGCAGTCACTGCTTTGTTTACAGGGGAAAAGACTGTAAGATAGTCTGCAGATAGTAGGTATTCCTCTGGTCTAGCCTTGAAGCAGTTAATTCTGTAGCGTCTAATGCTCCGCCGCCTAGAGATGTCTAATTAAGGAAGTGATTTGCCATATTTGTGGCAATAATCTCATTGGTATAAAGTATGAGACCAGGATATCGATTATTTGAGTGTCCTGAAAATTTCTATGTTCAGCAGAGTCTCTAACCAGCTTAACCCTCTCCTGACCAGCAACAAACAGCTGCAGCTAGTCAGGTGCAAAGCAAGGGGACTGAGTGCCAAGATAGTCTATATATACATATGTATGCTGGATGCAGTAACACTACTATGTTAGCCCAGTGATCTCACCTATGTAGTCTCAGCAGCAAAACATCTGTTATTATAAATGTAAGCGCCTATACCATTAATGTAAGACTATAGGAAACTATAATAACTGCTATAATACTACCCCTATGTACAGCAATATTATAATACTGCTCCTATGTACAAGAATATAACTACTATAATACTGCTCCTATGTACAAGAATATAACTACTATAATACTGCTCCTATGTACAAGAATATAACTACTATAATACTACCTCCTATGTGCAAGAATATAACTACTATAATACTGCTCCTATGTACAAGAATATAACTACTATAATACTGCTCCTATGTACAAGAATACAACTACTATAATACTGCTCCTATGTACAAGAATATAACTACTATAATACTGCCCCTATGTACAAGAATATAACTACTATAATACTACCTCCTATGTACAAGAATATAACTACTATAATACTACCCCCTATGTACAAGAATATAACTACTATAATACTGCCCCTATGTACAAGAATATAACTACTATAATACTACCTCCTATGTACAAGAATATAACTACTATAATACTGCTCCTATGTACAAGAATATAACTACTATAATACTCGCTATGTGTACAAGAATATAACTACTATAATACTGCTCCTATGTACAAGAATATAACTAATATAATACTGCTCCTATGTACAAGAATATAACTACTATAATACTACTCCTATGTACAAGAATATAACTACTATAATACTACTCCTATGTACAAGAATATAACTACTATAATACTACTCCTATGTACAAGACTATAACTACTATAACACTACCTCCTATGTACAAGAATATAACTACTATAATACTGCTCCTATGTACAAGAATATAACTACTATAATACTGCCCCTATGTACAAGAATATAACTACTATAATACTGCCTCCTATGTACAAGAATATAACTACTATAATACTGCTCCTATGTACAAGAATATAACTACTATAATACTGCCCCCTATGTACAAGAATATAACTACTATAATACTGCCCCCTATGTACAAGAATATAACTACTATAATACTACCTCCTATGTACAAGAATATAACTACTATAATACTACCTCCTATGTACAAGAATATAACTACTATAATACTACCTCCTATGTACAAGAATATAACTACTATAATACTACCTCCTATGTACAAGAATATAACTACTATAATACTGCTCCTATGTACAAGAATATAACTACTATAATACTGCTCCTATGTACAAGAATATAACTACTATAATACTACCTCCTATGTACAAGAATATAACTACTATAATACTGCTCCTATGTACAAGAATATAACTACTATAATACTGCCCCCTATGTACAAGAATATAACTACTATAATACTGCCCCCTATGTACAAGAATATAACTACTATAATACTACTCCTATGTACAAGAATATAACTACTATAATACTACTCCTATGTACAAGAATATAACTACTATAATACTGCCCCCTATGTACAAGAATATAACTACTATAATACTACTCCTATGTACAAGAATATAACTACTATAATACTACTCCTATGTACAAGAATATAACTACTATAATACTGCCTCCTATGTACAAGAATATAACTACTATAATACTACCTCCTATGTACAAGAATATAACTACTATAATACTACTCCTATGTACAAGAATATAACTACTATAATACTGCTCCTATGTACAAGAATATAACTACTATAATACTACTCCTATGTACAAGAATATAACTACTATAATACTGCCCCTATGTACAAGAATATAACTACTATAATACTGCTCCTATGTACAAGAATATAACTACTATAATACTCCCCCTATGTACAAGAATATAACTACTATAATACTGCTCCTATGTACAAGAATATAACTACTATAATACTACTCCTATGTACAAGAATATAACTACTATAATACTACGCCTATGTACAAGAATATAACTACTATAATACTGCCCCCTATGTACAAGAATATAACTACTATAATACTACTCCTATGTACAAGAATATAACTACTATAATACTGCTCCTATGTACAAGAATATAACTACTATAATACTGCTCCTATGTACAAGAATATAACTACTATAATACCGCTCCTATGTACAAGAATATAACTACTATAATACTACTCCTATGTACAAGAATATAACTACTATAATACTAGCTCCTATGTACAAGAATATAACTACTATAATACTGCCTCCTATGTACAAGAATATAACTACTATAATACTGCTCCTATGTACAAGAATATAACTACTATAATACTGCTCCTATGTACAAGAATATAACTACTATAATACTGCTCCTATGTACAAGAATATAACTACTATAATACTGCTCCTATATACAAGAATATTACTACTATAATACTACCTCCTATGTACAAGAATATAACTACTATAATACTACTCCTATGTACAAGAATATAACTACTATAATACTGCCCCTATTCCGCCCCCCTATGTACAAGAATATAACTACTATAATACTACCTCCTATGTACAAGAATATAACTACTATAATACTAGCTCCTATGTACAAGAATATAACTACTATAATACTGCCCCTATGTACAAGAATATAACTACTATAATACTGCTCCTATGTACAAGAATATAACTACTATAATACTACTCCTATGTACAAGAATATAACTACTATAATACTGCTCCTATGTACAAGAATATAACTACTATAATACTACTCCTATGTACAAGAATATAACTACTATAATACTGCCCCTATGTACAAGAATATAACTACTATAATACTACCTCCTATGTACAAGAATATAACTACTATAATACTGCCCCTATGTACAAGAATATAACTACTATAATACTACCTCCTATGTACAAGAATATAACTACTATAATACTGCCCCTATGTACAAGAATATAACTACTATAATACTACTCCTATGTACAAGAATATAACTACTATAATACTGCCCCTATGTACAAGAATATAACTACTATAATACTACCTCCTATGTACAAGAATATAACTACTATAATACTGCTCCTATGTACAAGAATATAACTACTATAATACTACCTCCTATGTACAAGAATATAACTACTATAATACTGCCCCTATGTACAAGAATATAACTACTATAATACTACTCCTATGTACAAGAATATAACTACTATAATACTGTCTCCTATGTACAAGAATATAACTACTATAATACTACCTCCTATGTACAAGAATATAACTACTATAATACTGCTCCTATGTACAAGAATATAACTACTATAATACTGCTCCTATGTACAAGAATATAACTACTATAATACTACTCCTATGTACAAGAATATAACTACTATAATACTGCTCCTATGTACAAGAATATAACTACTATAATACTGCTCCTATGTACAAGAATATAACTACTATAATACTGCCCCTATGTACAAGAATATAACTACTATAATACTACTCCTATGTACAAGAATATAACTACTATAATACTGCCCCCTATGTACAAGAATATAACGACTATAATACTACTCCTATGTACAAGAATATAACTACTATAATACTACTCCTATGTACAAAAATATAACTACTATAATACTGCCTCCTATGTACAAGAATATAACTACTATAATACTACCTCCTATGTACAAGAATATAACTACTATAATACTACTCCTATGTACAAGAATATAACTACTATAATACTGCTCCTATGTACAAGAATATAACTACTATAATACTACTCCTATGTACAAGAATATAAATACTATAATACCGCTCCTATGTACAAGAGTATAACTACTATAATACTGCTCCTATGTACAGGAATATAACTACTATAATACTACCCCTATGTACAAGAATATAACTACTATAATACTGCTCCTATGTACAAGAATATAACTACTATAATACTGCTCCTATGTACAAGAATATAACTACTATAATACTGCCGCCTATGTACAAGAATATAAATACTATAATACCGCTCCTATGTACAAGAGTATAACTACTATAATACTGCTCCTATGTACAGGAATATAACTACTATAATACTGCTCCTATGTACAAGAATATAACTACTATAATACTGCTCCTATGTACAAGAATATAACTACTATAATACCGCTCCTATGTACAAGAATATAACTACTATAATACTGCTCCTATGTACAAGAGTATAACTACTATAATACTACCTCCTATGTACAAGAATATAACTACTATAATACTGCTCCTATGTACAAGAATATAACTACTATAATACTGCTCCTATGTACAAGAATATAACTACTATAATACTGCTCCTATGTACAAGAATATAACTACTATAATACTGCTCCTATGTACAAGAATATAACTACTATAATACTACTCCTATGTACAAGAATATAACTACTATAATACTGCCCCTATGTACAAGAATATAACTACTATAATACTACCTCCTATGTACAAGAATATAACTACTATAATACTGCCCCTATGTACAAGAATATAACTACTATAATACTGCCTCCTATGTACAAGAATATAACTACTATAATACTGCTCCTATGTACAAGAATATAACTACTATAATACTACCTCCTATGTACAAGAATATAACTACTATAATACTGCTCCTATGTACAAGAATATAACTACTATAATACTACTCCTATGTACAAGAATATAACTACTATAATACTGCCTCCTATGTACAAGAATATAACTACTATAATACTACTCCTATGTACAAGAATATAACTACTATAATACTGCCGCCTATGTACAAGAATATAACTACTATAATACTACCTCCTATGTAGAAGAATATAACTACTATAATACTGCCCCTATGTACAAGAATATAACTACTATAATACTACCTCCTATGTACAAGAATATAACTACTATAATACTGCTCCTATGTACAAGAATATAACTACTATAATACTACCTCCTATGTACAAGAATATAACTACTATAATACTGCCCCTATGTACAAGAATATAACTACTATAATACTACCTCCTATGTACAAGAATATAACTACTATAATACTGCTCCTATGTACAAGAATATAACTACTATAATACTGCTTCTATGTACAAGA
The DNA here is from genome assembly GCA_947044405.1 of Leptodactylus fallax. Lineage (NCBI taxonomy): Eukaryota > Metazoa > Chordata > Amphibia > Anura > Leptodactylidae > Leptodactylus > Leptodactylus fallax. The sequence goes on from CAMRHE010000659.1 coordinate 638,804, forward strand.
ATATAACTACTATAATACTACCTCCTATGTACAAGAATATAACTACTATAATACTACCTCCTATGTACAAGAATATAACTACTATAATACTGCTCCTATGTACAAGAATATAACTACTATAATACTACTCCTATGTACAAGAATATAACTACTATAATACTGCTCCTATGTACAAGAATATAACTACTATAATACTGCTCCTATGTACAAGAATATAACTACTATAATACTGCTCCTATGTACAAGAATATAACTACTATAATATTGCCCCCTTTGGACGATACAATGGAATCTTTTTGAGGCATTTGATATTCGCTATGTTGGGGGTCATCCTCTTAGATTTGTATGATGGCGGTTTTCTCCTCTCGCTTCCTCTCACATAGGGTTCTCAGCACTGCACCAAATCCTATTTGTGTGCCAAAGTCAGAGCGACATTCCTGTGTTTTTATTACCCTCATAACTAGTGACAGCTTTTCTGCCTGAAGGACAAACAAGTATTCCTGGTCCAGACATCAGACTGAATACATAGACATGAGCTGAATAGCAGGACTGTACGGCCGAGTACCTACACTGAACCTTCATGTCCCCTGTGTAGACTTACAGCACTGATTTGGAGATTCTTATTATTCCATATGAAGGAAATTTGTTACATGGAATCTCTTGTAGTTGGGGCTTTAGTGTCTCATTTCTGGGAGTCTGACCACTGGGGCTTTTAGCCATTACAAGACCAGGGGCCACACATCAGACTCGGGCTGGATAAACCTCTTCAATCTGCTTTCAGGGCTGGCAGTCTGTACATCCTAGATGTACGACCCCTGCTCTCTGGTACACTGGAGTGAGAAGATTTATGATACACAGCCTTCCACTGTCAGAAAGGAGAAAATTAACCTTTTCATGGGCGGGGCTGTGACTACTTCCATTCACTTGAAGTAATGTTAGATACCTACAGAGGGGAATACTGGGTAATTCAGCGCCATTGTGTTACTTTTCACCAGTATAAATACCCTACAGTCATCACAAGCCCCGGATAACGCGGCGAACGTGAAACGCGCGAGCTGTGCACAAGCTTGTTACACTTCAGATTTAATACCCCTGTCATGTGAACTAATACCTAACAAACATCAAGGACTGGAAAGCTGCGCCAACACCCGCCTGTACACGATGTCATCAGCCTGGCCGCCGACACAGGCAGCCAGAATTAGAAATGCGAAAGCACTACGGAGGCGAAGTTTTCCTGAAAGTGCAAATATAAAATCTATATTTAATTTGGTTTAATATAATAACACAAGCAGCAAAGTATTCAGGGATCTCATTGAGGAGTCAGCCAGGTGGATACAAAGTAATAGGAAACTAGTACTGCCAACTACTGGCCGCCTCTGGTAATGCAGCTCAGCAATGGAAAGATTCTAATAGTGGCCGCTGATACATTGTCTACAGATTAATAATCGATATGTTCTGGAAACTGCGGTTATTGTATCTATAGGGCCTGACATCTCAGGAGTTGCTTCGTACTCTGTGATTTATGGTGTAATATCCAGTCTGCTTAGACTCTCATGGACCACTGGGCCGAGTATCGGGATAGAAAGTGCTTTGTGGATTGTCTAGATGAGAAATCTTCTAATGACTGCCCAAGAAGATGGAATGTAAATAGTTAATTGATCCAATCATGGAGGCTTCTACAAGAACGTTCCCACTCTTAGTCTGGCAGGATACCAGGGGTCCTTAATTTTTTACATTATAGTGGTAACACAGTATATACAGTATATACTCCCCAGGCTACACTTTACTAAGATATTGCAGCAGATATAATGGATTTGGCAGGGTTCTGCACTTATGTTGCACCATGACGGTTGTCCATATGTGCCTGGTGCATGTCTACAAAAAGATGACACAAGTGGGGCTATAAACCATGTTATACCTCTTTCCTGTGCACCTATGTGTGTCCCAATAGTGAACCCCCCCCAAGCCTCATCCAAGCTGAGACCGCAGCGTTTAACAATCCCTGCAAAGCGAATCCCATCCAAACATTGCAGAAAAGTACGCGCAGCGGAAATCCGGCAATTTCCAAAACCGTTGTGTTTTTGGATATCGCAGCATGTCAATTCTACCTACGGAAATGCTGACGGCTTCCCTATAGGTATAAAGGAAGCAGAAAGTCCGCAGAGGAAAACTCTGTAGACTTTCTGTGTAAAGCATTGCAGGAAAAACCGTGATGTGGTTTTTCCTGCAGCGCTTTTTGCTGCAGACCGCTACATGGATTGTAGAAACGCTGCAGGAAAAGACTGCAAAAAATCTAAGTTATTTAGCTGTGGAATTACGAGCGTTTTCCCTACAGATTTAATAGGGGAAGAAAAAATGTAGAGGAAAATGCAGCAAAAAAATTGATGAAAACGCTGCGGAAAAAAAAAACTGCAACGGGTTTTTTTCAGCGTTTTTTTTCTGCATCACGTTTTAGCTGTGATTCTCTACTTGGGGCCTTAGGATAAAGGTGATCTTTAGCTTGTGGCTCTGCAGCCATTGTGAGACTACAACTCTCAGCATGCCCAAGTCCCCTACATCTGTTATGACAGCGGGTGAGAAGGGTCCTCTCCGGCCCCAGGGCCACTCTTTGGACTAGGAGTGTGGTCTCCTCTCCGGCCGCCCTTGTCCCGGTCTCTTACTGCAGAGTGTCTGCTCCGCTCCTTGTGATGATTGTGATGTTAACGATCCTTTAATGTGAAGTGTTAATTATGAAATATTGATTGTGCCGGACAATGCTCGCTGCATAATGAACATGTCGACGAGGCAGGAAGAGCCAGAGCATCCTTGGAAGGGAACGCTGCGTCTTGCAGTATGCGGGGATGCAGTATTAACCTCTTCATTACTACAGGTCCCATCCCCCTAGGAACATTCCATGTGACTGTTCCGTCCTTGACCCCTGTTCTCCTATACATACAACTACCCCCATCATCTCCTCCTGACACTTTCTTGTTTATCTCCATCCTGAAGGGATTGGGATCAGAAAGCGAAGTATTATTGAGGATTGCCGCCGCGGGGTGATGGCGGTCACTTGGTAACATCTTCATCTTTGGTGTTGACGATTAATGGTGTCCAGAGTGATGCCGCACAATAAAATATAACCCTGAGGATTTATACGCCCGTAGTCAGCAGTCGCCCAGAAAGTTACTGGAAAGATTGTCAAGTTCCTTCAATGGTTTATGATTCAAGGAGTTTATAATAAAAGTTACAGGACGACAGAAATGGCGCTACAGACGGCAGGCCATTGTATGGAAAGGGTTAACAACTAACCAAATATTCAATTAAAGAGGGGTGATGTGACTTCAACATGGACTGTCATCCAGCTTTCTCAGACTCCTGAATGGCAATTTAGACCAGTTATGTAGTCATGTATCCCTCACTTCTAGGTCACTTTAGAACTAGGAAGGTTTGTCAGTCAGTAGTGTAAGAAAGCTGGGTGACAACCCCCTCTATCGGTGGCCATATAAGTTGGTACCCAGCTTTCCCTCCCACAGCTTGTCTTAGTTCTTTGTTTGATCAGATTAACATTGATTTGTGATGGTCAAAGTAATGTAGACACAGAACACATATAGAGATATACTATATACACATACATATATACACTCATATACACAGACAAATGTGCACACATATACATACATAAATCTAAATATACTTACACACACACATACATATATATGCACACACATAAAAAACACATATACATACAACCACTATACAGAAATACACATATACACACATACATATGCACAAATGTAACCACACTTACACCCACAAATACACATATGCACATACATATACATACATACATATGTATGCATACCATATACAGATACACACATATACATAAAACACATATACTTACATACATACACAGATACATATGCACCCATGTAAACACACTTACACACACAAGTATACATATACACACATATATATGCCTACCATATACAGACACACATACACTAGAGAAAAGAGCCTTTCACTAGTATCACAGACAGGGATTCTTTACTGTAAGAGCAGGTTACGGGTTTTAGGTTTTGGCAAAGACAAGTTGATCCCGGGTTTATACTGATGGCCGGATTTGTATTCCTGAAGGAATTTTTTCTCCTGACATGGGGCAATTGGCATCAGCCTTGCGGGGATTTCTGCCTTCCTCTGGATCACCGCTATGTTGTAGGTTGGACTTGACGGACTTGTGTCTTCTTCCAACCTAATCTAATATGTTACTATACACAGATACACATATACACACACACACACACTGTAAGAGGGATTTAAGATTTATGTCTCATTTCAGTATAATATGGCTTGTACACACATATATATACGGTGGCTCAGTGGTTAGCACTGTATCCTTATAGCACTGGAGTCCTGGGTTCCAATCCTGCCAAGGACAACATCTGCAAGGAGTTTGTATGTTCTCCCCGTGTTTGGTGGGTTTCCTCCGGGTACTCTGGTTTCCTCCCACACTCCAAAGACATCCTGATAGGGAGTGTAGATTGTGAGCCCTATATGGTACAGTGACTGACAATGTCTGTACAGTGCTGCGGAATATGATGGTGCTATACAAGTAGCATAATAAATAAAAATATGATCTTTAGTTTTATGCATGTATTCAAGTATATACATTTATGTGATTGTTTTCTGTGTGGGGGTCATTTGATTTGTTGACTGTGTTAGGGCAATCTTGCCCAGGTTTTATGGTCGTCTTCCTGTTGAACTGGTTTTCACAATTTGTCTTGAGGATATTCTTATGTTTATTGCCCCTACTGAAGGTGTAATTGACATTCCTTGGAACCACCTTCTATTTCTGGGCCACAAGAAGGTGGATTTGGGCTCCCCAGACTGTGATTTGAACTATTTTCTTCACCGAAGCTAAGTATAATAAACATTTCTACTTTTTCCTATTTCTTGTGTGTGTGAGTCTTTCATTATACAGTATATTCCTTTATTCAAAATCATATTTGAATACACACACAGATATACCTATACACACCTATACACACGTATACACACCTACTATACGGCTGAAGCTTTGTGCAGTACTCACCTCTAGTAAAGAGACATATGGGATGAAACAATCTTCTGCTGCCCAGTCTGCAGGTACCAGACAATGACATTATGGCTAGGACTACACTTTGAGCTTGGCCGTGGCTGGGAGAACACAAATCTGGACTATCCCTTTAAATGAGCAAAGGAAACAGATACATCTTATTATGGGCAAAATACTACTTCTGAGACTATGACTGCGACTACAACGACTACTAATCTGCAGCCTTGTGAGCCTTCTATACTTGACTGCCTGTTCCTCAGATGACCACTTGATGGCAGTGTGACACAATGATGATCTAACCTAGAATTTGCCTGGAGGTAACAGACTAGTAAAGGAATAGGTCTGACTTCCACTAGTTTTAAGTGGCCAGGATTAACCATTTCACCACTGGTTGGAAGGCGATGAAGGGTCAGATGCTCTCAATGGTTTTTCAGCAATCCACAAACTGCTCCACGTCCCTCACACATCGCCCTCCATCACTACCTGCAGCACCTGCATCCATCGCTGTCCAGCCTAGCAGGCTACATATAACCTTAACTATAGAGCTGAGGTTAGTTGTGGGAACCATCTGCACCCTCTACGCCTCAACCCCCAATGTGCCATTCAAGGATATGAACCCTAGGGGGTGCTATGTGAAATATCCATCACCTGTCACTGAATCCAAGATACAGGGGAGCCTATGGAGGGGCTTTGTGAATGAATGGGTGTGTAATCTGCAGTCCTCCTGCTGCTGTGACACTACAACTCTCAGCATGCCCTGACAGCCTGATCCAATATGGTGTGTAATCTGCAGCCCTCCTGTTTAGGTGACACTACAACTCTCAGCATGCCCTGAGAACCTGATCCGATCAATCATAGACTAGGAGTGTGCAATCTGCAGCCCTCCTGCTGCTGTGACACTACAACTCTCAGCATGCCCTGACAGCCTGATCCAATATGGTGTGTAATCTGCAGCCCTCCTTCTGCAGTGACACTACAACTCTCAGCATGCCCTGACACCTGATCCAATATAGGGGCGCAATCTGAAGCCCTCCTGCTGCAGTGACACTACAACTCTCAGCATGCCCTGAGAACCTGATCCGATCAATCATAGACTAGGGGTGTGCAATCTGAAGCCCTCCCACTGCTGTGACACTACAACTCTCAGCATGCCCTGAGAACCTGATCCGATCAATCATAGACTAGGGGTGTGCAATCTGAAGCCCTCCCACTGCTGTGACACTACAACTCTCAGCATGCCCTAACAGCCTGATCCAATATGGTGTGTAATCTGCAGCCCTCCTGCTGCTGTGACACTACAACTCCCAGCATGCCCTGACACCTGATCCAATATAGAGGTGCAATCTGATGCTCTCCTGCTGCAGTGACACTACAAATCTCAGCCTACGACTGTAGGGACTGAGGGTTGTAGTTTTACATCAAGTGGAAGCACACAGGTTGCAGACCACTAATATACCATCTCCCCATAATACTGACTTGAGGTTAAGACAAGGACAAGCAGAAGCCCTTGGAAATCTCCATCGATGACCTGATTGGTATTCTTCCCCCATGCCGCTGACCAACGCTGCCCCCATACAGATGAGATTAGAATTAACAACTATATCATTAGCACTAGGATTAAACTACTAATCCCTTCCCTGCTGACCGAGGAGGTTCTCGCCTCATTGATCTGTGCGCACTAATACTGATCCTAGGCGCTGTCCTAGGGAGCCATGGAGGCCACATTGGCCACTGAATCCTGCGCTGTATTCTCCATTTGCCTCCTCCACGGTACAGGAAGGACATAGGCTAATAATCTGCGGGTTCTGCTCCCGCGGGTCCATCTATATCATATGCATTCAGAAACCCCCAGCCAGCCGCACAATCACATTCATTACTTTCTCATATTATTTCCCTATCTCTGAGCGGCGGCGAAAAAATGAGTCACCGTCAGAAGTGGCCGCGGCGTAGACCTCAGCTGCGGGAACAACAACTCCCAACTTATTAAACATTTTGATTTTACAAGAGGAGCGAGGACGGAGGTGACAGTGATGAAGCGTCTCCTCGTCTAAGAAGATGGATTTCGGAGGGAAGCTATTGCTCCAGGGAAAAGACAGAAAAAAAAATCCAAAAATTCCAGTCCTTTGACCCCAGGTGGAGGGATATACAAAAAAAAACCAACTTTCTGAAAGTGAATTCATGTGTTTGCATGGTTTAACTCCTCAAAGACCAATCCTTAACCGCTTGCCAACCATCCATTGACTATATACGGGTGGTCGGCAATTAACTCTGCAAGGAAGTGCCTGGATGTCTTTGCAGAGTTAGCAGCTGCACCCTCCAAGGACCAAGAAGCCAGTCAGTGACAGACAGATTATTGACATGGTTTATTGCTGTCCCTGTCTTCCTAAGTGCTGTATACACCACGTTCAATGAGTCCTGTGTATACAGCTCTGAGAGCCGCCATGATGCAGGAACCTCGCCTGGCGGTCATGTGATCCAGCAAGGACCAGGAACTGTAGAAACTGCTGAGTCCTGGGGACCCAGACCACCTCTGTTAATATATACTAGGGTACTTGGGCTGTATACCTCCTGTAATTCGGGCTAATATATTGGCAAAAAAACTGTAATATTAAAATGCCCCCCAAAGGTCTAGTATGATCTTATGGGGGCACAATGTGTCAAAAAAAAAAAATAAAAATAAAATAAAGAAGATAAAAAAATTCAAAAGAAAATCAAATGTACCCCCCCCCAAAAAAAAGAACCCAAACACCTGTCTAGTCATTAACTAGGGAAAATGACTCGGTCATGAAGTGGTTAAAGAGAATCTCCACTTTTTTACCACTATGGCATTTAAAGGTATAATATTTTGTGCTGATTATTTATTACTATATCTTTATAGCGATCAGAGTTTCCATTTTTCTGCTACCAAGCTCCAAATTCCCCGCACAGCGATAAAGGGAAATTAAGAAGTCGCCTGTGTGCAGCCACCACCAGGGGGAGCTCTTTTCATACTGTGTTATTATTGAGGTCAATGTGTCATGCGAGGTTCACACTAGTGTTGCATTTCTGTTGTTCGGGTCCACTGGGGGAGAGGCGGACAGCTAACACAATGGTAACACATGGAGCCCGGCTGACCCCATTGACTATAGTCCGTTCAGGATTTTTGCCTCTGTCAATTTCTAGCGCAGGTGTGAACGTAGCCTAAGAGTGTACAGGGGAGGAAGAGAGAGCGGAGAACAAGGGGCCGGAGGGAAAGGACAGGAGGACATAGACTGGTGGAGTGGCAGGATTTGAATAAGATATTTGGTCAGATGTCAGCACTTTACTAAACAAACATTCCATAGATTACAGTAGAAATCAGTGAGTGGCGGTAACAAAATGTCCTAAATTCTTACATATATAAGAATTTGGGGCAAAGACCATGCCTCCCAGTTTGCCGCGTCCTCTAGCCAATACCCTCATCACACTTGTTACATTGTAACTAAACTTTTAGACAACTTGTGATTTTCTGCCACTATTTGTGTCATTCATACATTGTGTAACAGAATTTATTAAGACATTTTGTCTCCTTTCCGTGAAATTCTGCATTTCTTCTTTTGTCCTTTGCTTCTGTATTGCCACCTGCTGGGTCGGGGAGTCGCCTCTTATAGTTATATCTCAGACATTATAAAATATAGAAACTTGTGTCTGGTCTCACATGAAAGAGGAGATTGCAATACTCAGGATCCATACGAGATATCACCGGCTGAAAACACTCAGGATTGGGAGTATCTGCCGCTGCACATAAATATCCTGATCCCAACTGTGTGTTCCGGATGAACGGCTTAATCAGGAGCGGGATGCCGCGACATAATACTGTTGCACTACATCGGCATCCCGTCACGGCTAGACCGCGGCGAAAATTCCGGCGGCGGAAAATGAAGAAAATTCCTCTTCATTTTCCAGCAATTTCAGTGCTGGAGAGACTGCTGACTCTGCCCACAGTGTACACAGCACAAGCTGCAAAGTGCCAAAAACAATACTGACTATTACAACAGGTTCCCTTTAATGTCTGATCCTCCAGGACTGCGGACAGCGCACTCTCTGCATAGTCAGCCAGGCCTGCCTGACAGCACCATGGACAGCAGCAGAGCAGAGGCGGAGCTGTCAGTTGTCAGGACAGGAGAGTCCATTGTCATTGTCGGCTGTTTGTTTGTTTGTCCAGGTAATCCTCTATATGATGGGCAGCTCCGAGCTTATCCCGCATTGTCATATCCAAGGGCAGCAGAAATGACACAAGTCGCCCGATCAATAGGGTCTGGATTTTGCATTAAGGCAGTCGTATACAACCTTCAGCTCTCCAGCTGTTGTGGAACTACAACTCTCAGCACGGCCTGATAAGTTCATACTAGTTTAGTGCTGATATTCCCCTGTAAGGCTCCATTCACATCACATTTTTTTTACATCCATTTAGCATATCCGTTTAGTGGATGAAAAAAACAGGAACATAAAAACAAAAAAAAGATTTTACACTGATCTCTATGTAGACAGACAGATGCAAAAAACTGATGTAAAAAGCGTGATGTGAATAAACCCTAAGACTACAACTCAATACCCAGCTCTATGCTGGGCCGCTACAGCCATATAGATTTCATCTACATATATTTCTAAAGAACCTTGCAAATATTTTACTCTCATTTTCTTGTTTTATATCATTTTCTTGTTTTATACACCATTCACAACCCAAGCTGCATTTAAATTTAATATACTAGTGAGTTTCAGAATCAGTACCCTCACTGCTGCCCCCTGCTGGTTCAGACATTGGCTCTACTGAGGTGCATTGTACAGTAGAAAAAATGCTTTCATAGGGTAGTGATGCAGCTCTTGATGTGAGTGGAGTATAGGACATGATATACCTGTAAATCAATATACAATAGACTTGTAGCAAAAAGAGCTTGTACATTGTACTGAGTTATATGCAGCTCTGGATGTGAGTGGAGTATAAGGTATGTGATAACTCAATCTACAGTGTGCTCTTCTAGAAAATAGAAATTTCACAGTGCATTGATTTAGAGGCAGCTCTGGATGTGTGTGGAGCTTAGGATATGCTGTCAGTCTATGAGTGTTCACTTTATAATACAAAAAGCCTTCTACATTGCATTGATTTAGAAACAGCTTTGGTTGTGAATGGAGTATAAAATGTGATGTAACTGAAGACCATTGCATGTAATTAATAGTCACATAGACTGTCCCATTGATCGCAGCAGCTCATATCAGAGCTGACAAGAGTCTTCAGCTTCAGTTCAATATGGAGGAATGAAGAGGGCAGCAGAATCACAGAAACATGTCATTTCCTACTGGCCCAACATGAGAATCTCTCCTATTTCCCCATAAAGCCTTGTAATTGCATTATTCATATATTTGTGCAGTTTTGCAGCCGTTTAATAGCATCAGAAAACAACGAATCTTATTAATAATGTATAAAGCAGCAAAAGTATCAGAGCCGCATGTCACCGAGTACTTATTATACAGGCGGAGATGTAAACTCCTGTGTATGGAGGTGAGACACAGGTACCAAGAGCAGCCAGTGGGGGGCAACAGCTTACTGCACCCCAGAAAGCATAATCTTATATATATAGATAAAATAATGCATCTACTGATACTATTATACTCCAGAGCTGCGCTCACTATTCTGCTGGTGCAGTCACTGTGTACATACATTACATTACTTATCCTGTACTGATCCTGAGTTATATCCTGTATTATACTCCAGAGCTGCGCTCACTATTCTGCTGGTACAGTCACTGTGTACATACATTACATTACTGATCCTGTACTGATCCTGAGTTACATCCTGTATTATACTCCAGAGCTGCACTCACTATTATGCTGGTACAGTCACTGTGTACATACATTACATTACTTATCCTGTACTGATCCTGAGTTATATCCTGTATTATACTCCAGAGCTGCACTCACTATTCTGCTGGTGCAGTCACTGTGTACATACATTACATTACTTATCCTGTACTGATCCTGAGTTACATCCTGTATTATACTCCAGAGCTGCACTCACTATTCTGCTGGTGCAGTCACTGTGTACATACATTACATTACTTATCCTGTACTGATCCTGAGTTACATCCTGTATTATACTCCAGAGCTGCGCTCACTATTCTGCTGGTACAGTCACTGTGTACATACATTACATTACTTATCCTGTACTGATCCTGAGTTACATCCTGTATTATACTCCAGAGCTGCGCTCACTATTCTGCTGGTACAGTCACTGTGTACATACATTACATTTACTTATCCTGTACTGATCCTGAGTTACATCCTGTATTATACTCCAGAGCTGCGCTCACTATTCTGCTGGTACAGTCACTGTGTACATACATTACATTACTTATCCTGAGTTACATCCTGTATTATACTCCAGAGCTGCGCTCACTATTCTGCTGGTACAGTCACTGTGTACATACATTACATTACTTATCCTGTACTGATCCTGAGTTACATCCTGTATTATACTCCAGAGCTGCACTCACTATTCTGCTGGTGCAGTCACTGTGTACATACATTACATTACTTACTCTGTACTGATCCTGAGTTATATCCTGTATTATACTCCAGAGCTGCGCTCACTATTCTGCTGGTACAGTCACTGTGTACATACATTACATTACTTATCCTGTACTGACCCTGAGTTACATCCTGTATTATACTCCAGAGCTGCACTCACTATTCTGCTGGTACAGTCACTGTGTACATACATTACATTACTTATCCTGTACTGACCCTGAGTTACATCCTGTATTATACTCCAGAGCTGCACTCACTATTCTGCTGGTGCAGTCACTGTGTACATACATTACTTATCCTGTACTGATCCTGAGTTACATCCTGTATTATACTCCAGGCTGCGCTCAGTATTCTGCTGGTACAGTCACTGTGCACATACATTACATTACTTATCCTGTACTGATCCTGAGTTACATCCTGTATTATACTCCAGAGCTGCACTTCAGAGTTTATCACAGTGGCTGATGTACAATGATAACCTGTTACACACTTACACTGTCTATCTCTATATTACTTACATTGTACCAGGATTATGTTGCGCACATTGTTGCATCTTAAGCCCCACCCCTTTTCCTGTAAGCCACTCCTCTTTCCTTTTAAGCCTCATCCTCTTGTTAGTTGAAGCTTATAAGTGTCTAAGACATAATAACATAATAACTTTGCTCTGCAGTTTTCAGGCCAATTTTGGTGCAAATTAATCCAGAATTCTGTCCCGTTTATCTTAGTACATGTGTGCACAGTTCTCTGCTGGATAATGGATACATGTTATATATCACAACCCCCTCCTCAATTCAGACCTCTTTAATGAATTAGAAATATAGTGAGGCGTCTTGCACATAAATAAGGTTTTGCTGATAACTCGGACCAGGCCTGAGGATCTTCACATCTGTTAACAGGGAGCTTTCTCCTTAATGGGGCGACTCGGAGGAACCTAACAAGGATAATAAGAGGAATATAACAGAATAGATAAAACGTAATAAAGGAGACAAAAGCGAGTCACAAACAGAGATCAATGCGAGTGACAAACACAACAAACACACAGCCGCTTGTCAACAACCCAATTAAACACCCCGAGAAGTGGAACATCTGGGTCCTGGGAGACGTCTGTGTGGCCGAGAGCTGCTGAAATCAGGAGCGTCAAGGTAAAATAATTGCTGTAGGGTGACAGGACTCAGGACGCCGCCGCTAATGTGCAGCACACCTGCAAATTACAGCGCACACGGCAGGAAAGGGGGTGTATAATATTATATAGGTGCTGCGGGGGGAGGATGGAGACATACCTAATGATCCATATACAGACCATGAGGATTATTAAAGGGAAGGAAGTGGAAACTAAGTATATTTCCTATTGGATACAGATATTTATTTCCCAGTCTTATATATACGGTGCGCTCCTTCAACGAAACGTTCACTTTTCCATCCCCTTTAACATATTACTTTTATTATTTCTCATTAAGAAGATCAGACATGATAAATAATTTGCGGGGCTGAGCGAGAGCTGCAAACCCTTAATAGTCACATTGGAAAACAATATTATTGTTACTATGAATTATTTATTATTAATTCATTATAAATATTAATGATTAATTAATAATATTATTATTAGCTCAGCTATAACATCTGACTGTCTTTGAAGGCTGAGGCCACACATTGCAGATACGCAGCTGTTTTGTTGCAGATTTTGCTGCGTGTTTTTGCTGTTTGTTGTATATCCATAATGGCTGCATGCTGCTGTGTCAGCTGAGAACCCACCAAATTCCCTCTAATTCCCTAATTTCTGGCCTCCTGGAAGTCAACCCCTGTGCTAATGACCCTCTGTAACATGGCCACCCCGCTGCCTTTCCCCATGGGATGGAAGGACAGAAGACTGTCTAAGACACAACGTGCCTAAGGCAGGGCCTACTTCTCTCGGAGCCTCTTGTCTCAAGTCCACTTTGCTGATCGGTACCAGGGTAACCAAGGTGGACTGGAACGGGCGCCCACAGACTGCCTCTGATGTCACCACCATCAGGGGCCCAGCTATGGCCTGCCTTGGGCCCTACAGACACCACCTGGAGCCAAGGCCAACTTTGGGCCTAACAGTGCTTCCACCATGGGCCACCTCTCTCCAATGAAGCCGCTTGTCCTGAACCCGCTTGGATCAAGGATGAACGTGATGAACTGGTGCGGGCAACCCCTAGACCACCACTGATGCCATCAATGTCACCGGACGGCCGCACCAAGGCCTGCCCCTGGCCCTCCAGACATCACCCTGTATCGGGCCTGGTAGCGCACCTGCCCTGTCTGAGACCAGGCACCGTATGAAGATAAGAACGTCCCTGCCCATATTCACCCAAGCGAGGTGCGGATTGGGGCTTATGGCATATGCTTGGCACAATAGAGGACCTGACATTGGGGAGGGGCTATGTTGGGATGATTTGCATGGAAGAATTTTGGGAAGGAGATGACACCCTAATGATGTACACAGGGCCTGCGGGGGATGTTTATAAGGTCGGGAAGGGCTGTAGATATGAGTAGCCTCAGGTTACAGGGAGCGCCGGTACCTAATAGCTCCTCCACGCTGCAGGGGTTAAACAGCTCCCGGCGGCGGCGGTGGCGGAGGATTGCTTTAATACCAGGAATTCCCACCAAGTCTTGGTCCAATTACTGTGACACGAGGTTAACAAGAAAAAAAAATGGAAGAAACAGCCCCAAGATGAACACAAAGGTTGGGCTTAATGTTTTTTGCTTAGCTCTATCTGCTATCTTTAATTTCGCAGTAATATCCTTTTTGCGGCTTCTCCGGCCGCCTCTGTCGGCTCCGCACTCTCTTTTCATTACAGCTCAGCTCGCGTCTCAGAGTCGATAATCATTTTTCATTTTTTTTCCCTTCTAAATCCACACCTGCCCCTCCTCCCCCGAGCCCTATCTCCCTACCATGTTGTCTAGCGAGGAGCCCCTGCCAATTTCCCGCTGCCGCCCCCGACTCGCAGCACAACATCTCTCATTTTCTTCCTGTTTTCTGCTAAACTGTTGGTGAACCCTGTGACGATGAGAAGTCTCTGACACTATACCTATAGGCAATGCTAAATTACTGCACGTCTGAAGGGAACAGCGCCACTCATGCCTATGGCCATGTCTGGTATTGCAGATTTGCCTTATTCAAATGAATGCAATACCAGATACAGCCTATGGACAGAAGTGGCGCTGCTAGTCACCTGAATGGCTGCTGCACCAAAACTAAGTAATATGCTATTGAATAAACATGGCTGCTACTGTCCCCTTAAGCCTCATGAACACGTTAGCGAAAAAGGTATCTGAAACGGCTATTCTTTTGCGACCACTACACGTCAGTTTTCAGAACGATGGAAGACGCTGGGTGTATTCACATGTCCAATTTTCAAAAGGACTGTAAATAAAAAAAAAAAAAAAATGACCTATCGTATTTTTGACCATTTTCGTGACCAGACGGATCCAATACAAGTCAATGGGGGAGATTTATTACGATTTTATGGCATAAAAAAGTTGCCATCTTGGCCGGGTTACACTGCAACGCAAATTCAGCAAATTCCAGCGTATTCATTATTCAGCCTTGGGAGGGAGGGTGAAGGTTTCCTTTTGGTCTTGGGTCATCAGGTATAGGAAGTGGACGAGCCATTGTATGAACCATCTGGACGATCCACTTAGAACATCTTTGTGCATTTTACCCCAGTACTAAAGTGTTTTTGGGGAATATTGCATTTTTGCCCCCTCTCCCGTATGTCTCATGCTTTGCAGGATTTTATGCATTCATGATGCGTTTTTATCTTGCTTTTACACTCAGATGAAGCAGGACCTCAGTTTTAGCAGCGCAGTTGCAGCAAGACAACTCCTAAGGTTAGAAACATAGAAGATTGACATCAGAAAAATACATTTCTGGCAGACATCGTACATGGCTATAATCGGGCGTTATAGGGTCTGTATCGTGCCCAGCCCGTCCTCACTTCTTCCTAGATCCACATGGACGTCTTTGATGATCTCTGTTTCCTTCAGTAGAACCAAGGAGGGATATAAGGAGTATGGAAGTATCAGCCCGAATAGGATTTGCACAGGGTAGATTATAAAATGGCGACTTCCTAAAGAATTTTCTGTAGAGTCTATATGACTCCAAAGCAAACTCTTTAGGAAGTCTCCATCTTATAATCTAGCCTGTGCAAATCCTTTGAGGCTGCTGAAGTGAAATGCAAGTCAGTTGTGTAGATGAAAGACGTCTTCATAGTGAGAAAAAGAAAAAAAAATCCATAAAAAGTTTTTACTTTGAGGGAAGTTGCAGCTGACGTTGAGGCTGGACATTGCCTTAAGTGCCCCCTGCTAAAGTCTAACCTTCTGGAGATCTGTCATAGCACATAAATATCCGCCAAACACACGTCAGTCGCAACGGGAATCCAGTTCTATTTTACCCTGAGAATTGGTCAGAGAAAAGTCAAGCTTAGGCTAAATGCAGCAACAAGTCCATGGGAAAATGGTATCAATGGCACATGGTTGGTATTGGTGTGTCCCCCCGCACCTTCACGCACCAATTGATTTCCTGCAGTGACCGGGTCACAAAATGGACAGGAATAGGAGCTGTCCTGAGTTTTTTCCTGGGCTCACGGCCCCCTACATGGACCCATAATAATACATGGGCTTATGTAGGAGCCATAGAAAATAATCCATCCACTGTGTGCTAGCTGTGAAAAACAAGGCAAGCACAATGACAAAGGACATGTTTGTGTTCAGGGAGCCTTAGGCTAAGACCACACGTTGCAGAAACACGGCAGAAAAATATGGCATATTCAGTACCAGCAAAATGAATGAGATTCCATTTCATCTCATCCGCATATGGTGCACGTTTTTGCAGTGTTTTAGCCTTAGGGTTTATTAGAGATTATTGTATTAGGGATGGGGATAAGTGTCATTAGTGAGAAACACAAGACTCCTCAGCCACCAAACAAATCCATCTAGTGAAAAACTGTAAATATAAGACAGGGGAAAGGAGGGGATGCAGCTGCAGGAAGGCGGGGCATGAAAACTGACAGATCTGATTGGCTCAAAACGCACAGTCCAGCTTTGACATCACACCAGCAAAGCCCGCCCACTCAGCAGGCATAAAGTAAGGATATATGGAAAAACTAAAAACTCCAAACTGGCCATTCTATGCAGCTGGTCCCCCTTACCCAAACTGTACAAATCAGCCCCATCTCCACCTGTCTTATAGTATTATAATATTAGCACTCTGTGTGCTCACTATATGGCGGTATTATAGGGGCCACTATATAGTATTATAATATTAGCACTGTGTGTGCTCACTATATGGCGGTATTATAGGGGCCACTATATAGTATTGTTATATTAGCACTGTGTGTGCTCACTATATGGCGGTATTATAGGGGCCACTATATAGTATTGTTATATTAGCACTGTGTGTGCTCACTATATGGCGGTATTATAGAGGCCACTATATAGTATTGTTATATTAGCACTGTGTGTGCTCACTATATGGCGGTATTATAGGGGCCACTATATAGTATTGTTATATTAGCACTGTGTATGCTCACTATATGGCGGTATTATAGGGGCCACTATATAGTATTGTTATATTTTAGCACTGTGTGTGCTCACTATATGGCGGTATTATAGGGGCCACTATATAGTATTATAATATTAGCACTGTGTGTGCTCACTATATGGCGGTATTATAGGGGCCACTATATAGTATTGTTATATTAGCACTGTGTGTGCTCACTATATGGCGGTATTATAGGGGCCACTATATAGTATTGTTATATTAGCACTGTGTGTGCTCACTATATGGCGGTATTATAGAGGCCACTATATAGTATTGTTATATTAGCACTGTGTGTGCTCACTATATGGCGGTATTATAGGGGCCACTATATAGTATTGTTATATTAGCACTGTGTATGCTCACTATATGGCGGTATTATAGGGGCCACTATATAGTATTGTTATATTAGCACTGTGTGTGCTCACTATATGGCGGTATTATAGGGGCCACTATATAGTATTATAATATTAGCACTGTGTGTGCTCACTATATGGCGGTATTATAGGGGCCACTATATAGTATTGTTATATTAGCACTGTGTGTGCTCACTATATGGCGGTATTATAGGGGCCACTATATAGTATTGTTATATTAGCACTGTGTGTGCTCACTATATGGCGGTATTATAGAGGCCACTATATAGTATTGATATTTGACTCTTCAGGATAGTATTGTTATCATGCTCTTTTGCTTGGGTATTATCTCCACATGATTCCATAGATGGATCCACTTCCTATAGAGACGCCGCATCCCGTACATTATGATTCTCCCACATACTGTACATAAAACACTTAGTATGAGGTACGAGGCGTCTCTCCTCTGAGCGGGGGGCTGGTGGCACTTTAAAACCCCTGTTGGCAGAGAATGTTGTTGGTGACAAGATAGAAGTTGATCTTGTCTGTATGCCATGTATTAGACGGTGTAGATGCAGATTACCTGTGACTGAAGCCGCTGACGGCTGTGATGGATGGAGAGGATGCTGGATCTGTATCTAATGCATAAAGAAAAGAATAAACTCAAAGATTCTGCACAAAACACTACAGGAGCATCTCAATAAATTAGAATATCATTTCTGTGATTCAGTAATACAATCCATAATCAGCGTCTTCCATGACTGTGTGTCCTACTGAACCAGACTGAGGGACCATTTAAAGGCTTAGGAAACCTTGGCAGGTGACACTGAATTTACAAGACTGAACTGAAATTACAAGATTCTCATTTTCGTAGATTTGGGTTTTCATTCCCTGTAATCCATAATCAACATTTACAGAAATAAAACACTTGGAATAGAAGACTCTGTGTGTAAAGAATCTAGAAAATATAGGAGGTCACTTTATTAATGGAATTACTGAAAGAAATAAACGTTTCACAGATATTCTAATTTATTGAGCTGCGCCTGTAGTATATATATCCTGCATAGTATCTATCTATCTATCTATCTATCTATCTATCTATCTATCTATCTATCTATCTATTCATCTATAGTATCTATATCTGTCTCATATCTATCTATAGATGTCACAGTATAGGATAATACACACAGTGATGTCACAGTACAGGGATAATACACACAGTGATGTCACAGTACAGGATAATACACACAGTGATGTCACAGTACAGGGATAATACATACAGTGATGTCACAGTACAGAGATAATACACACAGTGATGTCACAGTACAGGATAATACACACAGTGATGTCACAGTACAGGATAATACACACAGTGATGTCACAGTACAGGATAATACACACAGTGATGTCACAGTACAGAGATAATACAGACAGTGATGTCACATTACAGGGATAATACACACAGTGATGTCACAGTACAGGATAATACACACAGTGATGTCACAGTACAGGATAATACACACAGTGATGTCACAGTACAGGATAATACACACAGTGACTTTATATGGGTGATCACGGTTTTCCATAATACAACTTATATGGGACACTTTCAATTTTCCATGTTACACTTTATATCTGAGTAGAAATGGGCGCCGCAGCTGCTATAGTGCCCTCTATCCTGTCTTATGGGGATGTTCACATGTATGAATGAATTTGATGCTGATTTGGGGTTGGCTTCCTCCTTGGTTCTTCCTCCTATTGTTTTCAATCGCAGCAGAACGATGAAAAAATAAGTGTCCTGCTTGATTTTGCCGTGAAAACCGCAAGCTTTAGACTCCCCACTGATGAAATCTAAAACCCATTCATCTGGGTCTAGTTAGTGGCGGAAAGCCGCAGTGAAATACCATGCTGCTCCACGGGGAGCCGGCGGCCGGATAAGGAAGAGGAATTCTTCATCATTTTCTGCCATGTGAGCGGCCCCTATGATAGGAATGCATTGAGGTGCATACACAGTGTCTGGGACCGATTCTGATCCTGACATGATTTATGCAGAGTCTTTTCTATGGAGGATACCGGTAGTATGGCGTATAGAAGGCGGGGACCCTGGTCGGATTCTGGAACAATATTTATACTCCATAGGCTACATGCACATGACTGTAGGGTCTGTGAAATATGGAATGGATGGCACCGGTTCGCTGTCACAGCCCCATACTCTTGAATGTATAAGCCTGGACTGCAAATTGACCAGGGATAGGATCTACTCCATATTTTGTGGCCCAGGTTTACAGCCCAGACCTATGGCATGGGGCCATAGAAATGGATGTGTCTGTATATACCATACTGGCCAACATCTGGGGATTGGGTACAGGGAGACCACAGTACGTACAGCCTGGTGCAAAAATTTTTGATGTCGTCAAGGTGCCTATGGGAATGGACCCCCCTAGACATCAGTGTGCCCTGTTATTTGTGATGTGCAACCCCTTTTTCAGACGCGATTGGCACATAACGTCCCCATGTCACATGCAAAATGACCACAGGAGATTTCCTGCTCTTCTGGGACTCTCCTTTTTTTGGGGGCCTCCTGGAGAGTTGGTAAGTATACCGTAAACTGTCCATAACTAAAGATCTACAGATAGTATACAGAAAATCACTCTGGTCCTGTGTTTGGTTCCTCCGACCTCAGGGTCTATACTGCCCAGCAGTGACCCTAGTGCATTGGGTGTAGTACATTTACATTGACTTCTATAGACATGACGTGACTTATTGCAGAACTACTACTCTCTGCATCCTCCTCCACATGGCACCAGTGTCACCGTAGCACCACCGCGCACAATTATCCTAAGTGGCGGCCATATATTTCCAAGCTGTGATTCCCGGCCCGGCTTTATTATCCCATTAGATGTTAATATGTCGGCTTCCTTCCTATTTCGCCTCGGTCCTTAAATCTTGCCCGATTTGTACACTGGAGCTCTATTAACCTGCTATATTTCTGTGTAATGGAGCGGCGTTGGGATCGTGTAATGTTAATGAATTACAAGGCTGGCCGGTGGCCGGGCGCAGCGTCCACTCCTGCACTATGTGCCATTGGTCTCTGGAGGAGGCGCTCACTTCTTCTCCACTTTAGAACTCTCATTCTTGGCTTTGTTTTTAGTCTCAGCGTTTTCTCCTATCTCGTCCTCGGCTAATCCGCCTTTCTTCTCCCGCTCTTTGTAGCGCCTGGCTCCCCGGCTCTTCCATTATCTCCTGTCTCTTGCTTTCAATATCCTTATAGTTAGCATTTTTGCTTCCTCTCTATACTTCTCTCTATCCCCTTATCTCCCAATCCCTTATCTCTTCTTTCCTTCCCGCCTGGTACTTGCGGTCTCCTGTGGTTCCCCACCCCTCGCCGTAGCCTGCCGCGAGATGAGGGTATAACCCCATTATGCTGGGTAATTTCTGTACATAATATGTTTTTTTTCCTATTTCAGTGATGTAAATCTCCTGTGATAAGGACCTATTCACCTTCACAAAGAGCGAACGCTTCTGCCTGCTTCACATGTAGAGATCACAGGAGCCGCTAGTCACTGACTGCCTGCACTGAATACATCACCGCCTGGCTCCCCGGTGACTGGCGGCAGGTCCTGCCTTCTATTGTAGGCCTTATCTGCACTCTTCACCTTCCCTTGGGCTTCTTTAGGCTTTAAAGTTGATGTCTGTATATAAAGAGTGATGTCATCATTCTGACTAATGTCATGGTTGGGGGCAGAGGAGTTGTTACCCACCATGCAACTGAAGCAATTGCAAGGGGCCCCAGAGATCAACGGGGGATTCCTGCTGACCACATAGTGACTGGCAGACGGTGTGTGGGGACACTAAAGTGGCAGTAATCTGTGTACGGGGCACTAAGAGGGAAGTAAACTGTGTGTGGGGGCATTAATGGGGCATTATACTGTGTGTGGGGTACTAAGAGGGCTTTATACTGTATGGGGGCACTAAGGGAGCAGTATACTATGTATAGGGACACTAAGGGGACATTATACTATTGTGGGTCATTAAGGGAGCAGTATACTGTATCTAAAAACACACTAAGAAGGCATTATATTGTGTGTGGGGAAACCAATGGGGCATTAAACTGTGGTGGGGAACTAAGGGGCGACGTGGTGGGGACCTAAGGGGGCAGTATCTGTGTGGGGGGACACTAAAGGAACATTATGCTGTGTTTGGGAACACTAAGAGGGCATTATACTGTGGTGGGGGGGTAGGGGGGGAGTATACTGTGTGTGGGGACACTAAGGGGACAGTATACTGTGTGTGGGGACACTAAAGGAACATTATCTGTGTTTGGGAAACTAAGAGGGCATTATATTGTGGTGGGGTAATAAAGGAGAAGAATACTGTGTGTGGGGACACTAAGGGGAAGATCGTGTGTGGGGACCAAGGCTATGCTGTGTTTGGGAACACTAAGAGGGCATTATACTGTGGTGGGGCACTAAGGGAGCAGTATACTCTGTGTGGGGACACTAAGGGAATAATATACTCTGTGTGGGGACACTAAGGGAATAATATACTCTGTGTGGGGACACTAAGGGAATAATATACACTGTGTGGGGACACTAAAGGGGCAGATTTAGCAGGGCACCAGATATAACATTGCTTGGGGCCCCAGAAATGCCAAACTCTTGTTTGGACACCTAGGGATAGATTGGGATGCCCAAAAGATTCAGACAATTCTTTAAAATATATCCCTATGTGACTGCAGCATGGAATGTCTGAAAACAGGGGAACTGGAAATGTGCAAATAATAGCAGGGGGTGGCAAATAAGCCCAAAATTATAATAAAATATGTACAAATCTACATACATATGGTATATGCAGTCACATTGAAAAGCATGAATGATACACAATACAGTGTCCTCTTTTAGGATGGTGGGGGTTGTGATATCAACGCCAGAAATTGCATTATTGAGACTATTTGTAAATGTCCGAGATGTTCCCTTTAAACTTAGTAACCTGGAATTCAAAGCGAATGCATTCGGATGTCACTTGGATGTCACTCTGAGTGTCATTCGAGTACATTCTGGTGCAAAACCTGCCCCACATCGGATGCACACTCGGCCTTGTACATGGGGTCTTACACTTTTGCATAAAATTCCCATCTCATCCTAAAATTTGCAGCATTTCCAGTGTCCTAACCCGGACATTACACATCATAGGAGCTATATCTGTATGGAGCAGAAATACTATGCAGACCGATCCAGTGTTGAGTATGGCGCCCTCACCTGTTGGGGTTGCAGTACTTTTTTACAGCAGCTTTCATTCTAGACATAATACATATAACATTGTATTTCCTGTAATGTCAGGTCCGTCGCAGCAAGGAACGGCGCGTGCAACAGATGTGGAAGGAAAATGCCATAACTGGTATGTGGTGCTGAGTGGCCCCGAAATACTGGTGAGCAAAGGGTTAACTTATAGTAAATGGTTCCCCTAATGCACTAATTTATTGCCACTCAGGTTGTTAAGACTGAACGCGAAAGTGGCGTGAAAATGTATTATATAGTTCCATTTACGGTGCAAATGATTACCGATATCTACGCCAGATACAAATTTCATCACAGGCTGATACACAGCTCCAAACCCCCTGCATAGATATAGTTACTTGATAAAATGCAGGACTGCTGAAGACACATGGCAGTCAATCAAGGTTGCTTGGAAACCCTGACACGTTGACAGGAAGTGTTATCTTAGGGACACACATAGAGAATCTCTTCTGTGACCCCAGCCTATGCTAACTTTGTATTAATCTATAAGACACGCCAAAGGGGCTTTAAATACTGATTTTCTGATGGTTCTCCTTTAATTGGCCGTTGTCCTGGCCCCATCTTTTGGGCCTTGTGTATATGGTGGAGTTCCCCTTTAAATCTGCTCCTGTTTCCTGCTCTGTATTCGTGTGCCCCATCATGCAGGTGTCTGCACATACTGTTCAGATAAACTGTGCCGCTGTCTGGGGCTATCTGGCCATATCACAGTCAAATCTATTTACCCGCCGCTCAGCGTCCAACACGAGCAGGTGTCGCTATTTGTCTCAATAATCTTGACCATGGTACCAATTCCATCAGTGGGCACCGCCTGTCAGGACTACTGAGCCCACCTGCAGCATGGCATTAAGCTGAGTGATGACCCCGCTCTGTACCAAGACACACAGCAGGGGGAGCCATGCAGCAGAGGAAGGGTTAAGTCCCTGATTTATAGGACTTGGCTCAGGCATCCCTGAGTCTGTGCCCCCATAGTGCCCCAGGGAATAAAAGGTGGCAAAGCAGCTGGAAGAAACCTGCCAACACCAATACCGAATCTGCATCACATTTCTGAAAAGTTTGAACATTGAAAATGCAAATTCTACACTTGGCACAAAGCCGCCGATTCAGCACCAACTCAGAAGTGCTGCATGGAGACGGGTGGCGGGAGGGCGAGAGGTGCTGGCGAGGATGGCGGAGAGTAACCCTTTCATGGCAGTGCTGGTATATACAGTAGGTGACATTCTGGGAGCCTTATAGGAAAGGGTCCATGTCATATGATGAGGTGTGTATTATGAGGTTCTGCAGCAGCTGAGGTGTGTATTACGATGTTCTGCAGCAGCTGAGGTGTGTATTATGATGTTCTGCAGCAGCTGAGGTGTGTATTACGATGTCCTGCAGCACTGAGGTGTGTTTAGTCTGCGGCAGCTGAGGTGTGTATTATGAGGTTCTGCAGCGGCTGAGGTGTGTATTATGAGGTACTGCAGCAGCTGAGGAGTGTATTATGAGGTTCTGCAGCAGCTGAGGAGTGTATTATGATGTTCTGCAGCGGCTGAGGTGTGTATTATGAGGTTCTGCAGCAGCTGAGGTGTGTATTATGATGTTCTGCAGTAGCTGAGGTGTGTATTATGATGTTCTGCAGCAGCTGAGGTGTGTATTATGAGGTTCTGCAGCGGCTGAGGTGTGTGTTATGAGGTTCTGCAGCGGCTGAGGTGTGTGTTATGAGGTTCTGCAGCAGCTGAGGTATGTATTATGAGGTTCTGCAGCGGCTGAGGTATGTATTATAATGTTCTGCAGCAGCTGAGGTGTGTATTATGATGTTCTGCAGCAGCTGAGGTGTGTGTTATGATGTTCTGCAGCAGCTGAGGTGTGTATTATGAGGTACTGCAGCAGCTGAGGTGTGTATTATGAGGTGTGGTACTGCAGCAGCTGAGGTGTGTATTATGAGGTACTGCAGAAGCTGAGGTGTGTATTATGAGGTTCTGCAGCAGCTGAGGCGTGTATTATGATGTTCTGCAGCAGCTGAGGTGTGTATTATGATGTTCTGCAGCAGCTGAGGTGTGTGTTATGATGTTCTGCAGCAGCTGAGGTGTGTATTATGAGGTACTGCAGCAGCGGTGTTTACTGCAGCAGCTGAGTGGTGTGTATTATGAGTCTGACACTGAGGTTGTGTTATGATGTCCTGCAGCAGCTGAGGTGTGTATTATGAGGTACTGCAGCAGCTGAGGTGTGTATTATGAGGTACTGCAGCAGCTGAGTTGTGTATGATGACGTTCTGCAGCAGATGAGGTGTGTATTATGATGTTCTGCAGCAGCTGAGGTGTGTATTATGATGTTCTGCAGTGGCTGAGGTGTGTATTATGATGTTCTGCAGCGGCTGAGGTGTGTATTATGATGTTCTGCAGCGGCTGAGGTGTGTATTATGATGTTCTGCAGTAGCTGAGGTGTGTATTATGATGTTCTGCAGTGGCTGAGGTGTGTATTATGATGTTCTGCAGCAGCTGAGGTGTGTATTATGATGTTCTGCAGTGGCTGAGGTGTGTATTATGATGTTCTGCAGCGGTGGTTTATGGTGGGGCTGAGGTGTGTATTATGATGTTCTGCAGCGGCTGAGGTGTGTATTATGATGTTCTGCAGTAGCTGAGGTGTGTATTATAATGTTCTGCAGCAGCTGAGGTGTGTATTATGAGGTTCTGCAGCGGCTGAGGTGTGTGTTATTAGGTTCTGCAGCGGCTGAGGTGTGTATTATGAGGTTCTGCAGCGGCTGAGGTGTGTATGATGAGTGTTCTGCAGCGGCTGAGGTGTGTATTATGAGGTTCTGCGGCGGCTGAGGTGTGTATTATGATGTCCTGCAGCAGCTGAGGTGTGTATTATGAGGTTCTGCAGCAGCTGAGGTGTGTGTATTATGAGGTTCTGCAGCGGCTGAGGTGTGTATTATTAGGTTCTGCAGCAGCTGAGGTGTGTATTATGAGGTTCTGCAGCGGCTGAGGTGTGTGTTATGAGGTTCTGCGGCAGCTGAGGTGTGTATTATTAGGTCCTGCAGCAGCTGAGGTGTGTGCTATGAGGTTCTGCAGCAGCTGAGGTGTGTGCTATGAGGTTCTGCAGCAGCTGAGGTGTGTATTATTAGGTCCTGCAGCAGCTGAGGTGTGTGCTATGAGGTTCTGCAGCAGCTGAGGTGTGTATTATGAGGTTCTGCAGCAGCTGAGGTGTGTATTATGAGGTTCTGCAGCAGCTGAGGTGTGTATTATGAGGTTCTGCAGCAGCTGAGGTGTGTATTATGAGGTTCTGGAGCAGCTGAGGTGTGTGCTATGAGGTTCTGCAGCAGCTGGGGTACATAACTGTACAATATATGCTGAAGAACTTACAGAAAGATGAAGCAATGAATTAGTGTTTGGCACAGGGGAAGGAATAATGTGCAGGAGTGATCTGTGTCGGGTTGCAGGAAGAGATAAGCAGTGTGTATGTGGCGCCGCTCATCTCTGTGTAACCATCAGATTGTGATTATTATACAGTTATTATATACAGACATGTCGGGGGACATCACCCGGTGTCCGACCCCCCGAGCACTGACTGGAGGTGACTACACACATTTGGGGGAGCGGAGGCGCAGCTGGCTGATTCTGGGCTGTTTGCTGGATACAAATCTACCCAGGTGACGGCAAACACTGCGGCTTCCCAAAAGCTTTACTTGTCAACATGTGACTGTGTATACAAGGAGCAGGAGGGATATCACATGGCAAGCATCAGGCTCCTCAATGCCATACTAGCTGCGGATGGCGCCCCCGCAGGATGACCCTGACACTGCACCCACACTTACCCACAGGGTACATTCACATCTGTACACCCATTGCTATAGCATTTGTAACATCTTACATGAAGTCTTCAACTCCAGTTACATTCAGAGCTGCATTTACAATTCTGCTGTTACATAAAGTCTTATAGTTTACTGAACTCTATATGCAATTCTGATGTCACATCAGATCTGGTATTCTAGACACGTCCAGAGCTGCATTTACAATTCTGCTGTTACATCATGTCTAATACTACAGTCACATCTAGAGCAGCATTTACATTTTTCCTCTTACATCAGGTCTTATATTACAGTCACATCCAGAGCTGCATTTACAACTCTGCTATTACATCACGCTTTATACTACAGTCACATCCAGAGCTGCATTTACAATTCAGCTATTACATTGCGTTTTCTCATCCAGAGCTGCTTTCACAATTCTGTAGGCTTCTGAGTTAACATTTCCCAGCGCCCCCTGCAGGTTCAGTATCTGGGTATCTTTTATGGCAGACAGTCTGCAGGTACCTGGATACACCCAGTGCTGTAATAGGGCTGCTATAGAGGAGGATATACAGGTGCATGAAGCCTCAGACTATAACATAAAGATATGGGACCTGCATGGAGACGCTTTCCCCTGGAATAGTATACGGTAAGATGGCACAGGGACTGCTGCATTCAATATGTAAAGGAATTGTATATATATATATTTATATTGTATGTATATATATATATATATATATATATATATATATATATATGTATCTACTAGGTTAAAATCTGCTCTCACTTGCAGTTCCAGTCTGTGCCCTGTAGGTGGCGCCCTTGCTTTCTTTGTTTCCCAATCACTTTCCATCTTTTAGATGGGTCACATCTAGGGGCTAAGAGAGAGCTCATTTTCCTTGCCCGGTGACCTCTCTTGTGAGCGAGGTCATGTGACTGCGCCGGCTCCGCGGGGCTATATAATTATTATCCTGCTTTGTGATCATACAGACTCATTGCCCTGTGACCTCCGGCAGCTGCAGATAAAGCCCTTGTCACCAGGCTTCCAGCTAAGTTAGCATGTCCCTGGAGTGTCACATCTTTGTCAGTAGCAAATAGATTGCCTGGCCGGGAATTGTTGGTGTATTATTGTAGGTGACAGCGCGGCCGCCCGTCATTACCAGCGCCTGTAACCGGAGTATATTAAGGGCTTATCATTAATATTATTGATTCATTATTAGATTCCGCAATGCAGCATAAAAGATCAGAAACTGGACAAGACGTAATAGAGATGTCTGTATAATCATAGGAAGCTGAGATATGAGGGGCTGTTTGTTGGATATTCTATATCTTTCTGTTATGTAAGTAATTTTATTGCTACTGTAGTGTTTCCTCCAACATCACAAACAGCACAAGGGTCAACTACAACAGCTCTGCAGTATAAGGACCCCATCAAACAGCCCCAAATATCTCAGCTTCCAGGAAACTGTAAGAAGTGTTCAAATCTCTGATAAGCAATCATGTCAACTCTGGCGAGCGCCTCTTCCACTTCACAGAACCCATGACATCACGTTCATCAATCACATGGCCTGTTCACAGCTCAGTCCCATTCAAGTAAATAGGACTGAGCTGCAATACCAAGCACAACCACTGTACAATGTGTGGCGCTGTTCTTGGTAAGTAGTTAAGAGGCCACATTGCTCAATTACATATTGTGGTCTCTATTGTCAGCTGATTGGTGGGGGTGCAGAGTGTTGGACACCCACAGATCTGATATAAATGACCTCGCTCATTAATATCTTATTCTTAATAAATCCCCTTATCTAAATGTTTCCATTGGATCTGATTAAATTAATCAGTTTTTCCGACACAATCCAAGCTCCAAATCCTCTTCATAGTTATAGTTACATGATAAAATGTGGGTGCCTGCAGCCACCACTAGGGGAGCTCCCTGCATACTGTGTTCAATGTATGAGAACAGTATACAGTGAGCTCCCCCTAGTGGTAGTTGCAGGAAAACATCTTTTTACCTCTGCACCATATGCATGACATCTGGGGATCCCTGTAACAGATTTTGTACTCAGGTCCTGTAGCCTTGTGTTTCGCCCCTCTACAAGGATTATGTATACATGTATGTTCTTTGCATGTTATATATGCTTGTACAGTTGTGAGAGTGTTGTGTTCTTTCTGTTCTGCACACTGCCGGTGTCAGCAGATACCAGGGCCACAGGAGGACGGGGCCACTGATGGTCACTCAAAACCATGACCTACTGCGTAGTATGCAAGAAGCAATAGGCTTAACTATTGTCTATGAGAGGATTTTCTCAGCCTAACCTAACAATTGTTTTACAGATATAATGTATTAGTATATACAGATATATCTCTATATACCAGGACATTGCTAATAGAAGAAAAAGATGAAAACTAAAGGTAAGGATTTTTATTTGGTATAGGCTCAACTTTTGTGTATGAGAGGATTTTCTCAGCCTAACCTTCCATTATATTCTTCTTTACAGATATAATGTACTAATATATACAGATATAATGTATTAGTATATACAGATATATCTCTTTATACCAGAACATAGTCAGAAGAAGAAAAAGCTGAAAATTAATTCAAAATTTATTTTTTGGTAATTAAAAAAAACAAAACAAAACAGTGGAAACAATTATTACAATAGATACATTTTTGAATACAGTTTTTACTTTAACACAGTAAATAACATGAACATATTTGGTATCCTCGTAATTGGATCAACCCGTATAATGACGAGATTGATTGTTAAATTAGGAGAATAAAATGGCACAATTCATTTATTTCAGCTTTTTTTTTGGTAGAAACAGGAAAAAAATATTAATATGTCGGTTTTACAAAAAAGAACAAACTGTAAAAATTTCTGCTTATTCTATTCTTGGTGCATGTTAGGCTGAGGCTACACCAAGATGGTAATGGTACCCGAGGTCACAACTTTCAGTCCCCCCTCCAGTCCCATTCACTTACATTAGTTGCGATGTTTTGTGCTGCTAAAATCGGAGTGGATAAAGTTAAGGCATACAGGGGCCCATCGTTACTCTGTCGCCCAGGGGCCCGCACACAGCTGGAGCTGCCCGGTAAGTGGCGTCATCGTGGTGACAATAAACCTATAGGCAGTCAGGTCTCACCAGTCGCTCAGGGGCGCAGCGTTTCCTCCGTTTCTTTATGCCTGAGCGTGCATGATCTCCTGACAGTAACAAATGAACTGACACAGTGCGAATACTATACGTGTTACCGCGTGTGAGATCCTGACATTAATAAATGGAGTGACGCCAAAATCTGTGGATGTGTTCAAAGCTGAGCATTTCCAGGACTATAAAAATTGTCGGTATGGAAATTCTAAAGTGCAAGACCTGATACACCAAGCAAGGTCTGGAAATACAATGGACATGGCAATGGCGGGCTATGAATAGGCAACACGACACACTGCTGGGTGAAGGAGTATGGGGTGACCATACAAAGTGTCCTATGTCACAAAATGTACTCAGTGGTCATGGGATTCATTTTGTTGGCACAGAATTGATGCTTATGATCACAGAATCCCTTTTGTAGTTACAAAAATATGTTTTATGCACAAAGAATTCATTTTGTGATAATTTTTGTGCCGACAAAATCTATTTAATATTACAGAATGCACAAAAATTATTTGTGGGGCTGCTTATGTGTACAAAATTCTTTTTATGTCACAAAACATGATTTTGAGCACAAAATGTCATTTTGTGGATCAGGAAAATTGATTTTGATACAGTACATAGAATTCACTTTGGCATACAGAATTATTTTCACACAAAATTAATTTTGCCACAAACAATTCATTTTAGTGACCACAGAATCACAAAATAAATCTTGTGCGCACAAAATTACTTTCCATAACATCATGAACAAGAATCAACCAATTTGTGACACGGAATGTTATTTACTCACAAAGAATGTTAATTTGTAACACAATATTACTTTGTGCTCTTGTGTCTCAGAAATCACAGGATGAAACGAGCCAGAATTTTTTATCAGGTGATTTTAGTGAAAAATGGACACCCAAAGGACCCCATTATAGTCAATTGGATCCCTCCAGCTCTGTTTTTGTCTGTTATTTCTGAGGTCCATTGTTGTCCATTTTTCTTTTCTTCCTGTGATGGACCAGAAGAACGGAAATCAAAGCACAAATGTGAACAAAGCTTAATAGTCATGTCCTGACACCTACATGTATGAGAAGATAACCCGACCACAATAAGGACATCATGGCTGGTTATCAGGAGGGACACTACATGTATGAGAAGATAACCCGACCACAATAAGGACATCATGGCTGGTTATCAGGAGGACACTACATGTATTAGAAGATAACCCGGACACAATAAGGACATCATGGCTGGTTATCAGGAGGACACTACATGTATGAGAAGATAACCCGACCACAATAAGGACATCATGGCTGGTTATCAGGAGGACACTACATGTATGAGAAGATAACCCGACCACAATAAGGACATCATGGCTGGTTATCAGGAGGGGCACTACATGTATGAGAAGATAAACCGACCACAATAAGGACATCATGGCTGGTTATCAGGAGGACACTACATGTATGAGAAGATAACCCGACCACAATAAGGACATCATGGCTGGTTATCAGGAGGACACTACATGTATGAGAAGATAACCTGACCACAATAAGGACATCATGGCTGGTTATCAGGAGGGGACACTACATGTATGAGAAGATAACCTGACCACAATAAGGACATCATGGCTGGTTATCAGGAGGGGACACTACATGTATGAGAAGATAACCCGACCACAATAAGGACATCATGGCTGGTTATCAGGAGGGACACTACATGTATAAGAAGATAACCTGACCACAATAAGGACATCATGGCTGGTTATCAGGAGGGGACACTACATGTATGAGAAGATAACCTGACCACAATAAGGACATCATGGCTGGTTATCAGGAGGGGACACTACATGTATGAGAAGATAACCTGACCACAATAAGGACATCATGGCTGGTTATCAGGAGGGACACTACATGTATGAGAAGATAACCCGACCACAATAAGGACATCATGGCTGGTTATCAGGAGGACACTACATGTATGAGAAGATAACCTGACCACAATAAGGACATCATGGCTGGTTATCAGGAGGGACACTACATGTATGAGAAGATAACCTGACCACAATAAGGACATCATGGCTGGTTATCAGGAGGACACTACATGTATGAGAAGATAACCCGACCACAATAAGGACATCATGGCTGGTTATCAGGAGGACACTACATGTATGAGAAGATAACCCAACCACAATAAGGACATCATGTCTGGTTATCAGGAGGACACTACATGTATGAGAAGATAACCCGACTACAATAAGGACATCATGGCTGGTTATCAGGAGGGACACTACATGTATGAGAAGATAACCTGACCACAATAAGGACACCATGGCTGCTTATCAGGAGGACACTACATGTATGAGAAGATAACCCGACCACAATAAGGACATCATGGCTGGTTATCAGGAGGGACACTACATGTATGAGAAGATAACCTGACCACAATAAGGACATCATGGCTGGTTATCAGGAGGGGACACTACATGTATGAGAAGATAACCTGACCACAATAAGGACATCATGGCTGGTTATCAGGAGGGGACACTACATGTATGAGAAGATAACCCGACCACAATAAGGACATCATGGCTGGTTATCAGGAGGGACACTACATGTATAAGAAGATAACCTGACCACAATAAGGACATCATGGCTGGTTATCAGGAGGGGACACTACATGTATGAGAAGATAACCTGACCACAATAAGGACATCATGGCTGGTTATCAGGAGGGGACACTACATGTATGAGAAGATAACCTGACCACAATAAGGACATCATGGCTGGTTATCAGGAGGGACACTACATGTATGAGAAGATAACCCGACCACAATAAGGACATCATGGCTGGTTATCAGGAGGACACTACATGTATGAGAAGATAACCTGACCACAATAAGGACATCATGGCTGGTTATCAGGAGGGACACTACATGTATGAGAAGATAACCTGACCACAATAAGGACATCATGGCTGGTTATCAGGAGGACACTACATGTATGAGAAGATAACCCGACCACAATAAGGACATCATGGCTGGTTATCAGGAGGACACTACATGTATGAGAAGATAACCCAACCACAATAAGGACATCATGTCTGGTTATCAGGAGGACACTACATGTATGAGAAGATAACCCGACTACAATAAGGACATCATGGCTGGTTATCAGGAGGGACACTACATGTATGAGAAGATAACCTGACCACAATAAGGACACCATGGCTGCTTATCAGGAGGACACTACATGTATGAGAAGATAACCCGACCACAATAAGGACATCATGGCTGGTTATCAGGAGGGACACTACATGTATGAGAAGATAACCTGACCACAATAAGGACATCATGGCTGGTTATCAGGAGGGGACACTACATGTATGAGAAGATAACCTGGACACAATAAGGACATCATGGCCGGTTATCAGGAGGACACTACATGTATGAGAACATAACCCGACCACAATAAGGACATCATGGCTGGTTATCAGGAGGACACTACATGTATGAGAAGATAACCTGACCACAATAAGGACATCATGGCTGGTTATCAGGAGGGGACACTACATGTATGAGAAGATAACCTGAGCACAATAAGGACATGAATGGGTTTCTGACAAGTCCCAGACTATAGAAAGTTTCTACACTTATGGTTGTATCCATTAGTAACTGATGAAGACAAAAATGTCACCACTAAGATGATTAGAGAAAATCTTTAAAACTTTGAAAATGTTTAAATTATTTATATTTGCAAAAATGTTTAATTATGAACTGTCTATAATATGGTTCTATTCATGGGAAACCCCTTTATCTGCACTGTGTGATTGCACCCTAAGAAGATCACGTTGCAGCTGCCCCATCATCAGTTTTCTTCTTCCTGTCTTGGTGGGAGGTCCCCTTTAAAATATGACTCCTTAGAGGCTTTATCATACCCTGCCAATATAGGAGGACTAATGGACAGGTTGTAGCGAGCAGGCGCTGATGACAGGGCACCTCGATGGGCACTCAGAACGCCTCATCAGAGCAAGGCACAAGATACATCAGGCATCCAGAGCGAGCACAGCCGGCAGCAGAGGTAGACACAGGCTGGCACTGGGAAGACATTAAGAGTAAATGAGCAGGCAGAGAAAGAGCGCAGCAGCGACCCGGGCTAGCAGCGGGAGGAGATGGGCACGATGCATTAGAGGGATCTTCTGGCTGCCTTCCCTAATCACACACTGATATCTACAGTCACACATTAGCCGGGGTTGCCAGGGGTGATGTGACTCAACATGTGAAGAGGCGATTTAAGGGTTTTGGGAAATGAAACAGATTTGGTGTTATAGATGTAGCAGTTTATTAACTTGAATAGGACTTTTTTTTTTTGTATATAGAGCTGGTAGCGCCATGCACCCCAGGTCTAATTATACCCCCTATTAGTATCGGTACCCCCAACCCGCTCCTGCCTCATTACCCAGAAACAGCAAAAAAAGCATAAAAACTAGTCAAAACCATTAAATACAGTCATGGAGAAAAGTTCTGAGACTGATGCAAATTTTGGCTTTCGTGAATATGCTGCTTCAGTGTTTTTAGATCTTGTAGTCAGATGTTTCGATGGTGTAAATGTGGTGTGTCTAATTTTGACTTGCAAGACGTGTGGGTGTGGATTCTCGGCTTAAATGTGCCAAAAATGCACCAAGGTGGCCCTTTATCAACTGTTTTGACTTATTTACCTAAAACAATGTTTCTGGACTCACTAGGATCCAAGTAACTAGATCAAAGGTGAACATTCTTGTTCACATAAGAAGGCCACAAGTGAAAATGTCGGCAATAAAAGGATTAGCAGTATATACATATATACCATGGGATTACAATATAATAGCAATTAGTTATTAGTAAAGAATATAATGATTATTTTTCTTTATCAATTGCGTCATAAACTTCTGCCTCATAGTAAGCCAAGCAAAATGTGGTATAAATGCAGTCTAAAGATACTCCAAATTTATCATCCATCATCAGCCCCTGGGATAAATCTGTCTAAGTTTGCAGTGTCTATGAGTAAATCTGGGCCAATATTTCCAGTGTTTCCCTTATTTCTTCAGATCTGTGTAATTCGCCCTGACATTCTGGATATCCACTTCTGAGCCACATTCTGAAAAACGTAACAAAATCTGCATCAAAAACAGCTGCGTTTCCACAACATGGGGTCTCAGCCTTTCTGTGTTTTCATTTGTCCACCTACTTTTTGAGCATTGACCGCAAGTTCTCGATAGGATTGAGATCTGGGGAGTTTTGTTGCCATGGACCGAGAAGTTCAATGTTTTGTTCACTGAGCTTCTTGGTTATCACATTCACCTTGTGACATGGTCTCCATCATGCTTTAGAAAGCCTTGTCCATCACCAGATGTCTCCAGGATGTTGGGGAAGTTGCCCTTGGAGGATGTCTAGGTCCCATTCCTTACTCATGGCAATCTTCTTTGAGGTCTGTCTGGGTGGTCCTGAGCACTGGACCCCCTCTATGCCCCTCTATGGCACCATATGTCCTAATAGAACTCATGAGATAACCCCTTTACGTATCCCTTTAATAGACACCCGAGGTAGCGACATCTCAGCCAGACCCTAATAGGTTATTTTTGCTTCCTTTTTGACAAACTCTTCACATTTACATGGTGAAATGGTGCACGATTATAAATATTACAGTCCTATCGGTCATCCCTCTCATATCTCCTCCTGGCACAGGCTCGGCCTGGTATTAATGTTCTGCAACCCCAAAAAAGACAACACAAATATCTCCTAATTGCATTTCAGCATTATCGGTCAGAAAGAGGAAACGCTGACTGCCAACCCAGGCCATTTGTTCCACGCAGAAGACGATGGTCCCTGGCCGCTCTCCAAGACAAATCCTTTACAAGTTATAAGATGTAAATTGCAATATTCTCTAAAAATGAAAGGAGGGGAAAGCGTGCTACATTTAAAGAGACAGTCGCCTCAAAATGGCCCTGCAAGGTAGACATTTAAAGGGCTCTCCTAGAGGCTCCTGGGTCTATAGGAGGGTCCCCAACTATGATATGTTATTTATGGTTGTGGTCTCTTCATATGAGGAAGAGGGAACCTTTAGGCCCCCCCAGACTCCTGGGTTCAACCTCAGTACCCTTCCCCAGGCACCTCAGGGTCCTTGATGCAGATAAGAGCTTAGTCCATAATTTGAATACTGTCTATAAGGAGACTTAGAAGATGGAAAAAGTAAGCCCCGCCCCTTAGACTCCTTAGACAGACTACTTGCTTCTTAAAGGGACACTAAACCTATGATCTCTCTTAGGTTATCTTTATTCACCTGAATGGTATCTGCAGGTACCTAGGAGCAGCCATCTTGGGCCAAGGAGTGGATGACTCTAGTAGGTCTCAATAACATTAGGGACATGAGTTTTAGTAAAATGTCCGCCGCCGCGATCACCTCTTTAATTCACTTATTTCCATTTCTGACCCCCCCCAGACTCATTTGTATACATAGGTGTAAATGCTAATAGCAGCTGAGTAGCAGCATAGTAGTTGACGACATTTCAAAGAGTGTCCCTTTAAGAGTCATGGCTGCGGACGTGTGTCACGTGACCCCTTGTGATTGTGCAGAATAGCTTAGAAAAGTAGTGACTCCGGCTGTTATAAAACTACAACTCCTAGCATGCTCTGGTAGTCCATGTTTGCTCAATGCAGCGCCACACTTATACACAGGTTATCTCTGGTATTGCAACTCACTCCTATTCACTTCAATGGAGTTAAGCTGCAATACTAGACACAACCCATGGACAGGTGTGGTGCTGTTTTTGAATGAAATCCGCCATGTTTTCTAATCCTGGACAGCTGCTCTAATCATAATCCTAGATAGAGGACCCCTTTAAGAGGTTGTGTCTTGTATCTACAGCCGCAGCCCTGAGACATTGTCTCAAACATTGAATGCAGAATAATGATGGGAGGTTACAAATGTTCTGCCGAGATAAAAGGTATAAATAACCGCCGGGTCTCAGCGTTATCAGACATGGTTATTACACGACTAGATCGTATCTCAGAGTAGCGTCATTATATTTCACGTATATCTCAGGACGCGTCAACGCTATAATATATAGGACCGATGCAACAATACGGGCGGTGACAGGATCTATAGAATAGCCTTAAAGGTATATACACAGGAGCTCATGGCTCATTTACATCAGTGGAGCTAAGCTGCAATACCAGGCACAACCTACGGGCAGGAGTGGCGCTGTTTCTGGAAGAAAGCACATTTGTTTTAATAGTTTTGAGCCTTTAAAAACCAAAAGGCTCCTGAAATATAAATTCTCCCACTTCTCAGGGGCCCATAACCATCAATGCCCAGGGGCCCCCAGCCTGCCCGATGTCACCACGCTGGATAATGATTTATTGTCACGTGGCAGACGACCATTAGTGAATGTCCCCGACGCACCCTATATCTGATACAATTTGTAGGGCTGTAGTCTGCAACTTGTGGTTCTCCAGCTGTCCTACCTATGAGATGCTGTGAGTTGTAGTACCACAATATCTAAAGTGCAAGAGCTAGGCGGTCTAACAGAGGTCTAAGAGATGCCATATCTGCTGG
The DNA here is from genome assembly GCA_947044405.1 of Leptodactylus fallax. Taxonomy (NCBI): domain Eukaryota; kingdom Metazoa; phylum Chordata; class Amphibia; order Anura; family Leptodactylidae; genus Leptodactylus; species Leptodactylus fallax. The sequence continues at coordinate 676,124 of CAMRHE010000659.1, forward strand.
ATGGTTACAGATGTAGCAGAGCTGATTGTGTAGTGATACTGCAGTGCTGATACGTAGGATGCAAGAAAACCCACTGCAGTGCACAAGCAAAGCCGACATGACAAATGTGACTCTGCTATATCAGGAAATGGATACCCTGCGCAGTGCACATGATGTAGTGTAATCACGGTAATACCATTATTCCTGCTGGCTTGCTCTGACCATAATTGACCCAGTTGTATTGCTATAAATAAGTGACCCCCCCCCACATAGTAGAGCTCGGCTCCGTATACAGGATGAGATATACAGCCAGAAGAGTGACTTATAATATAGGACATGAGTCGCTTTCTGGAGAAGATTTTATATACAGAAAATAATTGTAGGGCTTCCCAGAAACCACAGTAGGGGGCAGACCACAGTAGGATAGAGCCCAAGGGCTCATGGCTAGAGGGCGCCACAGACTTGGTCATTTAGCACATCAATTAAAGAGGACCTTTCACCACCTCCACCAACTCCAGACCTTTTTTTCCTTTAATAGCCGCCCCTCCACTGGCGCAGTTGGAGTTTTTTCTCTCACCCCTGCCATTCCTGAGCAATCAGCACAGTTAATTATGGTATCTGATATACTAACTAGACTCCCTAAGGTCCAGTGGGTGTTGTCAGGCAGGAGCAGGAAAGGGGGCGTGACTCAGCTCTTACACTCACTGCCTCTGATTGGAGCACTGAGTCACGCCCTCTTGCCTGCTCCCTCCTGACACCACCCACTGGATATTAGGGAGTCTAGTTACCATATCAGGCACCAAAACTAACTGCACTAATTGCTCAGGGACGGTGGGGGCTAGAGAAAAAAATTCCGAGTGCACTGAAATCCGTGAGAGGAGCATATTAAAGGCTGGAAAAAGCTGAAGTTGGTGGAGGTGGTGAAAGACTTTCTTTAAATGGGTTCTTCTGGGAGTCTGGGACTACTTACTTCCTCTGTGGGTTTTTTTGGTTCCAACCCAGGTCATGTGATCGTAACCAGCACCGGGCCCCTGAGTCATCCCACCTCCTCCCTCCTGTCCCATACATACAAGGTGTGCTACAGCACCGGCAGACTATAGTAAAGCCACCTCCATAGCACAGGGAGGAGATGGAGTGACTCAGGGGCTGATTCCGATCACATGACCTGGGGCCAGAACCCCTGGGTTTATTGCCTGAAAACCCTAGAAGAAGTATTCACAGCCTCCCTGGAGAACCCCTTTAAGGTTTATGTCCAGGACATACAAGACTATATATTCTTCAGAAGAACATGAGGTTGGACCCCCACCAATCATAAAGTGGAGACATATCCTGAAATGAAGGGACTGCAGTACAAATGTAGCACTTTATTACATTTTCTGTGTACAGCGCCACCCTGACCACCTGGCTGTGCAAGGAACTGCAACCCCATTCATTTGAATGGCGTTGTGCTGCAGTTCATTGCACAGCTGCTCATTGGGTAGGGAATACCAGTGAAGGGGATGCAACAACCAGTTCATTTTTAGGATTGGTGAGGTCCAGAAGGTCAGACCCTCCTGATCATATACAAACCTTATACCTTAAAGGCAACTTTAAATAGGTTTCTATAGGGTATCGCCTCTTTTCTTCTGCTCATGCTGCTAAATATTTGATATCTGGCATCTGACTATGCTGGAGATGGAGCAGCCAAAATCTATTATTGTCCCTGGCCTGTGTCTTGCCCCCAGGATGGATCCTTGCAGGCGCCATGTAGTGATCCCCTCCCCCCACCGGTGCTGTTTATTATTTTTATCCTGCTCTTCCGTCTTTGATCCTGCCACGTCTTGTCCTCAGACCTGTCTTGTTCTTGAGGCTTGTTATCCCGACTCTTGTCATCTAAACTGTCCTTCCAACACAAGTGATAGATCGTCCCCGGTAAAGAGGAGTCGAGAAATCCATACACAGTGCTCAGCGGCGAGATCATATCAGCCGAGGAGAAAAAACCCACAAACAGAGCGCCATTTATTTACATGGCTGAGATACATCACCGTGATGGATAGAAAAAGTGGAAAATAAACCGCAATGTGATCAGGAGACTGCGCTAAAGCCAAAGGGTCTGGAATCCATATTGTAAAGGTGACTGCAGACTATTATTCTCTGTTATCAGCCATAGCAGGTTAGGATGGAGTAGTCCTCGCCCCTATGATCACTGCTATATGCCCCATATGTCCTGTCCCGATGACATCCAGAAACATTTATATACATTATCCGACCCTCTGTGTCTGGATCAGTGTTTGGATGGGTCAGCCCCAGGTAAGTGCCGGGCCCACAGCGCCATGAGCGTCCACAGTGAACACTTACATCAGTACAGATAGAAGCCCTCATTGGAGTGGGACAGCCCAAGGAGTGAGCAGTGAGTATGGATCTCATCATTACTCACCTCTCTTAGCTCCCAGGACTCCCCGTCCCTTCTCTCCTCCAGTGCTGAAAGGGTTACATGTGCTGGAGTGGGGATTTGGGGGAGTTCATGCATGCAGGCATAAGGCTAGGTTCACATCTGTGCACAGGTCTCTCTTATTCGGGTCCGCTGAGGGAACCGAATGATCGATTGCTAAAACAGCGGTTCCTGCAGACACCCACGGACCCCACAGACTATAATGGGGTCTGCCGGGTTTCTGCCATTTTTATACTGAAAGCAGTGGATCGAAACGTATATTATATTATGTGTTATATTATATTATGTGTTATATTATACTATATGTTATATTATATTATGTGTTATATTATACTATGTGTTATATTATATTATGTGTTATATTATATTATATGTTATATTATATTATGTGTTATATTATACTATGTGTTATATTATACTATATGTTATATTAAATTATGCATTATATTATATTATGTGTTATATTATACTATATATTATATTATGTGTTATATTATACTATGTGTTATATTAAATTATGCATTATATTATATTATGTGTTATATTATACTATATATTATATTATGTGTTATATTATACTATGTGTTATATTATACTATATATTATATTATGTGTTATATTATACTATTGTGTATTATTTTATATTATACTTTATTAATAGTTTATTATTGTGAATAAGAAAAGAGAAATGTAAATCCCATCAATATTCGGTGTGACCTTTGCCCTTTGCCTTCCATCAGTTCTTCTCGGTACTTGCAGACAGTATTTGGCAGAACTGGGCAGGGAGGTTGTTCCCGCCGCCATCTTGGAGAACTAAGCACAGATCTTCTGTGGATGTCGCTTGCTCCAATCCTTCTGTCTCTTCATGTCATCCCAGACAGACTGGAGGATGATGAGATCAGGACTATATCTGTGGGGGCCGGATCATCACTTCCAGGACTCCTCCTCCAAAGGGCAAAGGTCACACCAAATATTGATGAGATTTACATTTCTTTTTCCTTCATTCATTTCATAAAATAAACTATTAACCCTTCTATTTCTGAACACATTTTGCAGCAATTTTTCCACACCTGCCTAAAACCTTTGCACAGTACTGTCTATGTGGTATCTCGGCCTCCTGGCACAGCAGCACAGAGGTTATAAGGTGATTGTGATCACATCTCTGATGCTGTACAGACTGCAGATCTCCGCCACTATCAGGACTGTCCATTATAATCTACCCCATGAAACAGAAATTAACCCTTAAGTTTATTACAGAAAGAGAAAACAGAGTAGAAAAATGCCTGAATGAGATCTGAAGGTGAAAGCAAAGACGTCTACGTGGAGATCCAAGTAACAAGGTTATGTAAAGATGGATGTGCGGTCACCACGTGAAGTGACAGATCCTGCGTCAGACTGTGCTCTATACGCTTATACAGACACGTATGCTGAAGTCTATTGTATGTCCATGTGATGGGTGTATATCTGAAGTCCTGGAGGGATGGTTTGGACTGGATTCCACTGTAACAAACCCTCAGCTCACCTCACTTTACACTAAGTTTTAGGTTTGTACAGGTTTTCAGGCTTTGGATGTCTCCATACACTGACAGCAAGCAAGGAACTGGACCTAAAGTCTATGAGAAAGCTCCAGCCCTTCACTATGAAGAGATACACATTTACATAAAACTGGAGAACTTCTGGGCTGTGTTCACACAGGGCGGATACACTGCGATTTTCCTCCATGAATCTGCAGAATTTACAGTAGTCGCCAAGAAGATGAGATTCTAATAAATCACATCCACACCCTGAGGACAAATCTGCTCAGTGTAAATTGACCTAACGGTGCAGAGTTACAGAGTTGTGTTGTCAAGTTTTTATTAATTAATTCATTAATTAATTGTTTTATGTATTAATTGATGTATTGTTTTATTTATTAATTATTTTATTTATTAACATATTTTATTTATTAATGTATTTATTATTTTATTTATATTTTTGTATATTTTATTTTATAATTTCTTATTGTTTAATGCATTAGCTATAAATTTATTATTGCATTTATTAGCTTATTCATTCATGATTTAAAATTAATTATTAATATATTTATTTATTAAAATCAGATAGTGAAATCACTTTTTTTTTTCTAATCTTCTGATTTTATTTTCTTATTATAGATTTTTTTATTCTATTTTCTGTACATGATTATGGGGGCGGCCATCTTGCCTGACCGTCTCTATTAACAGCATTTAGTGATCTGCTTTACAGCACAGTCATGTCCATAAACAGCAATAGTCTGGAGCCAACTCATTGAGGTCTATGGGAGAGTTTTCTAGGCATGCTCAGTGCAGGGAGGGGGCGGAGATAAGCTGTGACATCATCTATTGTCAGTAGTGATGTAACGATGGGTCGGTGGTGTTATCTATAGAGGAGTTATCTTCTATTACAATCTTGTCTGTGATGTAAATAAGGTGACTGCCCCAAAGAAAACCCCTAAAGAATTGGCAAGTGTCAGTCTATTATTAGACTTAGTGGTCAGAGAGAAAATTGCAGGATATAGTATTTTTAAAAAAATATGGAACATAATATAGAAAATGTTAAAGAAAATATGTTTACTGTAAAAACTTGGTTTAAAAAATAGGTAATTTTTGGCAATACATTCCCTTTAAGTCCATAGTGTTTATGCTGCAGATTTTCACCGCAATGCACAAAAAAAATCCCCAAACTGCACAATTTAATGCAATTTTTGTCCCTTTCCAGCAAACAGGCCGCTGACCCACCCCGTCTGGACATGGCCTCCATGATAAATCCCTCAGTATGATGTGATTGCAGAAGTCTCGGCGCTCCTGTCCGTAGCTGGTGGCGACATTCTCCTGTCTGTCCGTGACTTGTGTGTTTCCTCTCCTCGGAGATGAGGAGTTTGGGAATTATTGATGCGTCTCCATCTGTGTACTTATGAAGTCCCATATCTGTGTCTTTATAGGAGTAGATGTGTGTTCACCTGCGCGTTTAGGGTCTCGGCGGCACCATCCCCCGAGGCTGCGTTTGGAGCTGGGAGATAAGCTTCCTTGTCCCGGCCGATTAAACGCTGAGGATTAATCCACTGAACCAACTGCACCGTTTATCAGCTCTCCCCGCCGCGCAGACAGAGCCGGCAGACGCCATACTTATATATGCATTATCTCCTATTTATATAGCACCAACATAGTCTGCAGAGCTGTACACACCTAATATATAGCTTCAGTAACATATAGAGTATTTATTATTTATATACAGTAGCACCAACATAGTCTGCAGAGCTGTACACACACAATATATAGCCTCAGTAACATATAGAGTATCTATTATTTATATAGCACCAACATAGTCTGCAGAGCTGTACACACACAATATATAGCCTCAGTAACATATAGAGTATCTATTATTTATATAGCACCAACATAGTCTGTAGAGCTGTACACACCTAATATATAGCCTCAGTAACATATAGAGTATTTATTATTTATATACAGTAGCACCAACATAGTCTGCAGAGCTGTACACACACAATATATAGCCTCAGTAACATATAGAGTATCTATTATTTATATACAGTAGCACCAACATAGTCTGCAGAGCTGTACACACACCTAATATATAGCCTCAGTAACATATAGAGTATTTATTATTTATATACAGTAGCACCAACATAGTCTGCGGAGCTGTACACACCCAATATATAGACTCAGTAACATATAGAGTATCTATTATTTATATAGCACCAACATAGTCTGCAGAGCTGTACACACCTAATATATAGCCTCAGTAACATATAGAGTATTTATTATTTATATACAGTAGCACCAACATAGTCTGCAGAGCTGTACACACACAATATATAGCCTCAGTAACATATAGAGTATCTATTATTTATATAGCACCAACATAGTCTGCGGAGCTGTACACACCCAATATATAGACTCAGTAACATATAGAGTATCTATTATTTATATAGCACCAACATAGTCTGCAGAGCTGTACACACCTAATATATAGCCTCAGTAACATATAGAGTATTTATTATTTATATACAGTAGCACCAACATAGTCTGCAGAGCTGTACACACACAATATATAGCCTCAGTAACATATAGAGTATCTATTATTTATATAGCACCAACATAGTCTGTAGAGCTGTACACACCTAATATATAGCCTCATTAACATATAGAGTATTTATTATTTATATACAGTAGCACCAACATAGTCTGCAGAGCTGTACACACCTAATATATAGCCTCAGTAACATATAGAGTATTTATTATTTATATACAGTAGCACCAACATAGTCTGCAGAGCTGTACACACACAATATATAGCCTCAGTAACATATAGAGTATTTATTATTTATATAGCACCAACATAGTCTGCGGAGCTGTACACACCCAATATATAGACTCAGTAACATATAGAGTATCTATTATTTATATAGCACCAACATAGTCTGTAGAGCTGTACACACCCAATATATAGACTCAGTAACATATAGAGTATTTATTATTTATATACAGTAGCACCAACATAGTCTGCGGAGCTGTACACACCCAATATATAGACTCAGTAACATATAGAGTATCTATTATTTATATAGCACCAACATAGTCTGTAGAGCTGTACACACCCAATATATAGCCTCAGTAACATATAGAGTATTTATTATTTATATACAGTAGCACCAACATAGTCTGCGGAGCTGTACACACCCAATATATAGACTCAGTAACATATAGAGTATCTATTATTTATATAGCACCAACATAGTCTGCAGAGCTGTACACACCTAATATATAGACTCAGTAACATATAGAGTATTTATTATTTATATACAGTAGCACCAACATAGTCTGCAGAGCTGTACACACCCAATATATAGACTCAGTAACATATAGAGTATTTATTATTTATATAGCACCAACATAGTCTGCAGAGCTGTACACACCTAATATATAGCCTCAGTAACATATAGAGTATTTATTATTTATATACAGTAGCACCAACATAGTCTGCAGAGCTGTACACACCTAATATATAGACTCAGTAACATATAGAGTATCTATTATTTATATAGCACCAACATAGTCCGCGGAGCTGTACACACCCAATATATAGACTCAGTAACATATAGAGTATCTATTATTTATATAGCACCAACATAGTCTGCAGAGCTGTACACACCTAATATATAGCCTCAGTAACATATAGAGTATTTATTATTTATATACAGTAGCACCAACATAGTCTGCAGAGCTGTACACACACAATATATAGCCTCAGTAACATATAGAGTATCTATTATTTATATACAGTACCACCAACATAGTCTGCAGAGCTGTACACACCCAATATATAGCCTCAGTAACATATAGAGTATCTATTATTTATATACAGTAGCACCAACATAGTCTGCAGAGCTGTACACACCCAATATATAGCCTCAGTAACATATAGAGTATCTATTATTTATATAGCACCAACATAGTCTGCGGAGCTGTACACACCCAATATATAGACTCAGTAACATATAGAGTATCTATTATTTATATAGCACCAACATAGTCTGCGGAGCTGTACACACCCAATATATAGACTCAGTAACATATAGAGTATCTATTATTTATATAGCACCAACATAGTCTGCGGAGCTGTACACACCCAATATATAGACTCAGTAACATATAGAGTATCTATTATTTATATAGCACCAACATAGTCTGCGGAGCTGTACAGACCTAATATATAGAATCAGTAACATAGATAGTATCTATTATATATATACAGTAGCACCAACATAGTCCGCAGAGCTGTACACACCCAATTTATAGACTCAGTAACATATATATAGTATCTATTATTTATATAGCACCAACATAGTCCGCAGAGCTGTACACACCTAATATATAGACTACTGTAAGTAACATATATATAGTATCTATAGTATTATTTATATAGCACCAACATAGTCTGCAGAGCTGTACACACCCAATATATAGACTCAGTAACATAGATAGTATCTATTATATACTGTATATACAGTAGCACCAACATAGTCTGCAGAGCTGTACACACCCAATATATAGACTCAGTAACATATATATAGTATCTATTATTTATATAGCACCAACATAGTCAGCAGAGCTGTACACACCTAGCCATAGACTCAGTAATATATATAGTATCTATTATTTACAGCACCAACATAGTCTGCAGAGCTGTACACACACAATATATAGACTAAGTAACATATATATAGTATCTATTATTTATATAGCACCAACATAGTCTGCAGAGCTGTCACACACACAATATATAGCCTCAGTAACTTATAGTATCTATTATTTATATAGCACCAACATAGTCCGCAGAGCAGTACACACCTAGCCATAGACTCGGCAATGTATGTAGTGTATGTTATTTCTATAGAATAGCACAAACATAGTCATAAACATATTTTTAAGAATTTGTAATAATTTTTTAAAACATTTTCCATGTCACTGTCTATATTTTAAACTACATCCTAAAAATGTTAACTTTGGCCACTAAGCCTAATAATAGACTAACACTTGCCAATTCTTTAAAGGTCTTTTTTGCAGCAGTCACCTCACAGACACGATTACAATAGAAGATAACACCTCTGTAGATAACACCACTGACCCATCATTACATCACTACTGACAATAGATGATGTCACAGCTTATCTCCTCCCCCTCCCTGCACAGAGCATGTCTAGAAAACTCTCCATAGATCTCAATGAGTCGACTCCAGACTATTGCTGTAAAGCAGATCACTAAATGCTGTTACCAGAGTTGAGGAGAAGCTCAGGCAAGATGGCCGCCTCCATAATGATGGACAGAAAATAGAATAAAAATTCTACAATCAGGAAATAAAGACAGATTTCAAAAATTGGCAACTCATTCCGTTTAAAGGGCCACTACTGTGTGCAGAGGTCATAATCATCGGGAAAAACAGGTTTTGTATATGATTAATGTGGGCAATTAGAAAGATACTTCCCCTTTAAGAAAAGCATTTCACATGATAATTCTTCATGAAAGAGTGAAATTGACTTGACCTTGGCGTCTCCGCTACTAAAGGTTTGGTCACATTGTTATTATGTAATTGTTCTCCTCATTAAGAGTTAATGAGCTGGATGAGCAGTGTCATGTCCACATCACGCCCGTGCTCCTCTGACCATCTGTGTCCTTCTAGTGATACAGGATACGTCTTACCAAGGTCAGAAAATGGAAGGCTCGGACACCAGGACATAGGTGACAACAGTCCCGAATTTGCTCAGATTGGACAGAATTTTCAGAAACAATCCTGCTAGATTTGGCTTGTCCCAACCTGAAAAGTAAGAGGTTTACGCAAATACCAAATAATGGGACATTTTAAGCCCTGACTGTGGTCAGAAGTGTCATCAAAACTGCAGAGAAACACCCGCCCAGATATTCGTCATCCTATTCATGTGTCATGTATTATACTCCAGAGCTGCATTCACTGTTCTGCAACTCCATAGCTCAAATTTTCCAGCTACTTTCTTTTTTAGTGACACAGACACAAAATGTACTGCTCCCCCCCCCCCCCGCAATATAGGAACTGGACTCCGCTGCGAGGGGTATTTAATAAAGAAAGCTTGTTAACAGCAGAATTGTGAATGCAGCTCTGGAATGGCTGAGAGAACGTGACCTTGGGTTGTCAATATCTTTTTATAAGGGTTTGGGGTCTGATAATTTTGGGGCTTGGGATCTGGCATATGAGGGGTCTTAGCTTAGTGCTGTGGTCTGGGGTCTCATGAATTTATGGGTTTAGGATCTGCTGAAATGAGTGCTCTGGTCTGGGGGTCCAATGAATTTAAGGGTCTGGGGTCTAATTAATTTAGAGGTCTGGTCTGGGGTGACATGAATTAGTGACTTGGTCGGGGGTCTGATGAATATAGGGATCTAGTCTGGGGTCTGAGAAACGTAGGCTTTTGGTCTTGGGTCTGATGAATTTATGGGATTGATGTGGGTTCCAATGAATTTAGAAGTTTCATAAATTTTGGGGTCTGATGAATTTTGGGCTCTGGACTGAGTTCCAATAAGTTTAGGGGTTTCATAAATTTTGGGGTCTGGTCTGGGTCTGATGCATTTTGGGGTCTTGCTGTAAACTTCCCCTCCTTCATTCGGAGCACATTCTAGAGATTGCTATGGGGTCCAGTCTTTTCTAGTTGCCCAGGACTGCTCGAGACTGATAAACTTCCAATGATGCATGGACATGTCTGGAGACAGCAGAGAGTGCGGAGATAGCCGGAGGGAGGTCGGACGTTGGCTGCGATGGACACGACTCTAATATGTTCCTAACTGCTTGTGATGAGCGTCTCCTCCCGGGCTGACAGCTGCCCTTAACCTATTTCTGTCTATCTGTCAGCATGGATCCCCATCTCATTAACCCCTTGGCCTCCCACCTTCAGCTTATCAATAGCTTCATGACAGTCTTACACACCTTTGTCCCTGTTTCATTGAGTTTCTTCTCCTCGGGAACCTGTCACACTGAGCGTCATGTGGAGAGGTCTGAGCGGCAGGAATTTATGAATATTAGAAGAGGCTGAAATCTAAATTTCTCTGTTACATTTTCTTCCAGGACATTGAAAAACTATCTGAACGGAATAATATAAAAGACACCAAACAGGCAAAACATGAAGCTCCAAAGCAAAATCCGTAATGGGGCCCCTATATGGTGCCATATAGAATAGTGGTATATTTTATGGAGCAAGCAGACCTCTGGTCCCCTCTCACTGTCCAGGACCCATTAGCAACTGCTGTCTCTGCACCCCTATAGCTAAGCCAAATATGTATCTGCCAGCAGATTTAGTGAGTGCATGTACACAGTAACTGCACCAGCAGAATAGTGAGTGCAGCTCTGGAGTATAATACAGGATGTAACTCAGGATCAGTACAGGATAAGTAATGTAATGTATGTACACAGTAACTGCACCAGCAGAATAGTGAGCGCAGCTCTGGAGTATAATACAGGATGTAACTCAGGATCAGTACAGGATAAGTAATGTAATGTATGTACACAGTAACTGCACCAGCAGAATAGTGAGTGCAGCTCTGGAGTATAATACAGGATGTAACTCAGGATCAGTACAGGATAAGTAATGTAATGTATGTACACAGTGACTGCACCAGCAGAATAGTGAGTGCAGCTCTGGAGTATAATACAGGATGTAACTCAGGATCAGTACAGGATAAGTAATGTAATGTATGTACACAGTGACTGTACCAGCAGAATAGTGAGCGCAGCTCTGGAGTATAATACAGGATGTAACTCAGGATCAGTACAGGATAAGTAATGTAATGTATGTACACAGTGACTGTACCAGCAGAATAGTGAGCGCAGCTCTGGAGTATAATACAGGATGTAACTCAGGATCAGTACAGGATAAGTAATGTAATGTATGTACACAGTGACTGTACCAGCAGAATAGTGAGTGCAGCTCTGGAGTATAATACAGGATGTAACTCAGGATCAGTACAGGATAAGTAATGTAATGTATGTACACAGTGACTGCACCAGCAGAATAGTGAGTGCAGCTCTGGAGTATAATACAGGATGTAACTCAGGATCAGTACAGGATAAGTAATGTAATGTATGTACACAGTGACTGTACCAGCAGAATAGTGAGTGCAGCTCTGGAGTATAATACAGGATTAACCAACAGACAGGAAAGAAACACACCCCAGCCCAAAGTAACTCAGGATCAGTACAGGATAAGTAATGTAATGTATGTACACAGTGACTGCACCAGCAGAATAGTGAGCGCAGCTCTGGAGTATAATACAGGATGTAACTCAGGATCAGTACAGGATAAGTAATGTAATGTATGTACACAGTGACTGCACCAGCAGAATAGTGAGTGCAGCTCTGGAGTATAATACAGGATGTAACTCAGGATCAGTACAGGATAAGTAATGTAATGTATGTACACAGTGACTGTACCAGCAGAATAGTGAGCGCAGCTCTGGAGTATAATACAGGATGTAACTCAGGATCAGTACAGGATAAGTAATGTAATGTATGTACACAGTGACTGTACCAGCAGAATAGTGAGTGCAGCTCTGGAGTATAATACAGGATGTAACTCAGGATCAGTACAGGATAAGTAATGTAATGTATGTACACAGTGACTGCACCAGCAGAATAGTGAGCGCAGCTCTGGAGTATAATACAGGATGTAACTCAGGATCAGTACAGGATAAGTAATGTAATGTATGTACACAGTGACTGTACCAGCAGAATAGTGAGCGCAGCTCTGGAGCATAATACAGGATGTAACTCAGGATCAGTACAGGATAAGTAATGTAATGTATGTACACAGTGACTGTACCAGCAGAATAGTGAGCGCAGCTCTGCAGTATAATACAGGATGTAACTCAGGATCAGGTGTCATGTTACAATTTCTTTTACACAACCATAGTCTGAATTACAGAAAAATTAAGTGAAATACACCTCTGCTATATCTGTATACACCTCTGCTATATCTGTACGCACATCTGTTATAGCTATATACACCTCTGCTATATCTATATACACCGCTGTTATATCTGTACACACATCTGTTATATTTGTATACACCTCTTCTATATCTATATACACCTCTGCTATATTTGTATACACTTCTGCTATATCTATATACACGATGCTATATTTATATACACCTCTGCTATATTTGTATACACCTCTTCTATATCTATATAACCTCTTCTATATCTATATACACCTGCGTCCCTATAGATTAGGACTCTGCGCTTGTAACATCTCAGTTAATGGCAGCCAGTAAACATGAATACAAGTCACTCTCAAGGTATTCAGGAGAAAGTGCTGAAGAGGGAAGAAGCGTCTGGAGCCGGTCACAGTTATTTAAAAATGGAAATTGGCAATCAAAGATCAAAGCCTGAGGATGGAGCGTTATCTGCAAGGAGTGCCCTTCATTACCCCGCGCCTTAATGCACCTTTTATCTTGGACTCTCGCACCTCTTGCAGCCCCTGTGGGGAGACCCTGACAAAGCAAAGAAGAGAGATCGAAGGGGTCACCGAAACGCGTGAACTTCACAGAGAATAACCTGAATCTCCATTTACTAAGTTTAGAAAAACTTGGTTCAAAGCGTCTTATTTATCTGTAATATTTGTCACTTCGCCGGCCCGATGAGCGGAGACCAAGAATATCATCAATCCCGGCCACAGAAAGAGGTCAGGACTGAATATACAATCACCGAGGCCGTATACAAGAGACAGGGGTGTACTATAGGAGTGAAGAGGTTAATACTGGCCCCTGAGGGGGCCCCAAAGGTCTCTCCCCCAAAAAATATACCCCTATTCTAAATGGCACAAGGTAGGCAGAGGTAGGACCTTGGAACTTCAAGTTTCGTCTCTGGCCACTGATGCAATGAGGCCAATATCAACCATCCATAACCCCCAAGAACGAATCGAGAAATTTTAAACCCCTTTCATTATTTTGGAAGACCCCCTAAAAGAGTCCCTTTAAATGCAAATCTGCCTATACTCTGCCTCTCTGCTCTTAAGATCTATTCATCCCGATCTTCATAATTTGTGAATAGAATGCCAGAACTACAGACAAGACTGACACTTTTACCGCCTTATTGTTATATGTGTATGTCATATACAATGTTGCAGAAATGAGCTTGTCTGATGTGATAGAACCAAACTATGGAAGTAAAGCTGCGTTCACACTGTGTTTGCAATCTATGTAGATACTTTGATTGGATTTCCTATCAGAATGGAGTTGGTCCGGACACACTAGAGATGTTCTTGGGCAATGATCTGCTGTCCTGCTCACTAGACTTAAACTTGCAAAGTTTTGAGGGCAACCGAAATTGAGGGAGATCCAAGAACTAACAATTATCTGTGCTATACCATCAAAGTGATATAAATAGACATAACAAGGTTCACTTTTAACTAAAAAATTTTATGGCATTGATTCCAATAAATTAAAGAATCTCAACTGGAAAGTGTTTTGGAGCACACAGTGATGCCTGTTTGGTATGACAAAGGGGTCTTCGTACCCTAAATATATGCACCCCATAAATGTATTAACGTTGAGATTCTTTCATTTATTGGAATCACAGCCATAAAAAATTGCTATTTTTAGTAAAAAGTGGACCTTCTTATGTCTATTTATATGGTATAGCACCAATAAGTGTTCTGGGCTCTCTATTTGGAGAAACGAGAGTGTTGCCGCTTACTTCTTCGGAGCAATGACAACTCCCTCATTGCTCTAAAGAGCTAATTTGCATATTGACAAAACTGGCTATATCTCAGGAATGGAGGCAGCGATTCACAAGGAGAAAATTCTATGATTCAGGAGAACCTAACCTATCTATCTGCAGGACTGGGGTGATATGCTGGTTCTGGTGACACTAACCTATCTATCTGCAGGGCTGGGGTGATATGCTGGTTCTGGTGACACTAACCTATCTATCTGCAGGGCTGGGGTGATATGCTGGATCTGGTGACACTAACCTATCTATCTGCAGGGCTGGGGTGATATGCTGGTTCTGGTGACAGTAACCTATCTATCTGCAGGGCTGGGGTGATATGCTGGTTCTGGTGACACTAACCTATCTATCTGCAGGGCTGGGGTGATATGCTGGTTCTGGTGACAGTAACCTATCTATCTGCAGGACTGGGGTGATATGCTGGGTCTGGTGACACTAACCTATCTATCTGCAGGACTGGGGTGATATGCTGGTTCTGGTGACACTAACCTATCTATCTGCAGGGCTGGGGTGATATGCTGGATCTGGTGACACTAACCTATCTATCTGCAGGCTGGGGAGATATGCTGGTTCTGGTGACCCTAACCTATCTATCTGCAGGGCTGGGGTGATATGCTGGGTCTGGTGACACTAACCTATCTATCTGCAGGGCTGGGGTGATATGCTGGTTCTGGTGACACTAACCTATCTATCTGCAGGGCTGGGGTGATATGCTGGTTCTGGTGACACTAACCTATCTATCTGCAGGGCTGGGGTGATATGCTGGTTCTGGTGACCGTAACATATCTATCTGCAGGGCTGGGGTGATATGCTGGGTCTGGTGACAGTAACCTATCTACTGCAGGGCTGGGGTGATATGCCGGGTCTGGTGACACTAACCTATCTATCTGCGGGGCTGGGGTGATATGCTGGTTCTGGTGACACTAACCTATCTATCTGCAGGGCTGGGGTGATATGCTGGTTCTGGTGACAGTAACCTATCTATCTGCAGGGCTGGGGTGATATGCTGGTTCTGGTGACACTAACCTATCTATCTGCAGGGCTGGGGTGATTATGCTGGGTCTGGTGACAGTAACCTATCTATCTGCAGGGCTGGGGTGATATGCTGGTTCTGGTGACACCAGGGGCGTAACTACCGGGGTAGCAGTGGTAGCGACTGCCACAGGGCCCGGAACATTACAGGGCCCGGAGCCCTGTGGCAGTCGCTACCGCGAATCCCACAATCACTGCTATCGTTATACTCCGGGGTCTTTTGGCCCGGGGTGAACGATCGGGGACCCAGGGGAGGTGAGCGAACATAAAAAACACTGTAACTCACCTCTCCGCCGCTCCGCAGGCTTCGGGCCTGTTTGGTGACGTCCCAGACATCAGCCGACGTCATTATGCGTCACGACGCCGGCCTGGATCGCGCGAGATCCGGTCCGACATTGAAGATGGCCGAAGTAGCGCACGGGAGTGCACCGGAGCGAGGAAGAGGTAAGTTGCAGTGTTTTCTATGTTTCTATCCTCCCCTGGGTCTCCGATCATTATACTCTGGGGTCTGAAAAGACCCCAGAGTATAATAATCGTTCATGGGTGGTCCACTATGGGGCATATAATAGTGTGTGCAGGGGCCACTAGGGGGCAAACTACTGTGTGCAGGGGCTACTATGGGGCAAACTACTGTGTGCAGGGGCTACAATGGGGCAAACTACTGTGTGCAGGGGCCACTATGGGGCAAACTACTGTGTGCAGGGGCCACTATGGGGCAAACTACTGTGTGCAGGGGCTACTATGGGGCAAACTACTGCGTGCAGGCGCCACTATGGGGCAAACTACTGTGTGCAGGGGCCACTATGGGGCATAATATTGTGTGCAGGGGCCACTATGCTGCATAATACCGTGTCCAGGGGCCACTATGGGGCATAATACCGTGTGCAGGGGCCACTATGGGGCATAATACCGTGTGCAGGGGCCACTATGGGGCATAATACCGTGTGCAGGGGCCACTATGGGACATAATACCGTGTGCAGGGGCCACTATGGGGCATAATAGTGTGCGCAGGAATGCGGTTTGTGTGTGGGGGGGGGGGTTGGGGGCGGCGGTTTGGGGGGGGGGCCCATGTCAAATGTTCGCCTTGGGGCCCAGCCATTCCTAGTTACACCACTGGGTGACACTAACCTATCTATCTGCAGGGCTGGGGTGATACTTTATGTGTGAACCTAGCATTATTAGATACTTTAACCATTGTGCTGTGGGAATGGAATCTTCCCATCATATAAGCTAAACGCACCCTGAAAATGTAGTGTGCACAATGCCTAATACACGGCCGCATTATTTATTCCATCTAATAGAAAGGGGTGTCAGGAGAACCCTTTATAATCTTATAGGACAAATGGAGACAGTCTTAAAGCGTCGCCAATTTTTAAAATTATGTATTAAAACCAGATAGTGAAGTATCAGTCTATTATTAGGCTTAGTGGCCAGAGTGAAATTGTGGGATATAATTTTTTTTTTTTTGTTAGAGATAATGACAGCAAATATTTAAAAATCATCAAAAGTTCTTAAAAAATATATGCAACATCGAAAGTTGATTTAAAAATAGGTCATTTAGTGGTGACAATTATATTTAACCCAGTTATTTAGTGCACAAAATGTAACTATCATACAACAACCTCAGCTCTGCTACATCTCTGCGAGCGTTTGGCGCAGCGTCGTTATCAGATAATTACACTGGGTACACTGGCAGTAATTAATTAGGTGATTCCAGACTGAAGGTAGTTTAATAGACGGATATCTCTAGATGTCGCACGACACGACTGGATTAGAGGAATTTTCATCTTCGCTCATTTCATTTCAAAGCTGAACGGCGCTCAGATAAGACCAAAGCGAGCAGCGGGCATTAAACCAAAGCAGCGGGCATTATCATGAATAGTGGCGCCAGCCATGTGCCCGCAGCCGCTATAACTCCTGTACGAGCTGCTGTGATTATCTCAAGCCCCAGGCAAGTGGAGGTATCTGCCACTCAGGAGCTGGGGAAAGCTGGGTGTTATGGGAGATGTAGCGGAGAGTATACAGGGGGTACTGTTTATGGGGGAGGGGTAGACATACCTTACATATGGTATCACCCTATATAGCATATAAGCTAATGGCAATGGCTCATGGTTACTATGACCTAATAGAGATCAAGTGGCCCATGGGGTGTTCTCTGCTGTCTGTGCTCACCCCTGAGGGGGCACTCTGATAGCAGCATTTCTTATAGTAGGCGTACTCAGGCAATATTGCTTATGGGGTCACTCTCTACCCCCTCTACACATGCACAGACCACATTGCAGCGCCTGTTCCCCACCTTATCAAATATCCAGGGTACTCGGGTCCACCGGCTACAGCGGCCACCCTGCCTACCTATCGTATTACCCCTGGTTTAAGGGTTCGCTTTGCATATGGGGTCACTCTGCTGGCTGAATTGCTTATGGAGTCACTCTCTACCCCCTCTACACATGCACAGACCACAATGCAGTGCCTGTTCCCCACCTTACCAAATATCCACGGTACTCGGGTCCACCGCCTACAGCGGTCACCCCGTCTAGTCTTTCTTAGAATCCAATGTTGCCTTAGGCAGTTGCCTACACTTCCTACCCATTGTATTACCCCTGGTTTAAGGGTTCACTTTGTTTATGGGGTCGCTCTGTTGGAGGGGGGTACAGAGATAGCAATCACTACCGGGCCCTGGAGCCCCACAACATAACACAGCAGTATTAGGACATGGTAAGTGGGGGCCCCATTGTATGTTTTGTATTGGGGTCTAGGGGCTTCTTGTTACGCCTCTGTGTACTGGTGCTGTTTATGGGGTCACCCTGCTGTTAATGGTGCCATATTTATGGTTTGCAGTTGGGGGCCTCCTCCTCTATGCTGCATGCAGGCGCTCAGTACTACTAATAATATTGCACAGTTTTCCTTTGGTTCAGCACTTCTGTCCTGTGGCAGGGAAGGAGCGATGGTCCTCCTTATCTTCTGCCGCTCTCTCCATCCTCTCCCATGCAGGGCTTCTTGGCAGGTATTCCCTGCACTGCTGAATATTTAGTGGAGGATGCCAGTGCTCATGTCAGGAGATGTGATACATGGGAGCCTGGGGGATAATTTGCAATGTGTACAACATGCTGAACATGCCATCCTTTAATATTTAACCCCTTCCTCGCCGTCCTCCTGCCGAGACCCAGAGGAGCCTTCAGCCAAGTCGCTGTAATCATTACAATGGTGATGGATCGTATCGCGGCTGTTCCTCCCTCCTGGGAGACGGAATATATTATTTCTTATGGGAACTAAACATATCGACCCATAAATTTGTAGATTGGTGCAGCGGAATCTCAAGGTTTCCTTTGTCCCTTTTAATGTGGGATTTTCTAATTTCTATAGAAATCTCATCTGCTTTTTCTTTAGACAGAATTTCTTAATGTAAGTCGATGGTGGAACTACAGATCCCAGAACTGCAGGGGACAGATAATGAATATTGTGCTATTCATTGTAAGGCTACATAGTGACATAGCCCAAAGTAACAAACCCTGTAGTGGATCCAGATAGTGTGATACAATACATAGCCATACAGCACCCATATCATGTAAGATTTTATCCTGACCTGTACCATACCGTGCTCCTATCTTACTGCCATACTGCACTACTATAGTGTCATATTGTGCACATATAACATACTGTTAGCTGAGAGTGCCATACTGTGTTATTGCACCATACAGCGCTACAATACGCCATACTGTTCTATCATTGCACCATACAGCGCTACCATAGTGCCATACTGTGTTATCATAGTGCCATGATATTCATATAGAGCCATGCAGTGCTACCATAGTGCCATACTGTGCTCACATAGCGCCATGGTGTTTCCATGTACAGCCACAGAGTGCCAAACTGTGCCCATACAATGCCTACATAACCATATGCCTCAGAGTATTGCCCAGGGTGCCAGCCATTGCCCCCTTGAAGATACAATACCTACATAGTACCATGCCACATAGCGCCCAGATAAATGGTAACCATTCCAAACACAAAGTCCTCAACTACTGAACAGTCACCACTTACTGTACGTCACATGTTGTATTGATGTGGAAGGGCAGAGTGAGAGATCACCGGCATACAGTGGACGTCACAGTGGCGCAGAGTATTTCAGGAGCTAGATATGATTATGACAGAGCTCTGTCCTATGTGATCTGCTACCCAAGCGATTTTTGTAATTGATCCCCTCCAACCATGCAACGCTGCAAATCAATTACGTAGCCTGAACGTGCACGAGCTATTAATCTCCCCCGCAGAATGTAATGGGACAAGCGATTAATCGCTCATTAACACATTTAAGTGATTCCGGGCAGGAAACGCTGATGTGAAATAGTGAACACAAGAACGCTTCCTCTTCCTTTGGGTGATTCATCTTGTGAGATTAATTACATCAAATTACATTAAATACCGTTGTGGTTATTCCAGAGATTAATCTCAGGAGACGTATTGGCAGAGATCGCACGTGGCCAATGTACCGGCGATGCAGCGCGCGTCCATAAGACTGCTTCTACATGGCGACATTAGGTCACGTGTGAGTGGTCATAATATTGCAGACTAGCCTAGATGCAACCTCAGTGTTTACCCCTGATCCAGTTATGTCATAACTCTGCTTTCCTGGTACAATGTACAATGCTCCAAAACCTGTGCACAGCTATAGCTTGAATAATAAATTTCAGCTTACAAGCAGCCACCACCAGGGGGAGCTCACTGCATAAAAATGTATCTTCATTTTCCTAATGAATCCATTGGCAGTGAGCTCCCCCTTCTGGTGACAAAAGAATTCTACTTTTATTTACTTGGCTCCTCAGGGGACGGATCTCAGGCAACAGAACAACCCTCGCTGTGTATGTTCCTCGAGTTGGGAAGATTATCCCTGGATTTAGTAACTAGAAAAGGGCACAATAGATGGGACTATAATATGAATAGGGACATCTGTCTTCACCTAGGCTTGCTCATACAGAGGAGGGTTTGTTACCATGATAAAGTGCAGGAAATATAACCAAAATGGGAACATAAATCCTTCTTTTGCCCTGGACTTCAAGGTGATAGATCTTAGGAGCCCTGATACATTGTACCAAAGTACAGCTATGAGAAGAATACTGAGCATGGGCCAGGATCGATGTCACACAAAAATACATTATATACAATGTGTGTCACAAATATTGTGTGAACTTCAGATTTCTGATACAATATCTGATACCTGCAAAACTCATCTGTGACTATTCATTTAAGAGACAAGAAAATAATGAAGCAAAATGCAAAATGCACTCAGAATATTAGAAAGTGCCCAAATCTACATGCAGCAAAATGTCAAGATTCAGATTTATGGGAATTCCCATGTGGCACCTGAAGAGGTAGAATGAGGAAGTGTCTGTGTCTGAAGCGAGAAGATTTATTTCCTCTGTTAGCTCAGCAGCTCTTACATCATTAGGGGCTAAAGTCAGGGGGACATCTGGAGCGCACCTCATGCTAATACCTGGATGAATAAAGATTTGATTTTATGTCAAATATGACAAAATCTGAGTACACAGAGTGAAGATGCTAAATTATAATACTGCCGCTATATAAAAGAATATAACTACTATAATACTGCTCCTATGTACAAGAATATAACTACTATAATACTACTCCTATGTACAAGAATATAACTACTATAATACTGCTCCTATGTACAAGAATATAACTACTATAATACTGCTCCTATGTACAAGAATATAACTACTATAATACTGCCTCCTATGTACAAGAATATAAGTACTATAATACTACTCCTATGTACAAGAATATAACTACTATAATACTACCTCCTATGTACAAGAATATAACTACTATAATACTACATCCTATGTACAAGAATATAACTACTATAATACTGCTCCTATGTACAAGAATATAACTACTATAATATTACCTCCTATGTACAAGAATATAACTACTATAATACTACCTCCTATGTACAAGAATATAACTACTATAATACTACATCCTATGTACAAGAATATAACTACTATAATACTGCTCCTATGTACAAGAATATAACTACTATAATACTGCTCCTATGTACAAGAATATAACTACTATAATACTGCCTCCTATGTACAAGAATATAAGTACTATAATACTACTCCTATGTACAAGAATATAACTACTATAATACTACCTCCTATGTACAAGAATATAACTACTATAATATTACCTCCTATGTACAAGAATATAACTACTATAATACTACTCCTATGTACAAGAATATAACTACTATAATACTGCTCCTATGTACAAGAATATAACTACTATAATACTGCTCCTATGTACAAGAATATAACTACTATAATACTACCTCCTATG
The DNA here is from genome assembly GCA_947044405.1 of Leptodactylus fallax. Taxonomy (NCBI): domain Eukaryota; kingdom Metazoa; phylum Chordata; class Amphibia; order Anura; family Leptodactylidae; genus Leptodactylus; species Leptodactylus fallax. The sequence goes on from CAMRHE010000659.1 coordinate 698,214, forward strand.
TACAAGAATATAACTACTATAATACTGCCCCCTATGTACAAGAATATAACTACTATAATACTACTCCTATGTACAAGAATATAACTACTATAATACTGCTCCTATGTACAAGAATATATCTACTATAATACTACTCCTATTACAAGAATATTACTACTTAATACCCCCCTATGTACAAGAATATAACTACTATAATACTGCTCCTATGTACAAGAATATAACTACTACCCTGTTTCCCCGAAAATAAGACAGCGTCTTATATTAATTTTTGCTCCCAAAGATGTGCTGTGTCTTATTTTCAGGGGATGTCTTATTTTTTTTCAATGAAGAAGAATTCACATTTATTGCTGAACAAAAAATGAACATTTATTATATACGGTACTGTACAGTAGTTGTCATCACAAACCAGCATAACCAGACAAACTGTGAATCCTATCAAGAATTTCTTACTACCGTACCAATATTTCCATGAACAACAATTAACAGTATGGTACATTTACCAATATTTACAGTATGCATAGAAAGTAACATTTATTCAATGACAGTTATGTCATCATCTTCTAGGACATCATCATAACAATCCAAACCATTAATTTCCCTGCACACAGTATCATCTCCGATAGCGGCCCCTGCACACAGTATCATCTCCCATAGCGGCCCCTGCACACAGTATCATCTCCCATAGCGGCCCCTGCACACAGTATTATACCGGTATGTCCCATTGTGGACCACCCATGCACAATTATTATACTCTGGAGTCTTTTCAGACCCCAGAGTATAATGATCGGAGACCCAGGGGAGGATAGAAACATAAAAAAACAACGTTGCTTACCTGTTCCTCGATCCGGTCCACTCTCTGCTGCTTCGGCCTTCTTCAATGCTGGACCAGGCCGGCGTCACGTGATGTGGGCTGGCGTCGCGACGCAAAGTGACGTCTCCAGCAGAATCGTTACAGCAGAATCGCGCAGCAAGGACAGGCTCCGCTTCCCGACACCAGGAGAACGCTCACCACTGCACACTCATGCGGTACAATGCAGCAGGGACATCGTACTGTACAGGATAACGGCAGCGGGACAAAGGGGGACAACAAGGAAAGCAACAGGCTCAGGATACTGAATGGTGAAGGTAGGGGACGACAGCAGTGTTACAGTATACCATATACCGTACCGGTATGTTCTGTTCGGGAATGCTGCGAAACGAAACGTCTCCTACGGTACGTCTTACTTTCGGGGGATGCCTTATATTGGGCAATTCTACAAAACCTCTCCTATGTCTTACTTTCGGGGGTGTCTTATTTTCGGGGAAACACGGTATAATACTACTCCTATGTATAAGAATATAACTACTATAATACTGCTCCTATGTACAAGAATATAACTACTATAATACTACTCCTATGTACAAGAATATAACTACTATAATACTGCCCCTATGTACAAGAATATAACTACTATAATACTACCTCCTATGTACAAGGATATAACTACTATAATACTACCTCCTATGTACAAGAATATAACTACTATAATACTGCTCCTATGTACAAGAATATAACTACTATAATACTGCCTCCTATGTACAAGAATATAACTACTATAATACTGCTCCTATATACAAGAATATAACTACTATAATACTGCCCCTATGTACAAGAATAGAACTACTATAATACTGCCCCTTATGTACAAGAATATAACTACTATAATACTGCCTCGTATGTA